>CM041645.1:35008111-35179601 GCA_023333625.1 Bothriochloa decipiens
ACAACAATACAAATGAAGATCATGTGAAAGGCTTATCTATTGTGAGTTTACAATGATCTATGTGAAAGGAAGCATGTTGGAAATTGATCAATGAGATATAAGCAATTGCAAATTAAATGATCTCCCATTCAAAGCTTGTCATGATTGATATGAAGGATCAATATTCAATCAAAGTGATTGGAGTGACTTGGTACATTTGGTATTAATTCTATCTGATGAATGGAATCAAGTCATGTGCTCAAGATGGCTATGCTCAAGAACAAATCAAAGTCAACATGTTTTCACCCTCATCTGATGAAGAGTGAAAGAATTGACTTCGGTTAAAAGAAAGTAACTCAAGAGATTTAAATTTATTTTTCATTAAATCTTGAGTTAATAGGAAAGCCGTACTATTAAGAGGATGCATCATGTTCATAGATTTATATGCTTAAAGTGCTCATGTCAGTCTTTATCGTGTTTTGAGAGACACCATTGCACTCACGGAAACTTAGAAAAAGTCCTTTCTTCACCCAACCTGGTGGACCGGAAGTACCGGTTATATTTGAATTATAAACTGGTACCGGTTGAATATTTATGCCAAGTCAAATCCCCCAGGTTGCGTGAAGATGAACTACCGGAAGTACCGGTAGTACCGATTTTATTTGAATTATAAACCGGTAGTACCAGCTGTATTTTTTATGCAAGTCGAATTTGCCCAGTTGCGCAGTTTTGAACGACCGGTAGTACCTGTGAGGACCGGTAGTACCGGTGATCCCCATCGGTAGTACCGGTAGGACAATTTCTGCACCCAACGACTAGAAAACGGCTAGTTTTTCAAAGGGGGCTATAAATACCCCCAAGCCTCCACCTCATGAGGCTGCTGATTCTGCTCATTCTCCACTCATTTCTAAGCTTTCCAACTCTCCCAAACCCTCTCTTAGTGAGTGATTGATCCAAATCAAAAAATTCATCTTGTGGGTTGAGAGAGTGATTCAAATTTGTGAGCAAGCCACTTCTTGAGCACTTGAGCATATTGTCTATTTCGTGAGCTGCATTTGTTACTCTTGGACTCTTCGGTCCTAGACAGTTAGGCGTCTCCGGAGAGCACCCTAGAGCTTGTAGTTGGCTCGGATCATTTGTAATGGTTTGATTTCACCGCCGAAAGGGAAGAAATTATATAGTGAAGGAGGAAAAGGAGTGTTGGAATACACTCTGGCTAGAGTGATTACTGTCGTGATATCCTCTTGGGGGAACCGCAAAGATAAGGAGTTAGAAAAGACCCCCGCTAGAGTGACATTTGTTATAACCTATAGAACTAGAGTGACCAGCGTGGTATCCTCTAGGAAGAATCTTTTGGTCTCCCGCAGCTCCCTCAACGGAGAGTAGGTTTCGACGAAAACCGAAATTCGGATAAACAAATATCGTGTTTTGCTGTGGTGGTAGCATCGACTACCCTTGTTCTTGTTTTCTTTGTGTTTCTCCTCTCCATCCTCTGCTTTCATAGGTTGGAGGACTTGATCTACAATTTGGAGAGGTGCCAAGCCACGAGGAGTCAACATCCTCATTAGTAACATCAACAAAGGGGTGGTAACAATTGGATCTAAAGTTACAGCTTAATTTACTCTAATTTCCCTTTAGATTTCGTAGTTTCGTAGGGCACCGGTAGTTATGAGAAGTTGGTTCGGTAGTACCGTTTTTTAACTACCGATAGTACTGGTCCTACTTCCGATGCTATTATCGGTTGGTATTTAACTTTTGTATTTGAGCTTTAAGTTTCAGAATTTTCAAAAACGCCTATTCACCCCCTCCCCCCCTCCTAGGATACATATCCTAGGTCCTTTCAATAAGCAACCTACGAAAACAACTAACTTATTACGTTCAGTTTGCTAAATCTAAGTATGATGCTTTTTGTGTGCTTTCAGACAAAGTTTTAAAAGTTAAGTTAATGAATTTATATCCGGGTACGGTGTTAAGTAGGAGTATTGGTAACCGTACATAATCAGTGATTAATAAGAAATAGTATATATATATATGGGATATGAAGATCTGTTATGTCAGTTTGCGTACTGTTTTTCCTTTTATCGGGCATTGCAATGTTGATTCCTTTTGGGTAGTTGAAGTTTGAACTGCTTCTCCAAGTTCAAAGTACGATGATTCCAAAAAAAGATTCAAAGTACGGAGTAGATGATATTAACTGTCGTCGTAGTCAGGACTATACTACTCACCCCACGACTTTCAGAAGGCACCGTCGAGACCGGCGTCGATCTGTGCTCCTTCCTCTTCTAGAAGAATGGTCATGGTCACCAAAATCAGTCCTGAAAACAGGACGGTCAATAGGATGATTTCCAATTTCCATGCCATCAGTCAGGTCAATTTTTGAAACAGAGAAGAGTCAGTTTAAAGATGTAATATAATAATAAGCACTACAAGCAATAGAGGACCAGAAGAAAACATTCATCTCATGGTGATGTAAATTTATTGAAATCTGGTGGCCGGTAAGATCAGCTCATCAGCGTGTTCTTGACTGGTTCGCGGAGAGAACTCCTAGGGTGGCGCGAGGCATCCTTAGAAAATAGAAATCTTCAACGAGAGTCCGAAATGTCGTAAGTAGGCATCAGATCGAGCCGTCGCGTTACTTTCGTCATCTGATCTGAAGATGACCAGCATGTCCGGCTGGTATTTCCTCTGAATAGTAAGCATATTTGAGAAGTTGTTTCGTGGTAAAAGAAAATATAATCACATCTAATATCCTATCAATTTCACCTAAACACATTTGATGTAAGATAACGCTTTTTCCTCAAAAAAAAATGTAAGATAACGCTTACAGGGAAGATCATTTAGTGGCCGTTGCTGCGAATATGTTTGCTTGCGAACTGAAAACACAAATGTTCTAGACGTGAACCGCATCTAGGTGTCTTCGCTCCTTTCATATATGTGACCCTAGCCGCTGCCCCACTTATGTTAATTTATTACTATTTTCTGACTTCCTTTTTAATCATGGAGCATACTGTCACACATGATGCATACGGACTTAAGTCTGTATTTGTTTATGGTTTATTACAAGGATTTTCCCATACATTGATCAGCACAAAAAAAATTGTGTAACATCCATCAAACCACACGTCACTACGATGGCCGCATGAATTTTCAATAAGCTGCCTTACTAGATACTCAAAGCCAACCCTCCCACAACATCTTTATCAAAGCAGCAATGAAGGATGCTTCCTCAGTACTGATGGCTGAGGCGGCTGCTCTTGCTCTTGCAATCAAGTTCATCAAAGCACTGAGTCTACAGCATGTCACAATTCTATCAGACAATCATCAGCTGGTTAACTTCATTAATGGATTAAGCCTCCATCATCCTCCTGATTGGAGGATTAAACCGTTTACGCAGATTGCAACAAATGATCTTCAAGGTACTTCGGTAGTTGTTAGAAGAATTAGGAGGGAACAGAATCAAATGGCTGATCTCCTTGCCAGACAAGCATTTAGAGAATGCCACAATTATCAGCAGGCTTGTAATTTCATTTGTTCCTTTGATGTACATGCCAATGAGTGTCTATTTTTTTTGGCACTCAACTATGTAACCATTAATAACCTAATGGTTTTAACAGCATCTTGTTGTTAATTTATTAATAGAGGTTCATTGTAAAAAAAAATAAGCTGCCTTACTATTCTTGTTATTACTAATTTCTTCGCAGAACAGAATCTCAATCGTACACACTAACGGTGGAATTGGAGCACTGAACTTTCACCAATAGAGCGAGGCCACATCGACCTGTTTGTTACACGGTTGACTAAATATCATAGATGAAAGGGAAATACCTTCCAAAGTATCGAATGTGTCGTCATGCATATACAAGGGCCGGATCTGAGGTCGATGATATGTATCAAGGCTGTTTGGTGAGCCTCAACTAATATTCACAAGGCTAGAGCGTAAGTAGTTTCCCATGAAGCATCCATTTTCTCCATTCCATTTCGCCTACTTTTGCATCTCTATGTAAACTGACAGTAACTAAGCTTTCTCATTTTAAAACATGCTCACGAGATTTTATATATGCTCTTGATTTGACACAAGTGCTCTTATTTTCTATTTTTATTCAAAGATCTAATGGTCTTATTCTTTTAGTGGTAGCAACGTACCTTTCAACAACGGAGTACTATGGTGATTTAGTCAACTTTTAGATTTGATAGCCAAAGTTGATCAACTAGGTAGGCGTGTGTTCGTAAAATAAGCGTACTCCCTCCGTATATGATATACTAGCTCCATTCAATTTTATAATACGTTTGACTTTTTTTTATCCTAAGTTTGACCACTCGTCTTATTCAAAAAATTTTGCCAAATATCGTATCTTTTGCCATGGCATGCTTTATTAATCAAAGTTCTTCGAGAATAACTTAAATTTGATAATATTTTTATAAATTTTTTGAATAAGATGAGTAGTCAAACTTGAGGTACAAAAAGTCAAGCGTATTATAAATTGGAATGGAGGGAGTAGAAGTCATTTAGGACAGTGGCACAGTCTTCAAAATATAACTTTAACTTTATATTTTTATTAAAAATACTTATCACAAAGTGATATATTTATACTTTTATGAAAATACTTTTCAAGACAAATCTATTCATATGGTTTTCATATTTTTAAACTCCAAAAATTATTTATTATTTATATTCCTAATATTTGATCTAAACCTTGTCTAAAACGACTTTCTTTTCCCATATAGAGGGGGTATGTGTCTCTATAATATACTATGGTTCACAAAATAAATATTTTTATTCTTTTATTAAAAAACTAAACATGTGCTCCTACATGAGAAATTAAAGCTAGAATTTTAAGAGACATAGGAATTAGACATTTTTGTTTGTTGCATACCCATGACGTAAACATCATTTTTCTTGTGCTATCTTTCTTCATTTTCTAACGCAATATGCACATACCTGTACTCACCATAAATCTATCAATTATTATCTTATAGTTTCCTTGATTTGCACTTTTTTTCAATTACACATTACAACGCACATATTCACACAAGATCACACTTATCCTTGCACACACGCAAACCTTCATATGTCTTCTCTATACATGAGGATATAAATTGTTGTTAAATCCTACATCATGACCCTCAAGATACGTGCCGGTAGAGTTCTAATGTATAGAAAAGACAACGGTGCAGTTGAGCAAGGCCCGCACGTGCGGACGCGACGGCACAGCCGAGCAGGACCTCCATAGAAAAGAGAGTGCTAATGGTTACATTTATACTATGTCATGGTGCTTTAGTTAAAATATATAAATTATAAAGTGAAAGTTTACATAATATATTCTCATGGATATTAATACATTAGTATATGAGTCATTGCAGGAATTTTGCACGAAAACATAAATGTATATATATAATTCTCATGCTCCATGTATACTTGAACTATTGATGTCACAACATGTATTTTAATTTTAAGTTCCTTTTTATATATAAATTAATAGAAATAGGTAATTTTGAACATATGTAAGTAATTTATGGTTATTTAAATATTTTGGTAATAGTATTACTTCGGTAGTTTAGATATAGACTCGGTGAAATATGTTAGTTTATTTTTAATAATGCAAGAAGTGGTAATATACATGTCATTACAAAGGAAGTTAGATGTACACTTAGGGGCTTTACTTTAGATTTGTTTTATATAATTGCATACGTAGATAGTTAAATACAAAGTTACTTTATTTTACTTTTCATAACGGTGTAGGTGGGTAATTTTCTGAAAGATATTATAGGTCTGATAATGGTTGTTATTATCATGGTGAGAATATATTAAATTAATGGTCTAAATCTTTGTGATTTTTCGCGTTTCATTCCGGATCAACTCTAAGATTTCAAGACCATGCGTGCGTGAGACTTAAAGTATCGTGCTGTTGTCCCTTACACGACTTCACTCCTTGCTTGTGCTTGCGTTAAGGTTTTGTTGCTCTACCTTTGTCGTGCTCTGGGCGGTCAAAACCGCCATAGTTGAAAAAGCATACTGAATCAAGTTCACGCTGCCCTTGTGTCTGCAATCGTTGTCCTGCTTTTTTGATTTCGGAAATGGTTGTCACTCTCTTCAGTACTATTCTCGGTCTGAAATCATTTAATTGAGAGTTTAATTAAGGATAAATAAACCATGTTAGACTCTTACAACGGGCGGAAGTATGGACACCCGCAATAGCTAACTCATAAGCTAGCTCTAAGTATTTTTTTCTTTCATATTTAGTAGAAGAGAAAAACACCATCTTTTGATTAAGAGTTAGACTCTTACACATGTCTTAAGATCATGTGAAAATATCATATGAGCCTAATCAAATTATAAGTTATTACTAAAAGGTACCATTATACTGTACTCTCTCCGTTTTAAATTATAGTTCACTTTCACTTTTTAGGTGCATATATTTTGTTATATATCTAAATATATTATTTATCTAGCTATATAGTAAAATATATATATCAAAAAAATCAAAGTAAATAATAATTTAGAACGGAGAGAGTTATACCATTGCAAGTGCCTTGGCTGCCAGAAGTATCGTGTCCGAGATGACGGCATGGCCGCCGGACTTAACGTGTTCGGGGATCACCAATAGTCAGAGAGAAGTTGCGGGGCAGGCAGCACATGCATCTTAATTTTTTAGCCAATATTTTCTTTGATTATCATGTAAATGGCATCTACCTAGCGCTTGTTCGTGATGATTTGCTCTATTGCACAGACCGCGAGACGACCGCACGGACCACCGAGATGATATCCGTAGAAGATGAGTTGGATTAGTTGGATTGGATGCAACCACCAAATAAATGAGGTAATAAAAATATAAGCACGTGTGTTGCAATTTGAAAACAAGACATGAGAAATATGAGGCACTTCGAAAACAAGATATATAAAACATAAGCACGCCTGTGATGTTGCACACTAGGGGAAGAACATCCAGATTATATGTTTCAGAAGATTATCCATTAAAAACAGTTCCTCATTTATATATTATCTTCACTTTCCAGATCATTGTGACGCATGCATTTACAAACATATCCAAACTATATGAATTTTAGGGAAAACAAGTTATTCAGGAGAAACATAAATATTTTTTAATAAAATACATTGCAGATATTACATAGAATAGAAATGGAAGAACAGAGGATAGCTGTGGCTAACGCACCGAGTGTTTTGACTAGAATAGTAAAAGTAGAAGGGAACAGTAAAAAATGACATGTAGTCTTTATTGATGAACAGGAGTACATATTTATATTACAAGCCATTGGGCGGTTTACAGAATGAAAGGGGTAAACCCCGCTCCCACAGAGCCCCGTTCCCATGTTCTCCGTGTGTGGGCATATGTAATTAGCAGTTGCTAATTACTCCATTAATTGATTAATAGAATATTAAGAATATTATTAACACTCCCCCTAATCAATTATCTTCTGAAACTCCAATGGTCTCCATAATCATTATATTATAAATCTTTAGAAAACCCTGTGGAAAAAACTTAGGAATACATTGATATATGTGGATAAAACTCCTCAAAACCCAATGGAAAAATATAGGAGAAACACCATGATAATAATATAACAACATCTATATATCATCTCCTATAAAACCCCAGTGGGGAAAATCAGATGATATGACATACATAATGCTAATATTGCCTCGCTAAAAACTTTATATGAGAAACCTTGCAAAGTAAAACTCATTCAAAGAAAAGAGTACAATATGATGCGAAAAGGATTATTTATCAAGAGATACCCCCCTGATTTTTGCAAGTCTCTAAGTCTTACCATACCAATTCCTTCAACATATTTATGAAACATAAAATATGGTAATGACTTTGTGAATAAATTGGCAAGATTATCACATGACTTAGTTTGCAGAATCTTAATTTCCCCATCCTTTTGCAATTCATGGGGGTAAAACAATTTGGGAGTAATATGTTTCGTCAAGTTACTCTTGATGTAACCTGATTCCATTTATGCAACACAAGCAGCATTATCCTCAAAGATAATTGCCGGTTATCAAATGCACCAATTCCACATGATTTCAATATGTGGTCTACCATTTTGCAAAGCCATACACACTCACGTGATGCTTCATATAATGCAATAATCTCAGAATGGTTGGTGGAGGTAGACACTAAAGTCTGCTTGGATGATTTCCATGAAATAGCAGTTCCACCATTTAAGAATATAAAACCAGTTTGGGATTTGCCATTATGGGGATCAGATAAATAGCCAGCATCTGTATAACCCAATAAATTTTGATCTTGATTTTTCCTGTAAAATAATCCAATATCTCTTGTGCCATTAAGATATCTAAACAAAGTCTTAACTCCAACCCAATGACGCTTGGTAGGAGCCGCACTATGTCTTGCTAATAAATTGACAGCAAAAGCTATATCCGGCCGGGTACTATTAGCAAGATACATAAGTGCGCCAATG
This sequence comes from Bothriochloa decipiens, assembly GCA_023333625.1. Taxonomy (NCBI): domain Eukaryota; kingdom Viridiplantae; phylum Streptophyta; class Magnoliopsida; order Poales; family Poaceae; genus Bothriochloa; species Bothriochloa decipiens. The sequence continues at coordinate 35,016,536 of CM041645.1, forward strand.
GCACTAAGATAAGGAACCTCAGGTCCCAAACTCTTTTCTCCTTCCTCCCTTGGTTTGAAAGGATCTTTATCAGTATCCAAAGATCTAACAACCATGGGGGGTCTTACATGGGTAAGCTTTATCCATGTTGAATTTCTCCAACATCTTCTGGATATAAGCAGCTTGGTATACAAAAATCCCAGATGAAAAATTCTCAAGTTGCAAGCCTAAGAAAAATTTGGTTTGACCCAAATCTTTCATTTCAAACTCCGCCTTCAAATGATGACGTGCTTCATTAATGTCTTCTTTGTTACCAATGATATTGATATCATCAACGTATACAGACACAATGCAGAATCCCTTTGAGGTTTTCTTAATGAAGACACACAGGCAATCATCATTATTTGTGTATCCCTTATGCTTAAGGAATTCACTTAACCGATTGTACCACATTCGGCCCAATTGTTTTAAGCCATATAATGACTTCTGCAACTTAACACAAAATATGTTGCGATTTACCTCAGGATTTGGTATACTCATTCCATCAAGAACTTTCATGTATATCTCAGAATCCAATAACCCATACAAGTATGCGGTCATACGTCCATCAACTGCATAGATAGACGATTTTGCACTACCAAAGATATTAAATATCAGAAAGTTATGTCACTCATAACTGGAGAATAAGTTTCGTTGAAATCAATGCCAGGCCTTTGCATGAAGCCCTGTGCTACTAGCCTTGCTTTATATCTCACCACTTCATTGTTTTCATTCCGTTTCCGGACAAAAACCCGTTTGCATCCAATAGGATGGACACCAGAAGGTGTTGGCAATACAGCCGAAAACACTTCTCTTTTAGTGAGCGAGGCTATCTCTGCTTCTATTGCATCCTTCCACTTGTTCCAGTCCGAGCGCCTTTTGCACTCTACCATGGATTTTGGATCTGGATCATTTTGGAGGATTTCTACAATCTGTTCAGAGAAATAGATGTCGACAGTTGTAGCTTTTCAATCATAAGACTCTCCAATCTCTACATAATTAATGACAATTTCATCAACCCTTGATAGATCATCTTGATTTCCCAAAGCAATTGATCTAGGGTCTTCCGATGTCCTAGCCTCAAAGTTTATGTGCATAATTGGGCTAGGGATCAAATCAAATCTTTCCAAAAGATATTGATTAGTAACAAGGTGATTTACATCAATAGAAAGTTGATCTTCGTTTACCACTTTTTTTTGTTTCTTATCTTGCACATTGGAATTGCCTCTCCCCCTCTTGCATCCAAGAGGGACAATTTGAGTGGTTTTATTTAGTACCTCCACTCTTTTTGGCACGTTCTTTGCAGGATAGAAAGATTTAACAACATATTTATAGTTGGTAAATGCATCTGGCAGATTATTTCTAATGTTTTGCAAATTTAAAAGTCTCTGAACTTGATGTTCAATTTCCATAGTACGTGGATCAAAAAATGAAATGCCTTCCGCATTCCAATTAATTTCTTAGCATTCATTTTGGTACAATTCTCCCCCTAATGCCGAGAAATGATCCTCATAAAAAATGCAATCAGCGAACCGGGCCGTAAATAGATCCCCAGTGAGAGGTTCTATGTACTTAATGATCAACGGAGATTTAAATCCCACATAGATCCCCAATTTCCTGTGTGGCCCCATAGCTGTTCGCTGAGGTGGTGAGATGGGTACATAAACAGCATATCCAAACTTACGCAAATGGGAAATACTAGGAGGATTTCCACGTACTAATTCCAAGGGGGAATTATCATGATATGTAGTTGGTCGTAGTTGAATTAATTAAGCAGCGTGCAGAACTGCATGACCCCAACACAAAGTAGGCAACTTGCAATTCATCAACATTGGTCTAGCAGTGAGCTTAATCCTCTTTATTAGAGATTTAGCCAAATCATTTTGTGTGTGAACATAAGGTACAGAATGCTGAACTTGAATTCCCGTTGCCATACAATAATCATTAAAAGCATGGCATGAAAATTCAGCAGCATTGTCCATTCGAATTGATTGAATCCGATGTTCAGGATAATGTGCTTTCAACTGTATTAGTTGAGACAATATTTTGGCAAAAGCATGGTTGCGTGTCGACAAGAGAGACACACGAGACCATCTAGTAGATGCATCTATTAACACCATGAAATACTTGAACGGTCCACATGTGGGTTGAATTGGCCCACAAATATCTCTTTGAATTCGTTCAAGGAATTTTAGTGGTTCAGTTCTGATTTTAAGAGGTGATGGCCTCAAAATCAATTTCCCTATAGCACATGCAGTGCACACAAAATCCGAAGATTGTGGAAACTTTGCTTATGAAAATTATGACCAAGTGAATTGCTGATAATTTTTCTCATTATTCCAATTCCAGGATGACCTAGTCTATCTTGCCGTACTTGGAATGAATTAACATTTTGAAAAATTACCTTATATGCAACAATAGACATAGGTTTTATGTATGTATAGTACAATCCAGATTCGAGGGATGGAATTTTTTCACAAACTTGCTTGCCACATCCAGTAAGTTTAGTGAAGAAAATAAATTCTCCTTTGCCATCTACATGTGTTTCCACGTGAAGACCATTCTTATGGATATCACGGTAGCTTAATAGGGAACGTGTCGATTCCGGATACAATAATGCATCCTCTATCGTCAATTTTGTACCCATAGGGAGAATAATAGTGGCTCTACCTAAACCAACTATTAGAGCATCACGTCCAGCGATGGTCATAACATTTCCTTCTCTTTTCTAAGAGTCTGGAAATATTTCATATCCCTAAGAATAGTATTTGTGGTTCCACTATCAACAATACATAATTCCTCCTCTTGTGGATTGACATGAAGAGACATCTATAGTAAAATAAGAATGCAATTAAAACTCTTATTAAACATATAGAGATACATACACAACCACAATAATGTATTACAATACCAATCACTTAGTACATTACAATACATATTGTATCTCACAATACTCCCATCACTAACAAGTTTGTACAACTCAAATCACACAGAGTTTGCACAACTCAATTATTACAACACTTTGACTTGCTAACTTAATATTTAAATAGATATCAACCATATATCGAGATCTTCAAACTTGAATCTCAAAACATGTCATTGGATTCAAACTCCACAAGCATGTTCTCCATTGACATAAGGTTTTCTATGTCATCATCATCATTGTTCCTTGGTTCCTCAGGAGCCTTGCTTGAACAAGACACTTCCTTAGTGGCCTCAGAAGCAAGATTGAAATGAGCTTCATATCTTGGTTCTTTATCTTTGCTTTGCTTTGCTCCTTAAGGACTTTTGGTAAAGTGCAACCAAGTGCTTAGGAGTACGGCAATCCTTAGCAAAGTGAGAGTAAATGCCACACCTATGACATTTATTGTCATTCTTGTTGGACTTAGCATCACCCTTTTGCTTTTTAGCATTTGCCTTTTGCTTTTTATTGAACTTGCGCTTATTGGGCTTGTTCTTTGGATCACCAGAAGGAGATCCTTTGAACCTTTTGTTACTCTTAACTTTATACTGCACATTATGAACTTCAGGAAGAGGCTTTGCACCAACAGGGTTCTTATGGTGATTCTTCATAAGAAGCTCATCATGTTTCTCAGCCTGAGTCAATGTGTGAATAAGTTGAGAATAAACAGTGTAGTTACTGGCCTGATATTGCTGTTGTAAGACTCGGTCAGCGGGGAGCATGGTAGATAGAGTCTTATCTATCTTATCAGCATCCGTTGGCTCTTTCTCATAGAACTTCAACCTAGAGCAAATGTTATGAACAGCATGATTATAATCAGCAATGGACTTAAAGTCCTGCAAACACAAATGGTTCCACTCATGATTAGCCTCAGGCCATATGAGTTCCTTTTGTTGTTCATAATGCTCCTTTAGAGCAAGCCACAAAGTACGAGGATTCTCTTCCATAAGGTACTCTTGTTTGAGATCCTTATGGATATAGTATCATAAAAGCATTAATGCCCCAAACTTATGTTGCTCATCAAGCACTACCCCCTCAATGGGTTCATTTATGTATGCCAAAAGACCACGGGAAGCAAAGTTGATCTTGATATCTGACACCCAAGTTGGGTAATTGTGACCAGGTAAGGCGAGTTCATCGAACTCTGGCTTAGTTGCGGCCATTGCCTACAAAGTAGGACCATTTGATTTAATAAACTTTACTCATAGTAAATTAAAATCATAATGGTAAAACAATGTTGTAATAAATGCAAATTAATTTAAATGACATAGCTCTTCATGGTTTAAGACATAATAAAGGAGAACATATTATCATGTAAACCTCAAATAATAACTCTCCTTAATTGTATATACATGGTTAGATAATCTCAAATGCCAAAAGACATAGAGTATATCTTAATAGTAGGCAAAGAATTTGCTGCCTAAGCACGGTCTCAAGGCTGAATAATCCATTCTTGAATTAAACGCAGCCAATGCTTAAGTCTCTACTACACCAAGTATATCACCAATTGATGATTCATTCTTGAATTAAACGCAGCCAATGCTTAAGGCTGAATAATTCATTCTTGAATTAAACTTTAAGCAATGGCAATCACTATAATAGTGTAAACCAAGAATTTTCATAGTCTTAATCCTTTACTTTGGGAAAATATTATATAGGTAATCATCTAGTCCAAAGACATGATGTAGACCTTTAGTAATAGGTGAATAAATCACAACCATAGGCACTGGCTATAGGCAAAATAATCAAAAGATTAATTGCAACCAAGGCCTTGGATTCTATTACCTAATGTTTTAATCCCAAAATAACAACATAGAGATATGCATAAATTAATTACAACAAGTCATCAGTAATAATTAACTAATGAATATCATAACAACGTTGTGATGGAGTATGTGACAAAATTATCGCAATAACGAAACATATATGAAAGTGCACATAAAATTACACAAACACACTGGCAATCTATATTAGACTTCAAAATTGCATAGGTACAATGTAAACCAACACATTTGTACAAGTAAATAAAACATCAGATGTCTAATCTCACAAGAACATAGACACTAAAACTGATGATCAGCAGAAATTAACATAGTCTAACACAAGATCAAAGACTAAAACTGCTGGAAATCACAAATTCGAAACAAATAACAAGATACAAGGGGAAAACATCTGGTCAGCCCAACAAGCAACAGTAGCAGCCAGCGCCGGAGAGCAGGCCGTGGCCTGGGCCGCCGATCTGGCCCAGGTGCGAGCCCACCCCTCCTCCCCCTAGCTCGTATAAAAGCAGGGCAGTTAGGGTTTCACCCTAACTACCTCCACTTCTCACGGCCAGGGGCGCCGCCGCCGCCTGGACTGCCGCCGTCGCCACCTTGGCTCGCCGCCGCCACCACCTGAAGCCGAGCCGCAACCTCCCATGTCTCCCCAGACCTCCTCCTTCTTCCCTCTGCCACCGGTGAGGAGAGCCGGCGCAGATCGAGGAGGGCCGAGCCTGTAGCCTCAACCCAGCCATCATGCCCAAGCCGGCGAAAGCAGTTCGTCCTCCCCCTCCGATGAAGCTCAGGTGGACGGTGGGGCACGCCCCTCCGGGGAGGAGGCAGCTCCGCCGCCACCAGACGCGCTCGGGCCGGCGTGCCCGTTCTCCAGAGCACGCACCCGGCCGTTCGCGCGAGGACTCGCCTGCACGCGTGGACAGGCCGTGCGGCACGGAGGCCCAGGTGCGCCGGAGCGTCGGGCTCACCTGTCTCACCACCGCTCGGAGACGTCAACGGCCGGAGGAGTGGTGTTCACCGCCGCGTTGACCGCAGGCGGTGGAGGTGGTGCTCGCAGGGCCGGGTCGACGATCTCGTCAGCCTCCCTAGAGAAGAGACGGAGCACCGGAGTGGCCCTGCGCGCCGCGATGGTCGCGAAGGGCCGCGGAGTCGATGGGGACAGAGTCGCGGCTACACCGATTCCATTCGCAAACGGGGAACTAGCTGCACTAGCCGCCCCGGTGGCTTGTGGAGTCGAGGCCACCGGCGTCGAAGTCGATGGAGCCGTTGCAGTTGGTGGAGACGAGGTCGGCATGGAAGGTCCGGCAACTGGGGGCATGGCGGCGAGTGCCACCGGCACCCAGTTGGAGCAACCTGCCATGTCCGGCCATGGCGGGTAGTACGGCGCCGCAGCAGCTTCAGGGCACCAAGGGGCATGTTGTCCCATCACCGGCATGACGTGTGTATCGAGACTGAGTAAAGAGCAAGGTCTCATGCATGACGTGTGTATCGAGACTGGTCATAACGGCAAACGAAAAATACCGGATGGCGGCTTGACCAACTGTGGCCATGCACATGTGTAGGCGTAAATGTATTGCAGTCAATAACTCCCGTCCAACATCCTTATACCATGTGTATTCCAACCATACAAACTAAAATCCAATGTTATAGACAAATTGAAAATAACGTGTTGCAGAAACAGCAATTCTCTGCTGGGGTAAAGCAGCTGGTGCAGAGGGCTTCTGACATCCAGATTCGCATATGCGTAATATGCTAAAAGGTGTGGTCGTTACGAATGGTTTTTTTAGAGCACTATGTCAGGCAGGCACGTCGGGTTTTTCCAGTCTGCACAGAAGCATACAAGCTGGACGTGCGGGGCGGGGGTCGCCGCCGGGGTGCTGCCGCCTGGGCCTGGCTGCAACCCGAAACTCCGTAGCCGCCGGGCACGAAACGGCGCTGCGCTTGCGCTACGGGTCCTTTTTGCCAGGACTAGGCTTCCCTGCGTCAGTCCGCTGCCACGAGGCGACAAGCAGGCACCGGTCCGCCGCCGACGGGACGACCGGGTCGGGGACTCGGGAGGTCGAGGTCGCCTGGTGGTGTCCGTGCCCTCTGCCTGGAGCCTGCCCCTGCGCTAGGAAACCAAATACGACAAAAAGACAAAGAGCCTCGGACCCGGGGTGGCTCGCTATAAAATGGCCTCTGTTTACGTTGCCTCCCTCCCAAATCACCATCCGTCCGATCTACCCGTCCCACCGCTCAAGGCACTCGAGGCCGACATCTTCTTGCTGCTGCCCTGGTCCCTGGCCTCTCTGGCCCTTCCTCCCTCGCCTTCCCTCCTCGCGCGGCAGGACCGTCTCGTCCGACCATGGGTGCTGACTCGGTGAAGAAGCCGTCCGCCGGCGGCAAGGCGACGCCGCCGCCCAAGTCATCCGACTCCGGTACGCCTCCATCTGTCTGCTCCCTCTCCCTCTCCTTTTCCCACGTCCTCTCAGAAACTCAGAACGCTTGCATGCGTGCGTTGCATCATCGATCGATCCAGTAGCGGCGATCGGGTGACTGTTGATATCTTTGACAGCAAGCAATAGGATTTGCACCTTTCATATTATTTTTTTCTGAGGGGTAAAATAATAATATGAAAGGAGGTAAAGATTTCAAGCTCAATGGCTAGGGTTATTGGGTGATCATCAAGTAATAAATGTAACCAACCATCCACAATAACGCGAGCGAGCCAGAGAGAGAGAGAGATGGTTTGATCAGCATGTCAAACTCTGCCGCGCCGGAATCATTTTAGCTGTTACGGCGACCATCTCTTCCCTCGGTTCTTGTTCTCCTGCTTGTTGGGTGCTTATCGTCCGAGTCTGTAGGACGGGTGTCTCTCGCCGATCGTCTCCGTCCTCCGCCCTCCGGGCTCCCGGCCTAGAGAATAGAGATCCTTCAATTTTGTCCGCTTGTAACGCCGGCGCGCGCGGGTGGTCGTCAAACCCCATGTTCATCCATTCTTACCTCATGCACGTGGGCGTTGAACCCAATGTTTGCTGGCCCCAAAGTGCCCATGTGAATCTTTTTCTTCATCCATATAAATACAAGAGTACTAGCATTGCATATGGGTGATGGACCATGCCCTTGTCGCTAATACTGTACAGGCAGGCACGTCGGGCACTCCGTTGCTGCTCACTGGGCGCTCCTTCGTCGTGGGGCAATCTGCATCGCGTTGCTTGTTTCCGTGTGGCACGGTTTCGGTCTTTCTCTCTCGCTTGCAGTGAAGATGGCGAGAAAACGAGACAAACATTTTTTTTTTCTGGAGATCCGTTTCAAGAGAAACACAACAATTGCGTTGGTTAAAAGAAATGCAGACACATGATTTTCCTACTATATGTACCTATCGTCACCGGAAGAATGAGAGAGAGACGGAGACGGAGACTTTTAGCATACATATAGTATATATGCATATGCTGACTTTGGGTGTTAGAAGCCCTCTGCACCAGTTGCTTTACCCCAGCAAAGTATTGTTATTTCCGCAACATGTATCTAGAACATTGGATTTTAGTTTGTATAGTTGGAGTACATAGTATATAATGATCCATACTGTGTGTCGTGGACACATTCCAGTGTTAGGATGGGAGTTGACCGCCAATATATTAGGCCTACACATGTGCATGGCTACAGTTAGTCAAGCCGCCAGCCGGTATTTTTTGTTTGCCATTATATGACCAGTCTGATACACACGTCATGAGACCCCAGTTGTTTACTCCGTAGCTCATCGTCTCGATCGCATGGAAAACTGATGCCTTCCGATATTGTTGCAAGATATCCTGCTATCCTGCCTGCGTGTGTCCTTACTCCAAGCTCGGCAAAACGTAGAGACATTGCCCAGCACCGTCATGGACCTGGACTTTTGCACGACCGATGAGCCTTCTGATTTGAGACTTGGAGATCTCGAAAGGGACACTTTTTTTTTTTTTTTTTGGAAACGATCGAAAGGGACACTCTTGACACTTGATTCCGGCGAGTAGCGTAGCGTGCAGCTCGTCTCCGGCTTTTGCAATCTGATGACTTATCTGAGCAACCTGTTGCTTTCAGCCGCACTATTCGCCGGCGGCGAAGAGAGACGAGACCATATAGGAATACGACATATTATCCGTCGGCGAGACAGCGACACTCTAGTTGAAATTGGATATGTTTTACTATTGGCCCATTGGAGTGTCAAAAACAAGACACTTACGTTTGATCCAAAACACAACAGTTTTCCTCGCATTATATTCATGTGTTGCATCCAAAGTATGCGTCAAACGGTTGAAAACAAAGTATATACACGGCAGCTGAAAGGCATTCCTCACCAGTTGTTTTGCTCCAGCAGAGAAACGTTATTCCTATATTTTGTATACGATGACAGATACGTGTTCAATTTGGTTGACTTTCGCCAAAGATTATAATGCCCTTTCGACAAAGATTAGAACGCCAAAGTTACATGCATACATGTCTCTGATCTCCTCTGTAACACGATGCAACTTGTGTGGGTGGCCGCAACACAGGCATCATGAAGAGGCTCCCGCGCCTGGCGATCGTCTTCTTGGTGGCGCTGGTGTACCGTCAGCTGCAGGCGCCGCCTCCCAAGATCCCCGGAACGCCCGGCGGCCCTCCGGTGACGTCGCCGAGGGTCCAGCTCAATGACGGCCGGCACCTGGCGTATCACGAGTCGGGAGTGCCCAGGGATCAGGCGAAGTACAAGATCGTCTTCATGCACGCGTTCGACTCGAGCAGGTACGACGTGCTCCGCGTCTCGCCGGAGCTGGCCCAGGAGCTCGGCATCTACCTGCTCTCCTTCGACCGCCCCGGGTACGGCGAGAGCGACCCGCACCCGGCGAGGACAGTGAAGAGCCTCGCCCTGGACATCGAGCAGCTCGCCGACGCTCTGGAGCTCGGACCCAGGTTCTACCTCGCCGGATTCTCCATGGGCGGCCAGGTCATGTGGAGCTGCCTCAAGTACATCCCGCACAGGTACACACACACGGCAGGCAGGCGGCGTCAAGTCTGAATTTTGAAGGCACAATATCGATCATGGGCTGAATGGAATTCTGAAACTTGCTGCAGGCTTTCGGGCGTGGCCGTCCTGGGCCCTGTGGCCAACTTCTGGTGGTCGGGGTTCCCGGCGAACGTGACCCAGGAGGCCTGGGACGTGCAGGTGGCGCAGGACAAGTGGGCCGTGGGCGTGTCGCACCACGCGCCCTGGCTCACCTACTGGTGGAACACCCAGAAGCTGTTCCCGGCGTCTAGCGTCATCTCCTTCAACCCGGCCATCTTCTCCCGGGAGGACTTGGCACTGCTCCCCAACTTCGCCTACAGAGCCCACCCTGTAAGCTAGCTCTGCATCTACATGCGTTTCACCTTGCATAGATTGTGACTTGCATTGTGATGTTGCTCGCCTTGCAATTGTGCATTGTGTGACTTGCAGAACCAGGTGCGGCAGCAGGGGGAGTACGAGAGCCTGCACCGCGACATGATGTTCGGCTTCGGCAAGTGGAGCTGGAGCCCGCTGGAGCTGGAGGACCCGTTCCCCGGCGGCGAGGGCAAGGTGCACCTGTGGCACGGCGCCGAGGACCGCGTCGTGTCCGTGGCCATGTCCAGGTACATCGCCCAGAGCCTGCCGTGGGTGCGCTACCACGAGCTGCCCACGGCCGGACACCTCTTCCCCATGGCCGACGGGATGGCCGACGTCATCGTCAAGTCGGTGTTGCTCGGCGACGAGTAGTGACGATTGTGACCGTCGCCGTCGTCGAGTCTCCCTCAGTCCCTCTTCCTCTGTTCCTCATGCTGGGTTTTCGGGTGCAACGACTCCTTTGAGTCTTTGCGATTGTTTCTTCTATTCCTGTACTATATTATATAGAGGAAATATGTATGTAAGTAAATAAATTAAGTGCATCTGTGGTTTCAAAAGATTTGTCTTCCGTGTCTCGCCTTTTTACTTTTATATACAACAAAAAAAAGGTTATAATACATTTCTCTGCTCCTGGTGCCCGTTCGTTAAAAAGTAATTTCGCTTCAAACAGAGCGCGAAGGTTTTTCTTCTTCTTCTTCTTCTTCTTCTTTTTTTTTTTTTGATTGCATCAAGAGAGCAAAAAGGTGAGCGAGGGAAGAGTTGTGCGCCCGGACTAGGCTGAAAAGAAGCTTTAGGCCCACTAATAATTCAGGAAGTGCAAAGTCACGGTGGGCTACGAGAGAATTGTGAGGATCAGGCTGAAAACAAGCTTTAGGCCCACTAATAATTCAGGGTACTATTTTGTACATAAAGAGAGAGGGAAGCGTACGCGCTACTCATGTGTTCAGTTGGTTTACTAATACAACATGATCGATCACTTCACATGCGCGAACAAAATGATTATCCACAACAAACAAAGTCAGCTTGCTTTATTAATTAACATACTAATATATATAAGCCCATAAACATCTCAAAGACACTTGAATGTGACACCTAACCGCCCATACCCATCCCATCTGTACTGTAATGCAACAGTTGCAGCTCTAAAGGCTACCACGCTATCGATCCATGATAACCACCGTCCACCGCCAAATAATCCATTCATACATACAAACATTATTAACAGATGAAAAGAGATACAATCCAGATCACAAAGTCTGCTGCTGCTCTTAGTACAATTAATTAATTAACCATCTCGCCTGCATGCCTGATTCTACAGGCCCAATCAATCGTCCATCCCCGCCGTCTTGGTCTTGGGCGGCCCGAACCTCTTCTCGATCCGGCGAAGCTCCTCCCGCGAGAGCCCGAACGCCCTCTCGAGCACACCCTCCTTGATCCCGGACCCAAACACCGTCGCCGGGATCCGCACGATGCCGGGGTTCTCGCTGTTGAAGCTGCCGTACACGGTGGCCGGCTCGTCGCCGACGTTCATCTGGAAATGCACCATGGCGCGCGGGAACACCATGACCTCGCCCTTCTCGAGCACCTTGGCGAAGAGGCGCCCCCCCGAGTCGACGAATCCCGCGTAGACGCGCCCGCTCAGGACCAGCGCCGTCTCCGTGGCGCGCGGGTGGTAGTGCGGCGGGTTCACGCCGCCCGCCGCCGACAGGTCGGCGCGCGCGAACGACATCCCCAGCGTGTGCAGCGCCGGGAAGGTGGCCGGGGTCACCGACACCCCCGCGAACCCCGTGTCCGACGAGAAGTTGCCCGCCGCGCGGATGCTGCCGGAGGCGAAGTCGCTCGCCGTCATGTTGGTGGGGTTCTTGCATGGGTAGGACGGGAGTAGGGATGGATCCACGGGCCGGCCGCGCGCGCCCGTGTCTGGCACGCAGTAGTCCTGCACCGCGTCGGGGTCCGCCGCCGTGGGCGATGATGGGAGCAGCACGGCGGCGAGCAGTAGGAGGAGGAGCAGATGGAGCGGAGCCATTGCTGGTTCCTAGTGCTAGGCTGCTAGCTAGTGTCGTCGGTCGCCGGCTGGCTCACGGTTGCTGAACACAGCAGGGTCTCACCGTCGGTGCGTGGTCACCACTAAACTCTGTACTCTGGAGATGCAGCTGCAGGTTTGCCTGAGGAAGAGGGCGACTGATCTCATCACTCTGCTGTGCATATATATGCGAAACGAACATGTCTATAAATTATGATTTGCGACGCACTGTCCTACGCGTAACTTTTAGCAAGTTGTTGGTTCCATAATTCATGGGAATTTTTCCGAGTGCATATTTTATCCATGCGTGCGCTGATGTGCAGATTTTGTTGCTGAGTGTCGGGCCTGTCGGCTTGTTTGAAATGGAGTGGAGTGGTGGGTGCAGCGGAGAGAAATAGGATACTTGGGCCTCGTTTAGATCGTGGTATTTGCAGCATGAAAATTATTATAGTATTTTATTTGTATTTGATAAATACTGTTTAATCATGATTTAACTAAGATTAAAAGATTTATATTATAATTTACAACTAATCTATATAATTAATTATTTATTCTATCAATATTTAATGCTCTATGTATTCAGCCGATAAAAAAAAATAAAATTTTTATCTTTTTTTAAGGCATCCTTCGAAAAACCAGAAGAAATCGTGGAGGAAAACGAAACCGGTGGCTTCCTCGAAGTACTTGTAGTAGAAAACAGAGTACTCCGTACTTGGAAGACCTTGCGGTTTGGCTAGCATCTTTGACTTTGACTGAGAGAAGAAAATTCCTTGGGTTAGGTCATCCGTCGTCGCCCGTGTGTAGCTTCCAGAAAATGCATGAGTTATCCTTATCCTCATCGACAAAATAAAAATTCGAAATGCACGAATTCATGTGATTCTATCATGTCAGGAGACGACGACCATTAGGCCAGACCTGGGTTCTTGTTCGTCAACACTGATGGCAATATATCATTTTGGGGGTGAATAATCATGTCAGGCTCTGATCTCTATGAATGCAAATTTGGTGCCGGTTGGGCCGATGCTGACCTGTGTCTTGCAACGTTCTCCCGCGTTTTGTGAGCAGGGAGTAGTATGATAGTTCCAACTGCCAACCGCTCACATCTAGGCAATGATGCTTTCGTGGCGTAGCAGACTGGACAACATGCCTGCCCGCCGCCGACGGCAAGCTAAGCTACCGCCGTAGCGGCCTCGGCTGGATATATCCCTTGCCACTGACGCACCTTGCTTTGCAGCATCTCCTGCATCATTGCCTACACAAGACACGGTGATTAGAATGTGCAGGATATATACTCTTCAATAAAGAGTAGCATTATTATATCACTGATCAGAGTACAACCACATATGCAACTGAACGCGAAGAGATCCCACACCATGGATTAAGCACACGAAAGTCCTTGTGTTGGCATGCTATTTTTCTTAATAAAATTACACAGTACGCTCACAACATACACACGCACTCACTCCTATAAATACACGTATGTAAATCTATTCCTACCTGTATGAGCATCTCTGAAGGACTGAACAACTGTCAGATTTATAGAACCCCGAAGTCACCACAAGCGTCTCGTTGTCGATAGAAATGTCGCTTACCACTTAAAACATAACGCCGAAAAATCTCGTAATAAATTCAGAAAAATGTAAGAGTAATAAATTCAGAAAAATGTAAGTACTCGTGCTAATTTAATGATCTAAAATCAAAATTTAATTTTTGATATCCCTCCTTATTGCTTGGGAGCTCTGAAAAGAGCGGAACACTGATAATTTAAGGGAGCTTCTCCTTGCGACGCTCGGTTTCATCGGGCGCAAGAAACTTAGGTTGCTTATTAACTTGAGTAATATCTTAAATGTAAGTACTATTACTATATTAATACTAAAGCGTGCAAACCTTTTGCATGATAGAGAAGAAATTTAATTTTAAACACGTGCTTTATTAAGAAAATTTGGATTTCACTTAAAACATATGCTAGAAAATATACATGATAAAATACAAATTTTCCAACAACAAAAATAGACGTTTTTCCTGGATTTTTAGAGACCATTTTTAGGCTAAATAATTTATGTGAAAACTCAAATAGCATTGTAGGAAGAATTTTAATTTCAAAACTATTAAAGGAATGATTAAGGTCCAAACAAAATGAAATTGCGCTTGGTTTTTACCATGTAGGTAAAAAAATACAACATGTTTGGAGGTCCTTAAATTATATGTTTGGATTGGACAAAAGAAACCCCCCAAAAAAATGAACTAGCAAAGGAACGGACTATTTTTAGTATTAATAAGAAGTTCACTAGAAACACGGTCGAGAGCGGACTCAAAGGCCGAAGCACACGTACGGTTCGCGGTACTCAGGCAGGTCCGTTTCCGGGTACAGTGCTTTCCATGGGCTCATAGGCTCATGGGCTGCGGATATGTCAAATATTCGGGGCCTAAGTCACATCTAATGGGCTCATTGCGCGATACAACTTCACAGACGACAGCGCAGTTCTCTCTTTCGAAAGGAACGGTGTGCTTCCAAACTGGGCATCGTGTCGACCGTCGCTTTCTCTCTTTGCGAGATGGAAGATGATTTTGGCGACACAAGTCATATCTCTAATACTATTCTCAAGAAAGAAAAGGTGAGAGCGACGTTGCTGCGCATATGGCGGAATGGCTGATGCAAGCAGCAAACCGCTGGCATTTTGTGGCTGAATGGCAAAGCTCGCATGCCTCTCGAAATCCTTTTAGGCATATAGCATTTCGAGACGCCTTTGTTTGAACGTGCGAGTACCTTTCAAGTCATTGTTGCATTTATTCTAAATAGTAATATATAGATATATGTTGCTGTTCATGATTTTTTACCCCTTCGATATCCCACGCCCGTACGTGCTCGATCACAGCCTGATATAAACAACGCTAGTGTCCTGTCCATTTCCAAGATCTTTATGGATTCATCTCAATCAACGCGTGCTCCATGTTGAAGCCTCAAATTGTTATATATTCAGATTCAGGACTTAGTGGTCTAGAACGTGAAGAATGGACTTATTTCACGTTCCAAGAATTTTATTCCTAAATGAGAAAGCCGAATAATGTTTCTAAGAAGGTGTGGACGCGCGTATGTTCTTGTAATGACTTATAATTTGGAATGGAGGAAATAGTGAAGTATTAATTAGAACACATGGACTACTTGGTAGTGGACGTCTTGGAGCGTTTCTTTGCCTTCATGGACTCTAATTCGTGCTCATTCTTCTTGAGTGAACTATGCCAATGTTCCTAGATAGTATATCATTTGGTAAAGAAAGCAGCCCTCTACTGTTATTAGGGGCCTGCTCTTCAAAAAGAAACTTCTCACGGGTCCTGGTCTTTGCTCTAGAAATACTGAAATAGGCATATTCTTGCTTTTAGCAGGTAGACGAACCTCAACTTTTGCATAATAGGCATATGTGGCTTTGCGCATCACACTGCTTGTCAATCTAGATTTATTCCAATCTGACTGAAAGATCTCCTAAAGCATATAGTACCACATATACACTTGGCTAATTCGCAGCTACAAAATGTGTGTACCAGGCCGCTGGAATGTGGATGCAACGGTATCTTCACAGCTGTCGATTTTTTGTAGGCCACGCATCGTCGGCGGGCACCTGAACACCACAGATATAGATATAGCCCGGCCATCAGCAGGGATTTGACTGCCCGGGGATTTATACATCATGTACGTGCATTCGGCTCTGATCGGTGCCTATTGCTGCAGCAGGTGGCCACACTACAATTTTTCTACTGTATCGCCAAGACTTGTAGTTGTTGCGGCCATAGCTGCAGCAATGACTACTGAGCATAGCCGATTCTTTTCTAGATCTCCATCGGTAGCACCTCAACTTTGTAGTGATATGATTCAACTCATGTCATAAAGGCGACGCATGAGACCCTTCAAATTGCAGGCGGTCATTATCACTAGACAAGTAAATAAAATGCTCGCTCGAGGAATAGTTCGATCTTCCGATTAGAAATTAGCCCCACAGCAACAAACTTTCCACTAATCCCCACACACGAGTGTCGAATGAATCCATCGAGACGAATATATGAGACCACGAACAACATCAGAGGCATAATATTTATCACGACGTTCAACCCAAACATATATCTCTAGGGCATGATTATGTTGCTGCCCCAACACGGCAACACTGGTCTAATTTTGTCAATTGTGAAACTTATAAACATAACTATATCATAGGGGGCCATAGCTACCAACTTCTAAGGTCACCTTCTTTCTTGCAGCTTCTCTCTCTCTCTCTCTCTCTCTCTTCCTCGCCATCTGATCCTCTACAAGCTACAAATTGGAGACGATAACAAACCAAACCTCAAGAAAAATCCATCTCATCAGTTTATTTGCGACGCCCTCTAAGCCCATCATAGCCTTTTGAGATCACCAGCCTTGTGAAGATCATCAACATCATCTGTTTTTCGGATCAATGTTTGATCGTCGTCCACATGCCATAAGATGTGGAGCAGTAGATGGGATATGGGTGGGGCAGGCCTGAGAGGGGAATAGTGAAAAAGAGGGACATAGTGAAAAACTTGGATGTATCAGGGGAGGAGTATTTTGTTTGAATTTAGTGTACGTATGTTGTGGAGTGTCTATATTATATAGTAGGGTACTTTCTCCGTTTTAAATTATAGTTCACTTTAACTTTTTTGGTTTATGTATTTTACTATATATTTAGACATATTATTTATCTAAATATATAGCAAAATACATAAACTAAAGTCAATTTGGACCGGAGGGAGTACGTGTTAAGAAACAAACTTTTGTCTTAGTTGGAGGCTAGCTCTTTTTTTTTAAAAAAAAGAAACATAAAGCACGACAATGTATATGCGCCCGGCGAAATGTTCCAGTAGGTTCGATGCACGTAGCCAGCAGCATCCTTGATGGCGGCCAGGGCGTATGACCCCGGGCTGACCGTGAAACAGAGGGCAGTTAGAGGAGAATCTGAACGCCGAGGGCGGGCGGCTGAGAGCGGCCGGCGTAGGCAAGTGGCCCCTGCAAAAAATCCGCCCCCACTCTCGCATCAACCCACTGGCCCTGCTGCGGCCACCCAGCCAGGCCAGGCCCCCGATCCAGCATCACAGGTGAAGCCCACACGTTGACACGCACGACGCGCCCCGGCCAATGAAAGGCCGCGCGACGCGCAGCCATGCATATTCACTCACTTCTCCTCCCGCCCCACCGCGGACGCCCGCGCGCGCGCACCACGTCGCTGAGGCAAGCGCAGCCACACAGCGGCGAGCGGCCCGCGAGGCCACGCTCTCCTCCCGCACACCATAACCTCGCCACCCCCAACCTTCTTTAACGTGTAGCAGACAGCGCACCCCGGCCCGCCCGTCTACCTCCGACGCCGATCCTCCCTCCCTCCCCCAGCAAGTCCCACCCACCACCGATCCCCCCACAGACGATCTTTTCCTCTCTTCTCCCCTCGCCTTCCAGTTGCACCACAGCATCCGTATCTCGGAGAGGGCCGGCTGCTGGACTGCATGGCCATGGCGCCGCCCAACGACTCGGAGCCATGCACGCAGCAACGGCTGCCCGCGGAGGACGAGCTGCGGCAGGCGGCTGCCTGCTGCGGTGCCGCCGCCGTTTCGGACGACGATGATCGTGCGCCCGCGGCAGGGACGTCGTCCGTGCCCGACCACCACCACCAGCCGCCACCGGCGGTCCCCGCTGAGGCGGAGGCGGAGAAGAAGAACGGCACGGCGGAGGAGGCGGTACTGAGGACCGGCGGCGGGGAGCTGGTGGCGCGGCGGCCGGCGAAGGCTGCGGCGGAGGAGAGCGCGCGGGAGCGGCTGAAGAGGCACCGCACCGAAATGGCGGGGCGGGTGCGGATCCCGGACATGTGGGGCCAGGAGCGGCTGCTCAAGGACTGGGTCGACTGCGCCGTCTTCGACCGCCCGCTCGCCGCCACCACGGGCCTGCTCAACGCCCGCGACGCGCTCGTCGCCGAGTGCGCCACCGCCACGGCGCGCCGGCCGGGGCCCGCCGTCTCGCACGGCTCCACGGGGCGCCCGCTCCGGGTGCACAACGGCTGCTCGTGATCGTCGATTAATTCGTCGTCCTCGTCGGCTACTACTACCGCCGCCGCAGTTGAGAGTGTGTTTTTTTTTTTTTTCCGTTTTTATTTGCTAGCTACTCCGATCCGACGAATACCGGCGTCGTACATACGTGCTTTCAACTTTCTAGATATTTGAATCTTTACTGCGTGCTCGATCGGACTATGAAATTTGATCCATGGCGATGGTGATACACACCACGAAGTAATACCTCATGCTTCTTTGTTAGTACTGGTGGGTGTAATTAATGTAGTTGATCACCATTTTAAGCATAATGTCCCAAATCTGCTTGTTTATTTTGCAGCCGATGAGCTAGAGTTCTTGCTGATGTTTCATCGTAGTTTCGATCTTCGCAATTCTTTTTTTCTTTTGCTTATTCATCATTTCATCAAAGCATCTCTATATTACCAAAATCCATCTAGAACAGAATCTAGAAAATTTTAACTCTTAAACCTAAACACGGATTGCATGCACTCATGGCTTTTCTAATCATGAATTCATGCATGAATATGCCTGCTGCTTATAAATTAATGAAAACTTTTGCTACCGCGAGAACTGTGACAGATAGACAAACAATATCTGTGGCATGAAGTAACCAGCAGGAACGCAGCTTTAGATCTCCATGATGAATCCAATCCCCACCAGATTCTGCATCAACGTCTTACCGACGTGGCCTCCTGCCCTTCTTTCGTTCGACCGTCTCTCCGTTTTCCCCTCCTCAATTTACTGTACATGTTGTGGACTACTAGCTAGTCAAATATAGCTAATAATTAGTCCTCATCGATCAGTCATAAAAATTAAGTACTGTTTCGCTCACTGTACTCATACTATACAGTACCGTTGCACTCATTAGAGTCGCAAGAAGAGCCAATCAGCAACGCTAGATTGATACTCCGTACATCAAACAGGAGAAGATCACACACGCCATCGTCTGACCATTATCGAGGATAATTGCGAGTACAGTTACAGTACATGTGCATATAACTATAAATTTAATTGGAGGAAGGATAACAAGAGATGGTGAAGTTGAAACATAGTATGTAGAACCAATTTCTAGACGTATATGAGGTACAAAATTAGTGTAATAGATAGTTATATTGTTGAGCCACAATGGCAGATTATTTAAGAGTACACATTGCTTCTCTGGGGCAATAATAAATCCTCTATGTAGAGATAATAAGGCAAGTTGGAATTTCACAATTATCCTAACCTACCATATATGAAGATATCTCAATATACTCTAGCATCCACTCATAGTTAGAGTCGGACCAGCGGAGGAGAAGTTAAAGCCTGAAAGTTGGTGTGGAATTAAATTTGTATGGGATAATATTGTACTAAGTGATAAGTTGTTACTTTATTACTTTAGAAAAAACTTTTTACCTTTTCATTAGTTACTTTTTTAAAAAAGGGGAAAATCTCATAATGACTGTTTTTGGATTCTATGTTAGCTTTTCAAGTGTATTCATCCCTAAGGTTAGGAAAGTGAGAAGATTCCAATTTCATGGACCCTATTAACTTGTGCAAGCCTAGCTACACACATTGCCTAATACACCGAATTTACCATACTAGCTAGCTAGCTAATGCAACTTTTGAATTGTTTGAACAGAGTGAAAGCTAGATACAAAGTACTGTAATGCATTGCACAAACTAGATACAGACTAATACATACAATTAAATCCAACCTCAATGAACTTCATACAAACTTGATTTAAAAATGGAGCCACCAATTAATAACTAGAACTGACCAATTAGCTAGGTGCAAATGTCATGACTCATGAGTGGTAAGCAAGAAAGAATCTAAGCAATGTAAAGTTGTAGCCAACTTGTGAATATGTGAAGTCGACCATAAAAAGTTCATAATAATTATACTAAAGGAGAGGCATTGTAAACTGAATTTAGCTCAATTGATTAGCTGATTAGGTTTATTGTTGTGGAATTTGTCCATTTAGATTATATTCTTGACTTGGTATGAGCGTTGACATTTTTCACGAATTGTTTGATGATTAGAGGTTCACACGACCTTATGTGCTACTAAGGCTCTTATTATAACCGTAACGTTATCAGCCTCAAGATCTGTGCATCAACTCGTTGATCGTTCATGGGCCATATTGGTCCACGTGCGAACATTTTGCTCCACTGAAAAACTGCGACGATCGGTCCGTGCATGCAGGCCCAGTACTGTCTGGTGACGGTTCTGTCCACCGGTCCAACAGAGCCTACTCATTTTTGCTTAAATTACATAATGTAAACAGATCAATCTACACGTTTTCATTCACTGTGGTTGTAAAGTTAGTATTTTACTTTTGTATATGTCTTTTTTTTATAAGGAACATGTATTGATCTTAGCGTATTACACCGGCCTTTTTACAGACAAGACCCCAAAAAAAAGAAAAATTACAAGGAAGTTCAAAACTCCTGTTCATCTTCCTCGAAGCCTTCAGAGATCCTATCATTACCGCCACCGAAGCCGCTTTCCATTCGTCGTCGAGCACCAGAGCCAAACTCCATAAGGTGGAGGCCACAGAGGAGGACTTACTTCTGGGCGAATCAGCCGACACTGCCTCACAGGCGCATCGGCCAACTCCCGTGCCCACGATGCATCCTTCGATTCCATCGCCGGCAACCCGAGCAAAGCTCAGATTTTCACCAAAGAATATCTTCCTCGAGATTAACAGGATCAACAACATCATCACCTGAAGACGACAATGATACGCCGGCTCTCGACTCCTGGACAGGTCTCCCCAGCTTCCTCGTTGACGTCGGAGTAGATCGCCATTGGAGAACGGAAGAGGCTGGAAAAAATTATTCCGCTGCACCGCCACCGCTTCTGCATTGCCGGCGTCGCCAGGAAAAACAAGCCGCAAAGGAGCCACACTCCTCCGGCAAAACCTAACTCCGCTGCCGACCATCGACGGCGAACAAACCCTAGACCTAGGCGGACTCGACTAAGACTCTACGAAAACAGTAGATCCACTTAGACGATGGACCCCCGTTCCTCTTCTCCACCGGCAGGAGGCCGGAGGTGAGAGGAACGGGGGTCGGTGGCGGCTGCGGAGTCGCCCCTGGCGGCTGTTTGGTTGGCTTGGTGGAGAATATTGACGGACCAGCGAACTCACTTTTGTATATGTCTTGAGATGCATACCTTTGACTCTTAACTCTTTCTATAATATCACCTCCGGTCATAAAATAGCTAAAACTACAAATATCAACAACTTATAACTTATTTAGCTTGAAAAATAGCATAGACAAAGTTAGGATGGAAAATGGGCGACACTCGGTTGTCACCGCTACCAAATTGCTTCTTTTTTTATTTTAAGAATTGCTACCAAACTGCAATAGATTTATTAATATTAGAAATATTTTATCTCATAATAAGTTTATTTTGAAAATTATTTAACAATTAACCTAATGATACTTATTATGCTAAATATTAATAATTTTTATACATATTTGGTCAAAGTAGGGTTTGACTTTTGAAGAAATGATAATGACACTTACTTTATGACGAAGGGAGTGTTGTCCTTGCCCCATATCATCGACCGTAGGATTTCACCTCATACTTTAAATAGAAAGCCATATCCTCAGCCTTCGTCTCACTTTGTTCTATTAGTTTGGGTCACAACTAGGAGCTAAAAGCAACTTAAAGAGACTCATTATATGCTTCGGAGGATACATTTTGGGTGAAAAAAGGTCATGTAAAAGTTTTTTAAATATATATTAGGTATGATCCTCTATCCTGGGCTTTTACTAGACAATATAGATAGTGATATTGACTCTTCAAAGTGCGTGCATGGAGCTGTTGGAGCTTGGAAAGATATAACAATCGTTTTTATTTAAATGGTTCTCCACATGGTAATTTAAGGCTGAGTTCAAAAAGAGCCATTGGAGATGTTTGAGGGACTTTTGGGTTCAGAGGTAAAACAATATATTGTCTGCTCAGATAATATTTTGAGGCATTGCATTTCGATGAGTTATGACTAAAATGGATGGATGGCTAGGCTAGCTAGGCTAGCACCTGAACTCCAAATAAACATCCCCAAGCTTCTTTGTTTGTCCTGCACGAGAGAAACATGGTGGAGAATTTGTCATGAAATTTTTGCATTTTGGTCCTTTTTGGAAACAATTTTTACAAATACCCTGGCAAAACATTTTCTAAAAATACACCATTTTTAGGCGTATTGAGGCATGACGCCGAGGTATGTAGCTCGGCGTGGACTGACACCACGCTGATGTCCGTGCCACGTCACCGCGGACCGCGGTCGTCGACGACGCGTGGTCTCATGGGGCCCACAGCTCGGCATTGTGTCAGCTGGCGCCGACAATCATACCACGGCGTGAGACCGGTGTACGTCGAGCTCTTGACCAGGCATGGACGGCCCACTTAAGCGCTCCGGCCCAAGGAGCTCGGCGTGCGGCCAGTTAACGCCGAGCTTCATACCTCGACGTGGCCCGACTCAACGCCAAACTCCAGGCATTACAGGCCGCGCCGAGGCCTCTTCTTCCTCCTTCCTCCATTCTTTTCGTGCGCCGGCGCCTCCCTCTATCTCCACTCTGCCCCCTCCACAAACCCTAGGTGCTAAATGCTCCTCTAGGTGGCCCGAGCTCGCGTCCCGACGGCTGCCCGAGGTAAAACTCCATCCCCTCCTCCAATCTGTCCGGATCGATTTAACTGCATTGTCTCGAATTTGCCTCCTCCATTGGTATATGACGGTGTGGTGTATATGTAACTTCATTTGCGAAATGGTAGGATTAGGTTGATTGTTTGCAGTGGAGGATGATTAGGGTTTCACTTGGATGTCATCATCTTGTTAGAATATGATACCTATGGTGCCCTTTGATTAGGATGATTAGGGTTTCACTTGGATGTCACATGGATTTCTAGTTTTAGGGTTTGGTTTAATTTATAAATAATTAATTATTATGTACTCATTGTGGCCACATGGAGTTGTAGATTTATTGTTTGGTTAAATTAGTATTATTAATTATTAGGCATTGTCTTTTTTTGTAATTGTGGCAACTAGTTCCTGCATATTGGAAGGAATTTTCATTACATTGATAAGTGACAACTATTGTTGCATGCTGGATGTAGATGGACAGATTAGTGAGGTTGCATCATGGAGGTTGTGTTCTTAGGACAGGAGATGATAGTTTGAAATTGGTGGACATGTCCGAAGAGTTATTTATTTTTTCTGAAACCCCCTCTTTAAACCAGATAGTGGACCGAGTGAAGGAAAAGTTAGGTTGGAATGAAGTCAATGTGAATCTTAAGTTTGAAGGTGTGATAGATGTTGGGTCATCCAAAGGTCCACGGATAAAGAGCTTGTTCAAAATTTCTACCGAGTCTGATTGGATTGATTACAAGGCAGTTGTATTGGGCTCAGAAGTTCATTCTTTGGATTTAGTGGTAACTATGGAGTCTAGCTTAGTAAATGATAACATTCAAACATGGTCATGTTCCCCAGCTCATACAAGTGATGGTTCAATGTTTGAACAAGAGGTTGATCTAACACAACCAAGCTACAGTGGTGGCGACTGGTATGCATCGCCTGATCGTGATGAAGGGTTTGTTGAGGGCGATGGACATGATCACGAGAATGTGGTTGGTGAAGTTGAGGCCAGTGATGATAGTGATGAGGAGGATGATGATTACGTATTGGGTGGTGGAGAGGATGCTTCGGACGATGATAGCGGAGATGATGTTATTGAGGATGACCTTAGCGACGAAGATGATCTTAGTTGTGAAGAAGACTTTAGTGATGCTAGGGCTACCAACCGGGTTGACATTGAAGTCCCTGGAGATGATGAAAATTTTGAAGAGGATGTTGCTGAGGACTCTAATGACGATCGCCCTGTTCGTCGTCTCAATGCTAGGGAATTAGAAATATTGTCTAGGGTCTTGCCTTGGAGGGATCCAGAAGTTGGTGATTTCGAGGACCTTAGTCATGCTTACATGGCAGTAGTTGATGGAGGGCCAAGTGATGCAGCAGTCCCTGATGTTAGCGATTGCTTCATCATACGCAAGGGCATATTGTTTGGTACCATGGATCAACTAAAATCATGGTTGCAAGAGTACTCTATTATCCACAACCATCCCTTTAGGGTCATCACTTCATGGAAGAACAATAGGTACGCCGTGGCTTGCGAACAAGAACAGTGTGTTGGAGAGTATGTGCTAGACAGAACAGGGCAGGCAAATGGAAGATTACCTCGGTCCAGCAACCACATCTTTGTGCCACTGCTGAGGCAGAAGAGAGCCACTTGCAGCTGAATTCTAGGTTCATTGCAAGGCAGTTATGCCCTGTAGTGAGGCATATGCCAACCATCACGGTTTCTGCATTGGTTGAGATCATCTTCCAACGCTATGATTACTATGTTAAGTATGGTAAAGCATGGAGGGCAAAGCAGCGTGCACTAGAAATAATCTTTGGAAATTGGAAAGAAGCATATGAGCGTCTCCCTACAATGTTGAATGCAATGACAGCTGTAAATCCCGGGATGCACTTCGAGTACTTACCTAAGAAGGGTGAACTAGGAATGGTAGCCATGTTTTTGGTAGGGCGTTTTGGGCTTTCAGGTAGAGCATTAAAGCATTCAAGCATTATCGGCCTATTGTCTCAATTGATGGGACATTTCTTACAGGGAAATTTGAAGGCACAATGCTTATTTGTATCGGGACATATGCAGAAGATCAGCTTGTCCCACTGGCCTTTGCCATTGTTCGGAAGGAGGACACGGATAGTTGGTGTTGGTTCCCGAGACTCGTAAGACAAGTGGTGATTGGCCCTGGACGTGATGTTTGTATCATATCTAATAGGCATGCTGGTATTCTTAATGCTGTAGAAGAAGAGATGCTAGGTTATGGGCAAATACATCACCGGTGGGTGCACAAGACACCTTGCTCAGAATCTTGTAAGGCATGACCACACAAAGGACAATTTCAAGTTGTTTGAGGAGGTTTGCAAACAACAAGAGGTGGAGTTATTCCAAGAGAAGCTAGATGCCTTGAAGTTGGCCACCAATGTTGATGGCAGGCAGTTCTTGAATAACCTCATGGCGTCTAAGGAGAAATGGACGCTTGCATACGACACTAGAGGTTGGAGATGGGGCTTCATGACGAGTAACATGGCAGAGATGTTCAATAGTACTCTGAGAGGTTGTCGTGGTCTGCCTGTGACTGCTATTGCATCATTCACCTTCTACAAGTCGAATGCTTGGTTTGTTGTGAGGAAGAAGCATGTGAGAAAATTATGGAACGACAACAAAGCTTGGCCACCTTTAGCTTCTCTGGAACTAGCTGTTTCAAAGAAAAGTCTAAAAATAGAAGGGAGACTGTTGTGATCTGATCGAACATGGATATGAGATTCTAGAGGAAGGTGGAACTCACATAGGTGGTGAAGATCGGGGTGCTTGAAAACATAAAGTAATAATCAATGAGAACAAATGTTCTTGTGGAAAACCCACCATATACCATAGGCCTTGCTCCCATATGATTATAGCTTGTCGCCTTAGACGTATTGACACTGAGGTCCCTCCCCGTATGGCTGTAGATTTCTCTCTGAGGAACCTAATGAGCACATGGAATCCTCAATTCAAGCCGTTCTTAGACGAGAGCCAGTGTCCTACCTATGATGGCCCCAAGTATGTGGCTGCCCCAAGTAAGTAGAGGACCTAGGCAGCGCAAGAGGTTTAGGATGGACATGGACCGAGCCACCCTAGGTAGATCAACTGCGAGTAAGGTTGGGACACATTTTGTAGAGGACACCCAAAAAAGTCATTGCTCAAGGTGCATAAACCAGGCCACAATAGAAGAAAATGTCCTAAACTACTTAGACAACAGGTATCATCCATGTTAGCTGCTTGTTACGTATAAAAGTTTGGTTCCTTGTTTTACTTACAAGTATTTGGTTCCTTATGTTGTTATTTACTTTGTATTACTTCTTAATACAAATGGATTTTTTTTCTTGCTTAAATACTAATTGCTTTGTGATTACTTCAGTTGCAGAATGAATCGGTACCCACTGCTTGACGCAAGGTTTGATGAGTAGCACTAGGCCCAGAGGATAGAGAATGGAGAGGTATAACCCTTACATTTTCATACATGGTTGTAAAGCAGAATTCTTTTTTGTATGCTACCTTCATCACATTGTCATTGACACAACATTTGCTTGGATGGCTTGTTTTTTTGTGCAGGTGTTGAAAGTTCTGAGGCCAATGACACATGAAGCCACTATCACCATGGCCTATGATGACCGGTACACACCTCTCCTGAAGCGGGCGAACCTTGCCACCGTTGCTTGTGTCTGTCGTCGAGGCACGCCACCATTCAACCCAGCGGCATTGATAGCGTTGGTAGATAGGTGGCGTCCGGAGACACACAACTTCCACCTTCCATGTGGGGAGATGACGATCACTCTTCAGGATGTAGCCATGATCCTTGAAGTGAAAATCCGAGGATTCCCAATGACCAGAGACATGGAGTCTACAGGATGGGAGGACCGTGTGGCCTAGTTCTTGGGACGGGCCCTACCTGCACTTGAGCCAGGAAAGAAATGATGCAGCAGTGGAATATCCTTGAGGTGGCTGCGTCAAGAGTTTGGGCATTGTCCAGCCGGCACAGATGAGGCCACTGTGACCTACTACTGCCGGGCTTACGTGCTACACATATTTGGTATGGTTCTGTTCCCCGACGGCACTGAAGAAACTGCTTCTTGGATGTACATCCCTGCCTTTGGAACTGGGATGATGCCGGGAACAGGAGTTGGGGCTCTGTTATACTTGCTTTCCTGTACCGTCAGCTTTGTGAGGCTTGCCGTCGTACTGGAGGTGAGCACGCAACAATGTCACGATGCATCACACTACTGTAGGCAACAAATCAATATTGTGCCTATCTACAATAACCATTTGTTTTTATGTAAAAGAAATTAACAGCCACCTTCACATTTTTTGCAGATTTGGATGTGGGAGAGGCTTCCATATGGGAGACCGCATGAACTCGATCCACCAAACCCTTGGTTTCCAGTAGGTGACACCGTCATTGCCCTTACCATGGCACACCTCTATGAGAAAGCCCATCAAACTTACCACGTGTCGCGGTACACGTACGTCAGCTACAAAAACGAGCTAGACACCCTGCGGCCACAACATGTAAGTTAGATCAGCTTCTCAAACTTGCTCGACATCATCGCAGTACGTAATACAGTGAGCACAAAATGATGAGCACTATTTATATAGGTTGTATGGGAACCATATGACAGGGCTGCAGTTAGTGCTCTCAATTTGAGCACCTTATGCAAGAAAGACAAGGCCTTATGGAAGATGCGATGCCCTCTCATTTGTTTATATGCAGTGGAGTACCATCTACCTCACCGTGTAGCACGGCAGTTTGGTAAGTTCTAGCCTTGTCCTCCTGAAGAATTCTCCACCTCCTGGCCACTGCACATACTGCATCGTGTTCGTTTGACCTAAAGCATTCTTCAAGTTTGTCTTCATATTGATGTAATGCTGTGAATGGTGCAGGTTCAGTCAACAAAAGAAGAAGAAGATCACCAACTGGTAGCTCGAGCACCAGCGGTACATCGATGAGTGAAACTTGATGGAGCATAACAATATGCGCATATTCGCTAGGCATCATGAGAACGCTTTCGATGAGTACCTCATTTGGCTTGGTGAACGGACATGCCTACAGTTAAACCAGCTTGGACGGAGGAGGACATTGTAGAAATTGTAAGCGATAATGAAGGCAACAACCCAAATGACAAAGGTATCCGACAAGGCCGCCAAGTTGAGATTGCCCCAGTGTTAGCTAGAGCGGTAAGTTTTTAAAGCATTTGTATCGATTGAGATCGTGGCCTTTGATGGTTACTAAATAAGTTGGTTTGTTGCACAGAGCACGAAAATAATGAGGACTGTTGCAAAGCAAGGAGTGGCATTGATGGCCTTTGATCGTGGCCTTTGATGGTTACTAAACAAGTTTTGCATCTAACCAAAATGAAAATGCTCAATACCTATAAATTTGTAAATAACCGAACATAGTTGACAATGCAAATGCTAAATACCTACTGTTGACACTGGATATAGCACCCAGGTAAATCCGCAAGTGCATAGATGTCAATGTAGTTTTCACCAAGGAGTATTCTAAGGTATCAAATTTTCACGGGGAACGTGAAGTGAAGTAGTGAAGAACTAAGTGTATCTAAGTATAAGTGATAAAAGGATAGAGAGAATATGTGTGGGTTCTCTGACTAAGGCAGTACTAAATAAGACGTTACTAAAGTTAGTTACTGTAAACGCACTCCCTCAAAACTCACCACAGTAAATGGCTCCGACAGTAAGCACCTTGAGCTCTACTCAAACTAAACCTATCGTGATGGACTACACAGGCAATAGGGCTATCACCACCTATTGCTACCACCTATGGAGGTTTAGGAGCATCCACAGGCGAGCTATAGCCTAAGCACCTTGCTTAATCTATAAACTCAACTACTCTAATTCGGATCCTAGAACTAGAGCACCTTAACCGGGCGGTGAAACAAGTAAAGAACAATAAAGTAAAGTAATACTTAAGTAATGAAATAGAACAAAGTTACCACATGATAGAAGAAGAAGGCAGACTTTATTACTCGAAGAAGAGTTGACTCCGCCAAGCTACAAGTGGAGAGGTCGCCGACATGCTCGACTCCTCTCCAAGCTTCTCTTCACTCTCTCTTTCTATCTTCAACTTCTTTCTAAGAGAGCCATTGAACTACTACTCTCATGTGAAGAGTGACTACTCTAATGGAAGAAGTATTTGATATTCATGGTGTGTGTGTTACAAATGAAGGATGAGGGACATATTTATAGTACTCTAGAGGTCGGTAGCCTTGAGAGTGCAGGCGGCCGTCCTGGGCCCAGGGTAGGCACCCTGGCCAGGGTGGGCGCCCTGGACATACTGTCCACTCGCACCGCCTTTCGATCCAACGGTGATGGATGGCTTCCCCAAGTCGGTTGCATGCGATTGAAGTCGATTTTGAGTCAGTTTTGGACCGACTTTGGTATTCCAAGTGGATGACGGCGGCCCTAAGGATCCAAGTGACATCCATCGAGCGCCCTTGGATCAAACCGACTTGGTTTCAATAGTTGGGAGATGTGGGAAGATGTTGTCACGGATCAGTGACATGGCTAGGTCGGTTTGTTGGCACGGTCACGATGGGCGCCCTGAGTCAGGGTGGGCGCCCTGGCTAGGGTGGGCGCCCTGAGTCTAGGTTGGGCGCCCTGGCCTTGGCTAGGTTGCTAGCCCTGCCACATTCCATTGCCTTCATTGTTCCATTTTCATCCATTTTTGATATTTTTCCTACATACAAATAAAATTTTCAGGTACAAGGGGAACTAGGTGAATTATAAACTTAAATCGCTACTTCTATTATTGGTTGTCCTCATTTTTATGCAATAGTGACGGTCAAAATTGGTAGTTAAGGACCATCAATAAACTCCCCCACACTAAACCTTTGCTCATCTCGAGCAAAGATCTGGGCTTTAGCATGTTGGATCTGGAGTTGCTACAATGTGACGCCCTACAAAAACTCATAGATAAACCAATACTGACTCTTGAATTGAGCAGGTTAGAGTTAGAAATCCACCATCAATCTTAGCCGTATGGGGCTTATAACTTTCACCTTGTAATATGCAAAAGTAAGATAGAGTAGTAGGTAGAAACTTTGTACCTTGCTTTGGTAAGGCCGTGACTCTTTCTGAAGGTTTTCAAGATTTTCAAAAGAAAAGTTTGCCTAAGTTCCTCAAATGGTACACTCGATCGCTCAATGGTGTTTGGTAATTCTCACCAAGGCCAAGGATAGAGACCTTTTTGCACCTATACTGAAGCTTATGTGGAGCTCATAGGTGGGGAAAGCATAAGCAGACTTGAACTAAATATATTGCTAAGTTAGACACTTAGATCAAAAGGAGCAACAAGGCATACAAAATGATCAAGATGTGCAAGTGTGTATATTTGGTATTTGATGGAACTCCTTGAGACTTTTCTAATGGTAACTTCTTTGTGAAGGGAGCATGGCTACCAAAGATTCTTCATGGGACATCTAGTCTTTTTTTTTGCTCGACATTTTTTTCATCGAGAACATTTTTTTTTGCAGCGGGTATTCAGGCTTCTGCTGTATAATCTCTCATTTGGGGATTGTATCCCTCTTTTCTCTTAATATTTTTTCTGGTAGCTCATGCCCTTCAAATATATGTCTCCAAATAATGTGTGGAGCTAGTTGCATATTTCCAATGTGGAAACAATAGGGGGTGCATGGTTATTTGGTGGTTGCGTATTTCCAATGTAGAAGTAGCAAGGGGTGCACATGTAAGTGATCTTGATCAAGAAGCATAAGTAGTTTCTCTACTTAGATCAATAAGGCCTAACCAAGCTCAAAGCAGTCAAGTGGATTTTGTGGGGCTTTCCTATCTAAGGAACATGTATATGGCTTGTGGTAGGAATTTAACACCATCGAGGAACTTTAGCAAGGGTTTTGAGATTTTTCAAAATAAAACTCCAGATTTGTCTC
This sequence comes from Bothriochloa decipiens, assembly GCA_023333625.1. Lineage (NCBI taxonomy): Eukaryota > Viridiplantae > Streptophyta > Magnoliopsida > Poales > Poaceae > Bothriochloa > Bothriochloa decipiens. The sequence continues at coordinate 35,047,284 of CM041645.1, forward strand.
AACCATTCCTCAGTCAAGTTAAAAGATTTACTCTATTCTCTACCACAACTAATCTCACAAGAGCATAAACTTGGTTATAGCATGTGCAACCCATAATAGCGTTTGACTTAAGATGAACTCTAGTTTCACATGCTCAAAACTTAAACAGTAAAGGGTTGTATAAAGAGCTTTTGCAAAGTATTACAGAGCAACTATTCATCATTTCCAACAAGACTTTAAGGTGTCAAATTAAGATAGGTACTTAAGTCAAGATTAATGTCACCTTTTTTGCATCAGATTCTAGCAAAGCATGGAAAGATTGTATATGTAAGAATTTTAGCCTTTAAACTTTTTTCTTTCACAATGTGATCATGATTATTACTGTATCATTGTTATTATTATTTGCACATTATTTGTTTCACAATGTGAAGATAGAAAACTGATGAAGATAAATGAGAGTGGAGTAATGCCATACCTGAGCGGGGGAGGTACTCCCCCACACTTTCCTTTTTATGGAGTTGGAATTCTTCTACTCGGACGAGTCTCCTTTGATTCTTTATTTATTTATTACTTCTAAGATGCATGTCTACTATGATGAATGATTATTTATTATATTTTTTATATTATTTATTTATTTGTTTTTTGAAATAAGCCTATTCTAAATGCATAACATTTTGATGAGTGTTTTTATTGAAATGTAAACATGCAAACTATTAGCTAAAAAATGCAGATTTGGAAAGAAAAACATGCAGGTGCCACCTATATTAAATGTCTTAAAGCACTTAAATGTTACCTCCATGTAGTGATGAGAATGGTGGTCTCCTTTGGTTGCTTGAGTTGGGGTTGGGTTTCCCAACCCCCACACTGGTTTTTCTTTTTCTCTTCTTTTTTTTCAATATTTGTGCTAATTCAAAGACACCAAGAGTGAAAGCAATAGAGTTCTACTAGTACAGAAGTACTAGTGAACCAAAACTTTATTCATCACAAAGCAAATTGAGGCACATAGCATGATAGAAAATGGAGCAACATTTTATCATGCTAAAGGGAGATCATGGTGAAAGAGGAAGATACTTATGTCATGTATTAAATTTTTTTAGATTTTTTTGTAACATTTAACATGAAAACAAGTTGCATAAGAAGAGGGTTTCATGTTTAATCATTTAATTTAGAGATGAAGATGTAAAGATAAAACATGGGCATTGAATTTTAACATATCAATATCCACTCTTCCTATGTTAAGACAAGACATGATAGAAGTTCATATGCACAAGAATCTGATCTGATTCATTTTAAGAAAAAGTAATGATTTAAAAATCAGCCACATACCTTTCTCATGTTACCTTTATGAGTCGGTTTGGGAGCGGGAGCCATGGAGGTGAAGGCGCCCACCGTGGCCAGAGCGGGCGCCCTGGGTGTGAGGGCAGCCGCCCCCACACTAACGGGTGGACCACTCCCCCTTTGGTGTGTCGCCTCCTGGGGTGTAGTAGAGAGTGGGCATAACACACACTTGTTGATTTGGGCAAGGACAAAGTCAGTTTGGTGCCTCCATATGTATGATAGTGGGCCCATGGATCCAAGTGACCTCAGTCGAGAGCCCTTGGATCAAACCAACTTGATTTCGATGGTTGGGAGACATGGAAAGGTTGTAGCGGATCGGTGATGTGGCTGGGTCCGGAAGCTGGCAACCCCCAGGGAGGGTGCCCTGGTCAGGGCGGGCGCCGCCTAGTGAGGGCGGGCGCCGTGGCCCTGGCTGGGTCACTGGCCTTGTCACGATCCATTGCCTTCCCTTAGTATTTTCCTTGGATGGACCATCATTGCTTTTAAGTTCTCCATTCCTGATTAGCCTCACTCTTGAATTGCACAATTGCATCTTGTCTTCATCTCGAATTCCTTCTTGATTTCACCCATCATATGCTTGCTAAGTCTTGATTCATATTTTTGATATCTGCAACAAAGACTTGTGCAAGGTGACACTACAAACCCGACCAATGTTTGAGAGCATCGGCCGGTGCAACAATTAAGCTCATTTTTTAAGTTGGCACCATTTTATTCAAAAAGGAACATGGATGAATTGAAAGGTAAACTATTTATTATTATTATTATTATTTCTTCTTCTTCTTTTTGATTATATATATATTCAAACTTATGATGATAAAAGCTAAACAGACTTTATTGAATTTAAAACAACAAGTACACGGGTTATCTCCCATCAGTGCTTTGTTTTAAGTCATAAGCTGGACCTTTGCAGTTGGGCTGCAAGAACTTATGCCAATGCAATTATGAGCTTTGGAGTACCTATGGTAAACAAAAGCATCCACAACCATCCTTTTGAAGGTTTCATAAAGGAGAAACATAGGATGGTTGCTACTCTCATAAGCTAGCGGCAGCAGGAAAGATAGACTCAGGAAAATTCTCTTGAACATGTGGATTTTGTGGTTCTTCTATAATATAACTTTGATGTTCATCCACATGATCCATCTTATGGACTTCAAATTTGATCCCTCTAGAATGTCTATAGACCAAACATATTCATGAATGCCTTCTTGTCTATGACATTCTATGAGTTGATCTTCATCATCCTCTTCTAGTAGGATAGGGGTCGACACCTCTGACGATTCTTGTTCCCATTCCATGTTCACCCAAGGGGTTGGATTGCCTCCTTGGTTTGAATTATCAATGAAGAAACAAGGGGGTTCATATGGGGAATCAAAGTCAGGGGTATAAGGTGATATTGGTTTGAGGGGCTCTTGGACAAACAAATCTTGAGATGAATAAAATTGATGATGATTTGGGGTCCTAGATGCTAACAATCTATGTTGGAAGTTATTTCCAACATTATAAGAGTGATCCTCCTCAAATTCTTCTTCCTTCGGTGTCCCTATGAATGGTTCAAGAATCGGGGTGATAGCTAATGGTATGGATGGAATTGGTAAGGATTTAGCTATCGGGTCCTTTTCTTGCATGGGGGTTAGAATGTCCTTTTCTTCAGGGGAGTCATCATGGACATTAGTGTAGGGGGAGTTTTCTAGGATCCTATCAAGGATAGATCTCGCCTTACTACTAGAAAGATGTAAGAAGGCTCCTCTAGAAGCAAGATCAAGGAACTGCGCGGATTCCTTCTTAAGACCCACATAGAAATGTTGCAAAAGCATAGGATCGGGTATAGAAAGATCAGGGCCAGATGTGCAAAGGTCTATGAAGCGGGTCCATGTTGCACCTAGAGATTCCTTCTCTTTTTGCTTGAAGGTTAGGACTTCGTTTCTATGATGAGTCACTCAGACGATATGGAAGAAAGTTATGCAAAACTAGGATTTAAGAACTTCCCATTCTCCTTCTACACTCTCGACGGTTCGAGCATACCACAGTTTGTCTAATCCTGTCAAAGAAAATGGAAATAGCTTCCACTTAAGAGTTTCATGTGACATGCCAGGAATGTGTAAGCATGAACACAATTGCTTGAATTCTTGAAGATGAGTATATGGGTTTTCATGTCTATCCCTAGAAAAAGATTGTTTTTGAGCTTTAGTTATGAAAGAAGAACTAATTTCATAACCATTAGCAAGGATAGGTTTTGATGATGGAGGTGGTTTGTCGGTGTTTCCACCCGGGGGTCTAGCACCAACAAGTGAATATGTACTGCGTGCTCCCTAATCCGGATGGTGATGTAAGAAGAACACACGAGATTTATCCTGGTTCAGGAAATAGAAGGCCCTACGTCTAGCTAGGAGGGAGAGTTTGTATTATCTTGCACCGAAGTGCTTGTACAGGGGTGAATACAAGTGTGTGAATGAGTGAGCTAGGACTTAAGCGCTACGGGCTCTGGTTGCCCCTATGCCTTATGTTTTGGTTGAGTTCCTTGCCTTTTTTGAACTAGTGCCTGGCGCCTCCTTTTATAGGCGAAGGAGAGGCTCAGGGGTACATGAATCTAGGGCGGATGTTGCTGCTGACGTCAGGGAGGAGATGCCGATCATGTTGGTGCTGCTGTAGAGACATGAGCCGGGCGTGGCATACCCTGAAGCGACATGCTCGGAGATGACGGTCGTCCTTGTGTGTGGGATGACGCAGCTGATGGCCGGTAAAAGACCAGCGCACATGCCTGGTCGTGCGGATCCCTGTAGCCGTCGTGTCGGGACTTGTTGGAGTGTTGACTGGCGATGACGAAGTCCAGCTCGAGAGGTGGTCGAGGGGGTAGAGGCCCGAATGGATAAGGCCGAGCCCCGAGAAATGCGGGAAATATGTTGACAAATGCGTCTTGAGGGGGTGCCAAACGGGGCATAGTGCATGACATGGCGTTATAGTGCAGTACGATTCGCCAGATTCCTAGATATGTGTGGTGAAAGCTTGATTTGACCTTCGTACACATGACTGTTACTGCGACTGTAGCCACGAAGTTAGGCGGGAGCAGGTAGAACACACTAAATGCCCTGAAAACCATAGTGGGAGTAGGTAATCCAGGGGTGTGCTATACTCGAGGGGCGTCTGTTCGCTTAAGTAAATCTCCGTCACCGAGGGGTAGCCCGAGTGGCACCCTCGAGTGATCCGCTCTACCTCGAGCGGGGCCCGTCGGGTAGGTAGCGGCCTAGACCGCCGAGGCCTGTTCATGGGCCGGCCCAGTATGACTTGGTTATTGGGCTTCTTGTGCTAGGTGAAGGATAATCGCCGCGATGGTTTTTGGTTTGTTGATGCCTGAGGTTAATCCACTTAATCAAGGGTTAAGGGTACCCCTTTCCCAGGTACCCGACAGTAGCCCCTGAGCCCCAGCTCGAGTGCCAGCACTCGAGCTGGGGGTTATAAGTCGAGAGTGAGGCATGGTTTGTGACTTTTCGTAGGGGGTGCGCGAGCGTCCCCCGCGGGGGTAGCCCCCGAGGCCTTGGAGGAGTAAGGAGACTCCTTCGAGGGCTTTGTTGAGAGGTACTTGTCCAGTTGGGCATAGTTGGCGCCCCTAAAAGATTAGGATAACATGAACTAGGTTCATAGTACCTCATCGAGGGGCGTCTCGAGCCGTCGAGCCCCCGGGTGAGTTCGGCCCTCTTTCGTCGAGGGGTGTCGTGGCATAGTCGAGCCCCCGAGCCTCGTGTGGCTGGGGCGTTGCTAGCCTTCGACGTTCATCCCATGAACCCTTTCAATCAGGCGTGAGGCGAGGAGCGTCGTGCAACCCTCGGTTGGGCGAGCCTCAAAGTCCTCAGTGAGCTGGTAACAGGAGATCCAGATGAGAATTCGTGCCTTGTTCGATAGAGGTCGACTAGTGTCCCTGAGGCATTCTCATTATAGCAAATGCATGAACATATGGATACTGATTCCGTTCGGTGGGACTCAGCGGCCCGATGCCTCCCTTCGAGGGGATTCCATGAAGCTCCTTGACATTTTACCTTGGATACGTCCGAGGGGGTCTCGAGAGTTCATTCTCAAGCAGGGCCTCATGTTGGCTCCCCCTTGGTCATCCCTGACTTGGGTGCTCAAGGGCATAGGCCGAGAGTGAGGTGTGGTTTGTAACTTTTCGTGGAGGGCACGCGAGCATCCCCCGCGGGGGTAGCCCCTGAGGCCTCAGAGGAGTAAGGTGACTCCTTTGAGGGCTTTATTTGTCTTTTGTTGAAAGGTGCTTATCTAGTTAGGCAAATTGTGCGTTCCTGAAAAGTTAGGATAACATGAACTGGAGTTCTAGCGCCTAGTCGAAGGGTGGTTCGAGTCATCGAGCCCCCGGGTGCATTCGACCCTCTTTCGTCGAGGGGTGCCAGGAGTAGTCGAGCCCCCGAGCCTCATGCGGCTGGGGCATTGCTAGCCCTAGGCAGCTATCTCACGAGTCCTTTCGATCGGATGTGAGGTGAGAAGCACCGTACTATCCTCAATTGGGCGAGTCTCGGTGTTCTCTATGAGCTGATAACGGGGGGATCCAAGTGAGAGCTCATGCCCCATTCGATGGGGTCGACTAGTGGCCTGGAGGCATTCTCATTGACGCAAATGAGTAGATATATGGATACCGGTTCCATTCGATAGGACTCGGTGGCTCGATGCCTCCCTCCATGGGGATTCCATGGTAATCCTCTCATTTTGCCTTGGATACACCTAAGGGGATCTCGAGGGTTCGTCCTCGAGCTAAGCTTCATGTGGCTCCCCTGGGGTGTCCCTGACTCGGGTGCTCGAGAGCGGCTGTCGAACCCTAATCGAGGGTCAGCCTTCGCTCCCTCGAGGCTTGTTGTAGGGCCGAGGCCGTTTTCCTTCTCATTGAAGACTCTGCTGGCGGATAATGTAGCGCTCCCATCCGTTGGGTGCACTTTTTGAGGTGTGGGCCGAAGCGATGTGGTCATGGTGGACCCAGGTAACGGCTAGGGGCCCAGCGAACAGCGCGTGTTCTGCTGCGAGAATCGAGGGGGTGGTTAGGTTTGGACATTAAATCCGAGGATTTACCTGCCCTTTTCACCAGTTCTGCCCGTTGCCCTTCGACCTGCCTATAAATCCAGGACGTGGGGTTTCGTCCATCCCCCTTCTTGCCTTGCTGCTTTCGCCGCTACTGTCACCGGAGAGAAGAGTAGCCCGGTTCATTAGCGCAAGAGAGAAGAGGGGAGAAATTGGGAATCTTCCTTCCTGTCCACACGCTGAGCTAGCCCGTGCTGTTGCTATGACACCAGTACTTCTCCCTCCAGAGGATTGGCTCCCATCGGTCGTGACGGAGCGGGAGCTCGAGGAGTTGGTGGATGATGGGCTTCTTCGTCCCATCGTCTCCGCTGATCGGCCAAAGCGGATGGTGCCGCCAAAGGAGGACCTCGGTCTATGACGACTTTGGTGTTGATGCCGACGCGGAGGTCGAGGATGACGTGCGCGGGACCTCCCTCACCAACGGTTGTACAAGCTTAGTCGGTTTGTGATGCAGCAAGTTCGGAATGTGCTACATGTCGGTGTGAAGCACCGAGAACGAGGAAAGGCACAAGGCCTTGGTCAAGGCTGCTGAGGAGCCTGGTGGTCGGCTGGAGAAGCTGTTCGAGCCCAAGGTCCTTCCTCCTGGTGTTGATGAAGAAGAAGAAGCCGGCCTGTGAGCCAATCTGGGCAAGAAGACCCATGTAATAGGTTAGATTTTGACTTGTGTCGATGTGTCCACGAGGGCCTTAAAACATGATGTTTGTATGCATTTTGAATGCTTTCGAGTTCTAGTCCGTCATTCCTTTTTTGCTCAAGTTGAGTTTTTACACAGTCATCTTGGCGCATGGTTATGTCCTTCGGTGTGGGGTGTGAGTGGAGGTACCATAGCCCGGAGGCATAGGTGATCTCACGGCTCGATGACCCCTCGGCCTCAGGGTGCCCTCGTGGCCTTGTTGACTATGTAAGAACTCACATCAAAGCATATAGGAACGTTAGACATTGATTTTTTGACATCGTGTGCTTTTACTAAGTCTTCTTAGCGCGTGGTTACGCCCCTTGGCGTGAGGGAGTGAGTGGACGTATCGTAGCGTGGATGCGTGGGTGATCTCATGGCTCGACGACCCCTCAGCCTCAGGGTGCCCTCACAGCCTCGTCGACCATGTAAAAGAGTAGACGTCGAGTTTCAAAAAACGTGCGAGTTTTTAGGAACTTCAGGGGGTTCCCTCCTGTAGCCCCCAAGGGAGGCTCGACTCTGTTAAGGCAGAGTCGAGGCTACCTTATGCATGTGAACAAAAAGTTAAACTTGTAAACAAAAGTACTTCTTATTCATTCAAGACATGGGAAAAAACAAGGCTTCGAAGCCCTAGGGGTGAAAGCGACGTGGCTGTTCGATGTTCCATGCGTTATTGAAGGTTTCGCCTTTCCCGTTGGCTAGCTTGTAGGTTCTGGGCTTCAACACTTCTGCAACGATGAAAGGGCCCTCCCATGGTGGAGTTAGCTTGTGGCATCAAAGAAGGCGCCGACAGCCTCCTCTCCAGCGATGTAACTGGCGACGACGTCCATCAGTTCGTCGGCGGTCTTCGGGGGGTTACGCCCCAGCTCTCAAACCAGCTCCTTGCAGGTAGTCCTAGCAATGAATGCCAGGATCACGTCCTCATAGGGGATATGGGGGAGCTCGGTGCTTGCTTGGAATAGCGCCGAGAAAAATCATAGAGGGACTCCCCGGGCTTCTGCTTGCAGCTTCGGAGGTCCCACTTGTTGCCAGGTCGCACGTAAATTCCCTTGAAGCTCCCCTCGAACACCCTGACAAGGTCAGACCACTTGTGGATCTGGTTGGGGGGAAGTTCCTCGAGCCACCTTCGGGCGGTGTTCGATAGGAACAGGGGGAGCTGACGGATGATGGCGTGATCGTTGCGCGCCCCGCCCAACTGGCATGCCAACTTGAAGTCAGCTAGCCATAGCTCAGGCTTGGTCTCGCCATTGTACTTGACGAGGTTCATGCGGGGACGGAAGGGATTTGGTAGCGGCGTCCTTTGAATCGTCCTGCTGAAGACTCGAGGGCCCAGTGGCTCGGGGGACTGGTGCCGGTCCTCATCACTGTCGTAGCACCCACCCCTGTGTGCGCTGTAGCCTCACACCTCAGCATCAACACACTTGCGTCGGTGGTTCTCGCTGATGTCGTAGTGTTAGTTTCGAGGCTCGCGGTTGTCGTGGATGCGCTCGTGGACGGGGATCGCCTTCTTAGGCCGGGGGCATTCACTTGATGGATTGAGCTCTCCCTCTCATGTCGGGAGAGTTTAGGTGGTTGCTCTAAGGCCACCCCTCGACGTCTCGAGGCCGAGCTTTCCGCCTGCTGTGCGGCAGCTACCTCGAGGGGGCCCTGAACCTCCTGCTGTATGCGACGGGCCTCGGGATTCGAGGGAGTCGGCATGTTGCAGAGGAGCATGGTTGGCGCGATGAAATTCTAACTAGCACGGTTGAAGAGGGGGCGCTCGACCACTCCCTCCCCAATGATCTTCCGATGGACTTCTCGGGCTCTGGCTCCCCTTCTACCGGGCGGGTGTCCGCGCTCCTGCTCGAGGGTCCACATACGCTCCCGCCCAACTGGCACATACGCTCCTGGTCTTCGTCAAGCTTGGCTCGCATATCCCAGACTTGAGTGAGCTAGCCGTCATGGGCGTCCTGGGGCTACCGCACGTCGTTTGGCACGATTGGTGGCTGCTCCTCCCGATCTGCCCTGACGAGGGCGCCTTCCGCCATAGCTGCAGCCACGACCATGGTTGTGGGGTCGATGGTGTAGGCGCTCGACGCGACGGCTCCGTCGATGTGGAAGCACTCGCGTGTGGGGTCGTAGTGGTCAGAGTCAGAGTCGGGGCTGCCAGAGTAGAAGATGGGGAACTGCCCGCGCCGCTCCTCCTCCAGCTGACGTCGCATCGTGCTGAGGATGTACTGCCTTGGGCCAGGTCCTCGTGAGACGCCAAGGTCCTCAGAGGCCGGTAGGACAGCTGTCAGGTCCATGGTAGCACGCAAGAGAGCTCCCGGGCGGTCCTTATGCACGCTCACATTGGAGCGCATCGTGGCAGAGTTCATCTTGGTGGCGTTGTCCAAATCGAATGGGAACTGGCGGCGAGCTGCAAGAAGTCCATGCGGCAGCAAGTTGGGTGGCGTCGAAACCAAGTGCGCCGGAGGAGCCTCGCTGGGCTCCCTCGATGAACGCATTGCGAATGTAAAGTCAGGGTTTCTGTAGAGTCCCGCCGGCTCGTCCTCTGTCCCTGGATATGGGTCAGATTGGTCCCCAGCCAGGGGCCCCTCGTTGCCTACCAGGAGCAGGGAAAACGCGGTGGGTGGCAACCCAGACGCAGTTCGATGGTGACGGCGGCGCCGATCGCGCCTCCTCTTGGACGCGAAGGCATGGTGGCGAGATCGGCGTGCTGCCCCTCCTAAGCATGGGGGCTCGGTGCGGCCTCCGCTTGGATCTCCAACCGAGAGTAGGGTCATGTCGTAGCTATGGACAAGGGACATGAACTCTAGGCTCCCGAACCAGATCCTCGTAGCATGCGGAAGCGGCGGAGATGAGTCTTCCATCTGGAAAAACGGTGGGAAATCGTTAGTGACACGCAGTTCCCCTACGTGGCGTGCCAACTGTCGGTGTTTCGACCCCGGAGGTCTAGCAACAATGAGTGAATATGTACTGCGTGCTCCCTAATCCGTATGGTGATGCAAGAAGAAACATGAGATTTATCCTGGTTCAGGCAATAGAAGGCCCTACATCCAGCTGGGGGGGAGAGTTTGTATTATCTTGCACCGAAGTGCTTGTACAGGGGTGAATACAAGCGTGCGAATGAGTGAGCTAGGACTTAAGCGCTACGGGCTCTGGTTGCCCCCTATGCCTTATGTTTTGGTTGAGCTCCTTGCCTTTTTTGAACTAGGGCCTGGCGCCTCCTTTTATAGGCGAAGGAGGGGCTCAGGGGTACATGAATCTAGGGCAGACGTTGCTGCTGACGTCAGGGAGGAGATGCCAATCATGTCGGTGCCACTGTAGAGACGTGAGCTGGGCGTGGCGTGCCCTGAAGCGACGTGCTCGGAGATGACGGCCGTCCTTCTCGTGCGTGGGATGACGCAACTAATGGCCGGTGAAAGACCGGCGTCCATGCCTGGTTGTGCGGATCCCTGTAGCCGTTGCGTCGGGAGTTATTAGAGTGTTGACCGGCGATGACGAAGTCCAGCTCGAGAGGTGCTCGAGGGGGTCGAGGCCCGAATGGATAAGGCCGAGCCCTGGGAAATGCGGGAAATATGTTGACAAATGCGTCTCAAGGGGGTGCCGAACGAGGCACAGTGCACGGCATGGCGTTACAGTGCAGTACGATTCGCCAGATTCCTAGATATGGGTGGTAAAAGCTGGATTTGACTTTCGTACACGCGACTGTTACCGCGACTGTAGCCACGAAGTTAGGCAGGAGCAGGTAGAACGCGCTAAATGCCCTAAAAATCATACCGGGAGTAGGTAATCGAGGGGTGTGATGTACTCAAGGGACATCTGTTCGCTTGGGTAAATCTCCATCACTGAGGGGTAGCCCGAGTGGCACCCTCTAGTGATCTGCTCTGCCTTGAGCGGGGACCCGTCGGGTAGGTAACGGCCTGGACCGCTGAGGCCCGTTCGTGGGTCGGCCCAGTATGACTTGGTTATTGGGCTTCTTGTGCTAGGTGAAGGATATTCGCCGCGATGGTTTTTGGTTTGTTGATGCCCGAGGTTAATCCACTTAATCGAGGGTTAAGGGTACCCCTTTCTCAGGTGCCGACATGGTTCAAATCTAGTGCCCTTTGGAGAGGCGGATTCAATGATAGTAATGGGACACATGGTATGATGGATAAATGATACTCGAATGACTCGGTTGAACAGCTACCATTCCCCGACAACGGCACCAGAAAACTTGTTGACACTGGATGTAGCACCCAGGTAAATCCGCAAGCGCATGAATGTCAATGTATTTTTCACCAAGGAGTATTCCAAGGTATCAAATTTCCACGGGGAACGTGAAGTGAACTAGTGAAGAACTAAGTGTATCTAAGTATAAGTGATAAAAGGATAGAGAGAATATGTGTGGGTTCTCTGACTAAGGCAAGACTAAATAAGACCTTACTAAAGTTAGTTACTGTGAGCGCACTCCCTCGGAACTCACCGTAGTAAATGGCTCCGACAGTAAGCACCTTGAGCTCTACTCAAACTAAACCTATCGTGATGGACTACACAGGCAATAGGGATGTCACCACCTATTGCTACCACCTACAGAGGTTTAGGAGCATCGACAGGAGAGCTATAGCCTAAGCACCTTGCTTAATCTATAAACTCAACTACTCTAATTCGGATCCTAGAACTAGAGCACCTTAACCAGGCGGTGAAACAAGTAAAGAACAATAAAGTAATACTTAAGTAATGCAATAGAACAAAGTTATCACACGATAGAAGAAGAAGGCAGACTTTATTACTTGAAGAAGAGCTGACTCCGCCGAGCTACAAGTGGAGAGGTCGCCGACACGCTCAACTCCTCTCCAAGATTCTCTTCACTCTCTCTTTCTATCTTCAACTTCTTTCTAAGAGAGCCATTGAACTACTACGCTCATGTGAAGAGTGACTACTCTAATGGAAGAAGTATTTGATATTCATGGTGTGTGTGTTACAAATGAAGGATGAGGGACATATTTATAGTGCTCTGGAGGTCGGTAGCCTTGAGAGTGAGGGCGGCCGCCCTGGGCTCAGGGTGGGAGCTTTGTACATACCGTCCACTCGTACCGCCTTTCGATCCAACGGTGATGGATGGCTTCCCCAAGTCGGTTGCATGCGACTGAAGTCGGTTTTGAGTAGGTTTTGTACCGACTTTGGTACTCCAAGTGGATGATGGTGGCCCCAAGGATCCAAGTGATATCCATCGAGCGCCCTTGGATCAAACCGACTTGGTTTCGACGGTTGGAAGATGTGGGAAGATGTTGTCGCGGATCGGTGACATGGCTGTGTCGGTTTGTTAGCACGGTCACGGTGGGCGCCCTGAGTCAGGGTGGGCACCCTGGCCAGGGTGGGCGCCCTGAGTCCAGGGTGGGCGCCCTGGCCAGGGGTGCGACCTGAGTCCAGTGTGGGCGCCCTGGCCAGGGTGGGCGCCCTGGCCCTGGCTAGGTTGCTAGCCCTGCCACATTCCATTGCCTTCGTTGTTCTATTTTCATCCATTTTATATATTTTTCCTGCATACAAATAAAATTTCTAAGTACAAGTGGAACTAGGTAAATTATAAACATGAATCGCTACTAGTATTGTTGGTTGTTCTTATTTTGTGCAATAATGACGGTCAAAATTGGTAGTTAAGGGCCGTCAATACCTACAAATTTATTTGTCCACCAATCCATTAATAATAACAATAAGTAAAGCTAAGAAAAAGTTAATATAATCTAAAACAAGTGTTTCATCCGACTACTATGCAGCTACAAACAAAGAAGTTCATCCAAACCAACCTTGTCACCATGTTTCTAGGGTTAGCCAACTAAACTACCATTGCAACAAAATCTAACCGGATATAACGGAAGAGGAGAGGGAGCATTACCTTAGGGAAGCGTCAAGAGGCAAGATCCGACCGGCCTAAGGGACCATTTGGGGGTTAAGGTTTGTGGGAGGGCGGGAGGAGTGACAGGGAGAGAGGAAGCAAGTGGAAATAATGAGATGGAGGAAGAAGGGGACCGGCCGCGGCCTTTACAGGCGAAACTTCGGTGTTGACTCGGGCCACGCCGAGGTATGAAGCTCGGCGTTAACTGACCGCACGCCGAGCTTATTGGGCCGCAGCGCTTAAGTGAGCCGTCCATGCCTGGTCAAAAGCTCGGCGTACTCGTGGAGGACGCCGACCTATGTGGTTCGGCGTCAGCTGACACTGCGCCAACCTGTGGGCCCACGAAGGCCAACGACCGCGGTCGCTGGTGACGTGGCACGGACATCGGCGTTGTGTCAATTGACGCCGAGCCACATACCTCGGTATCATGCCCTAATACACCTAAAAACGGTGTATTTTTAGAAAATGTTTCGCTAGGGGTTATTTGTGAAAAATATTTTCGAAAAGACCAAATGCAAAAATTTTACTAAATTCGTCGGGACTAACGAGATCGAGGGATGCTATTCCCCACAAGAACTGGCTTAAGTATAGGAAACTAAGGAAAGTTATGTTAATCTGATTTTGAACCTTGAATTGCGTAATAAAAGATAATGGACATCCTCTAAACTGTCAAAATCGAATAATTTGGTCTTTTTGATTGACTTCACAGGTGGGTTTGTATTTTGAAAAAACATCAAAAATAAGCTTTTCGATCTCTAAAAATGTCATAATTAATTTGTTTTGAATTAAAAATATGACACGGGTAAACCCAGTTTAACCATCGTGTGTTGCAGTGCACGTGCTCTAAACAACGGGAAATACATCGCCTATGGTGGAAGTAAGGGTATTCCCGTTTTCCGGCCAGTTAGTATAGTGCCTCCTGCCAGACTGCGATTGCGGCGTGGCCGCCTAGCGAGCTAGCTGTTGCCACACAGCAGCTTCCGATCGATCGGGTGTGCGGACCAGACGACGCAGCGAGCGCCCGGCCCCGGCACGCGGCGGATCACGTTGGAAGCGTGCCTGCTTTGTACGCGAGCTCCACCTACCCGAAGCCCGAGCAGCGCCAGGCACTGAGGCACCGCGGCGCACGTGCCGCCGAGCCGACGAGGGATGATGACTCGGATCCTGGTCACGCGCTCCTCTCCTCCGGGTCCGGCCGGCCGGCGCCCACGCCCATCAGACGCAGAGCACACCGACGCGATGCTCCCGGAACGCCCGCGTGGCCACACCATCAGTCCGTGATCGGGACGACGCGGCGAGCGCGACTCCTTTAGTGCTGCTGGTTGACTCCTCCAACTCCGGACGCCGTGACTGACCTCACCTCACGTCACAGACGAGAGAGAACCCAACAAGCTGCGGCACCGGCACGCACGCGGCACCAACCACACAAGGGAAGCCGCCCGGCCGGTGCATCGGATTTGGAAAAGTAATTTTATTTCAGCAGCTGGAAAGCGTTTGACAAGTGACTTGCAAATTAAATCTCTCTAATTTGCCCGTTTCCTGTCATATCATTTCGGTCAGAGAATGCATCGTAGACTTAAATTATGGTGTGTTTGGTTGGCATAGTCACGTCATGTTTCACCTTGTGGTGATGCATCACGAGTTTATTTTATGAATTTGCTGGAATCAACATCATCGTGCATATACTAATTATTAGCTTGAGAAGGACGAGGTGGTGAAGGTATCAACTCATTTAATTTCACAAACCAAATAAAAAAGTGAGAAGTGAGAAGAAGATGAACCACCGTATTTCCCAAACCAAATATACCCTTCGTCTCGCTTCTTTGCACAAAGGTTGGTCAAGACCCCAATCCCAAATGAAGCCCTGAAACGACCTTTCGCCTCAAGATCCAGCAGTGGAAGCACTAGGAATGGAATCATTTCACCAATGTTTGATATGAGATCAGATAACTCATGATGCACCACCACATTTAATTGTGACAATTTATTATACGACACTCTTTAAAGTTGGTGTTCACTGATGGACACTACTCAATGTTGTTTGCTAGAGGATACTCTTCAATTGTGTCAACTGGCTCCAAGACACTTTGGCTTTTAAAATGATTTTTTTTCTCTAGGAGTATATTGGAGTGAAATTAAAAGTAGCCATTATGACCCGTCTATTATACTGCAATCCTTAATGTTTATATAAAAAATTCATAGCTTGCATGAAGTCGAATCACAAAGATGGAATTTTATATTAAAAAATTTGGTTCTCAAATCTAGTTGATAAATTTTTATTCATAATTATTTAGTGTCAAAACTTCTTTTGAAATTCTTATAAATGTAGTGGTTCATCAAAGTAAACACCCCACGATAGAAAAGAGAGAAAGAGAGAGAGATAACAAGAAAATGAAAAATAGAAAAACAATGATAGTCAAGGTTTTCTATTATAATGTTGAGGCCTTGTTTGGATGCAAAGTCGTTTGGTTTTATTAAAATACCATGCCTTTATAGCATACTTTGGTTTTACAAAACTATTACGGTGTTTGGATGTAAAGAACTTGTATTTTTGAAAATCGTGGTATTGCTAAAACTCCCTTTTGGAGTTTTAAAACTCCTCTCTAGACTTTTTTTCTCTCTAAATAATCCATTGAATGGATCGACCATTGAAACGGTCGAAACATCCTAATTGGCATCTCGATCTATAAGAAACCTTTTGGAGTTTAAAAACCCATCTCGATCTATAAATGGAACAAAGGTCAAACGTTTTGTCGGTAGTGGGATCGGAGTTCGTAAACCAAACCCAGCTGCTTGGCATCTCGATCTATAAGAAACGTTTAACTCTGTTTAAATAAATACGGTGTGTAAACCTAAAACATAGAAAATGATACGGGCCTGCAGTGGAGCGCGGTCGGAGAGGGAGGCATCCAATGGAAGGTGGCAGGTGCCATTCTGCTGGAACTGAAAGTGCCAAAGCGTGGTGGTACATGAGCTAAGGACGCCCGACTCGGGCCCCTCCTCTATCCTCATCCGGCTGGTCGTTCGTCTCTTTCCTAGCATTCTCGCCACTGCCGGTGCCGGTGCCGGTGCCACGGATCAAGCCAGGCGAGACCCTATCTATTTATATTTACACACTCTCTGACATTGCAAGCTTGCAGCATCCGCCTATATAGCCAACAGCCTCCAAGCCATTCCTCTGGGTGCGCCTTCCCTACAAACCGCAAGAGCCGCGCGTGCGGAGAGACTCGCGGACAAAGGCTGTAGCAGGCTAGCAGCTTGGCTCCGTGCGTCTGATTGGAGCTGCTTGCGCGCTCCTCCTCTACGGCCCTGCGCGTGTTCGTCCCTCTGTCTTGGGAGCGGCGGAATCCGGTGGGTCTGAGGTGCGTGGATGGCAACGGAAACAGCCGGGAGGCCGTCAAGAACTGCCCTGTCGCCGCCAGCTCCGTCCTGCAACAACCTCGCCGCCGCCTGCTGCTTCGTCCTGCTCGTCGTCCCCATCCTCCTCACGGGTGAGTTTACTAGCATCGATCGGTTAATCGATCTCCACCCAACCTCTAGAATCAGCTCGCCAAAAACCCAATAATTGTGATAAGGTATGGGATATGGTGGTTGAGGTTCTTGAATAGCCTGGCATAAGGGTAGTGGATGTTCTTGCCAATTGCCTAATCTTTAGCTTAGCTACGTTTTTGTGTTGCATTCTAATCTTGGAGCTCGCAATCTTTAGCTTAGCTACGTTTTTGTGTTGCCTTGCTAATCTTGGAGCTCGCATAGTCTCATGATCGTCAATCATGCCATCCAATTCCAACCTGGGTTGACACTGTAGGTTAGAAGAAGGGCCGTTTGCCAAGATTCTACATAGAGCACCACGTAACGTAGAAGGCACATTTGATTTGTTAAAATTATGTAGCAGTACATTTCCATGTGCTCTTGCTAAAAACCAACTGTGCTCATCATTCAGGACTTGACCATTTAACTACACCCAAATGCAAAATAGAATCACAATGGAAATGGCACGGAATGTTCGCTCTAGTCTTGCTTGCCAGGTGCGCCGTGGCGTAAGGCGCGCGCCGCCCACTATGACGGCATATCTCAACTCCGAATCGCCATATCAACTTTTTCACGGAGCCTCCAAACCGCAAAATGCCCACTGGCCAGCTTAATTTTATTAGACTACCTGCACTGGGACCCGTATCCCAACCTCAACCACTTCCTGCAGGTCCAAATCTGCCGCAACGGGGACCTGTATCCCGACTTCAAAGCCCTCTCCACCACCAAATTTCGGGGGGTAGCGGCCGTCCTTTACAGTCCGCGCCGCTCGCAACCACCGAGGAGAGAGAGAGAGGAGAGACCGGGGCCGTGCCCACCGTGCTCGCCTGCGCCGCCGGGGTCGTGCCTGCCGTGCTCGCCTATGCGGCCGTGGCCAAGCCCCTCCGTGCTCGCCCGCGCCGCCGCGGCCGCCCTGCTTGCCCCGCCGCCGGGGCCGTGCCCGCCGTGCTCGCCCATGCGGCCGCGGCCTAGCCCTCCGTGCTCGGACCGACGTGTGCTCGCCATGGCCTGAAGCAAAGGAGCGACGGAGGAAGGGACGCAGCACCGAGGAGAGAGAGAGTTCCGCCGCCGCTTGGAGCAGAGGAGCTCGCCGTGCTGGAAGAGGCCGCGCTCGCCGGCCCGCCGCTCCCTCGCCGGCCTCTTCCTCCTCCTCGTTCGCCATTGGATGCAGGGGGCGAGCTTGCCCCGCGCCGCCATGACCGGGGGGCCGAGCTCGCCCCGCGCTGCCATGGCCGGGGGGCGAGGTCGCCTCGCGCCGCCATGGCCGGGAGCGCTCGCGAGGCCGCCCGCCAGCCGGCTGCGCTCCATGCCAGACCGAGCTCCAGCCACGGCCGGGGCGCCGCGCGCGCCCTCCGCCCGCCGGGGAGGGGGGAGGAGAAGGCCACGCCATGGACGCCGGGGAGCCGCCTGGGAGTCGCCTCACCGGCCACCTGGGAGCGCCCGTCAGCTCGCCCGCCGGCCTCCGTGCCTGCCCTGCTCGCTCACGCTGGCCCTCAGTGCTCGGCCGCGGCCGCCCTACTCGTCCGGGCGGCGCTTCGTGCTCGCCCGCGCGGCGCACGGCCCTCCGCGGACCGACGTGTGCGGTCGAATGGATGAGGAGAGGAAAAAAGAAAACGAAGAGAAAAAAGAGAAAAAAAGAAAAAAAAATTCTTGACAAGTGGGTCCCATGATAGATAGAGGTTGAATATAGAGGTCCATGAGTACGGAAGAATTAGATATGGAGAAAAAAATCTTGATGACTAGAATGTATACAGATTGAATATAGAGGTCTATAAGTGCGGATAGTTGGATTATCTGTCCCTGATGACAATGAGCATGAGCTGTTGGCTGTGTTGCTACTTTCTCCACACTGCAAAGTTGGAGTCGCCAGCTACCAATCCGGTGTGCCCGGCGATGTGCAACTTGCGATTTGGCATTCCACGTGGTTTTCGAATTAATAAGCAGGTGCGCCGATTTAATATATAGCAGTATTTTTCGGTTATTGGTAGCTCTCTGTGGCAGTGGTGGCAGAGCCACACCCACACATGCCCATGTGGTCCACTGAGATCTTGCTTCCATTGGATCTCGTGCTCCGTAGCGTTATACGTACTTGTATATTTGCATTATACTCCTATATTCCATACTCGTACTACCCACACTAGATTTCTACTCGTCTCGATGCTTATATACATAACAGAAGAAAATAATTATTGCAGACCAGCAAGTGGCCGTCGCCGCCGAGTCGCTGTCGATCGGCATCAACTACGGGCAGATCGCCAACAACCTCCCCTCGCCGGCGCAGGTATCGTACCTGCTCCGGTCGATGCGGATCAGCAAGGTGAAACTGTACGACGCGGACCCCAACGTGCTGCGCGCCTTCCTCGGCACCGGCGTGGAGTTCGTGGTGGGCATCGGCAACGAGTACGTCCCGGCCATGGTGAGCCCCGCGGCGGCGCAGGCGTGGCTGCAGCAGCACGTGGTGCCGTACCTCCGCGCGGGCGCGCGCATCACATGCGTCACCGTCGGCAACGAGGTGTTCAAGGGCAACGACACGGCGCTCCAGGCCGCGGTGCTGCCCGCCATGCAGTCCGTGCACCGGGCGCTGGGCGCGCTGGGGCTCCAGGGCCGCGTCAACGTCACCACGGCGCACTCGCTGGACATCATGGGTGTCTCGTTCCCGCCGTCCGCCGGCGCGTTCACGCCCGCGGCGCTGGCGCACCTCCAGCCGTTCCTGGGGTTCCTGTCGGCGACGCGGGCGCCGTTCCTCATCAACTGCTACCCGTACTTCGCGTACAAGGACGACCCGGCAAGGGTGCCGCTGGACTACGTGCTGTTCCGGCCGGGCGCCGCGGGCGTCGTCGACGCGCACACGGGGCTCCGCTACGACAACATGCTGTACGCGCAGGTGGACGCCGTGTACGCGGCGATCCAGGGGCTCGGGTACACGGACGTGGAGGTCAAGGTGTCGGAGACCGGCTGGCCGTCGCGGGGCGACGCCGACGAGCCGGGAGCCACGCCCGAGTACGCCGGGACGTACATCCGGAACCTGCTGCAGCGGATCGAGATGAAGCAGGGCACGCCGCTGCGCCCGGCCACGCCCGTCGACGTCTACGTGTTCGCGCTCTTCAACGAGAACCTCAAGCCCGGACCGGCGTCGGAGAGGAACTACGGCCTCTTCTACCCCGACGGCACGCCGGTGTACAACGTCGGCCTGCACGGCTACCTCCCGCCGCCGATGCTGTTGTCGTCGTCGACGGCAGCACGACAGGTACGTACGGTATATTCTTGATTGATTGATCAGTCTGATTCTTCCGGTCTTGTCACGTTTTAGTGGAGCACTGGAGTGAGATGCCGAGTGGCATGGCCAGGTTAGGCATGCTCGGTCGCAAGGAATAGGTTCTCCACCACGGGAAAGGGAGGAGGATACCGTAATCACTAATCAGTAGTTGCATTAGCACAAATTCACACAAAGACCAATCCCATCTGCTGTCGTCTGAAATGTGCATGTATATATTAAATTAAACTCAAATATGCCCTTGTGCATTTTGTGTTTGGCAGGTGATTCGTTTGGTTGCACTAGTCGCTATCGCGTCCGTCGCGTTCGTCTTATCCTGACAGCCAAGCTACCGACGGAGCAGGAGCACTAACAACTGCAGCCAGGAATTGTTAGCTAACCATCATACGCTGACAGGGTTTCCAGTCGGAAGTCGTAACTCAAGGTAAATCAGTTTGACATTAACGCTGTACAGCATTTTTCTTTTCTGTACGTCAGATAAATAACAAACTGGCATATTCGGCAGGAACTTCTGAGTAATTTGGCCACCTCAACTTGGTTGCGTATGCTGGATTTCTGATAGTGATCAGAAGCCCTTACCCGTACTCATACCGACAATAGGTTAGAACTGACTGAAGCATATGCATCGTCGATTTGACCCCAGGAAAAAAAAAAAGAAGGTACCAACAGTAGGAATAGCTGCATTGACTTTGACTGCAACGATTTATTGGTGGGATAACTGATATCAATATATTATGCAATTCTGTTCTTTTGACCTTGGTACTTTTTGCTTGTTTAATTCTCCGTGTATGGAGTATAGAAACTAGATTTTGATTGACCTCATTCACAATGACAAAGGCAGACAGGAGATACACATTTTCAGCTTAATGCAAGAAATTGCTACGTTGCTATCATGAATTGATTCACCTGGCTGAAACTTAAGATCTGTGTTATGAGTTCTGACCCGAATGCTCAACTCTGAGTCCCTTGTTTACAGACTGATCTTTTTACATGTTCTTGTGGGACTCACATTCAAATGGAGTAACATCATATCCATATTCCCTGTTTTTCATGTCGAATTCTGAATTTGATCTCCAGTCCCGTCAATGGAACTATACAGATATGCAGATCAATGCCACTGATATGTACATCAGCTTGCAAACAATGGACGATTTCAATTAAACCAACAGCTTCCACAAAACTTTCAGAGCAAAGTGGTCAGTGGTGGGCTGGTGGTGATATGACTGTTAGTGAGGTCCAGTACCATCCAATTTCACTTGGTTGAGTGGTTCAGTCATATCTATCTTCCACTCCATTGGATGCACATAAAAATTTACCACCAAGTATGACGTGAGGACCATGTAGAGCTACTGCGAATGTCAAGTATATCAGTCATGTCCATCACTCTGATTCCAGCTCCTTAAATC
Source organism: Bothriochloa decipiens (assembly GCA_023333625.1). NCBI lineage: Eukaryota > Viridiplantae > Streptophyta > Magnoliopsida > Poales > Poaceae > Bothriochloa > Bothriochloa decipiens. The sequence continues at coordinate 35,068,415 of CM041645.1, forward strand.
TCCTCTCCCACTCCTTGACTTCATAATCCTGCTCCAATAGATCCTTTTGAGTAGTATAGACAATCTCTTCCGGTGTAATTACTTTCCATTCAGCCATATCGCGTGCACTGAGCAACTGAAAATATAGGAAAAAAAAAACAAGCCAAATTTATGCTTTTTTTAGCATACAAAATTTCTGCTACTTCAAAAGTTCAAAAAAAGACCAACTTAGTGAAGGTCATGAGGCCAAGTATCAATTACTTCCTCTAATTGGAAATATAAGGCCATTTTGGCATCGACAGCTAGTAATATTAATAAAAATACATCATCTGAAGTGGAAAGAATTATATATTAGGAGAATATTTTTTTCACAATGAATCTAGAATCCCAATCTTTTGTTGTCAATCTATATAAAATTTTGGATATCGTTAGTCAAAGGTGAAAAGATCTTTAGGACAAACCTAGATAGATTTATATTTGTGAATTGTGATTGGATGTAGTAATTTAGTATCTAAAATGTGTATGGAATGAAGTTGATGAGAAGGCACCAAAATAAATTAGGTAATATTAAAGAATGAAGCCAAAGGATGCTTGGCCTAGTGGTCAAGTCATTCCGGTGGCACCTGTCAGGTCCTGAGTTCGAACCCCGGGTGGGGCGAATTTCAGGCTGAGGGTAAAAAAATCCCCTCGTTGGTCCCGTGTGCCAAAGCATTTGCGTTTGTCGGCCCCGTCTCACAGGGTAACGACTCCAGTGTTAGGGCGGGACCGGGGTTCAGGGGTTTTCTTGACTTGCGTGAGAAGTCTTCTCTATCGTGTAATGCCCGGCGGCCGTCTTATCCCCCGCAGGTCAAGTTATTTTTTAAATATTAAAGAATGCAACAAAGACGTGCACACCACACAATCTAAAAATGTCATGATAAGCATTTATTTTCATTCGAATGACCAGTTTTATTGTAGCTGTTGAGAATGGAAGGTCCAAGCTGTATAACAGATTATCGACACACACTTTGATCTTATGCTTTAAGCCCCTCTACAGTGGCTTCACTTCGGATCTGAGTTATTAGGAAGGGAGGAGGAGGCTGCCATGGAGATGGGGGCGCAGGGAGAGAAGATGCATGGCAGAGAGTGGCGGCAGCCAGGCGAAGGAGAAAAGGATTGGAAGCTGTTTAAGAGAGTTAGCAGAAATGCTAAAAGCAGTTTACGAGACTGGCAGAGAGATGACCCTAAACTATGCTTAATCCAGTGGGTACTGGGTATTGTTTACATGTGGCCGTACCAAAGGGTGAAAGGAGGCATTCTTCTATCTCATAAGACCAAGGACTGCTTAATAATTTTTTAAAGCAATTTATAGTTTTTATGCATGACATTGAAGTCAGATTTGAGTGGATAACGGGCAATCATAACAGTTTCATAGAAAAACTCTCAAATTATTATTATAACGATTCCACATTCGCAGGCATATGAGCCCAAGAAACAGGAGGAGGATGAACAAAACTATACGGGCTAAGGAGTACAAATGCTGCCTAGCAATTCTGAAAAAAAAAGGACGTACCCAGTGCCGGGACTCCCGCACTGCGGGGTCTGGGGAAGGGAAAATAGCCAGCAGTCATCCCTGTACAAATGTGCAGAGGCTGAGGCTTGAACCTTGGACCTCTTGGTCACAGGCGGTAAAGCTCTACCGCTTGCACCAGGGCCGCCCTTCGCCTAGCAAATCTGAGACTCAGCTTAATTATCTTAGTAGAAAATTTTTCAAAAAAAATTACAACTTTGGTATTGGACATATCTCAATCAAAATTTTAGAAAATTCAAAAGTTTGAATCAAAACTGATATTTGAAAAATTAAACAGCTTCAAATTAAAAACTTATCAATATAAAAATTGTAAATCAGATCTTCCAATACAACTTCTGTATTAATTATGCGAACATTTTTAGAAATTTAAAATTTTGAATTTCAAAATCTATGAACTTAACTCAAATGGTACTCTAAATAATTTAAATAAAAATCTTTACTATAAAAAAGATGTAGATTATATGGAGAACTAATTTTGATATAGACCAGGTCAACATCCAAAGGTGTCTGAATATTTTAAATTTCAAATTTCAAAATCCATGAACTTATAACAATATTTGGAACTCTAATAGCTTCAAATCAAAAAAAAAATCCGCTACAAAGTTGTAGATCGCAGCCACTGTTAGATCTGCTGGTCCAGTCATGGACACTAAGCCCATAACAGGTTTCTTTTTAGAAGTTTATAATGTCAGGAATAAATAATCTCCAAATCCATCCTGATTTTCTCCAAACAGATCCACACATGGGTAACGGAAAAATAATTACAGAGTTGTGTGAAACTTCAATTGCTATTACCTTTCTTCTTAGAGAAGAATCTGGTGACACGAGTTCCTGAGCTCGCTGTTCTCTAGCCTTATTCCTCTTTCTAATGTCATTGTTGGTCTTGCGTAGCAGAAACCATCTAAATAAAGGTATTGCAAAAAAGGAGCCAGCATAGATCTAGAAATGACCACATTGTATCAGTACATATCATTGATCATATTATTAATTCATGGGTAATTCAACAATCACCATTTTTGCAACATTCACAACATTTCTGTCAGGCCTAATATGCATAAATGGAATGACTAGAGTAGTAACCAGGAAAGTCGAAAAAAAAAAAAGAGTAGCGACCATGATATGTACTAGACAGGAATATCAAGCCTAGCCATACCTGAACCAAAGGATATAACTGTGCTGCAAATGAGATCAGTCCACCAGGTGTCACTGTCATTTGCCTTCATGATAAGTTTTAATACATATTGTTAGCATTACATATCAATGATACGTGGGACAGAATTATTATAATTCTTACTTCAACAAGTTTCCAAGAATGATGACACCAAAGAGATTGAGTCCTCCCAAACCAGCAACCATTGCCTTCTCTGATGCATTCGCTTTACTGCAGAATCAACAGGTAGGTGTATGAAATGGCATAGGATAGGTTAAAATAGCAAATTTAGGGCTGACGACAAAAACTCACTTAATGAATCAACCTATATAACATAACGCCTAATCTCTATATCCTCATGCATTGCGCTCCTGATGTACCATATTTACAATATAATATTTAACATCTTTAAAATCCACATACACCAATTGTATTATAAATCTAAAAAATTATCATGCGAGTTTCACACTTCTTTATTCGGTAAAATTGCATCATGGGTTAGTTCAACTTCACTAAGGATGATAATGATATATACTGACCTGAATTTCCACGGTTTCTCTTCTAAGTACTTCTCAATTCCGCTAAACATTGCAGACCATTTGGTACCCACATATTCCCTGCTCCTACCACTTTTTGATGAAGCAGTACGTTGCAGAGATGGGAATCGATACAGGATATTGCCCTATAAGAAAAACAAACCATTAAGTTACTCAGAAGAATGCCATGTTTCGTATGTAGCTGGCACAGGCAGGGCTATCTGTCAGCCAAGGTGGGCAACAGTTGACTCCCTGCGTACTACTAATGTGTGATGGTTCATGGTTGCACCCCATATGCCTGTATTCCCCTTCTTCCTCAACCTCAAGTGGAGGAACTAGTGCATGTAATGTAAGGGTGTTTTTGCTTTGGGTGACGCCTGCATGGCATCTGAGAAACCTCATCCAGGACATGGCATTTCCCAGTACCTTTTTTCTTACACTCACACAATGCATGTTCCTTTATCGTTTTTCTTATATTCTTTATTGGAAACTTGCGACAAATCTGAACAATTAGATACTTAGACATGCAAGTGAGCCAATCTAATGATATAGCATGTCAGTTAATTAAGATCTTCTGCAAATTTTTAGTAGAGAACCTGACATGATTGGGGCTGTTTGTTTATTCCATTTTTTTTGTGGTACCTAATGGAGAAAAGTTATAGTAATCCCCCCAATACACACTCCCCTCCACCAGTGTTAGCTGGGTGGGTTGAAAGTGTAGGCCACATTTGACAACGGTAGTTCTCAGTTACAAGTCTGAACTACTGGAGAGAAGAAGGTAGGACCTGCTCATCAATTTCTGGATGTCCCTGGAAGCGTAAAAGAACTGGAAGAACAAATGATTCATCATCCTGTAGTTCAAGAAATGATATGAATACGATAAACCTCTCCTCAGTTTATTATTATTCAAAGGAAGAGTGAATTGTTTTCACATGTGCAGGGAGTAGAGAACTTAATCTCTAAACAAAATAAGCAATACTTAGGGCAAGAGTTCCCATGCCTTGGACTCTTCTGATGGAGGTGGCACATCAAGAAACGGTGCCAGTTCTTCAGCTGTAACAACTCCACCATTTGATGAAATGTACTGCCCAATCTATGAATTCAAATAGGAATTAGAAATCTGTAATAGCAAAAATAATATATAATAAATAGTCATGAAGAAGCTAAATTTTCTCAAAAGAAAAAGAAAATACCATCTTCCATCGCTTCTCTTCAAGCCCATCGTTTGGATCACCATCCCCAAACACAAACGAAAATACCTGTGGCATTTATTTAATAAACATTACATACAGTTTCAAACTACCACACATTCCATCAAAACATAGTGAGAATGAACAATCAAGTCAAACCCTTTTAGATTACAGATTCAATAAAGTTCATCCCATTTTCGTTTTCTACTCGACGCCTTCTTCTGTAATAATCTACGTCCCAGTACCTGCAGGCACATGAACAGTGTGAATAATAGGATAGTACATGATACTTTCTGTTCAGAATTTCGGATACAACATTGCAATTACAAAATGATATGTGCATGTACCATTTCATAATAGTCATCTTAACATGAAGTGGTGAGAACAATGTCGCTGGAACTTTCCAGCAGCACAATACAGAATCTTCTCACAATTGAATAGTCAGATGGCTTAGAATCATTGTTCATGTAGTTAAATTTCATGAACTTCTCATCAGGATCATCCCCAAATCATCAGATGATTTGCATTCCATGACAAGTGTAATGGATGCATTCCTGGAAAAACGTATATACCTGCAACCCATGTACTTTCTTCTATTGGTTTGCCAACAAGCAACATTTCAAATTGAACCTAAGCATGCAAAGTACAGGCAACGTCCAACTTGAAATGTACAGTAATAAATGATGTAGACATGAGGTTGACAGATTGAGTAGCTCCACGCGTTCAAGAACAAGGGGAATTGCCTTTTGTTCTTTTATTAAGTCAAATAACATAATAGTGTGATCCAGCACTTTCAGACACCTCACAAAGTGTATATGAAACTTACCAAAACATATCCGTCGGAATGATGACAGTAGAACCATAAGATCTCCGCCGCCTACCACGACCATCTTCATCACTGCTAGTAGAAGAGGAAGTGCTACCAATCAAAGGGGTGTTGAGTTAAATGACAAAACCAAAACTAAAGTTTTATTTAAAATATAAGAAACTCATGAAATTGAAGTGTGGTTCATTTTTATAAACACTTCACGAATCAAATTTAAGATAGAGCACCTCTAAGATAAAATTCACAGAATGCCGTTTCAGGGAACTGAACAATATGACAAAGATGAAGATATTGTTCCAGAAAAGACCTTTAAGCAGTGAACATACAGTAATTAGCACACAAACTCTTCCCTGCTATACTAAAACATACCTTGAACTTGTGAGAATGGCAATGATTGTAGTGTACACCAGCACTATTGAGGCAATGAGCGCAGTGCCAAACGAAACACGTACCAGATAAGCACCCACTTGCTACAAACGAGCAGCAGCACAAACGAATATCAGAAGAGCTCACAGTAATATAGCGCATTATTACACCTTCCTTGCTGGAATTACCTTGGCTTTGTTAACCAGAGGCTCGATCCGCATCCTAAACGATTTGCCAGCCAGCTTTGCCCTGTAGTCCTTTGGGAAGACGTACAGCACCTCCCCGTCCTCCGATACCTACATAATCAGCGACGATTATCAGAGAAGATTGGAAGGTTAGCGGAGGAGGAAAGGAGGGAGTAACCGGCAGATACAGCGGCGCACCTCCAGGAAGCCTTCAGTGTCGGCGGCGAGTGCTTGGAGTGCGCGCTCCGCCTGCGCGAGCTGCAGCCCAGCGCGAGAGGCGACGTCGCCTATGGTGACGCGGCCACCGAAGTGGTCGACCGCCTCCATGGCGCGGTCCCGCACGTCGGAGGGGAGGCGGTCCGTCTCCACGTCGCCGCCCGGGCGCGCAAGCCCAGGCGGCGCCCCGATGGTGCCTCCCGCGCGCGCCCGCACGTCGGGGCGCCACGGGGACGGCGAGGGGCGGCCGGGAGCGACGCGGAGGCGGCAGGGGGCAGGAAGGGAAGGGGAGAGCAGGGCGAAGGGGGCGGAGTGGCGCGGGGGGTTGCGTGGAGGCGGGAGGGGCGGGCGGAGACGGAGGTGGAGGGATAGAGAAATGGAGGCGGCGGCGGCCATGGCGGAGGACGGGTCGACGGCGGCGGCGGAGCCTTGGGGGTGGGTTCAGGCGACGGCACTAGGCATTCTGTGAGAAGCGGCTGAGGAAGGGGAGGAAGAGGTGGGCGTCAGTCGTCAGGGAGGCGTCAGGGAGGTGTGTGTGCTGGCCGTGGCCACGAGATCGGATTTGGTCCGAGCAGCCACCGGGGTCCGACGCGATGAGATTGTGCGACTTCCCCTTTCGGCGTTTCCTCTCTCGAGTCTATGTCAGAGGTGCTCCGGCCATCTAATTTTTCTAATAACAAACAAAATTATTATAAGAAAGAGATTGAGTGAAATAAACCACGGAACCCTGACTCGTGATGTTGTATCAAATAGATCCATAGACTCCCAAACCAGATATCTAACCCCTCCAACTTACAAACCGGTTCACCACAGGCCCAAATGCCAAAAACTACTCTGGTTTGACCACGCCATTTTTCAAAATCAATTCTTCTCAATTTCGCATCTCACCCTTGAGCCCTCCTTTTTTTCACACCTGGACTCTCTCTTTCCTCCCTCTTCTCTCTCCTCTATCCTATTCCCCACCGCTCGTGCGCCCTCCCTCGCATGCGTCGTGGCGGTCCAGCTGAAGCACAGGAGCCCGCGCGAAGGAGGCAGAGGAGCTCGCATCTGCGGCGGCGGTGGAGCTCGCACCTGGAACGGGCCAGGCCGGTCCTCCTCCTCGCGGGCGCGCGGCCATGGCGGGCCGCAGCGGAGCTCGCGGGCGCGCCGGCCATGGCGGGCCGCGGCGGAGCTCGCGGGCCCGCCGGGCATGGCAGGCCACGGCGGAGCTCGCACGGCGCCGGCCATGGGGACCGCGACGGAGCTCGCGCGCGCCGCCCATGCTGCTGCACTGCGCCACGGCCCTACGCCGGTCCGCGAGCCTCCTCCGCCACGACCCTACGCCGGCTCGCGAGCAAGCCGTGAGCTCCGCCCCAATCCGAGCAGGACGGTGGCCTTGTGCTCACCCTCGTCCCTACTCCACGCGCGCCGGTGGCTTTGTGCTCGCCGGCGGCCCTGCTCTCGCCGCGCGGAGCTCGACCACGCCCGCCCGCGCACGGTGCTAGTGCCACGGCAAGGCAGAGCCCGCCCGTGGTGCGGCGCACACGCCCGTGCACGCCTGTGGCCGACGCCCTCGTCCGGTGGCGTCGCCCGTGGCCGGCGGCCGTGCCCGTGGCGAGCCGGAGCCCGCCCGCGCCCGTGGCATGGCGGAGCTCGCCGACACCCGCCCGTGCCCCCGCAGTGCCAGGGGCGGCCACGCGCCGGCGTCCCTCTGTCCGCCAGTCCGCTCCGCCCCCGTCTGCATCACAAGCGAGGTGATGAAGTGGCGATGCTCCTCGTCGTCGTCGTCACGCCGGCGGCCTTGGACCCGCTGCATCAGCATGGAGTCCAGGCTGCTGTCCTTCTCGTGCAGCGGCGGCGCAGTGGCCAGAGACAGGGCCGGCAGCGCCACCACCGTCGCCGCCGCGGTGCTGCTCGTCCGGCCGTTGTCCATGACGTCGAGGCAGCTGACTCCGCTACCGTTCGGCGAGATGGCCGTTGTTGATGTAAAGTTCTATCTGCAAACACACCGGGCTAATACCCAAATTCGATATCCGAAGCGTGCCAGTCGATTTGACCTGTTAATCGGCAAGGATGATAACTTAAACAAAAACCGAACGAGACGACAGCGATGCGTCCGGACGTCAAAGCTCGGATTGCTCGGGAACACGGAACTCGCGAGGTCGCCGGAGATCGAGTTGATGCAGCCCGTCGATTCTCTAAAGAACTCGTTGAAAAAGAGAAAATACTTGACGAAGTCATCGAAAAGTAAAGTGCTGGTAGAAGTAAATTACGATAAAAAGTAGATTTGTTTATTGATGCTTCGATCCTCATTACAATGCCCTTCGGCACATATTTATACTCTGCTATTCGAAGAATCCTAACCGAATACGAAAAGCTTAAACATAGAAAAATAAACTTATTCCTTATACGAACTCTATCTCTAAAGGAAAGAAATAAAACTCGTATAGGACCTGGACTCAAACTACACTACGAAAATTATAAGCTCCCATGATGCCGATCCTCTGTCTGTTTCTGTCATGATGAAGTTTTCTTCCCATCGGCATACTCCCTGGCATCGGCAACAATCTTCTAGTCTTCGGTCTATCTTATCAGCAACAGCTTTTCAGCTTCATCGGCAGCGTACGGGGAGTAGGTAGCCGAGGGTGTATTACGCTCGAGGGCTGCCTATTCGTGCGAGCGAAGTTCCATCCTCGAGGGTTAGCTTATTTGCTGGGCAAAGTTCCGTTTTTGAGACTGGCCCGTTCGCTCAAACGAAGTTCCGTCCTCGAGGGTCAGCTCGAGCGCGTCCATTATCTTTTGCCAAGGCGATCCCCTCCTCTATTTCTTTCTCCATGTTTTATCGAGGGGTCTCACTCGAGGGTCGGCTCGAGCGCATCGGTAACAGTTCTTCAGCCTTAACGGCAATGACTCAGATCAATCCACCCTTCATCGGCAACCACTCATCGGCAACATCAGAAGCAATGCTGAAGACAAAATAATAATCAATCCTTTGTCGATTAGCTCAGTTTTCGATTCTCACTGACACATGCCGAAAAACGGTGTCAACACATGCCCCTAATTTTGGAGTATAAAATACCTTATGCACCAAAATTTCCTCCAAGTCATGATTACCCACCGCCGAGCCGCCTGAAGGCCCCCTCGAACGTTGCGCGCACCGTAGTAAAAACCCTGTATCAATGGGCCCATAAAACACTTCCTCCGCCGTGGCCCATCCTTCACTCTCGATTCAACCCTAGCATTTTCTCTCTCCGGCGGCGACATCAGCCAGCAGTCTTTCGGTGAACTCGACCGGTGACATTCTCAGTGGCAGTCTTCAATCTCCATTAGCATTCCTCGCTCTTCTCGGCTTCATCCGCGGCCATGGCTGTCAACTTCGATGTCCCCAAGGTTATTCTTCATTCATCTTTTGATACTTCTTCTCTCCTTTTCCGCATAGCCCAAGACTCCTCTTTATCTTCCTCCTTGACCTTTCATCTAGGAACTTCGCAATAAGCTCATCATCCCCACGCACCGAGACCAAATAATTTGCCTAGGCCCAATGGGGAATCCAGATCCGACCGATATCATCAATGCAGAAACCAACCGCATCCCCTTCAGAGCTCAAAATTTCAACTTAGAACTTTGGACCGATACTTTTCGATCCTGGCCAAAGATCACCAAAGGATGGAAAGACTGTTACTTGAGGGTTGCCAGGCCGATGGAGGTCTATTGGGCAGAACGCAGATTAGATCAATGCATCAGACTGTCCATTGCCGATATGGAGAGGAATGAGTCAATGTTAATCGCTGCCTCTTACTTCTGGTCTGACACCATGAACGCCTTCATATTCAAATATGGACCAGTTTCTCCCACTCTTGTCGATGTGTTCATGCTCACTGGACTGGACATATCAACTGCCGATGAGAACACTCTGTTCCAGAGAAAGCTCGAATATCGACTGACCACCCGAAACATCAGTGGCTGGACCGGGTACATTAAAGAATATCAGAAATCCAGATCGGTCAGTCAGAGGGAGCATTCAGCCTTCCTGAATATGTGGCTAGAAAAGTTTATCTTCTATGGCAGAACAGTCGGACCAACCAATATGCATCTATCTGCAGCAAAGATGTTAGCTAATGGCATCAAACTTCCTCTTGGCCGATGCCTTCTCAGTTCAGTCTATCATCTCCTCCACCAAGTTTCACAAAGGCTGTTACAAGATGAGCCCATCGGCAATCTGGGAGGTCCTTGGTGGTTCATCAACATGTGGCTGAATGCACATATGCACAAGTACCTTCACTTTGATTTATTCGCCCAGCAGTTCCCTCGAGATCTCCCTGAAGATTACCAACTTGGGAAAGATGAATCGGCAACACACCCCCCTCAATTTTGGAGAAGCGTTAGCAGTACTTCCAGGGGTAGAGGCAAGCAGAGCCCAAATTGGCAACTTCTTCCAAAGGCTCTACATCGGCATCCCTCCTGAGCTCCGGGCCTAGGTCCCTTACATTGATGAAGAAGCAAGGTTCCATCTGCTCTTCAACTTTGCCGATGATGCCCCGAATAAAGACGCTGAAATCCTCAACGCGATGATCACCCCTCGTGCCATCCCGGTCAATATGTTCGGAAGTGAGAAGAACATCAACCCTACATATGAGTTCTACAATCCATCAGCAGCAGCAAGACAACTAGCTTTCAGGCAACTGCCCATCAAACTCTGCTTTGCCGATGTGATTAAGCCGAGAGAAACCATCACTAACAGCATGGATTGGTGCAAGATAGTTACTCTTCCTCCTGATGCCGATACTTCTAATATCGATCTGACCAACTGGGCACCGGCTTCCTTCGTCACCGAATCCTTCAAAATATGGTGGCAAGAGTGGAAAGAACAACTATTCTTCGCATCTCCTCACTTCTATTGGAATCTCATCGACCCTGATCACGCCATACCTATTGATGCAGTAAGTTTGACCATCTGTACTTCCAAATTTTTCTTTTTAGTCCATCGGCAACTAACTCCTTCTCAACAGGTTGACGACCCGATCCCATCATTGAGCAAGAGCGGCAAAGTCATAAAGCTGCGGCCGATATCCCCAATATCTATAATCGGCCACAAAGCTCCTTCATTAGACGCTTTGATGTGTCGCGGTCGTTCCAAGAAGAGCTCCTCCAAATCAAAATCGACCAGAAGTATGGCTGCTCCATCGGACACGGCTGCACCCTCAGCACAGACATCCCAGGTAACCGTCTTACTTTCTTCTGTGTGTGCCAATTGCTATGGTATACTGATCTCATATTTCAGGGTGTAAGTTCTACATTTGTTGAATCCTCATCAGCAACTCACCCTTCATCTCCACCTGCTGCACCTTCATCGCCACGCTTCATCGTCCTTGACGATTCTCCAGAGGTACTTTTAATTTAATCTCTGATCATCGCATCGGCACTTTCACTCATCTGCTTCTCTCACAGCACCAAGTAGTCGCATTGGCAACCGCCCCAAGTGCGCAGACATCTCATCCACCCATTGCCAATGCCCTCCAGCCATCCCGCGCTGACTTTTCTCAGCACAAGCGCAAGGTTTTATCGGATGAAGAATCCCAATCACAGCGGGCGAGGCTCACACTAGCTCTAGTTGCATCATCGGCCTCCTCGCCCTGCCAGACATTGCCCGATGTTCCTGCATAGACTTCCCTATCGACAACTGTTCTCCAATCGGCAGTTGTATCTGTACAAGAATCTTCATCGGCACTGGCGTTGCAACAGCAACCAACCGAGGTACCAACGTAGGAAACGCCATCGGCAATCATACCTCAGGTTGCTTCTTCTAGCCAAAGGCGAGAAATTGCCTTAAAACAACTAAGTTAACTCCCTTAGTCAATTTTCGACACTTATATCCTTTAGCTAACAACTTTTTCCTTCCAGGAGCAAGATTCCCCCGATAGCCTATTTTCTTTCTCAATTATTGGAGATATTCCTGACGATGAAGAGAACGAAGAAAGCTCTGCTCCAGTCTTCGAAGCCTTATCATCCGAAATCAAGTCTAGGCTGGAGACATTGCTATCCCTGCTGCAACAGGAAACATCTCAGCTAATCCAGGACTCTGACTCCACTAGGGCAACTTTCAAGGCAATCTGAGGCCAGATCCCTGCCGATGTTGAAGAGACACTCTTTCAAGCCGCACACCTAGAGAGTCGGCAACTTCAGTATCAGAAAGCTACTCAACGCATTGCCGACAGAGCTACCCAGGCATGACTTCAGGAGGAGATGATGAAGCATAAACAATCTGCCGATGAGAAACACAAAGACATCGGCAAAGTAGAAGCCTCCCGTGTAGAGCTAAAAGAGAAGATTTCCCAACTATCGGTAAAAAGAGAAGCTTTATTAGCAGAGCTGAAAAAGGTTGAAGAAGCCATGGATACAGCCACTCAAGAGAAAGCCCAAATGCCTGACGCTATCAAGATTCTTGAGTAGGAAAGGGACAACCAAGCCCTCAAGACACTGGCTCTTAAGAAGAGAATCAAGCCAGTAGAAGGCAATGCCGATGAAGATGTAAGGACAATAGAGAAAGCCAACCAGATTCGCCTGCGTGCGATATCGGCTATTCACTCACTGCTGAACTTGTAAACTTCTTTTCCATCGGCAAAGTAGTGCATCGGCAACTTGTAAAACTTCATATTAACGTAGCGCCGATACGTTCTTATTGAACAAGTATTATATCTGTTTCTTCACGCATCCATCCAAATACTAGGATAATATTCCTTCATATATTTACTGTTCAACGCTCTTGGAAATATTTCTCCTTCAAGAGTTTCTAGGATATAAGCATTACCAGGAACGGACCGATTTACTCGATAAGGACCTTCCCAATTAGGAGACCACTTGCCGAACTTTGCGCTCTTAGTCCCAATCGGTAAAATCAGTTTCCAGACTAGATCGCCATTAACAAATTCCTTCACCTTTACCTTCTTGTCATACCACCTATTAACTCTTTTCTTATTCTCTTCAATGCTGAGTAAAGCCTTTAGCCGATGACCCGCCAAATCTTTCAACTCATCTTTCATGAGTGTATTGTAATCATCGGCTGACAGTTGATCTTGATGAAATATCCGCCTCGAACCGATCTTTATTTCCCAAGGTAAAACTGCGTCATGTCCATATACCAACTGATAAGGCGACACCTTAGTAGCACCATGACAGGCCATTCGATACGACCATAAGGCCTCGTTCAAAACCGTGTGCCACCTCCTGGGATTTTCCTTAATCTTGCGCTTAATGAGTTTAATAATCCCTTTATTAGATGCTTCGGCCTGACCATTAGCTTGAGCATAATAAGGAGAAGAGTTTAAAACCTTAATTCCCATCTCATCGACAAATCCATCAAACTCTCCTAAAGTGAACATGGTTCCTTGATCGGTCGTAATGGTCTGAGGAATACCGAACCGATACACAATATGCTCCTTCACAAAATCAATCATGTTGGCTGATGTCACATTTTTCAAAGGAATTGCCTCAACCCATTTTTGTAAAGTAATCGGTGGCAACGAGGATGAATTTATGCCCTTTGCTTGATGGTGGATAAACTTGACCGATGATATCAATAGCCCATCCTCGAAACGGCCATGGCTTAATTATGGGATTCATTGCCGACGCGGGTGCCCTTTGGACGTTGCCAAACTTCTGACACTCTTGACACCCTTTAAAATACTTGAAACAATCTTCGAGTATTGTTGGCCAGTAAAATCCGTTTCACCTGATCATCCACTTCATCTTGAAAGCCGACTAATGTGCCCCGCATACTCCATGAATTTCGCCCATTAAACTCTTTGATTCTTCTTCATCAAGACATTTGAGTAAAACTCCATCCATTATTCGATAATATAACTCATTATCTAGGAGCACGTACTTAGTAGCCTGAAACCTTATACGCCTTTCGACCTTCTTAGATGGATCCTTCAAGTAATCAGCAATCTCCTTCCTCCAATCATCGACGTCACTTGCCGATGTCAGCACTTCCTGGACCGACTGGTACCCCGAAGCATGCTGTGCTAGCCGATTAGCCTTTTCATTATGCAACCTGGAGATATGTTCAAGGCGGAAGTCCTTAAACTCCATCAATAACCGTCGACATATTTCATAATACGAGATTAAAACTTCACTTTGACATTCATATGTCCCAGCTAATTGATTAATAACTAGCATTGAATCACCAAAGATTTCAACAGCATCGGCACGGACTTCCCGGAGTAACTCCAATCCTTTCAACACAGCCTGATATTTAGCCTGATTGTTTGTCGATGTGGTAGCAATCGACAATAAAAATTCGTATTTCTTCCCTTGAGGTGATATCAACACAATGCCAATGTCTGCTCCTTTTCCACATGTAGAACCATCAAAGAAAAGTGTCCATGGAGCAATCTCTAAGGAATTTACCATGCCGCAATGCTGAGTAATAAAATCGGCCATCACTTGCCCTTTGACTGCTTTAGCTGATTCATAGCGCAGATCAAATTCCGATAATGCTAGAATCCACTTGCCGATTCTTCCACTTAGAATTGACATTGACAGCATATATTTGACCATATTATCTTTGCATATAACAGTGCATTCGGCCGTTAACATATAATGCCTTAATTTAACACAGGAGAAATATAAGCATAAGCATAACTTTTCAATGGCCGAATACCTGGTCTCAGCATCTACCAACCTTCTGCTCAGGTAGTAGATTACACGTTCTTTCCCTTAACTCTTGGATTAGAGCTGACCCAATGACTTCATCATCACCCGACAGATACAACCTGAAGAGTTCTCCGTGTTGAGGTGGAACTAGCACTGGAGGATTCACCAAATACTTCTTAATTTCTTCTAAAGCCAACTGCTGTTCTTCTCCCCACACGAATTCCTGATCGGCCTTCAGCTTCAACAATGGACTGAAAGCTTTGATTCTTCCTGATAAATTAGATATGAATCTTCGAATAAAATTAATCTTACCGATCAGAGACTGTAGTTCGGTCTTATCGGTAGGAGCAATCACTTTATTGATGGCATCAATGGACTTCCTGCTAATTTCAATACCCTTTGATGCACCATGAAGCCTAAGAATTGTCCTGCCGATACACCAAATGCACACTTGTTGGGATTCATTTTCAACCCATGTTTCCTTGTGCACTCCAATATCTTCTGCAAGTCAACCAGATAATTTTCGAAGTCTCCAGACTTAACCACCACATCATCTATATAAATTTCAACCAATGTGCCGATGTACTCATGAAAAATGTAATTCATAGCTCTCTGATGAGTAGCACCAGCATTCTTCAAACCAAAAGTTATGACTATCCATTCAAATAACCCCACATGACCTGGACATCTAAAGGCAGTCTTGGAGATATCTTCTTCGGCCATAAAGATCTGATTATATCCGGCGTTCCCATCCATGAAGCTAATAATGCGATGTCCAATAGCAGCATCAATTAATAAATCGGCAACGGGCATCAGGTAGCCATCCATCGGTGTAGCTTTGTTAAGATTCCTGAAATCAATATAGACACGAAGTTTCCCATTCTTCTTGTAGACAGGAACCACATTAGAAATTCATTCAGCATATCGGCATTATCAGATGAACTTTGCTTCAATCAACCTTGTTATTTCGGCCTTAATATCAGGCAGCACTTTAGGATTGTATCAGCGTGCTGGCTGCTGATGTGGCCAAAATCCTTGTTTGATAGGTAGCCGATGTTCAACAATTGATCGATCTAACCCGGGCATCTCTGTGTAATCCCAAGCAAAACAATCCTTATATTCTTTCAATAAAGCAATCAATTGTTCTCTGCTCTGGAGATCTAACTTAGCATTAACAAAAGTTGGCCTCGGCCTACCGCCATCACCAATGTCTACTTCTACTAAGTCATCAGCCGATGTAAATCTATGGCATAATTTTCCATCATCGGCAAATCTATCCATTATAACTCATCTTCAGAGCCGATTGCTTGGATCGGTGGCAGCTTATAATCGGCAATCCTGAGAAACTCTGGATCCCATGCTTCTCCCGATATACACTTGGACCGCTCGTAAGTTTTCGACTCTGCCGATGCAATTACATAAGATGAATCACCAGGGACTACTTCAATCTTATCTTCCACCCACTGTACAAGGCACTGGTGCATTGTAGAAGGAATGCAGCAATTGGCATGAATCCAATCCCTTCCTAATAGCAGATTATAAGCACCTTTATCGCCGATGACAAAGAACGTGGTCGGCAATGTTTTGCTGCCGATGGTTAACTCAGTGCAAAGAGCTCCCTTAACTGGTGATATATTACCTTCAAAGTCTTTAAGCTTCATATCAGTCTTGGCCATATCTTGATCTCCTTTCCCAAGCCTTCGAAACATGACATATGGCATGATATTAATTGCAGCTCCCCTATCTATGAGTATCTTGGATACTGGCTGCCCATCAACTCTGCCTTTGACAAATAAAGCTTTGAGATGTTGTCTCTCATCATCGGTAGGCTTCTCAAAAATGGACATCATTAGATCCAAGGTCAACTGAGTTACTTGTTCGGAAGGAACAACTTCCTCTTCATCATCGGTAAGTGCTAGGAATTCCATCGGCAACATGAAAACTATGTTGATATCTGCCGATGGGCCTTCATCTTTGCGCTTTGGTTGCCACACTTGAGACTTCACCCCACGGGAGTTTTCTTCTCTGCGCTCACGTTGCATCTTTCTCTTCTGAGTTTTTGTCAGACCTTCAGGGCACCATTGAGGAAGCTTTGTCCTTCCAGACAGGCTGATAATGTTTTGTATTCGAATCTGGGCAGTTTATGTTGGGATCTCTGCAGAGTATTGCTTCATCGGGAACTCTTGCATTGGCCATCACCTCGAGTTCTTCCTGATCCATCGGAAAGCAGTCGTCATGCCTACCAAGCCTTTCATGTACACTGGTTCTGCCCCCCAGCTGATCATGCACTGATGCCCTTCCTCTGATCAGCTCATTGACGCACCATCTCCGATCACCATAATACGATCTTCTTTTTGTCCGATCGGCTCGATCGTAACCATTGCACTCAGGGCATCTATCAACAGTAGGCAATTTAATACTTTCTTCCTAGCAATAAATGAAGAACGGGCATCTCCAATGATCTTCATGCTGATGCCATTCTTTCTGACGCAACTCTTCCTGTCGCTGCCGATAGCGATCACCTAAAACTCTATAGGGAGCAGGTCTAGGAGGTCTTCTGGAACTGCTGCTTTCTTCAACTGCTCTTTTTCCTCTTAAGTCATTGGTGGTTACTTGATTTCTGGGATCGATGCGTTCCTCTTAGCATTTGCCGATGTTAATACTCTGGTCTTGCTCACGGCATCCACCATGTTTGCTGGGAAAGGGTGCTGATCAATCTTCATCGGCCTTTGAGCTTTAGAGTTATCAAACTTAATTTTCCCGGACTCAATAGTCGATTGCAATTGCTGCTTGAATACTTTACAATCATTGGTACTATGCGAAGTTGCATTATGAAATTTGCAGTACCTCATTTTCTTCAGCTCTTCTGCCGATGGGATCACATGATTAGGTGATAGCTTGATTTGGCCCTCTTGAAGCAGCAGATCAAATATTCTATCAGCCTTCGTGATGTTAAATGTGAACTTCTCTGGCTCCTTTTGACCAAAAGGACAAGATATTGGCTTCTTACCTTTCACCCACTCAGCCAGGTCGATAGTTGGTTCTTTATCTGAGTCTGATTCCTCTGCTTCTTCTACAAAGGACACCTTTTTACTCTAAGTCTTTCTAGGTTCTGGAGCTCGAGCACCTTGGTCAGTAATCCTCTGCACAATATGGCTTAAACTTTCAAACTCCTGAGAATCGTATTTGTCTCTGAGGTGCGGCAACAAACCCTGAAAAGCTAAACCAGCCAACTGGCGATCATCAAGCACCAAGCTGTAGCATCTGTTTTTCATATCTCGTACCCTTTGCACAAAGCTCTCCACTGATTCGGCACTTCGTTGTCTCAATTTCACTAAATCGGTAAGCTTCTTCACATGAACACCAGCAAAGAAGTACTTGTGGAACTGTCTCTCCAAATCCACCCAAGTATGAATAGAATTCGGCAGCAATGAGATAAACCATGTGAATGCCGATCCAGACAATGAAGATGAGAATAATCGAACTCTCAATTCATCCCTGTTAGCTGCTTCTCCGCACTGGATGATGAAACGATTGATATGCTCCATTGTTGATGTATCATCCTGTCCAGAGAACTTAGTAAAATTTGGTACCTTGTACCAATTTAGAAAAAGAATTGAGTCATATGCTGGAGGGTACGGAGTCCGATAAGAGTAAGTATTAATCTTGGGCTGAATCCCAAATTGTTCTTTCATCACTTCCGCAATCTTATCAGTCCAAAACGCATCTTGATCTTGCCGATGCACTGGCTAAATCTCTGCTGGAGGTGCTGGCTGATATGCTTCTACGTATCCTTGTGGTACTCGGTTTGGAGGAATTGGCATATTCACAGCACCAGTCTGCGGAGCAAAGCTCATCGGCTGTCTTGTCGATGTTTGATTCTGGAAAGCTGCCTGTTGACAATACTGCTGAGTCCCCATCACCTGGTAGCTTGGCTGAATAGCATGTTGCTGAGCTGGCGCTTGCCCTGACCAATTGTGATTATAACTCATCGGCACCTGACTTGTCGATGGCTGATAGCTCGCTGACAATTGATGCTCTTGTATGATTGGATAATAATCAGCATAATTACCTTGATTTGCAGGTAACCCAGATTGAGATAGAAACGGCACTATGGGTTGTCCTGCAGTAGAAACCTTCTGTTGCATTGGCGGGGAACTTGCCAATGGATTCGCATAAGATGTCTGCTGCGGAGGCGCGTGGAATCCCATTGACAATGGCTGTATAGTAGGAGGTGTAGTAGAATAATGTGATACCTGGGTCATCGATCGAACCAGAGTAGCCGATACCATAGGACTCTTTCCTGCTACATCATGCACCTGAGGCAATCCAGAATTGGCGGTAGATGGTCCTGGAGGCATCCCATATCCCCACCAATTAGCAGCAACCTGGCTGTGTTGACCTGAAGGACGACTGGAATTGCCGATGGAGTACTAACAGATGCCGATCCTGACTGATGATATGCCGGCCCGACATAACCTGGTGCTTGTCCTTCTCTTAATGTTTGCACAACAGCATTGTAAACAGTATTGGACAGCATGGTGGAGTGGTTGATCAAAGCATGATTCAATGCAGAATTAACCATCTCCTGTAATTTAGCAGGGTTGGAGTCAAAAGTTACCTGCCGAGGCAACGGCAGATCTTGCTTCTGGATTACTTCTCTGCCCCTATTCTTGTAGAAAGACTTCAAGTAGAGCTGCCTGTAATCCTCCATAGCTTTTTCCATGGCTAGCTTCTGATCTTCCTTGAGATCTGACTCTGATATCTCGATGATGTTCTCTGGATTGATATCAGCAGGGTTCTTCATGATAAATCTGTTGACTTGGTCCCACCAGGCGTGCCAAAAGATGTGTTGATGCAAAGTTTTATCTGCAAACACACCGGGCTAATACCCAAATTTGATATCCGAAGCGTGCCAGTCGATTTGACCTGTTAATCGACAAGGATGATAACTTGAACAAAAACCGAACGAGACGACAGCGATGCGCCCGGACATCAAAGCTCGGATTGCTCGGGAACACGGAACTCACGAGGTCACCGGAGATCGAGTTGATGCAGCCCGTTGATTCTCTAAAGAACTCGTTGAAAAAGAGAAAATACTTGACGAAGTCGTCGAAAAGTAAAATGCTGGTAGAAGTAAATTATGATAAAAAGTAGATTTGTTTATTAATGCTTCGATCCTCATTACAATGCCCTTCGGCACATATTTATACTCTGCTATTCGAAGAATCCTAACCGAATACGAAAAGCTTAAATATAGAAAAATAAACTTATTCCTTATACGAATTCTATCTCTAAAGGAAAGAAATAAAACTCGTATAGGACCTGGACTCAAACTACACTACAAAAATTATAAGCTCCCATGATGCTGATCCTCTGTCTGTTTCCGTTATGATGAAGTTATCTTCCCATCGGCATACTCCCTGGCATCGGCAACAACCTTCTAGTCTTCGGCCTATCTTATCGGCAACAGCTTTTCAGCTTCATCGGCAGCGTACGGGGAGTAGGTAGCCGAGGGTGTATTACGCTCGAGGGCTGCCTATTCGTGCGAGCGAAGTTCCATCCTCGAGGGTTAGCTTATTTTCTGGGCAAAGTTCCGTTTTCGAGACCGGCCTGTTCGCTCAAACGAAGTTCTGTCCTCGAGGGGTCGGCATATCGAAGTGTCGATCTCGAGGGTCAGCTCGAGCGCGTCCATTATCTTTTGCCAAGGCGATCCCCTCCTCTATTTCTTTCTCCATGTTGAGTCAAGGGGTCTCGCTCGAGGGTCGGCTCGAGCGCATCGGTAACAGTTCTTCAGCCTTAACGGCAACGACTCAGATCAATCCACCCTTCGTCGGCAACCACTCATCGGCAACATCAGAAGCAATGCTGAAGACAAAATAATAACCAATCCTTTGCCGATTAGCTCAGTTTCCGATTCTCACTGACACATGCCGAAAAATGGTGTCAATAGCCGTCGACTTGGCTGCTGCCACGTTGCTCGCACTACCTGCTGCTCGTCGTGCATACAGGTGTTGCATCTCTTGTATCTAGCTAGCTAGCTATATATCTAGTGTTAGGATCGGAGGCATGCAGTGTATTGATCCCACACACGCATACGTGAAAACTTTGGCGCCATGCATGCATGTATGAGATTGGGGAGGGTTGTTTTTGAAAAATGGCATGGCAAAACCAGAGTGGTTTTGGCATTTGGGCTGTAGTGAACCGGTTTGCAAGTTGGAGGGGTCAGATACCCGGTTTGGGAGTCCATGGACCTATTTGGCATAGCAGCGCAAATTCATGGGTCTGTGGTGCATTTTACTCAAAGAAATTACACAAATTTACAAGAAGAAAATGTTAGTGTCAAAAGACACAGGATATAGGATGGGCTCCCCCTTAATACGTTAAAGTATTCAAATTACTCTTGCAATACACTTAAGTCTAATTAAGATTTTAGAGGAGTTCATCATATATCTTAGTTAAGGCACAATAAATTTACAACAATTGAAATTATATAAAAAAACAAACTACCACTGAGGTCTATATATTACCACATTAATTTCCACTCACTAACAATCATAAGTGAAACTTTATTGATTTGAATGGTTATAGTTCTCAATTTCTCACTTGATGCAATATGGCGAATTAGAACTCTTGTGCTCACTCAAGATCCATATAATTCCCTTAGTCATTTCTAGACCTAAAGCAACTCACGAATAGACCAAAAGGTAAAATTCATAAAATTTCCAAATTGCAAACTATGAGTTACTACCTTTTGTTGGCATGATCTTGGATTATCAGTGGGATGAATCCATGTACATTTGATGAACTCTAGAGTTGAGACATAATAATGAAATACCATTCTTCAAATCATTTCTCCATCTCATTAAGTTCAATTCCACTCAACAATTGGGGCAGCCAACATTAAACCAGAGCACTTAGTTTTTAAAGACAAAGACCTCATAGACTAGATTGGTCTTCAAATCATTTTTCTACCAAAACCTCGTTATGACTAACATATATTTTGCAGAGGTGATTTAAATCAGGCTACAATGATGGTTAATGATTGGGCAATCAATATTTTTCATGCCCCTATTTATGAAATTTTATGCAACAAGGATAAGGATAGACTAGTTCTAAGTGTCATATTGAGTTAGGAAACAAATGTTTTAGGACTTTGTTTTTTTTCCTTGGCCATACTAAAGGCAGTATAAACTAGTAGCTTGACCTAAGTGAGTCTAATCAGTTAGCGTGATGCAAACTTGTGAAATGTAGCAATAGATAGCTCAGAGGAGGCCCTTGGAAGCAAGTCATTCACAAGTGTTTGAATTGAAAATGAATGGAGGTGTTTTTATACCACCAGATTAATCTAGTGATATGGCCTTTTTTATTTGAATTGGGAGTGATAGGTTTTTTTTTTTGACAAACAAGTGATAGGTTTTAGTTTTGTGAGGACTTTATTTAGCCTAATTCACCCCTCCACTCTTGGGCATCTTGATGCTTTCAGCCTTAGTAAGTGATAGGCGAATTAAGGATTAATCTTTTTTGAAAAAATGAC
Organism: Bothriochloa decipiens; assembly: GCA_023333625.1. NCBI lineage: Eukaryota > Viridiplantae > Streptophyta > Magnoliopsida > Poales > Poaceae > Bothriochloa > Bothriochloa decipiens. The sequence goes on from CM041645.1 coordinate 35,090,604, forward strand.
TAGAGATTATCTCATCATAAATACCTTCTTTTGTCTACAATTGCGAGGTTAAGAAAGGTGAAAGATGAGCCATATGCCCGAGAATGCAAAGTCCCGATGTGCATGAGCCCAGGCAGTCAGAGCAGTGGTTTTGAAGTTGCAAATGATGGTATATTAGAGAAGGATATAATCCACCTTTGTTGGACTTCGAATGGGTAACAGATCATGAGGGATGGACAAGCGGATAAGAGAGTGACGCATCAAGGTAACAAGCGAGACAAGGCTTTGCATGTACAAATTGTAATCGATGTCGTGTTGGAGAAGGATATAATCTACCTTTGTTGGGCCTTAGAGGAAAATACAAGTGTTGGACTAAAAGCTCGTGGCTCGATGGTAGTTTTATATGACTTAATATCTTACACTTTATAATTTATTGATCAGGACTTGTAAACTTGCGACTATTATTAATCTACTATTTTCTTTTACATGGACGAATGAATATTAATTTATGGATGCATTATGTATTATATAGAGTATGAACCATGGATATACGATATAGTACTATAGTGTATTGATTTATTTGTTTGGTTTAAGGCTTATAGATGGATGTGTTGCTTTTAGTTATTACTATTCTCATTGCAAATAAGTGCATAGAATTATGTTTTGTGTGTTTATTTATTCTTGGCTCATGAGCTAAAAAATCTAGCTCATGCTCGTAAATGAGCTGAGCGGATAATGAGCCAACAAGCTAAGCTGAGCTGGCTCGCTATCTTAATGAGCATAAATAAGCCGAACCGGGCTGAACCAAGCTGAGCTATCTCATTATTTAAATAGTTTACTTCAATGAGGCTCAAGGATGACATGTGAAGAGGAACAAATATGAAGAAAATAATATGTTTGAATGAGCTAGGACTAGTCACTAGCTATGCTAAAAATCAACTTAAATTAGCTGAATTTGGCTAGCTAGTTGAATAATGATTACTTGAAGAAAAAATAGTCTATCGCTTAGCCCCTTCCTTTGGATATGTTAGAACTAATTTTGGTTTATGTTTAGCTAGTTAGATAATTCTAAAAAAATAAATTTTAGAATGTGATAATTCAAAACAGATATTTAAGGTTTCAAAATATTTTTAATAGAAAAGTTACAAACTATAAATTATAGATGTACCTAGCACTATATCTTTAATATAGAGTTTGTATTCATATAACTCCATACGATAAACCATTTGACAGGTAAAATCTATTACAACGTCAACAAAAATCATTTTGATTTAATTTGGAAACTTTTTCTTTCGAAATACCGGACTTTTCCTAGATAGGTAATTCATAGGGATATCATTTTAATTATCATTTTAGTTGTTAGTGAAGGGTTTTCCATCCTGTGTTTGCTCCCCTTTCTTCCAAAGTAAGCCTAAGAGTTGTAAAAAACATTTGAGAAAACCATTTTAAAATGTTTGAGGGGTGATGTTAAGAGAGTATATTACCCAATATTATGGTTTCACAGGAAATCGGATTTTACTCAAAGCAAGCAATACCAGAGCCCAAAGTCCAGACCGCCTCGCATTCTCCCACCTCACTCTGGGCGTTCGGTTACCCGAAACCGATCGGTTCGGTTCCTCGGGTAATCGGGTAATTCGGTTACCTAGGAATTAGAACCGATCGGTTCCTATTTCGGTTTCGGGTAATTCGGTTTCAGTCTCGGGTAATTCGGTTCGGTTTCGGGTATACCCGACAGCTCATTCAAATGTAAATTTCGACAGCATTTTGCCTCATTTTCATGCACATAACAAGGAGAATTAAAGAGCAATGAAGCATAAAGCAGTAGCACACATATATAAAAGTCTCTAAGGGGGAGATGGCGGAGATCGGGGGATGCGTGGAGGGCTGCCCGGCGAGGGAGATGGCGACGGCGCACGGGGGAGATGACTGCGGCGCGTGGGGAGATGGCTGCGACGGCGGGGGAGAAGGAGAGCCTGCGGGCGTGGAGGTCAGGCCGGCGCGTCGGTGCGGTTGCCGTGCTGCGCCACGTCGGGCGCTGAGGGCAGCGGCGCGTCCGCGTCGAGCGTGGAGGACTGGAGGGCGGGCGCGGCGCTGCGGCCGTGCGGCCGTGCGGCGCGTTGGGCGTGGAGGCCTGGAGGGCGCTGCGGGCGGCCGGGCGCGTCGCGACTAGGTGGCGGCGGCGCGTCGCGTGGACTGGAGGCGCCGAGGCGGAGGGGTCGGGGTCGGGAATCGGTGGGGATAGGGTTTCAGGGGAGTGACATAGTTTGAGTGAGTGAAATAGGCTTGTTGGGCTTTATGGGCTGGGCTGTTTTATTTTTTCATCATGGGCCTTCTGTAATTTCGGGTATTTCGGATTATTCAGTTATCCGAGGCCTGGAACCGAATTACCGGTAGTAATTTCGGATACTCAGATGCCGGAACCGAACTCAGAACCGAAATCGATCGGTTCGGTTAGGTTCGGTTCGGTTCTCGCATAATTCGATTTAGTTCTCGGTTATCCATTTTTGGTGGGCAGATTGACTCCCGCCCGTAGATTCTCAGAGCTCCAGGGTCCAGAAGTCGCATCGTAAAAATCTGCCGCAATAGAACAAACACCACAACGTCGCAACGGCCGCGCCTTCTGCCAGGGACGAGCGCCACCGGGCGGCCTTCTCACCACGGCCCCACTGCGAGGCAATCGCCAATCCGCCCCGCATCGCTCGCACCACTGGAAATCAAATGGCGCCGCCGCCGCTGTGCTCCGCTTCCCGGCGGCCGCTCCGAGCCCCAGGCCAGCGCCAGCATCCCCGAGACGTCCGCCGGTCGCGGACGGTCGTCGTGGCCGCGGGCACTCGCGCGAGCGCAGCGGAGGCCCGCACGTCGCTGCTGCTGGCCCTGGCCTCGCAGGCGCTATCCGCCTCGCAGCGCCGCTTCGCCGACCTCGCCGGCGAGGCCGCCAAGTACGCCTTCCCGTCCCGCCGCTTCGAGCCCCGCACCCTCGAGGAGGCCCTCATGTCCGGTCGGTAATAAATGAATATCAACAGCTTGTGCTCCCCAAATCGTAAAATCCTCAGGATTTGAGGCCTCGATTTCTGAGTTAGATTACATTCATGTACTTTTTGCAGTGCCTGATCTCGAGACAATCCCGTTCCGCGTCCTGAAGCGCGAAGCAGAGTACGAGATCAGAGAAGTGGAGGTAATCGTGCTAATATGTTTTCGCTTTTCAACCCATGGGTTAAAATTTTTTTGTGCATGTGTGAAAATGGAACCATTGGGATATGATAATACTATGAGGTTCACTGAATGTCTTTTGTTGTGAACTCTGATCAGTCATACTTCATTGCTGAAACAACTATGCCCGGAAGATCTGGGTTTGATTTCAACGGATCATCTCAGTCATTCAACGTGCTGGCATCTTATTTATTCGGTAAGGTATTTGCCACGTTTCTACCACGGGTCAGAAGTCTCTTCCCTTGTTTCATTGTATAGTCATAGTGTAAATTGAAGTGAAAATTACACATGTTAATTCACTTTATCGTTGGCATACTTGCTTGCAGAACACAACGTCTGAGCAAATGGAAATGACAACGCCGGTTTTTACCCGGAAGGGTGAGTCAGACGGTGAACCAATGGACATGACGACCCCAGTGATAACAAAGGTGGATTTGGCTTTCACTTGTGCCATTGTTTTGAGCTGTCTTTGTTTGGCGATTCAGGTTACTTCATTATCTAGAGAGTTATCAAGTTTTACCTTTCCTTTTTGTGTTGTGACCTGCAGTCAGCTGGTAAAAATAAATGGACAATGTCATTTGTGATGCCAGCAAAGTATGGTTCCAACTTGCCTCGCCCAAAAGATCCTTCTGTGACTATCAAGGAGGTGCCCAGCAAAATTGTTGCTGTTGCAGCCTTTTCAGGTCCATAATCTTGTGCTTTGTCATACCCATTTCATAACTGTATGTGACTTCTGCCCTGGTCCTTAAGAAGCTGTCTTGTTAAATTCACAATCAAGTGCATAATTAGGTACCAATTTTGAAATCTTATTTCAGTATTTGTAATGAAAAAGTACAAATATTATGTATCAATTTTCTGTGCCTTTCCTTCTGTTGATTATACAAGATCCTTTGAGGAAGAAATCTTAGTGGTAAAAAATTAGTCTACCAAAACGTGTGCATGGAGCCTAGTACCACTAGACATGTCTTTTGTTTTCAGTCAGGAAATAGTTTAGAGTGATAGGAGTTGCCATTTCCCTTCCCAATTCAAAATCTCCAACGCGATCTCTAATATGGACTTTCATGATGACACAATCGAACCAGATTTCTTAAGTTGGTATTTCAGAATGAACTTTACCTATTTACCATTTATGTTACAGAGAACCCTTTACAATTCATTTTGTTCAAAATAAAATAATAGCTAAAAAAACTCATTTGACCACAAATTTTATTGGCTAGAGAGAGTTTTCACAACAGTAAGCATCTCCATTGTTTTTTACTACTCTGAAGCTAAAATATTGAGATGCTTAGATCTCTGCTAAATGTCACCCTGTACATGGTCCGGTTTTTGCGGTCTGCGGTTAAAAACCGACTTAACCCGTGAAGTGTCTGTTTCTGCGGTTTGGATCTTGCCGGTTAGACGGGTTCCACGGGTTAGCACTTGTGTTCATCCATAGGGGAGGGCAGCACTCACGGAGACGCATACATGGCGCTGCGGAGAGGTAAGCCCGGTGCCGCGGGAACACGAGCTGTGCGTTTGACACTCCCCGAGCGAACGTGACCACACGACCAACCACCGGACGTCAACGAAGTCTGAGCACATCGCGGCGGCGCACCATCATGACTCAGCATATGAGATGGAATCACGTCCGAATTCATTTTGAGATGGAAGTTGCAAGGTTCGGGAAGGGAACATGAGAGAGGAGTAATTGGAAATTTCGTCTAAATTTGATCGAGGTGGAACATGAGAGATGAACAACAAAAGGAAACGGAAGAAAGTAGATGCAAAATCGGAAGGCAAGATCCGGCAAGACAGCGAGCTGCTGACCTACAACCGCAGCAGCAGATCCGTCGCCGTCGAGCCTCGCGAAGCAACAACGTTGAGCAGAGGAAGAGAGAGAATGCGGCGCCGAGCAGACCGAGCAACGAGTAGAGGAAGAGGACTCCTCTCCGGCACGCTCTCCGGCAACTTGGACGTGGACTGTGGGGCCCGCTGGCCGTCGGGCGTCTGCATCAGCACCAGAGAGGGCAGTGGCGTGGGTGGCACGCGGGCCATGGAGAAGGCCTCATCGTCGCCGCCCTTCGCCGCCCACGACAGAGACGAAGTGGACGATTATAATTTCAGCGGGTTTTGCGGTCTGTAACCGCCCCCTAACCAACCCATAATAACCCGTAGATACGGTTTCCTATGGTCTGGTTTGACAGGTTGCTCCGGTTTTGACCAAACCATGTACAGGGTGAGCTAAATGAATCATTTTTCTCCATTCCTTGTTGATTTCTTGGATATGGTCAGTTATGAAGTCGTATTGATACTGCAGTGCAATCTTTGTCGACCATGCTTTGTTGATTTCTTGGATATGGTCAGTTATGAAGTCGTATTGATACTGCAGTGCAATCTTTGTCGACCATGCTACCATTGTCATAGTCCATACTCCTTTTGTGTTCATACAGGTTTGGTTACGGATGATGATATAAGCCAGAGGGAATCTAAATTGCGTGAATCTCTCTATAAAGATACAGAGTTTAGAGTGAAAGAAGATTCAGTGGTGGAAGTTGCACAGGTAAAGCTTCTGAAATGGTTATGGTTTATGAGCTGTAGTTTTACCCAGTTTATTAGAGGAATGTTGTCAGTGCCTGATTCTAGATTTTCTCAATCTGCAGTACAATCCACCTTTCACACTTCCATTCACAAGGCGAAATGAATAGCATTGGAGGTTGAGAGGAACGATATAGCCTTATGATATCCTAGATTAACAAATAAATTGTTAGCATTTGAGAGTCTATGCAAATTTTCCTTGTTCCTAATGTATATATGTACAATTTCTATCTGGCCTGTTCTGTATATATGTAGGCATGTTAATTATCACATGCATATATTACTGAAATATAACTTCAATATTGAGATCTAAGTTTATTTGTGATGATAGTACTAGTGCACAAGGTTGGCCTGTCATAAGATCCATGTCATAACGTTCTGAATCTATAATGAGGAACCCTTTTTTGTGTACATCTAGACCTAGTAATAATTTGAGCCTGTGCTTTTCTTTGTCCATGTGTTTTATGCTTTTGACATTGACGTGCGAACTTTTTCACCCAAAGAATAGCTATTGATAAGGATTCCCATGAAATAGTACTTACCAGTAGCCAGCTCTTCATGCAATATTTGCTGCTTATTCGATACAAACTCTTGGTCTTGTATAGTTGTGATTCTTTGTGCCCAGGGGCAATGAGGGCAGCTTCATAATTTAGTTTTCCACAGAGGTGAGATATTGGTATTATATACATCTTAATGCTGTTAAAGATAGTGAAACAGTCTCTTATTTGCTTAATAAATTAGTTCCATATAATAAGGAAAATATGATGTTCTTTTAGGGGGGAAGATAGCATTCTTCTCTTACCATTTTTTTTGGGAATAAATCTTCTCTTACCAGTTCATGGTTGTATAATCCATTAATTCATTGTTTCTACACATGATTCGATAGTTCTACACTAGGATGCTCTGTGGTTGAGGAGAATAATAAATGCTTTGTAAATTAAACCTTGTTATTTTATCATCGACTTCTACGCTTATGTCAGTGGGGAAAGAACTCTGCTTTTGAGTTTTGACACAAGGGTCTATTTTGTGCATCATCTGACTGGGATTTGTGATAGATTTTGTTCTTGCAAGAAGTTCTGTTGTGCGGTTGTGCCTTTTCTTTTTTGGGGAGACATGACATTGCAGCTGTGCAAGCATCCATTGCGTGCCTAACCTTGTGCTTGTGCAGGACTTTCTAGCATGTCACTTTTTTTAGGAAATTACTTGCAAGAATTGCCATTATCAATTAAGGAACTCTCCAAGGCTGATTTCTGTGCTATGCCTATAATATAATAGATAAAATTCCTGACAGATTGCCTGGGGTGGAAAGCAGTCATGATGCACCCAATTAGGAGAGTAACACTTGTACGAGCAGTGCTCAGACTTGGTCCCTGGTTATTTAGTGGTTTATTGGCAAACCTAGGTGTAATTAGCCCTGCCCCACTAGTGGTTGTATGAGTCTTCTTAGGCTCTCTTGCTCTTCTTAACATAGAAGTCTCCAGCACTTTGAAGAAAAAAAATATACCCAATGTGTTAATCTCATATGATCCCAGATCCCACAATTCCATAATGATATATTCCAATTTAATATCCTTATGATGCTGTAATCTAGGTCTGCTTTTAACTTCTTGTAATTACTCGGCTGTGTGGCATTGTCCACTTATAATACGTGTTAGAGTTAGACATTTCTGATGTCAGAGGTTTTGTGGGTTGTCATCAGTTTTGCCTTCGTCAGTCATGTGTGTGCACTTAGGAAGCTTTTTCTTGGAAAATACCAATCATGGGTATAATAATCTTAGTTTGAGTTGTGTCCAGTACTTTTTGGTTTGTTTGTGTGTGTGTGTGAAAAGCATCATGTACTAAGGTATCGTTGTCAACATTGTTGATATCAATTTCTAAGCGAGCAAAGTGTACCTACATTGTTTCCATCACTGTGTAGTGATACATTTATTTCTACGAAGAATGGTTTGTCTTATTTTTATGTGTCATGGAGAAATTAACTTTTGATTGAGCTGACATTATACTATACTGAGAAACTTATGTAAATGTAATCACCCATGATGCTAAAAGAATAACGATCCCAATTTAAAAAAAAGGTGACACTTTTCTGGAACCAAAACATCAAGCATTGAATTGGTAGGCATTATATCAACAGGTACAAGGAAGCTGGCTTATACACATCTTTTAGGCTTCCTATATATTTGTACTTTCTGCTTGTGACTTGAGGGCTTCTAGTCTTATGGTTCTCCAGTAGACCAGTACTCTCCATCTATTGGAAGGATACCAGGAATTTCTATAGATAATATAGATATGTTGGATCCCTCACTGTACCTCCATGCACTGAGAATGTGATCTGGAACATTCTTGGTGAGGTAGTAGCTATGCCCTGTGCCGAAATCATTGTGAATTACTCCATTTAGTTTGCACAATCTGCAAGATATGGATTTGCAGGTAAGAGAAATGACTAAGGAACAGGCTGCTGAACTGATGGCCCCTTTGAAGGGGAATTACAGGCACAACTCCAGACCACTACAGAAACTGAATGGTCGCACGGTTCAGCTCTATGACAAGTCACTGAAGACCAGAAAAATGATGTAGCCCACTTCAGTTTGAATTTGATCTGTTCGTGTACTAGTTTGGGTCATGGAGTGTGAGTGTTTGTCCTCGTTCTTGTAATAAAACTGCTGATAATGGAGCAGTTCACAAATGTCAAGCAACTGATCTGGAAAGCCTGGGCGCCACCAGAATGCAAATTTTTCGGATGGCTCGCCATTCAAAACAGAATCTGGACCTCAGACTGGCTTCAAGCACGGAATTGGCCAAATAATAGTGTATGTCCTTTGTGCAGGCAGAGTCAAGAGTCTGGCATCCATCTCTTTCAAGATTGTTGCTACACGAGGCGTTCTGGGAAGGTATTGCACTATGGTTGACCGCACACCTTCGGCAGCAAGACGAGGACTACGATCCATCATCATTCTTGTCTGTTGGGAGGTGTGTAACGAAAGAAATTCTAGAATCTTCGAGCGCAAGGAGTCTACACCAACAAATCTTCTCCAGAAAATCAAGGAAGTTGCGAGTATGTGGGCAATGGCAGGAGCAAAACACGTCTCCAAATTACTAGCGCGTGTTTGAGATGAGGCCTCGTGAAATGAGGTGTTTGGAACTTTGACTCCACCTGTAAATTTTGTATATGTCTGTACATTGCCTTTCTAGGCTTCCTTCTTTTTAATATAGCAGGCAGCTCTCCTGCTGGTTCCATTTCAAAAAAAAAAATTACGTATCTGTCAGTGGGAAAGAACTTTGCTTTCGATTTTTGACACATGGGCCTATTTTATGCATCTTCTGACTGGGATTTGTGATAGTTTCTGATCTTGTAAGAAGTTCTGTTGTGCCTTCTCTTTTTTGGGGAGACATTGCAGCTGTGCAAGCATCCATTGCGTGCCTAGACATGTGCAGGACCTTCTTGCAAATATCTCTTTTTTTAGGAAATTCCTTGCAATTATCTTGAATTGCCATTATATCAATTAAGGAACTCTCCAAGGCTGATTTCTGTCTATTGCCTATAATTGATAAAATTCCTGATAGATTGCATGGGTAGAAAGCAGTCATGGTGCATCCAGCTAGGAGAGCAACACTTGTACGGGCAGTGCTCCGACTTGGTCGCTAGTCATTTAGTGGTTCATTGGCGATCCTAGATGTAATTAGCCCTGCTCCACTAGTAGCTGTACGAGTCTTCTTAGGCTCTCTTATTCTTCTTAACATAAAAGGTCTGGAAAAAGTCTATGTAACCCCTTGAACTTTCATACCCGGAATACTTAGTCCTGACTTTCAAAACTGGTTTTCTGCCTCCTATACTTTCAAAACCGTACAAATCACCCCCTGGGCAGTATTGGAGGGCGGTTTCGGCCGACGTGGCTGTCGGCGTGGCAACCACAGCTAGCGTGGCCTATGGGCGCGGCTCAGGCCCACCCGTCAGGGCTCCTACCAGCTCAAATACGCCTCCCCTGCCTCATTTTCCGTCACTCCCACTCCCTCTCTGCCCTCGCACTCTCTAGTCGCCGTCGTCGCCGCACCGTCGACCTAGGGTTTGTCGGCGACTCGGGCGGAGGAAAGTAGCCGGGGATTGAGCACCGCGTCTCCGGTTGGTGCCAATGGCCGAATCAATCCAGCGTTCATCGCAGGTGTCAGTTCCAACCGGTGGTGGTGTTGTTGGTGCCGCCGCCGCAGTCGAGGTAAGTGGGTCGCCGGTGCCGTACCACATCAGTTGCCTAGATTACCTACCCCCAGTGTATTGCAAGTGTAAGGTGACAAAGAAGGCGCCAAGGTGGATTTCTTGGAGCGTGGACAACCCCGTCCGTATGTACTACAAATACATCGATGCAAATGTGAGCGAGCCGCTGTTGTTTGCTAACTATGCTGTTTTTCGTGATTCTGGAATGATGATTACGCATTTGTTGTACCAGAGTCACCAGGATTGTGGACATTTCGAATGGGTGGATCGACCAGTCACGAAGTGGTACAAAGAACTTATGTTGGACCTGAAGGCTGTTGTTTTCAAGCTGAAGAGGGGAAGGGGACAACCTGCTGTTGATGAATCCAGGGAGCTGCATTTCCAAGAGGTGGAGCAGATGAACCAGGCATTGAAGAGACAGCTGATGAAGATGGAGGCACAGTTGGAAAACAATGAAAAGGAGCTGGTGAAGAAGGAGGAGGAGTTGGTCAGGCACCAGGAAGAGCTTGATGCAAAGCAGAGGCAGCTGGATGCATTGGAATTAGAGATGAAATGGATGAAGAATGGATGCATTTCCTTTTGGGGTTTCATGTTTTAGTTTAGGGTGTTCCTGTTGAATGGTAGATGGAACTAGATCATGTAATATATCTTGGATCAGGTTTTATGTAATGCAATACCTTATGGGATGAATGCTCCCTCTTTCTTTTGTGTAATATACCTTGGATCATTTGATGCTTATGAACATGCAATTGAATCATCAAAATGTTAACATCAGTGGACATTTCAAATAGAACTGTGACAAAGATAAACCAAGTAGCACACATTGATTCCTAGCACACATAAAGTGTGACCATCAGTGGACATATTGTTTCCAGTTCACATGAGTTTCATCATCTGCATTTCATACCCTATTTTACACCAAAAGAGGCCAACTAAGGTCTATGTAAGCCAAAAGTGGGACATCACATTGTCACCACTAGTGAGACATGATTGTTATCCTATTTTACACCAAAAGTGGATCATCACATTGTCACCACTATTGAGACATCACAGTTATCCTATTTTACACCAAAAGTCATCACATGTCTATGGTCTGTTACACACAAAAGACATCACTGACAATGAGCCCTCACTTGTTTCCAAACAACAGCCAGCCCAGTCGATTATTTCCTACCTCCCTTGCTCTGGCACTTGGTGTCCTTGGTCTAGTACTTGGTGGCCTAGTCCTTGTAGTTGGTGCCCTTTGTTGCCTTGGTTGGCTTGGACCAGCACTGCCACTGGCTTGGCTTGGTGTAGGCTGAGAAGCACATGGTGGAGCTTGGCTGCCTCTTGCTTGGCTTCGAGTAGGCTGAGAGCTGTAACACCCCTGGTGTTAACCACATCTTTGCAGTGCATATCATGTGCATAATCATATCATTTGCATCAAATCACATTTTGACAGGTTTTTGCTTTGATGCTTGTCGCATTTTATTTGAAGTGTTTGATATAGATGAAGAGTTATGATAAATGTATGCAAATGATTATGGTTAGGACCTAAACATGTTTAGAAGAGTATTAGGGTCAATGTTTGCTTGATCGTGTGGTTTCAAAATCAAGTATTGCAAAATTAGGATTTAATTACCCTAATTGTGATTGCTCGACCTTAACTAGAAAGGGTAGCTACAGTGATTATCTCAAGTTGGACCCTTAATATGGTTTGTAGAGAAAAATATTTAGAACAAACTCTCTATTTTCACCAAATCATGAAAATGCTTTTAGGCCTTCAAAAAGGGCAAAAACAGTGGGTAGAATATTGGAAATTAATATTTTATAACTCAAATTTGACCCAAATTCACACTTTCAAATATAAGAAGAATCATAAAAAACTTCCTATATATGAAATGTTTTACTCATCGAGAGGAGCATTTTTCATATACAATGTTTTTCAAAATTCGGTACCGTATGGAAACTACAGCGAGTCAAAGTTCTCAGTTCAAAACAAAAGGGGTGGGACCCACCCAGTCCCACCAGTCAGCCTCCTCCTTCCCCCTCCTTATCCCCTCCTCTGCTTCCGGTGCCAGAGCGCAGAGCTGTCACCGCCGCTGTCCTCCTGCTGCCACTGCCTCGCTGGCCCTGCAGCGCTGGCCGAGGCCGCACGTCGCTGCCCGACACGCGCTAGCCGACGCGCGCCGCCCGCCCGCGCACTCAATCGCCCTGCTCACACGCGCAATCGATGGTGCATGGGCATTGACACCCCATTCCTGGCCGCCACCGCCTGCCTGGATGCCCTCGTGTCCAATTGGACACCCCAGGGCGGCCTTATCTACTCACCGACACACCCACCACCCTCATTCCTACTCCTTTGCCTCCTTCCTCCCTTCTCGAGCAAGCAGTCGAGCCGCGGAGCCACCATTGCCGCTGCCAGGAGCCCGGGCCACCGCCTCTTCTTGAGCCACCGTATTTTCTCCCCAGCTTGCATGCGTGACTTCACCGTGGCCTGCGCCTTGCCTTGCGCTCGCCCGAAGCCGTCGACGACGCAAGGTAAAGCCCAATTGGGGCGATTTCTTTGCGCTGTCGTCTACCGCCGTCGTGACCGCAAGCTCGCTAGACACTGCTCCGGTCATCATTTTCTCCCTACCTCTTGTGCATCGAGGTTGCCGAGATGTGTAGCCCGTTCGGCTAGGTCGAATCCAAGCGAGACGCTTCCGATTCGTCGAAATGCGACCGCTCCGGCCGCCGAGCTCGCGCCAACCGCCATGGGCATGGGTGAGCCCCCAATGGCGTTAGTCGCCTTTTCTTCTTGTTTTCTTGTGCATCACCATCGCCTCTTCATCCTAGAGCTCGTGCGCGCTTCGTTTCGCCCTCCCGTGGCCAGTGAACACCTCGTCGGCAGCATTGCAGCCACCGTTTTCCACCCTCGCCGTCGGCAAACCTGTGCCGGTGGGCGACTGGTCCCATTAGCTAGCCCACTAAGTTTTCCTTGCCATGAGGAGTCGAATAGTGGTGGCCCCGTTGCCAAGGACCTCGCCGCCGGCGAGCTCCTGGCCGGTCAGCGTTGTCCCCTGCCTCAGGGCCGCTGGCAGGTGGGTCCGGGTGGACCCGCTGGGGCCCGGCCGTCAGTGGATCTAGGGGTGATACACGGGGCGCACGTAGTGATTTAGGTCTAGTTCTGGGTATAGTCGGGGTGCACTTAGCACATTAGGGTTAGGGTTTTTAAAAAAATGGTTTTTCAAGATTTTTGTGAAAATGTTCCAAAACTCATATATCGAGTTATATACCTCCAAATCGAGTGATTTAAAATATGAGATGGCATTTTTGTGATACTTTCCTGTATAACTTTTGTAAATTTATTTATTCATGAAAAATGCTTAAATCTCTGGAAATGCATTACTAAATCTAGGGTGCTCAGAAAAATATGATTCTAGTTTTGTTAGTTTTCTTTGGTGATGTTCTAGCTGTGAAAAATGTATCATGTGCATGTGCTATGTAAAAATATAAAGTTGTAGTTCAAGTGGGATTAAGGTGCTATTCTTGGAATAATTCATAAATGCATTGTGTAGACCTAGTTTGGGGTTGATAAGTTTTGTAGGCTACTTATATGCTATATGGTAGCTCTGGATGTGGTGAAACATAAAGTTTGGCATACTTCATAATACAAAGTATTTTAGGTCTATTTAATTATGCTGCCTTATGATTTTTGTGTAGGGCAGTAGACTTGTTTAAATGAGGTGAAAATTGGATGGTAGCCTAGAGTTAGAATGTATTATCTATTGTAATTTTCTATGAATTTTATGAGATATTGATCTAGTAGTCCCTATTATAGCTATTCCCTCTTTGGCATGAATCGACTTGAGCATTGAGTTAGATGGGGCCATAATTAGTTTTGAAGATGTTTAGGATACATATGATCTGATGTTAAGAATGGTTTGGGTCAGTATGTAATCTAGATTATATCTCTTTTATAATTAATCAATGGCAAGGTGTGCAAGTGTGTTATTTATGTATGGCTATGTGTATGCTGCTAGGACTGGGTCATCATGGTTAACATAGCATGATATGTTAGCACTATATACATGGTTAGCAATGATGATGTGTTAGTTAAGGGCAATGTGATGATGCTTGTGTATCAGTAGATGGTTAGTTGTAGGTTCTATACATGACTACTGCATGTTTGTCTTGTGAAAGCCAAGTGTAGTGTGGGTTAGGGTGAATAAATGGAATTGTAGTAAGTAACGATTAGAACATGATGAATAGTTTAGTTTGACATACCTATGCTTACGAATAAGGATCTTTGGCTTTACTGGCTTGTTTACTAGCGATAAGTAGAAAGAAGGTTTCACCGATAGGCTTGTATTGTTTTTAGTAGAGAATGCCGTAACTTACATGTGACTAGGGTACATGTTCTTGGATGATGTTGACTGCCTTGTTGAAAGGATATACAAGCATTCATCATCATCATACTCCATCGTCATTGTTGACGGTAGATAAGTGTCAATTTTAACAGTCAACTGAACATAAAAAATGATTTAAACATAAATACCATCTGGATATACGGTTTATACTAACGAAATTCCACGAGTTTTGGTGAATGTCTGTTCTACAGGCTGTCAATTGAAAAGAACCAAGAAAGGCCCACATGTCAGGTTTACATAGAGATAAAGGGCGAACATGTACTTTTCTATGATCAGGAAGGCTCGAGAAGGCACTGGACCAAACGGGAGCCCGAACCGGCTCGGTGGCCAGGCGGCCGCCCACACCCTTGGGTGGGTGCCTACTGACCTGGATCAATCAGGTCCAGGCTTGCGGATCCTGCCTCCACTACCTTTGAGGATGAATAATAATTGTCCATTTAGGTTGGTTTGATCCGACGACCGTGGTGCATCCTAGGGGGCTATATAAGCAAGGCCCCTGGCCCTAGGAGAAACCCTAATTCATTATTCATTATTCATTTGATTGAGACGTGTCCCTTGAAAGGATAACCTCTCTTTCTACCCTAGAGGATTAGTTCTAGACTCTTCAATGTAGTCAACTAGTTGCTAGGGAGAGAGGGTCAAGATGGGCTCTTGCTCGAGGTTCCGAATCTAGTCTTGGAGGCTTGGTAAAGCCTTGTATCTTCACTTTAACATTCTGTAAGACTCATACTTATTCTCTTATTTACATGGCTATGCTTTATTTATATCTTGCTAGTTGAGGTTATCAATGCTTTTGTGTGCTAGTTCATAGAGCGTTTAGTCTTTTCTTACCGGTTGGGCTAAGTAGCCGAGCCTCATGTAAGCGTGGTGCTTACACGATGTTCTGCCTGTGAGTGCACCCTATTCCCTAGCTATATGGTAGTTATGTGAGGTGACAGCCCCGTCCATATCGAATTGAGAAGGTTCCTAAATTATAGGACCGTAGTCACGTTAGTAGAGGTATCCTTTGTGGTACTCTCTCCTCTCTAGTGGCGTCCTGAAGTGCACAAGAGTATGGTAAGTCTTAGCATAGTTGGGTATATCTTTACCATGTGATAAGAATATCATATGAATCTACCTCACCCGTGACCTTCCGAGTTTACTAGTTGCATATCTTTAGTGACCTATCCCCTGTGTGTTATATTGAATAAATCCTATCATATATATCATTTATCATTTACCCCTACTATAATCTAGTTGGTTTACTAAGTTAGTAGATGCATGATAGTGATTTATCAGATTCTTTAACCCATGCTTCCCTGTGATAAAATATAAATAACGATACCTGGATACTCCCGATAAAATGCTACAATGGTCTTTTCTGTGCGCTTGCAGAATCCTTCATATTTCAGTTGCACTTAATTCATACCAACAAGTATTTTTGGCACCGTTGCCGGGGAAGCATTTGGCGCAAAGTCTTTGATAATGATCTTGATGTCTGCTAATTTAGTGTATCTCTAGTTTTAGTAGGATTACCCCTTGTTCTGTTGAGTTGTGGAATAAACAGGACAAAAGAAGCTGTTTTGACATTCTGGCAAGCTTCCACAAGAAAAGAAAAGAGACATTGACGAACCCAAGGTGCATGAACATTGAACATTCATCAACATTGGAACCTTGCCATCCCACAGGTTTGTATATATATATATTATTTTAACAATGTGTAGATTGGAGAAAAGGTCGTCATCACAATAATTCAACTCACATCTCAAGTGACAAACATTGAAGCTACACTACTCACAACTAAAACGACCTCGATTTCCAC
Organism: Bothriochloa decipiens; assembly: GCA_023333625.1. Lineage (NCBI taxonomy): Eukaryota > Viridiplantae > Streptophyta > Magnoliopsida > Poales > Poaceae > Bothriochloa > Bothriochloa decipiens. The sequence continues at coordinate 35,106,769 of CM041645.1, forward strand.
AAAGGGAAATCCACAGAGTCGAAGTGTAACATGACCATTTAAATCACATTACCCGATAACAGTTGAATATCACCATCCATACATCAAACAAAAGAGTACAATAGAGGGGATTACAATAACTTATTACATCGCCACTTAGCGGAATCAGAGTTCATACAGTATAAAATTAAAAGCCTAAAGGTGTGGAAGCTATCATCTTTGATCCAACTTGAGCGTAGGTACGAAACCCTCAATTGCTGTACTCCCCAGATGAGTACTCACTCCTTGAACCTGAAACCAAATTTTCAGTACGATATGTATTGGCCACTCCCACCCTATGCATTGCTTTGTGGAAATTGGATGCAAAACATGGATATAAATAGAGGAACCTATAAAGGCTGGGGTTTCCTATGCAGCGATCAAGTATATAAGTAATTAATAAGCAAGTTTTATACACATTCCCATACCCACAACATCCATCACCACCCATCTCTGAAACACCATCCCATATCCTCCAACACCATCTCAGACTTGTGTCGACAAGCCAACTCCCTCTCGGCTTGCCTCAGCGGCCCGCAGCCCTCAACCTGGCTCACGGCCAGAAATCATACTCAGGGGGAAGATAGAACACTCCACTCACTAGTCTGGTGCAAGCAGAACACAGGAAAGGTCCATAGCTGAACAAGTCGACATATGTATCGATCAATCATCCATACACTCTGTAGAGGTTTCACTAATCCACTAGATAACCATCATCAGTGTTGATCACCACCTAGGAAGATTCTGGGCGCCTACTGCCATAGAATGATGCCATCCTACCTCTCAGCCCTGGAACACCCTTAGAGTGGCTGATACTGTGAAGTCTATCTCATGATCCCATTCCCGTAGAGCATCATGATCGTCTCGAAAGGTGTGAGACATCATCATGCTCCTACCTCCCTGACACATGCTCGTCTGATAGTAATGACATCGATCTATCCAACGGTTTGGCTGTCTCCCCCCCATGGGAAGTGAGTGGAAAGTAATAGATTCCTATGATCCGGTTACCAGTGCAGCAGTTCCTAAGTGTGACCAAGCCAAGATGTCTTCTCCAGGGTTGATCTTTAGCGTGCTACCACGGCAACTTTGTCTTGGGTTCCACCCCTCAGAGGCTCACACCCGAAGACCACCATTGTATCATAGTTAGTCCACCACAGACTGCTATTCATGGAAATGTTCAGACACATTCCCCAACAAGACTCGCTCCAAAAGCTCGTCGTAGATCCCGGCTCGATCAACTCAACCCTCACCCTACTCCCTACCGTAAGCTCCACCCTAAACCCAGATACAGCATCATCAGCTCAGAAGCTCATATGACCCATCAACATACACCCCTCCAGCCTGGTTGAAGGGTTATGAGGGGCTACGCTAGCCAGAAAACAAAAACTTTTTGACCTAATAAACCAGGATCTACTGCTAGTTACAGGTTACGAGATTACCACTAGACGCACAGGTGCAGCGGAAGATGACTCGATGTAGTCATACGCGTCACAGCAGGCAGTGCAGTTGCGTGGTTGTCCATCACCTCAATCCTCTCCCATGGTTCATCCCAATGCTCCAGATGCAGCACCTCTGAGGAATCCCACATGTGCAAGGAAGAAGCGATGCACCTCCGGACTGCTGGGTCCGCGAGGAGCAGAAGGCGCGAGCGTGGGGAGGGCGACGGTGGCTGCCAAAGGCGTGTGTAACCCTGACCACACCCCTACCCCTTGCTTATATAGGCGTCCCCAATGAGCTCACGAGTTGGAGGCCCATTAGAAACCCTAAGCCTTGTCTAATTTGGCTCCGACCCGAATTAGGCTTCCAGCCCCTTAAGCGTGCGACCCTATGGGTTCATGCACACATTGACATGGGCCGAGTACTCCTACTCGCTCAATAGTTGACAGCGGCCTCTAGCAATGCATGACAACTCCTATGTGCACGCAAAGATCATACAGACGAACCACTACGACCACATACAAGTTATTCCCTTTGCCACTTGATATATGGTTCAACTCGTGGGTTAACACTTAACTCAAGCATGGCCATGCATTTGTTGATCCAATCACTTGAGTGATCCAGTGATATCTCTCTCGCGTAGAGAGGGGCAAATTCCATCTTGATTGTCTATGTCTCATAGCATGCTTCCTGACCACCCGAAGACCACCTTTATAACTACCCAGTTACGGAGCAGCGTTTGATAGTCCCTAAGTAGGCCGTTTCACATCTTGAGTACATACCACAATCTTAGGTCTAAGGACATAACGTACATGACGTGAACAGAGACTTTCTCATGTTGGGTCAGTCCAGCCTACATGTCTCACATGTGCCCACATTATTAGTTTGACATCTCCATGTCCATGACTTGTGAAACATAGCCATCAACTAATACATATGCTGGTTTAATATTCAAGTGTGTTCTCACAAGAATGCCGACCAGGGATAACTTTAGAATAACCATTCAAGTAATTGAGTTTCACAAACAATTCACATAATCACCAATCAATACAAGTTGTCTATAATGGACATTCAATGAACACTTTATTAATCATGGATACAATCGAAATATCATCATCTACATGATTAGCTCTAGGTCATATTCCGAACACTGGCACCCTCCAGGCCTTCCCAGGGTTCATCACATCGCATCAAAATGTAAGCGAGTGAAGTATATATATAAATATAGCAGATAAGCAAGTGGCTAATATAACAGTGGGTAAGTAGGTGATAGGTTACAATAAGGTAGGGCTCATCAAGTAGTAATCTACCATGCATACCTAGCACAGGCGATCCATTATATAGCATTAGAAATTAAAGCAATAGCCCTACTACATTTGCCATGCGTAATGGGATCTACGAGGTTGGATGAGATGTGGCACCTTCACTGATGTAGCTGTCAGACTTCTCCTGGTAGTCACTGTTGTCAGACCTGTCTCGCACGACCCTGTAACCGAGAATTAATGGTCGTAGAAGTGACCCCTATAGATTAGCACAAAGAACGAATACCAATTAAAAGATCCAAATGCACTCAAACATAGCATAAATAGGTAGAGCTTGATTTATAGAAAATTTGGATATGTGGATCATAATTTTCTGAGCTCGTATGATTTAGTTATGATTTTTCAAAGATTTAACCGATTTCTGAAAAAGAAAGAGGCTGGATTATTCTGGTGCTGACACGTGGCAGCCTGTGATTGGTCCACGTGTCACGTGCGGTTCAAACAGAGACAGATCAGATGCTGACGTGGCAGGTGATGTCATGCTGACATCAGCATTGACTGGGTCAACGGTCGTCTGACATGTGGGTCCAAGGTGACATCACTGCTAACGTCATCAGTCAACAGTCAGCGGTCAATGGTCAACGGTCAACTGACAAGTGGGCCCCATTGGGCCATTAACGGGCCATTAATGGGACGAGTGGGTCGGATCTGGGTCGGGATGGGCTGGGCTCGGCCCTCCATGTGGCACGCTCTGGTGCTGCCACATCATCAATCCAGATCTCATACGGGCTCAGCTCACAGCTCTGGTCCACGGTGCACTGTCGCTTGCGGGGTCCACTGTCAGTGATTCACGTCCACATGCACCGGGTGCACGGATGAGTCCTTTGGTCCACGCGGTCCACGGACCAACCAACGGTGCACCGGCGCTGACTGGGTTCCACAAGCAGTGCCTCAGATCCATGTAGACCACGTCCACTATCCTCTTCGTGATTCCATCCCCTTCCTCTGTTTCCTTCGCCCGACGGCGGGGCTCGACGGCGGTGATGTATTCCTCCAATCCCGGCACTCTGCTGGTCCTCCGGCTCCATCTTCTGTTGCATCAGCTTTGGGACGTCATGGCGAACACGGAGGTGGTATTCAAGGCTCCACCTTGGCTTCCAGCGGGGCTGTCCACGATGAACGGCGGCTCGATGACGACGACGCATGACAGCAGCTCGACGGTGACTCAATCTAAGGCAAAATAGGCAACTGGAGAGCGATAGGGGTCATGTAGCTCCGTCCTGAGGCGTCGGCCGCGACCAAAACCCGCGGCGGAGTCTGCATGGGTAGTAACTCCCACGGCGGAGCTCCGACGAGGCCTCGGTGCGCGGCACGGCACCAAGGAGGATCCATGGCCTCCATCTTCTCCAGATCCTGTAGCAGCATGTAACAGTGAAGCTCGACTGGGTGTCCTTGTCCTTCGAGGCGGTCGGAGTTGAGCGGCGTGTTCTCGCCATGGCGGCGCTCCAGAGCGGCATGACGATGGTGAGTTCCTGCGTCGGCGGTCCTCCGGTGTCGCGTTCCAGTAGATAGCATGCGCATGGGGTGCTCCTTGACGAGGCGGTTCTAGATCCGGTGTCAAAGAAGGGCAGGGCTCATCAGCGAGGTGAATAAGATGGCTTCGCCGCGGCAACGCTCGGCGCGCGGTGACAGACATGGCGGCTGGCAGCTCCAGTGTCCTCCTGACACCGTGGTCCTTGTGGCGTGGCTAGACAGTGTTTGTGTGTGTGCAAGTGTCCAAGGCGATCGGCGATGGTCCTGGCCTACGCGCTCACGGTGTGGAGCGCCATGGCCAGCAGCAGAGGGCAAAGAGGAAGAGGGGCTCTCAGGGTGCTCATCGATGGGCGAAGAGGAAGTGGAGTCATGGTAGGAAGTCCAACGCGGTGATGGCTCCTTCTTGCGGTCGAGGCTGAGGTGGTCGTCGGCACGGCTCGCGGTACGACTCGGAGGCAGCAACTCCTTTCCCGCCTCCTTTCTTCCCCTTCCTCTTCTTCTTCTCCAATTGATGCTTGGCTAGGTGAATTTGGTGAGCCACCGGTGTGGCGGCGGGCGATGGAACCCTAGGGAACGCCGGGTTTGCTCTTATAGAGGCAGAGGTGGTAGGTAGCACGGCGAGGGCACGGCGGTAGCAACCGCAAGCAGCCGAGGGTAAATTGGTACCCGATGCTCCAAGAGCTGACGCAGCGGGGCTGTGGGCTCCGGTTGCCAGCGGCTGAGACGGCTAGGCGCCTTCTCGGCCAAGGAAGCACGGGGAACATCGGCATGGGCACCCAGGGTGGCTGCGCTCGGGAGGAAAAGATCCCCATGGCCGTGGGCATTTCTTGCCAGGGCTGTCGGCTCCCAGTCGGCCCAGCTGGCGCGCGGGCGAGCGTCGATGCAAAGCAGAAGCGGATCGGACGGCTGGTGGCCTCATGTGGCCTTCACGCGAGCTGACGCAGCCGCGAGAAAAGCACGGGAGGCAGGGGACCAGAGAGGGGATAAAGTATGACAAGTGGGTCTCGCTCGTGGGTACCACCGGTCAGTGTCTCGGCCCCCTCCTGTCATGACGCGGGGAGGCGGGTGGCTTGTTGGGCCGCTCGTGGGCCGGCTGGCGTGGGAAAAAGAGAGAGAGAGAAGTAGGCCGGGCTGGCTTCCGTTGCGGGCTGGATGGCTTCTCCTTTTCTTTTTCTTCCATTTCTCTTTTCCATTAAATTTTCCAAATACTTTTATGTATTTATACTTGTATATATATTTATGTGATGTGCCAACTTTGATTAACAAAGTAGTGGGCATACAAGGTCCTTATATTTATTAGGGCATTAACTCCCTAATATTTATTTATGAGATAAATAAATATTATAGGTTATTTTTATTTAGCACCCATGAATCCAAAAAGAACCAAATCACATGGTGAATGAGAATGCAACATGATGCTTGCAACATAACTATGGATTGCAAGGTAAGGTACATGAGATACTTGTGCAACATGTGTAGAACTTTTCTACATGACACAACATTACTCAGGGTTTTTGAGAAAAAATTTTGTAGCTTGGATTTTTTGGGTTGTTATAACAACCATCATGTGAGTCATGGTAAGTGTGATCAATAAAGTTGAGACAGTCTTGCTCATGGACTTTAAACTTTTTGAGTAGTTATGTTTTTAATTTATGCATCCCATTGCATGTTTACTTTGAATAATTCATGCATTCACTCCATTTAGTTTAAATTTTCAAATATCAAATTCACTACATGTTTAGTTCTTTGCATGCATCCATGTCATTTGCATCTAAAAAGATCCTCACCATGATCATACTCTTTCATATATATTTGAGTAAATCTCTATAGTGCTTTCATGCTACCTTTCCTCGCTATAGTACTCTTTAGTTTGGAAGTGCTCCATACGGCCGTATGGGTGCTTCTAAAGGCTTTCAGATTAAGCATGGTGCATAGGTTAAATAGCCTTCCTTAATTAAATTAGACATGGGGTCTAGTTTGGTTATTGAACTAAAAATGTGCTTTAGTAGATATTGGTTATTTTTGTTAGCCTAACCCCTGCAGAAAATTCACAAATCTAATTTGGGTAAGTCAAGAGATGAACTCACATGAGAGATGAAGCAAGGCATATGATGAACTCCAACAACTTTGCGCAAAAGACACAACTCATTCATCATCCATGGAAGAACTATAAGTATCAAATATCACTCACTTTTTCTTGTTCTGCAAGTTACCTTTGCCTTGAACCATGCTAGAATGCAGAAAACAAATAAAAATGTGTTATGCAAAACATGATAAATAGAATATGTGCTAGAATGTTCCTAAAAACCATCCCTTCATTAGCATAGATAAAATTCATATAAATTGTGGACAACCCATATTTTGAAATTGTTGCAATCCTTCAAGTATGTATCCACTAACATTTTGTAGGAAAGAATCTATGCTATGCATGTTCATGGTTTGGCATGAACGTGCCAAATCACCACTTCAGAAATAGAATAAAGGAGATGAGTGCTCTATACAAGATCTACATCAATAGCACTCACCCAAAGGAAGTGGATGAACAATGTGGCAAGCCATGAGAAAGGTGAAGACAATATAGCATTGAGTCTTCCCGAAACTCAAGCTAGGATGCCAATGAGAAGCAGGGTGCAACTCACCTCATATTTGCCAATCAGACCTGCTCTCATTGTCCTCAAAGATACCATCTTGCACATCAGCAGCAAGCACAAGAATGATAAGATGTCATTATAGCATGGCATGCATCCTTGTGGCAACAAATCATCGACCAAGAGGTTGATTGCTATCCAAGACCTGAAAGACCATGAACAACCATGATCGCAAGATGATTGGAGATGAAGCCTTCATGCAATACCTAATATGGTTCCTTCCTTGACCATCAAGATGGTTGGCGTATCATTAACAAAACAACTCTTTGCCATGCCACTAGAATACAAAGACAATCAAGGAGGAACTCAAGTCTACGTCTCCAATGAACATCAAATTATCAACAAAGGCTTAATGGAAAATCAAAAATGGTTGACGAAGAAGATCATGAAATAGTCTGCATCCTCATCTCCTGGAGTCGATAGTCCGAAGAAAAGAAGAATGCAAAGGAGAGGTCGTGCTCAATGGACCTAAAATCATGAGCCCTCGCCGACCGGTAATTCAATATTTATCTTATATTTATTATAATACTTTTATCTTAAGTTATATTAAAAATATGGGCACATGAAGGTCCATCCAAATTTATATAAAAATAAAAAATATATGGGCACATGAAGGTCCAATTATAAAGAAAATAAAAAAATATGAGCACATGAAGCTCACGCTTTGATTAAAAAATATTCCTAGGAAAAGTTCCCTTTGGGTATTCTTGGTCACTAACCTTTGCAGGTGAAGATTTAAGAACAAAGGATGAATAGTATCTAAGGACATGGCAGTTACAACACACTCTGAGGGATGATTCAACGCACACAAGTGGCGAGCGACAGCAAGGCTCAAGCTTTAGGGAGGAAGGTCGCCGACTCCTCTAAAGATGATCCAACAATGCTCTTCCTCCCAAGCTCCCATCGCTCTAGCACTCTGGTTTACAACACCTCCACTCACAGTTACTTTCTCTCCATAAGTTTGAATGTTTCTACAACTGACATACACAAAAAAATCAAACTTAATACAAAATAAAATCAATCCTCTAAGAGAAGAAGTAGTTGTGAGTAAATGCGCTATGCTAATTAAAATGGTCAGACCAACTTTTCTATAGCATATAAAGTGACCTTTAGCTCCGTGACAAACTCTACCCTTGTTATTGTTTGTACATTCCTTTAGGTATGTTTTTTCCACTAATCCTTTGCAAAGAAGAAACAATGAGTGGAGAAAAAGGTATAGAAAAAAGAAGAAGAAAAAGAAGGAGATAGAAAGAGTGCAAATCTAGAAGACAAGATGTTTTTGAACAAGTCAAAAGTGAGAGGAGAACCAAGCAAGGCAAGCTTCAAAAAAAATAAAGAGGATTACCAAAACACATTTACTACCCTTCATCACATGGTGTCATCATGCTCCAATGATAAAGGTAATAACTCAAGGTAAGTGGTCATTTATTAAAAAGCTTTCCTTGGCTTTGGTATTCACATAAAGGAACAAACATGTTTGAGTTGAAACTTGCTTGATTCAGCTTAACTAACTCAACATGTTTTGTTCTTAAGCTTTTTCATATCACCACTCTCTTGATTTCATAATCATAGTTAAATATGCATCTTTGGGAGATGGTTGTCTTAATCATGAAAATGTCTGATACATAATGTGAAGTTGAAATCCTTCCATAGCTTAAGCAATTCCACTATTGTTGCTAAAAGTGTTTGAATGCTACATTCATGCTCCTTCTATCTTGCCACCCTTGTTATAAGAATGAATAATGCACTTCAATCTCATCATGTTCAATGTGCCAAAGGTTAGAGAAGAATAAATAAGGTTATGGTTATGTTGGTATTTTTCCACCAACAGGACCCATGCACTTGATCTCTACTTTATCTCTGCAAGTAGGACACACTTTAAGCAAAATGTAGGGGAGTTAATCTCCTAAATTCTACAAGTGAAAGTTCTGAACCTACAGCATGCACACTGAGCAAGATACTGCTGGCACCATAATTAATACTTCACTCCACTGCTAGACGAGCAAAGAACTTGGATGACACCATTCCAAAATCACCATCTCAAAAGATGTAGTTATCAAGGTCTCCACCTTCGGGATCAGACAATGCAACCGAGGGCGGACATGACAAGAAGTCTTGTTCGGAGGACATAAATCACTGAATCCTTGCCAAGAGGTAAGCTTGGTAAGTTATTAATAATTTCCTTTTCAGCATTGCATAACTTTTTCTATTAGCATGTTTACTTTCCCATATTAGCATAATCAACTCATGTTGCATATTTACTTTGCTACATCTGCATTAGAAAATAAAATAAATTTGTTATTGCATTCATAAAAAATGCTAAGCCCCATGCAAATAAATTCATGGCATAACACCCATGAGTATATTTGTTGTGGTGGAATAAAAATAAAATAAATATACATTCATCGTGTTTATAGTTCCTTGTATAGTATAAATATAAAATACCAAAAATATATGTTAACGCAAAGATTCTGCTAAATAAAGAAATATATATATAAGGAGGTTCAATATAATCAAGGCTTAGAGATTTATGAACAATACTTAATCAGTTCACAAGCTTTGTTGTCTATTTGAGCATCATAGAATTTGAAGCATCAAAGGAAGCTACCAGACATGAGGATGATCTGTCCTCTGTCGAAGTGTTGTCTCAACAGTGATCATCATGAACACTCCCAGAGAGGAAGTACACCTCCACTGTCTGTATGCTACATCAATAAAAACTATGTCAACATCCAGCTTGGGGAGAGCATCCCCCATGTATTCAGCTAAGTATTCTCTTACCTATATTTATTTATCTGATTATATATATTTTCTACTCTGTTAAAATGGTTAAATAAATAAAAAGATGCATAACCTTTAGAAACCAAATAAATATTTCATTTTTTATATTTATATGTTTTTCTATGAGATATTAAGTTTACTAAATAAAATATAGGAGAGTTTAACCTTACTAAGAAGAATCCCTAGAATAAACTCTTACATGGAAATGATGAGTAGTTGCTCTACCATAATTCCTTTCAAGTATCTAGTTTTTAGTCTCGAACTCTCCCGAGTTTTAGATACAACAGTTTTGATTTAAGATTTGCTCTAAACCTAAACTTGTGGGTACTGAATGCTTGATCTAAGTCTAGGTAGTTGACTAATATGATATGGGAAGGTTTTGAGCTGTTGTTTATCTTATTCCTAGAGATGCTAGAGTTCTGGAGAATTTATCTTTTAAAAAATTAAATTGCTGCATGATGAGTTCCTGTATGACGAGAGTATAAATTCCTACCACAGCCATATACATGCCTACTAGATTAGAAAACTCCTACACTCACTTTGTTACTGCTTGTGAGCATTGAGTGTGGTCGAGTTGTGTAGACCCTTAGGAGCTGATCATGCGGTTAAAATCAAGATCCACATACACTCCACATACATATGTGCTGCTTCTATCCTGAAAGTATGCACCTGCATTTATCCACCTATTTATGCAGCTTCTACCATGGAAGTATGCATCCACAAATATACCCACTTATTCATGCCACTTCTATCCTAGAAGTGCGCATTCCACTCAGATCTATCCAAAACTAGTTCTACTCCTACCCTGGGAGTAAACTACCCAAAAAGATATTCTATCATAATTATTCCTACCATTTTCTTGCTAGTCCATAAAGCTCCAAATATTTCTGTTGCTACCTCTTATCAATTTATCTGTTTCAAAAGAGACTCGGTGTTGCTTGCTCTAAAAAAAGAGAAAAAAAGAAGAATAAAAAAAGAGGGGAAAGAAAAAATATTTATACCCCCATTCAAAAAATAATATATATATATAAATAAAGAGCAGCCCAAGTTCTCCTCCAAAGTTTTCAAAGTTTAAGAGAGGTATGAATTTCTTCAAATGAGCTTTAGTAGAATTAGATATCCACTATTATCATATTTTCACCCCTTACCATCACTACTATTCTATCTACCCTTGATCCACTACATCCATATATACCGTACACATGCATATCTTGATTTGACTGTATGACTTGTTTCTCTATATCCATGGTTTGGCTGTGCAATAAATGTTTGCAAGTATGTTTTCCTTGTCTCCCCACCTATGAAATCTATATAAGCTTAAAGATTTAAGGTGAGAGAGAGGGCTTAATGATTTCTATGCCCAAATACAAAAAATACTACATATCTTGAGAGAAGAGAGAAGGCATACACCATTAATGCCTTGGTGAGAATCCAGAAATACCACAAAGGAGAGACTTAAGAGGGTCATACATAGGAATTTCTAAGTTTTATTTTGAAAATTTGCCAAAAAAACTCCGGAATGAAGGTTGATCAAAGAGCTAGAAACATGGCGCTTGACTTAACCGTTCTGTCTTTCAACTGCTCAAGACCCAAGTGATGGCTAAAAGCCCCATGGTGAAAGGTAATATGGGTAAGTTTGAAAGTCAGAATAGTTCACTCTAATCCAGTGGAGAGTTATTGTTTGAACGCATGTGTACTTCTAAGGCGTGAAAGCATTGTAGTAACTCCTGATCCATCACTAAGTTTATCTTTGCTCAGGGACGAGCAAAGGGTAAGCTTGGGGGAGTTGTTGATGGTAGATAAGTGTCAATTTTAACCATCAACTAAATATGAAAAAGGACTTAAACATAAATACTATCTACATATAGGGTTTATACTAACGGAATTCCATGAGTTTTGGTGAACATCTGTTTCTGCAGGGTGTTAGCTGAAAAGAACCAAGAAATGCCCACATGGTAGGTTTACATAGAGATAAAGGGCGAACATGTACTTTTCTATGATCAGAAAGGTTCGAGAAGGCACTGGACCAAACGGGAGCCCGAACCGGCTCGGTGGCTGGGCGGCCGCCACACCCTTGGGCGGGCGCCCGCTAAACTAGACCAATCAGGTCCAGGCTCGCGGATCCTACCTCCACCGCCTTTGAGAATGAATAATAATCATCCATTTAGGTCAGTTTGATCCAACGGTCGTGGTGCATCCTAGGGGGCTATATAAGCAAGGCCCCTGGCCCTGGGAGAAACCCTAATTCATTATTCATTATTCATTTGATTGAGAGGTGTCCCTTGAAAGGATAATCTCTCTCTACCCTAGAGGATTAGGTCTAGACTCTTCAATGTAGTCAACTAGTTGCTAGTGAGAGAGGGTCGAGATGGCTCTTGCTCGAGGTTCCGGATCTAGTCTCGGAGCTTGGTAAAGCCTTGTATCTTCACTTCAACATTCGGTAAGACTCATGCTTATTCTCTTATTTACATGGCTATGCTTTATTTATATCTTGCTAGTTGAGGTCAATGCTTTTGTGTGCTAGTTCATAGAGCACTTAGTCTTTTCTTAACCGGTTGGGCTAAGTAGCCGAGCCTCATGTATGTGTGGTGCTTACACGATGTTCTTCCTATGAGTGCACCCTGTTCCCTAGCTGTATGGTAGTTACGGGAGGTGACAACCCCGTCCATATCGAATTGAGTAGGTTCTTAAATTGTAGGACCATAGTCACGTCAGTAGAGGTATCCTTTGTGGTACTCTCTCCTATCTAGTGGCGTCCCAAAGTGCACAGGAGTATGGTAAGTCTTAGCATAGTTGGGTATATCTTTACCATGTGATAATAATATCATAGGAATCTACCTCACCCGTGACCTCCAGAGTTTACTAGTTGCATATCTTTAGTGACCTATCCCCTGTGTTTTATATTGAATAAATCCTATCATATATATATATATATCATTTATCATTTATCCCTGCTATAATCTAGTTAGTTTACTAAGTTAGTAGACGCATGATAATGATTTATCAGATTCATTAACCCATGCTTCCCTGTGGTAAAATATAAATAACGATACTTGGATACTCCCGGTAAAATGCTACAACGGTATTTTCTGTGCGCTTGCGGAATCCTTCAAAGTTTAGTTGCACTTAATTTATACCAATAATCATACCATATGCATTCTTCATATTCATATGTGCACATGCATCATACAGGATTGCTAGGAGAATAGAACATGACATGAAACAGGAATCCAGAAGAGGAATCCCAGAAGAAAGCTTCTGCACAGGAGGTGATCGAGAACCAGGAGCCAGACGTGGAGTGATCGTGTGCCTGGAGCTTCAACCTCACTCGTCAGAGGAAGGCAAGCCCTGGAGCATTCCTCCCTATAGTTTTTACAAATAACTTGACTTGCGTCCTTTATTGGTTATGATGCATTAAAGTGTTGGAAATATGCCCTAGAGGTAATCATAGAGACGATGACATTCTGATTGTATCTATAACATGCATTAAGTGTTCATTGAATATCCATTATAGACAACTTGTGTTAATTGGCGATTATGTGAATTGTTTGTGGAACTTAATTACTTGAATGGTTATTCTAAAGTTGTCCCTAGTTGGCGTTCTTGTGAGAACACAGTTGAATATTAGACCAGCACATGTATTAGTTAATGACTACGTTTCACAAGTCATAGAAATGGAAATGTCTAACTAATAATGTGAGCACATGTGAGACATGTAGGCTGGACTGACCCAACTTGAGAAAGTCTATATTCATGTCATGTACGTTATATCCTTAGACCTAAGATTGTGGTATGTACTCAAGGTGTGAAACGGCCTACTTAGGGACTGTCAAATGCTACTTCGTAACTGGGTAGTTATAAAGGTGGTCTTCGGGTGGTCGGGAAGCATGCTATGAGACATAGACAGTCAAGATGGAATTTGCCCCTCTCTATGTGAGAGAGATATCACTAGATCACTCAAGTGATTGGATCAATAAATGCATGGTCGTGTTTGGGTTAAGTGTGAACTCACGAGTTGAACCATATATCGAGTGGCAAAGGGAATAACTTGTATGTGGTCATAGTGGTTCATCTGATATGTTCTTTACGTATGCATAGGAGTTGTTACACCTTGCTAGAGGCCGCTGTCAGCTATTGGGTGAGTAGGAGTACTCGGTCTATGTCTATGTGTGCGTGAATCCATAGGGTTGCACGCTTAAGGGTTGGAAGCCTAATTTGGGTTGGACCCGAATTAGACAAGGCTTAGGGTTTCCTGATGGGCCTCCAGGTCGAAGACGCATAGGGATGCCTATATAAGCAAGGGGTAGGGGCGAGGCAAATCTGATCCGCTTGATCAATTGAGCTATCATCGCCCACTCCACGCTCATGCCTTTACTCCTCGCAGAACTAGCAGTTTCGTTGTGCATTGCTTCTCCCCGCACATGTGTGATACCTCGGAGGTGCTGCATCTGTGGTACAAGGACGGACCTCGTCGATCACGGTGGTCGGCAACTGGTCGACGACTAGTTGGACTGGTTGGGAACATGCTGGGACGATCCGTGAGTGAAGAACGTACTTGACGGATGACCATGCAACTGCACAACACTGCTGTGATGTGTTCAACTACATCGAGTCTTCCGCTGCATTTACGCGTCTAGTGGTAATCCCGTGACCTATATCTGGCAATAGATCCTAGTTTATGAGGTAGAAAAGTTTTATTTTCTGGCTAGCTAGCACCCTCATAACCCTACAGTGGTATCAGAGCTGTAGTTGCTTTGTTACTGGTCTGGCTGTGGGCATATGGTGATATGCGCCATTGTATATGAGTCTCTGATCTTGGTTCGTCATCTTGCCACATTGGTAGTGATAGCTAGTCTTGGCGGATGCACCACAGATGGATGACATACATGGAGCATGGAGATGGAGTTCACCATGATGAATAGATTGACATTGAGATGGAGATCTCAAAGGAATAATGGGCTATACCAAGTCATATATGTGTTATATGTCATTCTTAGTGTGTTCTACTTTCACATGCTATAATGTTTTGTCTACATTCATGCAGTAGTAAAGTAGAATGATCCCTCGGTAATGTTTAAGTTGCATGCTTCCCCAAACCTTGCATTGTCACAAGTCTTGTACGATCGGTGGTGGGTCTATGAAATTAGGGTGCCACTGGTTTTCCTTGACTAGACAGGTTCGTATCGGATACTTACTGCAAGAAGGTTTGGTTACTTGAACAAGGTCATCCTAACGGTTAGGGATCTTGAAGCATGGGAAGGTTGAGTGCTCAGCATAGAGATTCTAGCCCAACAACAAGAGTCATATAAGATATGATTAGCAAGGTGTTGCTTACTGATCTACCATACCGACCAGCGGTGATGCTAAAGCTCACTGGTCGGCATGTTAGTTGTGGGTCTTGAATCACTAAGTATCAATAGAGGGATATTGATTTTAGTGGGAGTAGATTCTATTTGATATGATTTACTCTTCATGGATACATTGTCTTAGTATTTTGCATTACTTTTGTTGTAGATAAATGCCCGCCCACAATCAACCATTTTTTTGCGTACAATTCTTGAGAAAGATAAGTTGAATGGGACAAACTATGTGGATTGGATCTGCAACCTGAGAATTGTTCTTAGGGCTAAGAAAAAGGAAGAAATTCTAGACACCCCATTACCAGATGAGCCTGAAGAGAATGCAACTGCTGCTGAAAGAACCGCTTACAGGAGAGCATTAGATACTGATCTTGAAGTGAGTTGCCTTATGCTTGCTTGCATGGAACCTGATCTACAGATGCAGTTCGATAACAATCATTTAGCAAATGATATGATCGTGGTGCTTGAAGAGATGTTCCGCACGCAAGCTAGACTAAAAGGTTCAATGTCTCTAAGGCGCTTGCTGAAACCAAGCGAGAAGAGGGCACAACAGTAGGACCACACATAATCAAGATGGTTGGTTATACTCAGAGGTTGGAGAAGCTAGGCTTCCCAATTGGCCAAGAGTTGGCTACTGATTTTATTCTCTCATCTCTTCTGCCCAGTTATGAAAACTTCATCTTGAACTACCATATGCATGGGGCGGAGAGAGGCTTGAGTGAATTGTGGCATGTTGAAAACTACAGAGGCCGACATCAAGAAAGGTGCCAACAGTAGCCAAGTGTTGGTGGTCTAGAACAGACCTCGGTTCAAGAGGAAGGGCAATTCTTGGAAGAAGAAGAAGAAAGGTAAGGCTAAAGATGAGATCTCTAAGCCAAACCCATCTATTGCCAAGGCTGGACCATCTACAAATTCAAATTGCTTTTACTGTAAGGGGAAAGGTCACTAGAAAAGGAACTACAAGGAGTACTTGGTGTCTTTAGAGAAGGATGGCGGTGGTAAATGTATTACTGCTACTTGTACTCTTGTTGTTCACATTACAGACATTTTTCTCGCTAACTTCTATATCAATTCTTAGGTATTTGATACTTGATCGGTTGCTCATATTTGCGATATAATGCAGGGAATGATAAGAAGTAGAAGCGTTGAAAAGGGAGAGGTTGACTTCCGTGTGGGCAACATGCAAGTGTTGCTGCATTGAACGTCGGGACGATGCAACTTCACCTGCCGTCAAGATTTATCATGGAATTAAATAATTGTTATTTTGTTCCTAGCTTAAGTCGAAACATTGTGTCACCTTCATATTTGATGAAGGATGGTTATTCTTTTACGAGTAAACATAATGGTTGTGTGATCTCCAAGAATGATATGTTTGTGACTTTTGCATCCATTGTGAAGGGATTATTTATATTAAATCTTGATGATGCACCTGTCTGTAATGTTAGTGCTAAAAGGCCATGACTTAATGAGTTAAGCCCTACCTATATGTGGCTTTGTCATTTAGGTCATATAAGTGAGAATCGCATGAATAAGCTCCATGCTGATGGGCTTTTAACTTTGTTTGATTTTGAATCTTACGAGACATGTGAGGCATGCCTGCTCAGCAAAATGACCAAGGCGCCTTTCACAGGTTTTCCTGAGAGAGCGTCTGACTTGTTGGAACTCATACATACTGATGTGTGCGAACCATTGAACACGACAGCCAGAGGCGGATTCCAATACTTCACAACTTTTACTGATGACTTTAGTAGATATGGGTATGTCTACTTAATGAAGCATAAGTCTGAAACATTTGAAAAGTTTAAAGAATTTCATAATGAAGTAGAGAATCAATGTGGCAAGAAGATTAAGGCCTTGCAATCTGATCATGGAGGTGACTATTTAAGTCATGAGTTTAGCAATCATCTTAAGAGCTGCGGAATTGTTCCACAACTTACGCCGCCTGGAACACCGCAGAGAAACGGCGTGTTCAAGCGTCGTAATCGGACTTTGTTGGACATGGTTCGGTCTATGATGAGCCGGTCAGACCTACCTTTATTGTTTTGGGGATACGCTCTAGAAACAACCGCTTTCACATTAAATAGGGTACCATCTAAGTACGTAGATAAGACACCATATGAGATGTGGACTGGTCGACGTCCTAGTTTGTCTTTTCTAAAAGTTTGGGGTTGCAAAGCTTATGTCAAACAATTGATATCTGATAAGCTAGCACCAAAGTCGGACAAGTGCTTCTTCATGGGATATCCAAAGGAAACTTTAGGGTATTACTTCTATAACCGATCAGAGGGCAAAGTGTTTGTTGCTCAAAATGGTGTCTTCCTAGAGAAAGGGTTTCTCAAAAGAGATAGGAGTGGTAGGAAGGTATATCTTGAAGAGATTCAAGATGAGTCATTAGTGAATTACTCAACAAGTGAAGCTAATGTAGCAGAACAAGTTGACATACCTATGGTCAGTACACCACCCCAACCACCTGTGGTCGGTACATCCCAACCACATGTGGTCGGTACTCCGCCCCAACCACGAAGATCAGCAAGACTTCACGAATTGTGTGGTGATCTATTGTTGTTAAACGATGACAAACTTGCAGATTATGCGGAAGCAATGATGGACCCAGATTCCAAGAAATGGCAGAGTGCCATGAGATCCGAGATAGATTCCATGGGAGACAATCAGGTTTGGAACTTGGTTGATCCACCTGATGAGATTAGACCCATCGAGTGCAAATGGATCTTCAAGAAGAAGAAGGATATGGACAGAAATGTTCACGTATATAAAGCTCAACTTGTCGCAAAGGGTTTTTGGCAAGTTCAAGGAATTGACTACGACAAGACTTTCTCGCCGGTAGCGATGCTTAAATCTATCCGGATCATTCTAGCAATTGCTACATATTTTGATTATGAGATATGGCAGATGGATGTTAAAACAGCCTTTCTAAATGGGTATTTAGAAGAGGACATGTATATAATATAGCCCGAAGGCTTTGTTGATCCTAAAAATGCTAGAAAAATATGCAAGCTTAAGAAATCCATTTATGGGTTAAAGCAAGCATCTCGGAGTTGGAATATTCATTTTGATGAGGTCGTCAAAGGGTTTGGCTTCCGTCAGAATGAAGAAGAATTGTTTTTACAAGAAGAAAAGTGGGAGCGCTGTTGTGTTTCTGATCTTGTATATGGATGACATATTACTGATTGGGAATGACATTCCAATGTTGCAATCCGTAAAGACTTCACCGAATAATAGTTTTTCTATGAAGGATTTAGGAGAGACAGCATACATCTTGGGCATTAAGATCTATAGAGATAGGTCGAGAAGGCTAATAGGATTAAGCCAAGATATGTACATTGACAAGGTGTTGAAGCAGTTAAACACAGAACAGTCCAAGAAAGGGTTCTTGCCTATGTCGCATGGTATGCGCTTTAGTGACAAGCAATGCCCTTCCACTGATGCTGAGCGCAAGCGCATGAGCAAGGTTCCATACGCTTCAGCTGTTGGTTCCATCATGTATGCCATGATATGTACTCACCCAGATGTCACGTATGCTCTAAGTGTTGTGAGCAAGTACCAAGCTAATCCTGGTGAGAGTCACTGGACGCTGGTTAAGAACATTCTTAAGTAATTGAGAAGGACTAAGGATGTGTTCCTAATCTATGGAGGTGAGGAGGAGCTCGTTGTAAACGGTTACACCGATGCTAGCTTCTAAACCAACGCGGATGATTCATTATCTCAATCAGGTTTTGTGTTCACAATAAATGGTGGTGTAGTAAGCTGGAAGAGTTCCAAGCAGGAAACGGTGATCGATTCTACAGTAGAAGCCGAGTACATTGCGACTGGTGGAGCTGCAAAGGAAGGTGTTTGGTTGAGGAGGTTTCTCATTGAACTTGGTGTGTTTCCTAATGCGTCAGGCCCATTGAATTTACATTGTGATAACAATGGGGCGATTGCATAGGCTAACCAGCCTAGGGATCACCAGAAGAATAAACATGTTCTCCGGAAGTTTCATCTCATTCGACAGTTTATGAAACAAGAAGAGATCAAACTGTGCAAAATACATACAGATTTGAATATAGCAGATCCTTTGACAAAGGCTCTTCCACAGCCTAAGCATGAGGCGCACAAGAGGTCTATGGGGATTAGACATCTTAGAGATTAACTCTAGTACAAGTGGGAGATTATTGGGAATATGCCCTAGAGGTAATCATAGAGATGATGATATTTCGATTGTATCTATGACATGCATTAAGTGTTCATTGAATATCCATTATAGACAACTTGTGTTGATTGGCGATTACGTGAATTATTTATGGAACTCAATTACTTGAATGGTTATTCTAAAGTTGTCCCTAGTCGGCGTTCTTGTGAGAACACACTTGAATATTAGACCAGCACATGTATTAGTTGATGACTATGTTTCACAAGTCATAGACATGGAGATGTCAAACTAATAATGTGAGCACATGTGAAACATGTACGCTGGATTGACCCAACT
This sequence comes from Bothriochloa decipiens, assembly GCA_023333625.1. Lineage (NCBI taxonomy): Eukaryota > Viridiplantae > Streptophyta > Magnoliopsida > Poales > Poaceae > Bothriochloa > Bothriochloa decipiens. The sequence continues at coordinate 35,126,294 of CM041645.1, forward strand.
TGAGAAAGTCTCTATTTACATCATGTACGTTATGTCCTTAGACCTGAGATTGTGGTATGTACTCAAGATATGAAACCGTCTACTTAGGGATTGTCAAACGCTACTCCGTAACTGGGTTGTTATAAAGGTGGTCTTCGGGTGGTCGGGAAGCATGCTATGAGACATAGACAGTCAAGATGGAATTTTCCCCTCTCTACATGAGAGAGATATCACTGGATCATTCAAGTGATTGGATCAACAAATACATGGCCGTGCTTGGGTTAAGTGTTAACTCACGAGTTGAACTATATATCAAGTGGCAAAGGGAATAACTTATATGTGGTCATAGTGGTTCGTCTGATATGATCTTTACATATGCATAGGAGTTGTTATGCCTTGCTAGAGGCCGCTGTCAGCTATTGGGTGAGTAGGAGTACTCGTCCCATGTCTATGTGTGCGTGAACCCATAGGGTCGCACGCTTAAGGGTTGAAAGCCTAATTTGGGTTGGACCCGAATTAGACAAGGCTTAGGGTTTCCTAATAGGCCTCTAGGCTGGAGATGCATAGGGATGCCTATATAAGCAAGGGGTAGGGGCGAGGCAAATCTAATCTGCTTGATCAATTGAGCCACCGTCGCCCACTCCACGCTCATGCCTTTGCTCCTCACAGAACTAGCAGTCTGGTTGCGCATTGCTTCTCCCCGCACATGTGTGATACCTCGGAGGTACTGCATCTGCGGTACAAGGATGGATCTTATCGATCACGGTGGTCGGCAACTGGTCAACGACTAGTTGGACTGGTCGGGAACGTGTTGGGATGATCCACGAGTGAAGAACGTACTTGACAGACAACCACGCAACAGCACGGCACTGCTGCGCGCGTTCAACTACATCGAGTCTTCCGCTGCATCTACACGTCTAGTAGTAATCCCGTGACCTATATCTGGCAGTAGATCCTGGTTTATGAGATAGAAAAGTTTTGTTTTCTGGCTAGCGTAGCACCCTCATAACCCTACGTTAAGTTTATAGGCATTGTTTGATACCGTTGATGCATTATGATTACCATTGTCCACCTGAGTTACCCAAACACCCTATTAAGTATAGATTCGCTTATATGCTTAGCCCTGCCTAATTAGATTGGTAGAAGTCAGGTGATCTCCTGTCATCCATGAGTTATAGGTGATGACTCATATTGGTGAGCTATATTGTTGACTTGGAATAACCATGTGGAGTAATAAATTGAGACCAGGCGGGATTGGTGCTATGGACAGAGCTGGAGATTCTGTGTTGTTTATCCCATCTGTGTTGAACTAGAGCCACGTCCAATGTCTCGGCCCTCTTGTCATGTTGAACGCATGCCCCACAGATAGCTGGAAGGGTGTGATCATCTGACCGCGAAGCCTTGAGCTCTGTTTGGGCTGAGTTTCGACCTGCTGAATGCATCGTATTGGAGATGGCATGGGTGATTACAGGGGCGCGAGAGTAAGCCTGAGGTTGGCATCCGACTAGTATGTAGCCGGGCGGCCCCTGGGTATGATAGTTCCTATTGATCCCACGAATCTACCCGAACAGGCCAAGGTGACCTAAGGTGCCTTCGCGCGGCATGTCTGGGTTTGTGTGGGGAATACCTCACCAGCTGGTTTGCAAATCAATTATAATCGCCATCATTCCTGGAAGTGAATACTGCTTGAGCATCGGCATCATAGTAAAAACTTGAACAAAGAGATGAGATGGTTATGATGTTGATGCTAAAAGATGCTCAACCAAAATTAGTTACTATTCTTGCTTGATAATTACACCATGCATGTTTAGTCCAGATGCTAATCTAGCATGATCAAGTTAATGACTTTAAAAGGCAAAGCTAGAAGATTATAATAATTGTTCTTAATAAGCTTAAACTTTTATGCAAAGAAATGAGTCAGCTAGCCTCCTTATAAAGCCTTGCATACTCCTTGGGGTCACTTTATTTTTGGTTTATGACGGGTAAATCAAGCTGAGTACAATCTCGTACTGAGGGTTTTATTCCCACTTGTTGCAGATCATAAGACTTTTGCTGTGGTGACAAGATGGACTTGTATCCCACTACGGAAGGATTAGACCTTGGGCAAGGTCATCTCTTATATCACATCTACTTGCTGTTGTTGGATGTCGACCATGAACTAGCAATGTATTTAAAATCATAGGTGTGAGTATATGTCAAAAATATATCTACTTTCGCTATTTATTTGCAACTCTGATTCAAAAAGGGTTATGTAGAAACCAGTGATGTAATTATGCTATGTGCAAAAAGCAAGAACATGTGAATGGTAATTGCTGAACTGTGCGATTCGGGGGTGTCCTTGAAAAAGTTTGAAATCGTTTAAGATTTCACGGACTACCAGGTTAATATGAGCACAATGTGGTATCTAAATTGCCTCGGTGGTTTACTTAGTACCTTAGGTTTATATTAATTGGGTGGTTCTGTTATAAGAGCTGCCTCTTGCTTGGCTTCGGGTAGGCTGAGAGTTGCCTCTTGCTTGGCTTTGAGTAGGCTGAGAAGCAGATGGTGGAGCCTAACTACCACTTCCTTGGCTTGGATTGGTCTGACCACCACTAACAGTCCCGTTAGTTACCTTGGCCTATACAGTGTTTGTATACTTGAATTAGTAGTTATATCATAATAATGCATAGTGTGAAAAAAATAAAAAGTAGTAGAATTTTTCACCCTCTTTGTAGTGTTCTTCTTCTGCACATTGGTCCCACTGCTTGCACCAGCCCTTTTCTCTGTCAGCTTCCTCTTCTTGGCCTTGTCTCTTTTGATGTGAGCATTCTTCTTGTTGCTAGCCTCAGGGTTTTTGGGACAACCTCTTGAGTTGTGCCTAGTTTTGCCACATAAAGTGCACCTCATCTGAATGCCAACTCTACTCAGCTTTGTTCCTTTTGGTTCTTCTCCTTGCTCTCTCCTCCTTTGTCTTAGGCCTTCCAGGCATCTTCACATATGCTAGTGCCTCTGGTCTAGGCATGTTAGAAATGGGCCAATTGCCAGGACCTTCCACTGGATGCAACATATATTGATATGTCTTCATATAAGCAGCTTTGGTGAAACATGGAGCAATGTGGTCTTCAAGCTTCTGTGAGGCTTTGTATATTGCAGCAATAGCATGACAACAGGGAAGCCTAGAAAGTTGCCAATAACAGCATGTGCACTGTCTTCTTTGCAAATTGACTATTTATTTCCTGTCTTGCCATTCTTGCACCCTAAAATCATCTTCCCCAAGAATAGTGCACTTGCCAGACAATTCAATGTTCATCTTCAGCTTCTTGAAAATGTTTGGACAAATGTGCCCACTCCATTTGTCAGCTCTTGCTCTGTTTTCTTGAATCCTGACCATGAGCTTCTTCCTAATGGCTTCACACATAGATATCACAGGATAGAACCTAGCTTCCATAATACTATGGTTTAAACTCTCACACATGTTATTGTCAACTGAGTCACAATTGCTTGCTACTTTGAAGAATGCCCTGCTCCAGTGTTGTGGTGAAGTGTTCATCATGTCCTAGGCACCTTCTGGTGTTTCTTGAGCAAGATAAGCTTTGTACATGTTGAACAAAGTCCTACTTGGTGCCTTTGCACATCTCCACCACTTCTTTTGAAGCTTCTTGTCAGTGTACTTTTTCCTCCAGTTGGCATAAATATGCCTTGCACACATTCTATGCTCACATTTGGTATTAACTCATTAACTGCCTTCAACAGACCCTGCAAAAATCATAATTAAAGTGTTAGTGTGACATTATTATTTGTAGAGATCAATGACAATGATACAAGTAGACATGCTCACCTTCTATTGATCTGAAATTAGCACCCAATCTTGACGTCCATTTGTAATGTTTAGGTCTTTTTGAAGCAATGACAAGAACCAATACCAGGTATCATAGTTCTCTATTGGCACTGCTGCCCAAGCCACTGGATACATCTGATTATTTGCATCTCTCCCTATGGCACAAAGTAAATTACCATTGTTTGCACCTTTGAACCAACAACCATCCAAACCAATAACCTTCCTACAACCAGCCAGCAAACCTTTCTTTAGTGCATCAAAGCAGACATAGAACCTTTTAAACACTTTCTTGTCTCAAAATCAGGGTCTAGACAAACCACTACTATGCTTCCAGGATTAGACCTCATTAGCTCTAGGTGGTAGTCATAGACCTTGTTGTACTCAGCTTTCATAGCATCCAATTGTTTGTTCCACACAAGAGACTTTGACCTCTTGCACTTTGACAAAGACACATCTGCAAACAAGTCTCTAAGACAAACATCCTTCATGAGTGTAGGAGACCAAGTGGGATCCCTAATCTGGTTGAAGCAGTGCTTAGCTATAACAACAGAAGTAACCATCTTGTTGTCCCTCCTAGGTGGGCAAGTATGCACATCATTGAAGGTAACTATCTTGAACCACTTTGACCTGGTAGTCTTTGATCCATATATCAACCACTTGCAACCAACCCAGTCACATATTGCCTTTACTTTGTCAGCCTCATCTTTGACAAAAGTAAGTGACTTATGAGCCTTCAGTCCATACTTTTGAAGGGCTTTTTTGCACTGCCTGTTGTCCCTGAATGCCATACCAAGAGAGAACACAAGAATATCAGCCTTGCTATCATACCTGTTCTCCACTGACTTCCACCTAATAGTTTCTCCATCATTGTTCTCTTCATAGGAATACTCATCACCAGAATCAAGGTATGGACTGCCTGGATCATCCAAATTGGGTACTTCATCAACTAAGTTCTCTGCTCTAATGTCCCCAAGTGCACTACCATGGATCCCAAGCTTCTTTGCTATGATGTCTCTCTTAATCTACCTTGCATAATATCTAAGTTCAATTGCCTCCTCATCATCTGCAGAGCTATCATCCTCTGGTGGCTGCTTGTAATCTTCATCAGATGAGTCATCAGAGAACTCATGCACATTCTCTTCTCCATCTTCTTCACCTTCTAACACTTCAGTCACTTTCTCTTTCCCTTTGGCTGAATGATTTAGAGGTCTTCTTCTTCAGATTCTTCTTCTGCACCACCGCTGCCAGGTTCATGATTATCCTCATTTGCCCACTCATCATCACCAACCCAAATTTCCTGATCATCAGCATTCATCTCAACACCCATCTCCTCCACATACATGTCAACACATAGCCCACTGGCGTGCTCGGCAGCCATGGCCCTGCAAGAATTATCATCTAGCAACAAGATAAGTCCATTACTCTCATGTTTCCTAGGCTTCAACCAGAACAACCTTAGGGCAGTCTGTCTTGTAGTGATCAGCTAGATGGCCCATGATCTCAAAATAAGAAAGCTTGTCCATGTCAATCCATGATTCGGCAATGTCTCCTCCAACATAGAACTTGACGCCTCCCACCGTGGTAAAAGAACCACCATAGTGGAACAAGATGCACATGTGTTCATCCATCCTGCCACCATCCACATAGAAGCACTCAGAACAAAAATCCAATTTTTCTAACCCTAGCTAACAATCACAACCAACAATTGGACAAACATCGTCAAAGAAAACGAAACAATGCTTATCTGCTACGCATTAACAACCGTGAACAACCAAATCGATGGAAGCAAACCCTAATCGCCACCTGCATAGTAAACCCCAATCCCCACCCAAACCAAGAGTCTGCAATCGAACACAGCGCCGGTGCACAATCGTACATGAGGAATCGGTGCGAACCTGGTCGGATTGCAAAGGTCCGGTCAACGAGTCGAGCTCCCGATCATCACCACGCCGCCCATGTCGCCGGAGTCGGAAGAGAGAACGACGCGGACTGGAGAGTGCGCGGGCAGAGAGGGAGTGGGAGTGACGGAAAATGAGGCAGGGGAGGCCTATTAGAGTCGGTAGGCGCCCTGATGGGTGGGGCCTGAGCCGCGCTCATAGGCCACGCTGGCCGCGGTTGCCACGCCGGCAGCCACATCGGCCGAAACCGCCCTCCAATACTGCCTAGGGGGTGATTTGCACGGTTTTGAAAGTATAGGGGGCAGAAAACCGGTTTTGAAGGTCAGGGGACTAAGTATTCCGGGTATCAAAGTTCAGGGGGTTATATAGACTTTTTCCTATAAGGTCTCCAGCACTTTCAAGAAAAAAAATATACCCAATGAGTTAATCTCATACGATCCGAGACCCACAATCCTTCCATAATGGTATATTCCAATTTAATATCATTATGGTGCCGCAAACTAGGTATGCTTTTAACTTCTTGTGGTTGTGTGTGGCATTGTCCACTTATAATACGTGTTAGAGTTAGATATTTCTGATCTCAGAGGTTCTGTGGGTCGTCATCAGTTCTGCCTTCGCCAGTCATGTGTGCAATGCTTTTCCTTGGAAAATACCAATCATGGGTATATACTCTATTAGTTTGAGTTGTGTCCACTTCTTTTTTGTTTGTGTATGTGTGAAAATCATCGTGTATCTGGGTATGGCTGTCAACATTGTTGATATGAATTTCTAAATGAGCAAAGTGTACCTACATTGTTTCCATCACTGTGTAGTTATACATTTATATCTACTAAGAATGGTTTGTCTTATTTGTATGTGTAATGGAAAAATTACCTTTTGATTGATTGTGCTGACATCATTAGACTAGACTCTGAAACTTATGTCATCATCCATGATGCTATATGAGTAACGCTCCCAATTAAACAAAGGTAACCCTTTGCTGGAACCAAAACATCAAGCATTGAGTCGGTCCACATATTATATCAACAGGTACAAGGAACCTGGCTTATACAGGCATACAGCAATGTTAGTCTTTTAGGCTTCCTATATATATATTTGTACGTTCTGCTTGTGACATGAGGGCTTGTAGTTTTATGGTTGTCAACCACTCTGCATCTATTGGAAGCAAACCAGAAGTTTATTTTTGAGCAGAGTGTTGTGTGTTGCACTGATGGCAACTACCAAGAGAAGTTTGTTGTGTGTTGCACTGATGTATTCCTGCTTCCTCTTGCATCATGCATGTGACCAGGGTGCGCGTTTTTTTTCCCTGCATTCTGACAAGCATCATCATAACCAAAAAGTGTCATTTGCAGCAAGTTCGTTGCTGCTCTGTTGTATGCTACTTGATATCACGTGGCAATGTGGCATGGCACAAGTCTTGTACTGCATTGTTTTTTTTAAGCCATCTAGTTATTCTAGTGTTTAGCTGCATTTACGGTAATTTTTTGACGTCGTTGATAGATCATCTCCCAGTGTTCAATGTTATCAATTGCAACTGTGCTTACCACGGTCTATAGTTTCCTCCTGATTGTTCCCAGAGATCATCATTTTGACATTTGTGAATGGGAGCATGGAGTTTAAAGAACATAATTAGAAAGGTTCTTATAGAATTTAGTATATAATGCAAAGATAGAAGTTCGGTCTCTCTATGTTTGGAAGACACACAGTAGTTTCATGATATGTTCAGAGGAAGAAGAGGGAAAAAGGAAAATGAAATCTGAAAAATTAAATGCTTCAATTATAAATATTTCAGAGGTGATGAAAGCCACAGAAAAAATGATGGACAATAGTATATTCACACAAATCAGAAAATTGATGACAATAAGAATTAAGAAGAGTTTGCTTTCCATTTGTGTTCATAAGATTTGTATGAAAAGCCTAAATACCTAAAGGTATTATGATTGATGTCAGATGAGAACCTCTTTTTGACTTGATGCAGATGGTGTGAGCTTTGGTTACAGTGGAAGCACTGGCCCAAAGTATTGGGGAAGCTTAAGCCCTAACTTCACACTTTGCTCAAAAGGAATACAGCAATCTCCAATTGACATCGTGAAGGATGAAGTGGTCTATGTTCCGCAGTTGGAGCCCCTTGAAAGGGATTATACAGCTACAAATGCAACCATTGTTGACAATGTCTTCAACATCGCCGTTTGTTCTGAACCAAATAGTTACTTTTAATTGTATTATAAGGTATATGTATACTTAAAAAACCTTTGGCTTGATACTTACTCCCTCCATCCCGAAAATAAGTGCACTTCTGCCATTCAAAATTTTTCCCACAATAAATGCACATATAGATCATGGACCACACCTAGCATTGGTAGGCTTGGTTGTTTCCGAAGTGCTAGGACAACTTTTGACAGAGGTATCTATGTCATTGCCTAACAACATTAATCTCCCCAAAGAATCCTAGAAGTCCACTTTGTGGGATGGAAGGAGTACTGTGGGACTCGGAACATTTCATATATTTATTTTGGGGTGGATGACAGTAATTTGTGTTACTATTATATATATACTTCTGCATGTTGAAGTGTTTAATTTTCTGTTCAGGTGGTTCAAGTGGATTTGATATCCGCTATGTGATTGCGATGTTTTACATACATTAGAAATAACTTTAACTTCATACTAAAATATGTAAATGTTACCTCCAAATTCTGAGTTTTGGATTTTTCAATATGGACCATCATCATCTAGTGTCATTGAATGATGCAGCTGCGTTACAATGACACCACTGTGACCGTGAAGGTGGGTGGGATAAAGTATAAGCTGAAGCAATTGCATTGGCATTCCCCATCAGAGCACACCATCAATGGCGAAAGGTTTGCATGTACACTCTGATGAATTTGTACAGCATGGATTATCTGCTGTACTATTTAATGCACCTATGACTTATCTTATGTCCCTGATAGGTTTGATATGGAGCTTCACAAACTGAAGACGGAAATGTTACTGTTGTGGCCATCCTTTATCGATATGGCAAACCAGACCCTTTCCTTTTCCAGGTGAACAGACTCACCCTGTACTTTGACTAGTTCTATGTAATTTTTACACTTTGGTCATAATAATAAGAAACGAAAAGGATCCAGACTAATATGAATGTACACACTCTATACATGTTTTTAGGTAACTATGACTCGACAGTAATGATTAGATATTTCAGGCTTGGACTACTCTGAATGACCATGAGACGTTCTGACCTGTTCAAGAAGCCAAGAACTGAATGAAGTGTTCGTGGCCTGTATTTCTCTTGGTTTCAGAGCATGGAAAATGATTTATCATTTGCATTTGAACTAGTAGATGCTTGAGCAATGCTCGTGCAGTTGCATGTGCTTACCATCTATTCGTCGTAGCCAAAATTGATCTCACTATATATTTTGTTTTCAGATAAAGGAACAGTTGGCTGCGTTGTATGCGGAGGGCTGCAAGGCGGAGAAAGGCGATCCTCTTCCTATTGGAGTGGTGGACATGACAGAACTGAGGCAGGGCGCGGATAGATATTACAGATACGTTGGATCCCTCACCGCACCTCCATGCACTGAGAATGTGATCTGAAACATTCTTAACGAGGTGGTCACTGCGCCATGTGCCGAAAACATTGTGAATTACTCCATTTAGTTTGCTACAATCTGTAAGTTATGGATTTGCAGGTAAGAGAAATGACCGAGGAACAGGCTGCTGATCTCATGGCCCCTTTGGAGGGGAGTTACAGGCACAACTCCAGACCACTACAGCAATTGAATGGTCGCACGGTTCAGCTCTATGACAAGTCACTGAAAATCCGAAAAATGATGTAGCCCACTTCAGTTCGATCTGTTCGTGTACTAGTTCAGTCATGGAGTGTGAGTGTCTGTCCTCGTTCTTGTAATAAAACTGCTGATGCTATATACTCCCTTCGTGCTAAATTGTAGTTCACTCTGATTTTTTTTCATGTATTTTGTTATGTATCTAGATATATTATTTATTTAGGTACATAGCAAAATACATGTATCAAAAATATCAAAACGAACTATAATTTAAAACGGAGGGAATAGCAGCTTATGGGTCAAGGGTGTTGTTAGTGGTTCCCGTCTAGTGTGGGATGTAATGCTTCAGTTCATAGAGGCCATGGTGATCAGCGATTTATCTGAATGAGATGAGTAATAAAACCTGCTTTTATCAACAAAAAAAAACTCCGACTACCAAATAGTAGTGCAAATCGGCAGAATGATTGTAATGGTTTCGTCATGGTTTGAGCTATATTTAAACTCCGAGTACCAAGTAATAGTGCAAATTGGCAGAATGACTGTAATGGTTTGGTCATGGTTTGAGCTAAATTTTAAGTGGTACGTGCATTAGCCCGGAGAGTATAAAAGATGTGATTAAACCATTGCCATTGTAGCATCCGTAAATGCTCTTTAAACGTCCAGTAAATGCTCTCAAAACGCAAAAAGTAAAAAAAAAAAAAGCAAAGGGCCCAAAAAGTAAAAAAAACAGTCCGGTAAATGCTCTTAAAATGTCCGGTAAATGCTCCCAAAACGCAAAAAATAAAAAACACAGAAGAGCAAAGGGCACAAAAAGTAAAAAAAAAAAAGTCCGGTAAATGTTCCCAAAACGCAAAAAAAAAACAGAAGAACAAAGGGCCCAAAAAGTAAAAATAACAAGAGAAAAGGGCCCATCCGGGTTCGAACCGGAGACCTATCGATCTGCAGTCGATTGCTCTACCACTGAGCTATGGACCCATAGTTGTTTAATTGCAGGGATCAAGATGAAAATAGTTGTTGAATTGCCTTGTTTTTGTTATTTATCCGCTATAGATCCAGTGATCCGGATAGTAGATTGGATTTCTTCGGAGACAATTGGTCAGTTCCGTTTACTCTGGGTGGAGAACACCATTTGTCCAAAAAGGAGGACCGTGCTCCTATGCTACTATCAGTACCAAAAAAAACTTGACTACATGAACGAGGCACCAGACCGATTCAAAACAAAACAAATTACTCCAATTGGGCACTGCATTCTGAGGTGGAGGATGGTGTCTGGGTATACAGGTGAGTGGTATGTAATAATTAAAGAGATAAAAGACACAATTGGAACTTTGGATCCAACTGAATGGGTACGTAATACTACCTAACATTTTCTTCCTCCGTTCTAAAATAAGAGATCAAAAGTTTGTCATAATTCAAATTGTGTTAAGTTTGACCAAAATTATACTCTCTCTGTCCTAAAAAGAATACAATTCAATTTCCGAGTAGTCAACCGGTTTCAACTAAAACCAAAGTTTTACCAAAAAAAAAAATACTAACATTTGTGATACAAATAAGTATATTTACTTTATAAATCTCGGTTGTGACATAAATGCTAATACTAATTTTTTAAATGAAACTCAGTCAAACTTTAACAAATTTGACTAGCACGATTTTCATAGTTGCATTATTTTTGGAGTATCGCGGACGCTTCCCGTGCATAGTGCCACTGCCACGTCACAACTTTCGACCACTACTTTGCAACGACACCATATCCATATGCTCAACACCAATGATCATAGTTGTAATATTTACCATTCCTATCCCCTAATTCTTATTGCGTGTAGACCCTATCTACAAAGGGGTTCATTGTTGGATAACCAACAACCGTCCAAGACATCTAAGAACAACAGAACCATTTCCCATTCAAGCATCTCGGGGACTTTGCAAAGCAAAAAATAAAACCATTTCCCAAACAACTTTTCTCATTCAAGCATGTCGGGGACTTTGCAAGGAAAAAATAACTGAAAAAACAAAACGGAATCAGGTAAGGGCCCATCCGGGTTCGAACCGGAGACCTATCGATCTGCAGTCGATTGCTCTACCACTGAGCTATGGACCCCTTTTCTCTTTTGTCTTATGTGGATATTATTAGAAGGGTGTGGGAGTTCCGTTTGCTCTGAGTGGAGATCATCATTTTTGAAAAAGGACGGCGTACTCCTACTAAGATACTACTCGAGCACGAAGCACCAGACCGATTCAAAACAAAACAAATCACTGGAATCGAAACTGGCGCGTAGAATAGAAGCTTCCTCTACTTTGGTGGCGCCAAGCACCAAGCAGTCCCCAAGCCCGGCGGCACCCGTCTCACGGACAATGCAAAGTACCGACCTCCATTGACTTGCGGCTTGTCGACTCTTGGTGCAGCAGCTGAATTAACCAAACTCGATTAGCTTATCTCAGACAAGACAAGCGCAACCAAACTCGATTAGCTTAATCCGAGACAAGACATGCGCAAGAGCACACGACAGGGGTCTCGGGAGCACAATCCAAAGTCCAAACCAAACTAAACCTACACCATTAGCTTCCAAAGCGACCAGGCAACTCCCCTGGATTAACGTAAGCTATAAGCTAAGCCGCCCCCACCCACCGCTGTCCTGTCGATCACATTTTCAAATCTCCACCTTCAAACCATTGGCGCCTCCTCTGCACTCTGCAGTGCCCTCGGCCCTCGCCACGGCCTCGCTCTTCAAAACCAAACACCAGCCGTGCTTGCCTGCGTCTCCTTTCCCACTGTTTCTTGCACCCACTGCGCACGCGCAGCAACTCAAGCCAACCACATTGAGCTGCGCCCGCGATGCCACCGCTCGACGTCGGCGCCCTCGTCTTGCACGATGGTGGCGCGGCGGAGCTGGTAGAGGCGTCGTCGTGTGGCTACGACGAAACCGCGACGTCATACTCCGACCGCGACCCGTACGACGCCCCCGCGGAATCTCTCCGGCTGCGGATCGGCGAGGACATCGACTGGAGCGACGTCGTCGTCGGCGCCGTGGCGGTGTTGGAGCGGGACGACTCCACCAAGGGCGCCGCCGCCAATCCCAAGTCGTGCGCTGCGCGCAGGAGCGCGGCGACGGCCGCGAGGAGCTCGCTGTCCGCCCCGGCGCCGAGGGCGGCGGTGGCCGTGGCCATTGGCGGCCTCCCTGCCGCGGCGGCGGGCATGGCCAAGGCTGCGCGCGACCACGGCGGCAGGCGGAAGTCCCCGTGCCAGCTCCAGCTTCAGCTTGGCGGTCGCGCGAGGGTGTTCGCGTCCGGGGAGGCCGCGGGAGGTGGCCATCAGGCGGAGCCAGGGTCGCCCAAGGTGTCCTGCCTCGGCGGCGTCCGGTCGCAGCCGAGGACCGCGGCTGAGGGCATCACTAGTGGGCGCCGGTGGTGGGCGCGGCTGGTGGCCGACGTCATGTCGTTCTGCTGCTGCTGGAAGGGTCGCCGCGACAGGGCACGGAGCCGCGTAGAGTAGCCAAGGCGCCACGGGGCCCGGGGCACCAGATCGGAACATGAGAACTGTCGATCGTGTAGCTGTGCCTGGCCACGTACTGTCGGCCACATGGCCACACATGGATCTTTTTCTTTTCTGGTTACATTTGGGTTTTTGTCAGTTATAAGGAGTAGCTCGTGCCTTAGCTGTACATGCATCTTCGCTAGGAGTTCAATTTGAATTTTGAACTTCGTCATGGCCCTCTGACTCTGCTATTCTGCCTGCTCCAAGTCTCTAATCACCCTTGCTATAGTTTTTTATTTTTATGGGTCCCGAAGTTTTGTGCCTGGGTAGCCTGTGATTCTGGAGCCAAGTTGACTCCGTTCGTGACAAGGATTGCAATCATCTCTAGTTCGAGGATGTTTCTTTTCATGTCAATATTGAACCTCAATCGAGCGTGTTGTTGCTCGTGCAGTCGTCGTGCCTAATACCCGATTTTGGGTGTATCTCCAATGCATGCACGCCGTGGTTGGGGTTGGTGCAATCCTTAAGCTTCCTAAAAAAATCTGGGCTGGGCTTTTGATCTAAAGAAAGATCGACTGAGCTAAATCGGGCTTAGAGAGGCGGCGATGCATGAAATGTACTAGTCTTTTTTAAATTATAGTTCGTTATACACGTACGTAGATCCCCCCAACCCATGCCGCCAACCCCGTCGCCGCCGGCCTCCTCCGGCCGCCGTCGCCGCTGCTCCGGCAGGTGGTGGCGGCGGCCCGCCGCGGGAGCTCAAAAAGGCCCACCCATGGCACCTCCCCCTTCCTCCTCTCTGCGTTTCTTCCCCCGTGAAAATAAGAGTAGGTCCCGGCGACCATGGCGTAGTAGATCCCAGCTGCCGGGGGCTGGATCCGGTGTCTCCCTCCGCGGATCTGGCCGCGCGCTGGGTGTCCCCTGCTGGTGGCCGGAGGGCACACCGTCCCGATGCCGGCCGATGGCAGTGCTCGCCGGCGGCTACCCTGGCCGTGGCGGACCGGATCCGGCCTAGGCGGTCGTGCGGGAGCCTCCTGGCCCGGATCCATCGGCCCGGCACCAGTCTGAGCGCAGGCACGGCTTGCCGGCGGGATGGGTCTTGCAGCTGCCCATCCTGGGCTTCGCGAGCACCTCCACGACGCTACCGCCCATCTTCGGCTGAACCCGGTGCTTGGCGAGACCCACCACCACCTCTGGCGCCCGGAGGCACGCGTGGATGTGGAAGTGGAGCACCAAGACGGGGCGGTCGGTGTGCCCCCGCGCGGTGGCGGTGCACCAGGGCTCCATGCGCGTGGTGGTGCTCCAGCACGGGCGGGCGGACGAGTTCTGTGTGAGGACCTGCTGCCAAGCGGGATAGGGTGCACAGTTCGGCCGCGGGCACGCCAGCGGTAGGGCAGTACACCTGCGCTCTTCTTCGGCTTTTTCTTTGCAGGGTGACAACAGCGGCGCGGGCGCGCAGTTTGGTCGCAAGCTTGTCGGCGATAGGGCTGTGTGCCGGAGCTTCGTTGTGCCTTGGGCTCGCTCCTGGTTTCTGAGTCAATGAGCTATATGCAACGGGACTGGGGAGACTAGGCGAAATCCATGCACGCCCCTGTCGGTGCGGTTGACGGAGATGCCACTAGCGTTGTTTACCTCCTTAGAGGCGTCGATGATGTAGTCCTCCACCCTATGACCGTAGTTTTATCCCTCCCCCTCCGGATGAAAACCTAGCTCTAGTTATCTAGAGCCAGTGGCGGCGGCGTTGTTGACGTTGTGACCCTCTTAAGGACGTCATTGTGGAGGGAAGATTTTAGCTCGATCCTGCCATGACCTTATGTCTCCCTCTGTTTTCCTCTCTCTCATGCTGCTGTTGTTGTTGATCCCTCTTTGGGGAGGCTAGCCTGGCTGTCGGTCGTGGCCGAGCGTCCGACGAGTGTCCTCTGGCATCTCTGCTTCATCGGCGCTCTCCTTGGTGGTATCAGAAAATCATATGCCTGGTGGAGTTTCCACCGCTGCCGCCATTCCTCTCCAAGGATTCCTCCCCTCGGATGGCGTTGGATGGTGGTACGTGGGCCCGAATGTGCTGGAGGATGCCATCATCAGCACAAGGGAGGTCGTTGTATTCGATGTTCCTAGGTTTTGCGTGTTCGACACCACTCTTAGTCCCCATTTCATCTGTCGGCCCTTAGAGGGAGGGAGGGTGGCAGCGGAGCGGCGTAGCTACGAGGGGTGATGGAGGGCACGTACAATGGCCATAGTGAAAACGGCGAGTATGCTGCTTAGTGGGGGGGCGCAAGTTGATGTTCAGACTGCGTCTTTCGGCTTGTGTCTAGGTTTTCCCTTTGAGTTTGTTTAGCTGTTCTTGCTAGTGTTGTTGTTATGTAATCTCTCTCGCCCCCCTTTTGTACCTCTCAGAAAATACTTGTATTGAGGATTTACGCTTATGCCCTTCACCGCTCGGCTTGCCGAGCACCTGTGGAATAAAAAGTAGGTGGGGATCGTTCTGATCCCTCCGAATTTCCCTAAAAAATTATAGTTTGTTTGACTTTTTTGTCCCAAGTTTGACCACTTGTCTTATTTAAAAATTTATTTAAAATATCACTTCTTTTGTTATGGCTTGCTTTATTACCAAAAAGATCTTCAAGAATGATCTAAATTTGACTATATTTGCTCAATTTTTTAAATAAAACAGTTGATCAAACTTAGATAAAAAAGTCAAACCAACTGCAATTTGAAATGGAGGGAGTAGTGTGGTCTAAAAGAAAAGCCATTGCTCTATAAAAAATAGAAAAGGCATTGCGATGATAGCGCCACACATGGGTACGTGACACTCTCGATCATGGGATATACTCCCTCTGTCCATTTATCTCCTTCGTATTAGCCGTTGGCACAATGATTATGGAGCAATAAAACAACACCAATTTGCGTTGAAGACATGGTGCAATCAAGGAATTACAGCCAATGAAAAGCCAATAAACAATAAATGCGGACAGGGAGTAGCCAATGAACAAAAAATGTGCAGCACGTTCGAGGAACGGGACCCGTGGTCCCAACTAATACAAAGTAGATTTTTGGGAAATAAACTTTTTCTTAGATGAAGAAGATAAATGGACTAAGGGAGTAAATGCTAGAGCATCGTATCTGGTTGGTGGTTTTTGCTACAAGAAACAAATACGTACGTGTTGACATAATGGTTGTTATATTTCCAACAAAATATTGATATCATGTCTTCTAAGTTGTGGGCCTTACATTCGTGGCAAATAAGAAAAGATCAAGTGATGGTGTGGCCTTTATAATTGTACCTAAACATAAAAATAATATATATATTGGATTACTAAAATGGGCACGGCCCCTTTATTTTCATACAATTACCAATGTTCATTAGGTCTTCAAGTTATACTCAAATTACTAATAGTGTTTATATCGTGCTCTGTAAAAATGGTAGTCAAGCATACTCACCTGTTTTTTCATATATAAAATGGTACCTGTCATACATTTTAAGTTTTCTTATAACTAGTGGAGGCGCAGGCTTGGAAACTAGGACAATAGTCGCTTCGCTTGTCTCTTGTGCACCAGACACAAACTTTAAGGATTGTTTGTAACAGAGGAATAGATAGAAAACAAGAAAATAGAAAAAAAACATAAGAAAATAGAAATGCAATAACAAAAAAGAGAAATCGAAAGCTAAGGGGCATATGCTCCCAGCCCCTCACCAAGTGGACCATCGTAATGCGTACCCAATGGCTATGGGCGCATCCAACTGAAATGAACATAAGAGCATGTATCCTTAAGGGTGTATTTAACTTTCTCAAGTGCATTCTTTTATTTCTTCTACGGTCTACTTTCTTACGTCTCTTTTTAATTGTTGTTGTTGGGATATATGTCATAATTTTGATTCGATTTATATAAAATACGTACAACATTTATATCTTTAAATAAATTTATTAAAAATTTAGATTTAAAGATCTTTCTAATGATGTTAATTATATAATATAAATAATATTTTTTAATATATAATTATTTATATTTATTTTTTAAGAAGCATAAGCGATAATTAAAAAGAGACTGATGGAGTATATGGATGAGCGTGCCGCGTGCATGAATTTTAGTTGGAAACATGATCAGATTCGTAGCAAAGCTCATTTGTTTCAGTATTTATATTACTCTTTTCTTCAGAAGAGATTTGCTCATTCCATCCCAAAATGAATATGCCTCTCATTGCTTAGAAAAAGCGAACCTTTTAAATTTAACTAAGTTATATATAAAACTAGGACGATCCCGTGCTCCGCACGATCGTGTTTTTTTTAGGAGGTGTGGTGGCGGAGAAGAAAAAGAGGAACAGCAGCGGGTACATGGTACAGTACGGAGTACGGGTAACGGAGGCTCTTTTCGTTAACGGCGGTAGTGTTCAGTGTTCACTGACGGGTAAGGTACTGTTAACTAACGGTGTACGGGTGGTACTGTTCACTGGCGGGCGATATCGTGGATAAACAGTGATGCGGGAGAGGAGAACGGCAAGGCACCGTAGTTAACTATTGTAGCTAATTCATCACATTTAAAGATCTTTGATAATATCCATGTTTTAAATAACAGACTATCGCTGCTATAGTTGCTGGCTACAGCTACCGCTGCTGGCTATAGCATCGCTATTTACCGCTACTTTATATTTTATTTACAATTAATTTAGTATTTTAAACAATTAAACTTCAATAAACTATATTATAATGACATATTGGTATCTGATAATGTTATCAAGACGTATAAAACCTTAAAAATATATTTATGTTCATCAAATATCTTAATTGTCTTGTTCTTTTGCATCAATTAAGGATGTTTTTCATAATTTTTTTTATAAACCGCTATCTGACATAACTCTATTTGAAACTTAAGATAATACTTATATCAAAATATACTCTTATAATAGAGTTATTTTAAAATGAATGTTGATACTACACTATTTTCTACATAATTGATTATAACCTTAAAAATGTTAACGCAACCAAGTACACCTTTTGGGATTTGATTTGACGAAGAGACTATTTATTCATTATTATCAACACGACTTATGTACATAAAAGAGGCTAAGGGCGCCTCCATTTGCACGGACAAGGCAAGAGCGTCGCTACAAACAAAGTTCACACCAGTGAGGGTTACACACGACGAGCAGAAGTGTAAGGAGAGGACTCTGTTTACATGTAGTATCCACATCATCATGACTCACAGGAGCATCGATCTGATCTGGCGATCAGCTCGGATGAGCCTCCTCACCCTTCTGCAAACAACCCAACAATGACACGTACATAAATGATGATCAACACGAATATCAGAATCCAGCAAACATTCTAGACAGAAATCATAATCAGGTTGGTAGCAAGATAGATCCGATCCGACGTTCACAGCATATCCAGTGAAATGGAGGATACTGTTAATTTACCTTCTTGTCGGCTTTGGCGGCGGCGGCCCTCTTGGCCGCCTCGGCCTTGGCCTTGTCCTCCTTCCTCCTCAGTTTCTCCAGCTTCTCCCGCTCCATCTTCTGCTTACTCAGACCAATCCCCGACTCAACTCAGTTAGCAAAATTAAATTCAAAACCATCGCACTCGACCAAACCGCTGCTCAGATCAATCAGTCAGCAGCAGTAGGTAAGCGATCACCAGCGTACCTGTATGTAGACGTTCTCGGCGGCGCGCTCCTCCTCGCTGAGCACCCTGCCGGACGCCTTGTCGCCGAAGTAACGCGGCACGCGGGCGCCGCCGCCGCCCACGCCCTCCATCCTCCTCGCCACGGCCGCCCACGCAGGCTGAGCCCTCAGCACGGCCCTTCTTGTAGCCATCCCGGTTCTTCCGCACCCACGGTATCCTCGTCTTCTTGTCCCGCAAGCAGCAGAGCAGAGTTCGCTTCCTCCCCAGGAACACACACGTTGCCGGTGACGCACGCGCGGATCTGAATCGGACCGGTTCGCGTCGTCGACTATTTCTAGTAGACGCCTCGGCCTTATCTCAATTCTAGGATTCTTGGAAAGATCGAGGGGTCTGTCAGTGTCAGGGCGAGGCCCCGAACCTGCTAGATGTCACGTGAGTGAGGATAAGGATGAGCCTGAGCCGGAGCCGGAGTCCGGAGAGCGAACACGGTTTTGTGAAACCACAGCCTTATACTCTTCAGTAACAGTAATCCAGCTTCTGATTCTTTTCCGGTTTTCCTCCTTGGTGTGTTCATTCCTACGGTGGGCCTTGGGCTCACCCAATGCTCCACTCGCCCGGCAAAAACCAACCCCATCAAAGCTGGAGCGACAGACCATGGGCATGGCCGCATGGGCGACGGAGAGGGACGGTGGCATGGCATGGGTCGCTTCAACTTGCTCACGGCCCACATGAAAGAATGACCGGCTCATTGCGAGACAAGTCAAGAACGGTAGGCCCCAAGGCGGCGCCTTTTAATCTCCTTATAACTGACGATTTTTTTTTTCAGTTGTTGGGATTTGGTTACTTAATGCTACAAGATCTGCTATATTCTACTACAGTAATGTGAAAGTCTGTTTCCAAGTTTGTTTCTGTATTTGTACGGTGGACACCGCAAAAACACACAAATTACTGTAGACTTGGTTTCTCAGTCTACATTTTAGCCAAGTCCAAGTTGTTTGGAGCCGCTGATGCTGTTCTAATTTCTAGCTGCTGCGTTAAAACCGAGGCACATCTTGGTAAATTAGCAATGATATGCTTAATTGAGTCAGTTTTCCAGCGGTTGCAGTGTTAACTCTTCTTCCACTTTTCTATAAAGCTGTGTTACCAGGATTCTATATTTCAATAGTTACAGTGCTGTTCCAAAGAAGGAAAACCTGGTTGGATGCTATTTGTGCAATACTTTGTTTTGATTATATATTTTAGTAAAAGAAAAGAAAACTCAAGTTCCAAAATTTGTCTTGTCTTCACTTCATTTGCAACTCTCTTGCACCTCATGTTGGTACATCATAACAACAGTATGATTTATCTTACTGAATGGAATTTTTTGAACTTACTATTTCACTTTCTGTTGCTCTTCTTTGCTACTTCATTTCGATACATGGGGCATATTTGAAGTCATAGCTTTACTTGAGAGCATTGTTGTTTCACAAACCTATTCTATAGTTATGAGCATGTGGGTGTTCTAAATTTTTATTATTTCTTTTCATCTAGTACTTGAGTGTCGATGTGGCTTTCATTTACTTTCACTGGCATTCTCAGCTTGACAGTCCGACAGCCACAAGTTTTTGGACCTTTTTTTTTTGTCAGTACAATATCCTCTTGTGTGTTCAAAATTCACGAGTTTTAGAATTTACTTTTACAAAGTCTAGAATTAGAAATATATTCTGACTACCCTAGGAATTTTAGACATCCACGATTGGAATTACTTTACTTAAAATGACAGGGAATACATGGTTTTCAGTTTCAGTTATCGGTTATTTTTGGTTGCTCAAACGCGCTAGAGAGCTAATGTCGTTGCATTGAAGAAGAAAGTATGATGTACAACACCCAGCACACACCCACATGCACCCAGATTTAAATTACATCGCTGAAAAACCATGAAAGCTTAGGGACTGATCGCTTATTTTACAGGTTGATTAGGGAAGCACACAAAAAAGGTGCAAATATTGTACTCATTCAGGTAAATTTAGTGACAGCTATGGATCATCATCATCAAGATTATAATTGCAATGCTTCTTTTTAAAACTGAAAGCAGAAAGGGCATAGGATTTTGGACAGATATTCTCATTTCCGTATTCCTTAAGTTTTTCATTCCATCTCTCTCTGTTTTTTCCTTAAATGTCTTAGGAATTGTTTGAGGGGCACTATTTCTGTCAAGCTCAAAGGATGGATTTCTTTCAGCGTGCTAAGCCTTACAAAGGCAATCCAACTATTATAAGGTAGACCTGCTTGTTCCTGTGAGGAGTCAATAAATGCATGTCTTCTGTCTCTTTGGCATTTACATGTGCAGCTTTGCCCGTCATGGTCCATAGGATGCAACAGCTTGCAAAGGAGTTGGAAGCTGTGATACCTGTAAGTTTTTTCGAAGAAGCAAACAATGCGCATTATAATTCGGTGGCCATTATCGATGTTGATGGCACTGATCTTGGACTCTATCGCAAATCACACATTCCAGATGGACCAGGTAAAGTTAATAGTTTTTTCTTCTTCTGCTATAGATTGGGTTATCTCATCTAAAAAGCTGCTTCTGTTTGCCAGGTTATCAAGAGAAGTTTTATTTCAACCCAGGTGACACTGGCTTTAAGGTGATTCCTGTTCTCTAACTTTTTGTATATTCCTGACAAATATAGATGTATATGATGTGACTTTAACTGTCCTTGGTATCAGCAAAAGTTCACTTAAATGCATTTACTGCTATTGATGCAGGCTTTCAAAACCAAGTATGCCACGATTGGTGTTGGTAAGTTATTTATGTTCTGCAGTGATGCAGGCTCTTATTTAGTTTAAGTACAGTAGCACTAATAGTAATTAATGCAATGTAATATCAATTATAACTAATGCCATCATTCTTGACCTTGTAGGAATCTGCTGGGATCAGTGGTTTCCAGAGTGTGCAAGAGCAATGGCACTTCAGGGGGCTGAAATACTGTTTTATCCCACTGCAATTGGATCTGAACCCCAGGATGGTAATCTGGATTCCCGTGAACATTGGAAGCGAGTTATGCAAGGCCATGCTGGTGCCAACTTGGTACTGTTTGTTATTTTTGTATAAGTTCATGATGCACTATGACCTTCATTGAGGAACCATAAAGTTGTTTCTTTGTTGTTCCTCTAAGTGATACTGGTGAAAAAGCCAATTCTCTGGTCACGTTATGATTTCTGCTTGAATTATCCAGGTCCCTCCTGTTGCTTCCAACCGGATTGGCAAAGAAACTGTTGAGACTGAGCATGGGAAGAGCACGATAACCTTCTACGGGAATTCCTTCATTGCAGGCAATCTAGCTTATGTATATCTTTATGCTGATAGATAGAAGGGTTAAAACTTAAAAGTCAAAAACATGACTTCAATCAATTTAAAATATGTGTCTCTGCAGGACCAACTGGAGAAATAGTGAAGCTTGCTAACGACAAAGATGAGGAAGTGCTGGTGGCAGAGTTTGACTTGGATGAGATCAAGTCGACTAGGCATGGTTGGGGGATATTCAGGGACCGGCGCCCTGAATTATACAAAGTGCTATTGACGTTGGATGGCGAGAAATAATTATAAGCTCCAATCTCGTGTGTGGTTATCTATCCTTGAAAAGAATACAGGCCTGGGGCGCCACAGTAATGGGAAGGCACCGGCAGAGTGCTGCCACCAAATAATGGTAGGTTTTCTCCTTCCTATTCCTGTCTAACGATGCTTTGGCTGCATTTGTACAAAGCCAACTGGGTGCTTTGTGATATTTCACCATTTCATATTCAGCAGAAAAATATCTTTTTCATGCAATGTAATTCTATGGCAGAGAAAAATTCCGAGCTCGAATTCATAATAGCATAAATGATTCCTTGTTATACTTTGAATTATGGTAGCATTACTTGGCAGAAGGTGCAGAATCAGCATATTTGATTCCAAATGCCATACAATGATGGCTTTAACTGTCAACCATCGACTAACTTAGACATGTGACCTGTACCTTTTCCATCAACAAACCTCAGGATTCTTGTGAACTCAGAACTCTGTCGTCTGTGAGACCCTAAAGTGCTCTGCCAGGTTTCTGGTAGGGTACAAGTGCCCACGCAAATACTAGCTTATTGGTTTTTGTACTTGGTTAAGGTTCGTGTTTTGTACTTGATTAAAGTTCTGGACAAGAGTGTTTTTTTCCTCCTTTGTTGATTCCTGCCACTTGAGTCATTGAATTGCTTCACTAGTTTATTTCCAAAACCATAGCAATTGACTGTATGATTAGACATTGAGGCGACAGTGAACATAAACTCCGCTATATTTACATCTCTCTGCAAGGGGGGGAAAACAACTCTAGTCGTGTGGAATTTGTTGACGAGCGATGATTAAACCTACCTCGGAGCCAAACTCTAAAACCCTGATTGAACTAGTCTTTCTCGTTCCCGTGTCCCGTTTTCTCTGGCGCCATTACTGCATCTGCTGGATCTTGGCCCTGGGCCAACTGGCATTTGCCCTCCTCGTCCGGCTGGTGCTGCTGGGCGAACTGGAGCTTGAACCGGCCGTCCTCGCGGCGCGCCTGCAGGAGCTCCCGCGACGGTATCCTGACCTCCCGCAGCACGAGGCGGCCGTCTTCGCGCTGTGGCCGGAGGTAGAGCCACGGCTTCCCGCCGGCCCCGATCAGCGAGATCGGCGGTGGGAACGCTGGCCTGGGGCTCCTCGCCCCCCTCCCCGGCGCCGACTCCCCATCTCGATGCTGCCACTTGCACGGTAGTGCAGCATGCCCGACGTCGGCGTCGACGCAGGCGTCGTTGTCCTTGACGTCGTCGGTGAGGTCGCTGAGATCGATGTCGCCGGAGCTCTCGGAGCCGAGGCCCTCGGTGCAGATGTCGAGGTGGTGCGACAGGAAGGACGGGGGCACCTTCTTGGACGGTCGTGGCACCGGGGGCGGCGGCGGTGCCGGTTCTGCCTTCTGGACGGCACCATCGACGTCGATGAACGTGGCCGGCGGCAGAACGTGCGCCGGCCCGCCCGCCTGGTAGCCGTATGCGCATGCCGTCGCGGCCATGCACGGCGCCTCGCGCGCGTGGTGAGGGTGCGAGGCGAAGTCGCCCTCGTCTTTGTGGTCGGTGTCCAGTTATATGGGCAGTCGATCGAGGAGGCGAGGCGATATGGGAGCCGGCGCAGGCGGTAGTGGGAGGGACTCGTGCCCGCGTCTTGGGATGCCCTTGAAGAGCAGCGGTGGCGATTGGCGGCTACGGACGGCGCACCCCTGCGCGCGGGGCAGCGGCCAGCCCCCGCGGATTGGATGGCTGGGTGGGTTGGACGGCTTTAACGTCCCGCCCTGCTGGCTGGGTTCACTGATTCGGGGCTGGAAAATCGCGTGCGAGTCGTTTGAGCTGTTTTCCAGCCTCGCACGACGGATCTATCCGTTTGATGGATTGAGCCGTTTCTATCTTCGGCGCGGCAGCGATTTGTTGATTACCCTGAGATCGGCAGTATTTCGCGCAGGCCGCGTTTGACCGGCGCACGTTGTGCTGGCCTGCACCAGCATGTCGAATTTAGCAAGTGATAGTGTCACAATAAATCGCGATCTGCTGTAGCGCACGCGTTAGACATTACACAAAACAAGATAGGGTTTGGCACCTCATCGTTCTGACTACGGAGTACGGAGTACCCAAACAAATAAGGAAAGGCTACGTATCAGTGGTTGCCTATTTGGGTGAGAGATCAAATAGTATAATACTTTTATTTATTATTATAAGGAAATGGAGAAGGCAAGCCGGATTCGAATTCGATCAACATGGCAATATGGCGTGCTGCTGACACGAGGAAATCATTAGCGGATTGATTGATGGATTCCTCCTGTGGTCTGTGGACTGGAGCTGATCGATCCGGGGGCAGCCCTCAGTCTTTCTTTTTTCTTTCTGTGTGAACACACAGTCAATTAACCAGACTAGAACCAATTATTAATTAGTAAAGCCATTATTCGGGCCATTCAATCCTTTTGTTTTAACCCCTCTGTCCAAAATAAATCAACTTCTAGAGCTGTCCTAAATTACACGAGTACATAGGTTTAATCTTGTTTTATAGGAAACAAGTTAGTTACTTTTTTCTATAAATCTTGGGATAGTTTGATTTCAGATGATTCTAGAATTGATTTATTTTGGGACGGGGTAATACATGTCTACACTATGTAGCACCAACCATTCTAGAATCCAAACCAAGTAGCACATTAAGGCCCTCTGTCTAAAACAAGAATGCAATTCTCGCTCTTTCGACGAGTTAAATGACTTGAACTTTGATAGAATTGTACCAAAAAATATAACATTTATAATACAAAAATAAGTATTATATTTAATGAAAAAAGTGTATTTTCATAATAAACTTAACTAGAGACATAAATATTATGTTTAATATTATCTACTATAAATTTGGCTAAACTTTAGTTTTTTTATTAACACACAACAAATTTGGTTAAACTTTAGTTTATTTGATTGACACGCAATTGTAACGGTTTGTATTTCAGTTTTATACTTCACCTAATAGGGCCTTATTTAGATCCCCAGTTTGGGGTCTAGAATCCAGAATTGGCACTATGCAGAATTTCTATTCTCCGTCACATCAAAATGTCGGCACATGCACAGAGTACTAAATGTAGATGAAATCAAAAACTAATTACACAGTTTGGTTATACTTTACGAGACGAATATTTTGAGCCTAATTAGTCGATAATTTTTATCAAATACAAACGAAATGCTACAGTGCGTTGATGTGACGTGGCACTATGCAAAATGCCAATTCCGCCGGCAACTAAACAAGGCCTAGGTCAATGCCTGAGATATGTGTACTCCTTTGCGTTTTTATAAAGGGATGTCTCTAGAGACTGAAACTCGAACACCTAGACCTGTTTGGATTTACTATCAGTAATATTTGGCTCATAACTTATTATCTGATTTGGTCTATCTAGTGAGATAGTTATTATCTAAGTTTCAACTAACAATTAGCTATTCCATTATCTACACTGTTTTTATTCAAAAGAGATAATTATGTACGTGTGCATGCACGTATGGCAAGGCTAGCTTGCTTTTTCCTGAGTCCTGACGTAAGATTAGCTTGCTTGTATTTTTCTTTTTATTAGCTTTCCTATTTTAGCATCAATATTGTAATATAAATAGTTGGCTAATGCATTGAGAAAAACTGTATCGGTTTGCACAGCACCAAAATTACTTGTGTCGTTCTTTGTTATTGTTTGCATCTCATTGAACCTGAGCAAGGACACCGCCGCCGAAAAGAGATTTTTTCTGACATTTGGTACCGGAGCAGTTACGAGAAGGGATGGATCACTAGTCTGTTCCACCGCATGGTCGTTGTGAAGAGTGGCGAGGTCGCCGCATCTCACCCTCGCCAGCGCCGCGTAGAGGGCGCCGCGAGGTCGTCGTCCATCGCAACGCGGAGGACGCTGGCACGAAGTTCCCCATGCTCACACGCACCAACTATCAGGAGTGGGCGATGTTGATGTAGGTGAATTTGGAGGCAGCAGGATGGTGGTACACCGTCGAGCCGGAGGAAGGCGAGGAGATCGGCTACC
This sequence comes from Bothriochloa decipiens, assembly GCA_023333625.1. Classification (NCBI taxonomy): domain Eukaryota; kingdom Viridiplantae; phylum Streptophyta; class Magnoliopsida; order Poales; family Poaceae; genus Bothriochloa; species Bothriochloa decipiens. Next base: position 35,152,431 of record CM041645.1, read on the forward strand.
GTCATGATCGTCTAGCCCTCGCTGCGATCCTACGATCCGTTCCATCTTACATGCTTGCAGGTCTTCATGAGAAGAGGACCGTAGCGGAAGCATGGGCGGCAATCAAGGTGATCCGTGTTGGTGTCCAGCGTGTGCGCGAGGCCAACGCGCTGCAGCTTCGATGTGAGTTCAGTGCCCTGGTGTGGAAGGAGGCGGAGACCGCGGAAGATTTTGCGAACCACATCACCGGGCTCACCGCTGATCTACGTCTCCTTGGCGACAACGTCAACGACACCGAGGTGGTGAGGAAGATGCTGCAGGTTGTGCCGGAGCACCTCGCTTAGGTGGCAATCTCCATCGAGACCCTGCTCGACATCAACAATATCTCCGTCGAGGAAGTGCCTGGCAGGCTGCGCGCCGTCGAGCAACGACGCAAGCCAGCACCCGTCCTCGACAACCAAGGTCGGCTACTTCTCTGTGAAGAGGAGTGGCTTGCCAAGCTCAAGCTCCACGAGTCTGAAAAGGGCGGTGGGAGCAGCTCCAGCGGCGCCAGCAGCAAGAAGCGCAGTGGCCGTGGACATGGCCGTGGACGTGGCAAAGGTGATGGCTTCACGTCACATGACAGCAACATGGGGCAGTCCGATGGTGGTCAGCCTCTCAATCATGACCAATGCAAGCGTTGTGGTAAATTTGATCATTGGGCAAGGGATTGCCGTAGCAAGCCCAAGGGTGAGGCACACATCGCGCAAGCTGAAGAAGACTTAGAATCGACGTTGTTGATGGCCCGAGCCATTGTCTTCCCCAACACTCCGTCCGAGCGTTGACCCCTGCGCGTCGTCGAGGGTAAAGTCTTTGCGAAGCTCGATGGCGAGATGAAGTGCGATGACAGCTTGTGGTACCTCGATAGCGGGGCAACCAACTATATGACAGGTTGCCGGGATGCGTTCATCGACATCGACACGGCGATCCGCGGCACCGTCAAGTTTGGTGACGGCTCGGAGGTTGCAATCGAGGGATCTAGCACTGTGCTCTTCGAGGGCAAGACCGGCGAGCACCTTCCGCTCATGGGGGTGTACTTCATCCTGAGGCTGAAGACGAACATAATCACCCTCAGCCAACTCGACGAGGGTGGCTGCGACGTCCACACCAAGGATGGTGTTCTTCGGATCCGCGATGACAAGGGCCGGTTGATCATCTACGTCCAGCGCTCGGCAAACTGGTTGTACCTGCTGCGCGTGAAGATAGCACGGCCACTATGCTTAGCTGCACGTGCTAGTGACAGTGCTTGGTTGTGGCATGAATGCTACGGCCACCTCCACTTTGACGCCCTACGCAAGCTCGAGCAGCGGGGTATGGTGCACGGGCTGCCTCATGTCGAGCACGTCCACCAACTCTGCGCCGACTGCGTCACCACCAAGATGAAGAGGAGTCCGTTCCCATCGCAGGCGAAGCAGCGTGCAGAGGGGCTGCTGGACTTGGTCCAAGGAGATTTGTGCGGCCCTATCATGCCGGCTACACCCGTCGGTAAGAAATATTTTCTTTTGCTGGTGGATGACAAGAGCAGGTACATGTGGGTGGCATTGCTTGATGCTAAGAGCGACACCCTAGCTGTCATGAAGAAATTCTAAGCGAAGGTGGAGGTGGAGACAGGACGGCGTTTACGCATGCTGCGCACCGACAATGGGGGTGAATTCACCTCTGTTGTGTTCGAGGAGTACCGTGCCGAGTACGGCGTCGAGTGACAACACACGGCGCTGTATACACCACAGCAGAATGGCGTCGAAACCAGACTGTCATCACCATGGCACGTAGTCTGCTGAAGAGCCAGAACATGGAAGCAATGTTCTAGGGTGAGGCGGTCGCTACTGCCGTCTTCTTGCTGAACCGGGCGCCCACCAAGGCCGTTGACGGCATGACACCGTATGAGGCTTGGCATGGCCGCAAACCGGATGTTAGCTTCCTACCCACGTTCGGGTGTGTGGCGTACGTCAAGACTGACGAAGCCGCACTTGAAAAAGCTCGACGAACATGATACTCCAGTTGTCTTCATTGGCTACGAGCAGGCGCCAAGGCGTGGTGCTTCTACAACCCAGCAACGCATCGCGCTGTTGTGTCCAGGGATGTGGTCTTCGACGAGCCAACGTCCTGGAGCTGGAAGGATGAGAGCATGGACCTGGAGGTCAATGCAGAACTCATCGTGAAGTACCACGAGATGGAACTGGGCACTGAGCAAGTTGACGTTGACACCAGTACTAGTTCTTGTGAGCCTCCAGCAACACCACGTACTCCAGCATGCAGCCATGGTGTTCCCATGGCTGGCATTCCTGTGATGTCGTCTGTTGCACAGACACCTCTGCCGATGACTCCAGCACCAGCAGCTACTCCATTGCTCCAGCCAGATTTCGTCTCGCCACCTCCTAACGTGGAGGAATATCTGGACACCGACAATGATGATGACGTTGAGCTGAGGTACCGCACCATCGACAACATCCTTGGAGCTGGCCCAGCACCTTCCTTTGCTGCACGTTAGGAAGCTGCTGAGCTCCATCTGCAGATCGAGGAGGAGCCAGCTTCTTTCACCGAGGCTGAGAAGCATGAGTCCTGGCATCACGCCATGACCAAGGAGATGGACTCCATCGAGAGCAACAAGACATGGCGTCTGGTGCCACTTCCACCTGGTCATCGGCCGATCGGGTTGAAGTGGGTGTACAAGGTGAAGAAAAACGTCGCCGGTGAGGTGATCAAGCACAAGGCGCGTCTTGTCGCAAAGGGTTACGTCCAATAGCAGGGTGTGGATTTCGAGGAGGTCTTCGTGCTCGTATCCCGCATCGAGTCAGTGCGGCTGCTATTGGCACTCGCTGCTCAGGAGGGGTGGGCGGTGCACCATATGGACGTCAAGTCCACGTTCCTCAACGGGGAGCTGGTTTAGGAGGTCTACGTCAGGCAGCCTCTCGGTTTTGTCTTAGTCGGCCAAGATGACAAGGTGTTGCGCCTAGACAAGGCGCTCTACGGACTTCGTCAGGCACCGCGTGCGTGGAATATCAAGCTCGACGAGACGTTGGTGGCGCTCGGCTTTAGCCACAGCGCGTCGGAGCACGCCGTCTACGCTTGTGGCAAGGGCGCTTCTCGTTTGCTGGTGGGGGTCTATGTTGACGATCTCATCATCACTGGGAACGATGCCAGCGAGATCGCAAAGTTCAAGCAAGAGATGAGCGCCAAGTTTAAGATGAGTGATTTGGGCTTACTTTGTTTTTATCTTGGCATTGAGGTGCATCAGGGTGGCGATGGCATCAAGTTGTCTCAGGCGGCGTACACACGCAAGGTCCTGGAGCGTGCGGGCATGGCGAGCTGCAATCCGTGCCATACTCCTATGGAGCCCCGCCTCAAGCTATCGAAAGCAAGTACAGCTGCACCGGTGGATGCCACTGAGTATCGGGGTCTTGTCGGCTGCCTCCGGTACTTGGTGCATACTAGGCCAGACATCGCCTTCGCCGTCGGCTACGTCAGCAGGTTTATGGAGAACCCCACCACCGAGCACCTCAACGCGGTGAAGTGGATTCTACGCTACATCGCGGGCACGATCGACTACGGCTGCTATTACAAGCTTGGTGGCAAGGAGCTGAATCTACTCGGGTACAGCGACGCTGACATGGGTGGCGACATTGATACAAGGAAGAGCACCACGGGCGTGTTGTTTTTCCTCGGCTCTTGCCCTATGACTTGGCAGTCCCAGAAGCAAAAGATCATTGCGTTATCATCCTGCGAAGCTGAGTATATTGCAGGGACAACGGCGGCCTGTCAAGGTGTATGGTTGACGCAATTGCTTGCAGAGCTGAAGAGTGAGCAGCGTGCAGCCTTCCTGCTCAAGATGAATAGCCAATCAGCTATAGCCCTCTGTAAGAATCCTATTTTCCATGACCGAAGTAAACATATAGATGTGAGATACTATTTTATTGGGGATGTGTTGGAGATGGGAAGATGGACTTGAGCATGTTCGCACTGAGGAGGAGCAGATCGCTGACATACTGACGAAATGCATGTTGGAGATCGCTTCTGCGAACTGCGTGTAAAGCTGGGTGTCGTCAAGATCAGCAAGGAACTTCAGGCTTAGGGGGTGAAATGTAAGCAAGACAATATAATACTGAGTTCCTTATTTTCGATAGCGTAGACTATAAAGTTTATGTATGGTATACTTACATGTGCATGCACATATGGGAAGGCTAGCTTGGTTGTTCCTGAGTCCTGACGCAAAATAGCTTGCTTGTATTTTTTCTTTTATTAGCTTTCCTATTTTAGCATCAATATTGTAATATAAATAGTTGGTTAATGCATTGAGAAAAGCTGTATCGGTGAGGCTAAGTCTTGCCTACGATTTATTGCCTACGATTGTAATATAAAATGGGCAGGCTAATGTTGCCGGGCAAAGCTGGCTCTTGCCATTTTACCAGACATGTAACCTTGCCTGGCAAGGTGAGGCTAAGTCTTGCCTACGATTCTACGAAGACTAATTAAGTGACCGTGATACTTGTTCATGTTTCATCAATCAAAAGAAACAAAAAAGGAGAGAGGAAAAACGATACGTAGGTGGGCTGAAGATAAAAAAAAGTGAGCCCATGAAAAGAGAGCCCACACAGCCGGAGGATATATAGCCCAAGGCTGGAAAAGAGAACAAAACATTGACCTTACGTACCTGCGCTCGTCTCATAATGGTGTGTTTAAAAAAAAAGTTATATACAACTCTGAAGTCTGAACTGTCAAAAAAATTATAGCTGACTAAAAACCTACCGCCTGCAAGTCTTAATGATTCCACCTCGTATTCTTTCGATCTCAAAAGAGAATATGCATTTGAGTGCTTTACTTTTCCTCTAAAAATCTAAAATGCACATCCCTTGTCTATAAAATTGGTTATATTATTATTTACCCTTTTTGAATTACAGCACACGAGTGTCATACAACCTAACTTTACGCTCCATGTGCATATGCACAAGTTTTTGAAAATCTAATCTCCGTGCCAGTCATATAAAAGGTTATCTCCAAAAAACACTTTACAGATTGTTGTTTTCAATATTAGCCAAAAACTAAAAGTCATATAGAAATCATATTTTGGATTCGGAGAATTGACCCCTAGAAAGCTTAGCTCGGGTCGGTGAGAACAGCAGCTTTACATGGCATAGGAAGGGCAGTTAAGCACTCGAGTAATGCTGACCATATCGGAAACATAGTGGAGATACTTTGGTCAGAAAAGATTTGGTTCCCACTCCCTGCCGAGAACTAAACTTGCGAGTTTTTTTTTTTTTCTCTCACTACCGTCGTCAGTGTCATATATCCTTAAGGACAAACATTACTTTCAGCAAATATATAAAAAAAGGTGTACTCAGTGTCGTAGGCTTCCACACTGCGGGGTCTGGGAAAGAGAAAATAGTCAGCCGCCATCCCTGTATAAATATGCAGAGGCTGGGGCTTGAACCCTAGACCTCTTGGTCACAAACGGTAAAGTTGTACCGCTTGCACCAGGGCCGCCCTTCTCTTCCTCTCAAAATGATATAGATGAGCTAAAACACGGGCTGACCCGTGCGCGAAAAAAAAGCTAGTTCAATAAAACAAGATAATGGTTCTTAGCCGCCAGGTCAACCCTACATATATATGTAATACTAGTAGTACTATACTAATCACAATTTACAACCCATGCTTAAAGACTGATGCCTTGCTAAAGTTAACGTAGCTGGCCACCTTCCTAGCAGCCATTGCCTACACGGTTCAGCAATCAATTCAGGCACTGGCCCAGAGAAACACGCATGTGGTTGTGTTGCCGCGAGCGGGCCTCGCATCTTGCTACCTTAGCCACCAGGTCTACGGTGACTACAAAAATGTCTGTGTCTAGTTTTTTTACTAAATTAGTTACAATTCTAATAGTTTACATCATTATTTCAATGGGTAACAAAAACATTAAGTCACGTATGCTTACCGATATCAAAACATATACCAAACAACATACTATAATATCAATTGGCATATTAGACCTGTTCTAGAAAAATTTCTCTCATTTCCTGAAGGTGAAGCCATGTTGCATGCCAAACATTCATTTGCTCTAGTAACTCTAAAAAATAGAGCTGTTCTCTGATGAAATTGATATGAAGCAGAGCTAAAAACTTCTAGAGTGGAACAGTCTGCATGCTGCAGCGTCTTACCGGCCGTCCCAAGTTGCCAAGGCTTCACTACCAGAATCATAAAAATGGAGATCACCGGCCACCCGAAGGCAACACCAGATGAGACAGGACCGGACTCCAATTCTCCAAATACTGCAGAATAAGCTGAAGCTATATCTTTTAACGTAGTACGTACAGCACACCCACCGATCTCCCGACGTGGGACGGCGCGCGCGAGCCACAGGTTTCAGGCTTTGAGGCCGGCGCTTCGGGCGATGTTGATAAGATGTTCAGCGCTGATGCATCTGCTGTGTTCATGCTCGACACATTTCCTCGCTAAATATATAGATATGACAAACATGTGACATGTTGGCATTTCAACACCGGAGCAAAACGGATGTTCTGGAGTCTGGATCTGTAACGACCCCCTGTTGAGTGTTCACTCACTAAATGTATGCTGCAGACCTATAGCCGGCCGGGGTATTGGGTATATCTATGAATATGAACATGTCCAACTTTGCTATTCGGCCTCGAGCATTACATAGCTCGTGGGATCTTGAGTTGATGTCCCACACAGGCCACAGCAACTTTTCAATGGAATTGTTCCTTTCATATTAATTCGATGGAAATATTAGCATGACATACTTTTGACTACAACATGCATGTTCAAAATCTGAGTTGGGTGTGAAATTTTCATGGAAGAAAGTTAAGTTTTCTGCCATGAAAAAAGTGTCACCGATCAATTTATCGCTGAGCATGTGCAAATATCTTTGTAGTAGGGTTTAATTTGGTCTTCGGCTTTCCTTAGTACGCGTTCCAGCAGGGTTGGTGTTAATCTTCTACACACGTGACAACTAGAAATTGAGTAGTCAAAGCTTGCATTTTCCAAAAGAAGAGAGAAAAGATGCTTTTCCCAGATCGAATTTGAATTTGAGAGAATAAAAAAGGGTTGATGTGCCTGTCCATGTGCATCAATTGTCATGAGGCAGCGTTTTTATTTCTCGTCTTAAGCTTATATCTCCGGTTTCCAAGTCTTTCAGAAATATTTTTTTTATATATGATATGAAGTTCCACACTGGCTTTTCAATTCTAGAAGTATTCCTTCAAAGGCCTTCAAAGGCTTCACATGCATTTGGTTCATTCACAACTGAAATGTCACATTGATTAGGATCCTCGTGATATGCATTGTCTCTTTTATAAAACATATAAACTCCCTTTTGTTTTATATCTGTTAGAGTTTAGAATAATATTTATATAATTACAAATGTATTGCACATTCCTATAGTTATTATTTTGTATCTAGTACTCCATCCATCCAAAAAAGAATGGATTATTTCTAAATTCCAGCTATCTAATATTCTCTATAATATACCTATATTACCAAACAAGTATCATTAGATTAGCACAAAATATATTTTACATGGCTACTGATTTGGTGTCATAAACATTGATAATATTCTCCAAACCTAGTCAAATTGCAATAGGTTAACTTAGGACAAAGGTAGCATAACACATTTTCAGACAAAGAGGTAGTAGATATTCACGAGATTTATTATTTCAAAAGACAAATTTATTGTGATCATGGATTTTTATAACCTTGTGGACAATCTATATAAAGTAGGAGATTTCGGTCTTAAACAATCTTTGCGGTCGAAGATAAGCGTATCCTACCATAACAATCATGCCCTTGTGACATACTCTTACATCTCCAAATATAATTGTATCATGATATACATTGGATGATCATACCTCAGTCAAAGCCGACGAGTTCGATGACACAGATGCTAACCCTTTTGTTCCCAGAACGTAGTCCATGGGATGCTGTGTTGTGGGCATCACCATGGAGGAGGCAGTTGTCCAAAGGTACCAATGGAAGAAATGCATGGGTTCGACTCCCTGTGAGAGCGAATTTAAATATGTCTGCATTATTAAAAAAAATTTAAAAAATAGATTAGGGTTTCCCTCGTTGACTTGGGTCAAAAAAATCAGCTTGACTCTCAGTGAAACACCACTGATAATGATGTTTACGTTATGGCCTCAAGGGTGGTAGATAGTGCTAACTCCCATTAATATTGTGCCTGGTGAAAAAGACAAGCAGAATGGGATGAACCCACTGCACCGCAGGTGAGAGGAGGACCAAGGTGTTTCATGGAGGAGAGCCGGAGGGCTGAATAAGGAATTATTCCCAACAAATCTAAAACCCGTAGCAGAATTTAGATGCTCCAATCAGAGAATAAACTTGCTCGGATCTCATTATGTGGGGTAACTTGGGAAAACCATGGCAAATGGAGCTTACGAACTCTGGAGATGAACCATTGTGGAGTAGAGATGCAAATTGAGAAAAATGAGTACATCCTAGATTGCAGATTTGTAGTCTTGTAGTTATTTATATAGAAGACTGTGATTTGGAAACTAATTATATTCTATCTTAACCATATACTCTAACAATGACTATAATTGGTTTAGCTCATTCACATTGTCCAAGCTAAAAATGTCTCTTACGTTTGTGAGTGGTGAAATTTAATAAACTTGTGGCACCTTGGATGAGACTGAAACTGGCGTTCAAGGTTCAAGGTCGAATCCAGTACTACATCGCAATCCGTTGTCTGTCTCAAACCAAACAGCACCTAATGCTATAGCTAAGCTGCGAAACAGTAATATAACAATCTTTCTTAAAAACCAGTAATATAATAATATTATCTCACTCGTCAATGCAACATTAACAATACAAAGCAGTCTATAGTAGTAGATGATATGATACTCTTGTCAACGATACAATAAAATGAGACGATGCATCGGGCTTGGGGTGCCTTAGCCGCCAGGTCCACGGCTAAGCTCCTGGATGAGACGCACCAGATGAGACAGAATTGGCCACTGCTCATCTCCGTTCATTCCGGTACGAGGGACGAGGCGCACCAGATGAGACAGAATTGGACTCGATCCCAAATAACTGTAGAATAGGCAGAATCTGTGTACAGAATAGGTTCCCACGTCCCATGTGACCAGTTTTAATTACATGCCAGTATTTCTGGCCAGTAATCCGGTGGCTGCTGATCCACAACATCTCACGAGTCATGGCACAAAAACAAACAAATTTCAGCGCTGATGCAGCAGCTGTTGTGTTTGTGCGCTACTACTGCATTTCTGCAGACTTTGGTCGTTGCTTGTGAGATATGACATGTCGGCAGCCGCCCTGTTCCAGTTAATTATGCAGCGTGCTCCTGGATCTGAAACTTGAACCGGAGCAAAATGGATGTCTTGGACCTGTAAGTCTGTCGACTGTAACCTGTTTGATAGGTCTGTTTGATAGGTTGATGCAGACCTAGCACCCGGCCGGGTTATCAGCATGTCCAGACTCCGAAGCACGTTGCTTTGCTATTTTGCGGCGTCGAGTATATATAGTTGCAGGTTATGAGATATTGAGTTGATGCTGCGGTGTCTTTTCCCTCTGTTTTTACTTACATATCGTATTAAGTTTTTTTTTTCCTTTTCTAGAGGGAGAGGTGGGTGAATTTTTTTATACAAGATTCTAACCTATTATTGGCGATGATAATTAGAATATATCAAATTAAGTCTAGATGTTTGTGATTATTATGAAAACATTTAGATTGACTTTTTTGCAAACTTGCCCGGTCACATTCCTTATCTTTGTTCTTCTGCTTTTTCAGCTCTTGGCATGCCAATTGCCATGCATGTACATCCCTATATAGTAATACAGTATAAAGATAAGAAACGGCTCATATCATTTTCACATGATGTTTTCAAACTTCCAGTAGATTAACCACTAATCTGACCAATTTGCTCTCTGACCTCTGAGGCTCTGAAGTCTTTCAAGGATGATGTGTACGTCTAGACTTCTCGAGTGATCAAGTCGTAGTACTAGTAGTAGTTAAATTTGTTTCCTCAATCACCACCTCCACACGGCGATAGCTCATCATCAGTGGCTGGTTTTGGAACACGAAACCCAAGCTCTCATACTGCACCAATTGCCATCGGATTAGATAGAGATTTTATAATGCTCGACTAGTCAGCCGGTGGAACGCGCTGAAACGTGCAGATTTTTCCTATAAAAACCCCCCGACCCGTTGCCTGGTCTTCTCACCATTTCTCCATCCAAAACCGTCCCTGGCCTCCCTTCTCCCTCTTCCTCCTTGAAACACAATGGGGACTCGGCAGCGGGTCCTCGCGCCATGGGCGGTGCTGCTGCTCGCGCTGCAGCTCGCCGGTGCCTCCCATGTCATCCACCGGAGCCTGGAGGCCGAGGCAGCGGCATCGCCGTCGGTGCCGGCCTCCATTGTCAGCCCCCTGCTCAGGACGGGGTACCATTTCCAGCCGCCAATGAACTGGATCAACGGTACACTAGCTACTTCTCTTGGAGTTGGAATGATCACCCCTCCTGCCTGGCCTCCCTCTGCGCTTTGATTCTCTTCTAATCTCTTTCTGTGTGATTTCAAGCTGCCCATGCATGCGTTGCTCGTGTTGCTGCTTGCTGTACTACAAGCGATAAAATTGTGTCAGGCCATGGATACAGAATGCTAGGGAGTAGGAATGGGAATCATATATGCCAGTAGTAATCATAATAATATAATCTAATTTGAGCTCATCTTGTCATCCATCATGAGGATCTGTTTGATGGGAGAGCTAGCTCATGATCCGAGAAAAAAAAAATCACGCCTGTATCTTGGAAAAGCAGCAAGAAAATGCAGCCTTGCTTATAGGAGAATCGAATTTTAGTCTTTCTAGGCTCGGTTGTTCACATGGAGCTTGCTGCATCCATTTTTTTTCTTTGTCCTTGTCCCCAGAAAAGTCTAAGCTGCAAGCTATTGAGCTTTGACAGTAGCCGGAGAAACGACGAAGACTTGCAGCTAATCAATAAGGCCGTGTGGTGGTTAAATACAATAATACAGATGCTCTGTGTTTGGTTTGCTAATGGTTCTTGTGATTACGTACTATACGGTCGCTGCGGAGACAATTTGTTCTAACACATGGTGTTGTTTTCTGTCTCTGTCCTTGCTGGCGATTCTGATTGCTGGGACGGCGGAACTCATCGGCTGCAGACCCCAATGGTACGCCTACTTTTACCCAGCCCGTTTCTTCCAGTTATCTTATTCTTATCCTTGTGTTGTGCTTTCTAAGTCGTAGATCTATATAATGTCTGCACGTATCATGAACAGCTGTGCTTGTCTCTTAATCGTGGGAGGATGAAATGGCGCATTTTAAAGTGCTGAGCTACCTAGTAGCAAAGGACATTTTTTAACATTCAAAAACAGTGCATCCCCGTGTGCCCCGCAGACTCCACATGAGGAGGCAGCGTGTAGGGATGTCGTTTTCCTGTGGGTTCTGGGCTCCACAGTCTCGATCTATAGTCTTATACATGTGCAGTATATATGGTTTGGTGCATAAGAAGCGGCGTAAAAGCCGGTCTCAGTACGTGCAAGTACACAATAGAATTTGACTTCATATATATGGAGAGAGCAACTGTAAATAAAGAAATAAAAGATTGTACTAGCCAAAAGTTAGTTTTCTTGGATAGAAAAAGAATACTAGCAGGAACGGTTATTTGACATATAATTTGGAAATTGTGCAGCTCCGATGTATTACAAGGGATGGTACCATTTGTTCTACCAGTACAACCCTAAGGGCGCAGTATGGGGTAACATTGTGTGGGCTCACTCCATATCACGTGACCTCATCAACTGGATCGCGCTGGAGCCCGCCATCTACCCGAGCATCCCCTCCGACCAGTACGGCTGCTGGTCCGGCTCGGCGACGATGCTGCAAGACGGCACGCCGGCGATCCTGTACACGGGGATCAACCGCCCGGACATCAACTACCAGGTGCAGGTGCTAGCGTTCCCCAAGAACAAGTCGGACCCGCTGCTGAGGGAGTGGGAGAAGCCCGCGGCGTACAACCCGGTGGCGACCCCCGTCGGCGGCATCAACGCGACGCAGTTCCGCGACCCGACGACGGCGTGGTACGCCGACGGGCACTGGCGGATGCTGGTCGGCAGCGTGCGGGACACCCGTGGCATGGCGATCGTGTACCGGAGCCGGGACTTCAAGACGTGGACCAAGGCCAAGCACCCGCTGCACTCGGCGCTGACGGGGATGTGGGAGTGCCCGGACTTCTTCCCGGTGTCCGGCCCGGCGCTCCAGGACGGGCTCGACACCTCCGAGTCCGGCGCCAAGTATGTGCTCAAGAGCAGCCTGGACCTCACACGGTATGACTACTATACTATTGGGAAGTATGACAAGAGCAAGGACCGGTACTACCCGGATAACCCCAATGGCGACTACCACCGGCTCCGGTACGACTACGGCAACTTCTACGCGTCCAAGACGTTCTACGACCCGGCGAAGCGGCGGCGCGTGCTGCTCGGGTGGGCCAACGAGTCCGACAGCGTGCCCGACGACAAGGCCAAGGGCTGGGCCGGCATCCATGTACGTCGTCGCTCGTGTTTAGTCTTTACTGATGCTTCCTGTTTGCCTTGATTGCTTGCTGCTAGCTACGCCATCGCTCCATCAGTAAGAGCTGCTTTCAGCTGCACGCATAGAAACTTGAAAGCGTTGAATCGTTGGCAACGGATTGGATCGGACGACTTGTTTGACTGCTTGTAATACGTGCTTGTGACAGGCGATCCCAAGGAAGATCTGGCTCGACCCCACCGGGAAGCAGCTGCTGCAGTGGCCCGTCGAGGAGATTGAGAAGCTGAGAGGGAAGCCCGTCAGTGTGGGCGGCAAGCTGGTGAAGCCCGGCGAGCATTTTGAGGTCACAGGCGTCGCAACAACCTACCAGGTTAGTCAGTTTTTTACTTATTACTTCTGTTTGATCGATGATAAACTGATTTCGAAGTTAAACTTTCATTCACGTGAACATATATATATATATATATATATATATATATATATATATATATATATGTGTGTGTTATCCAGTAGCTAAGCCAGAGGCAGCAAGAGTAACATGCCTGTGCGCCAAGAACTATACAACTGGTGCTAGCTAGTAGCCAGTACTGGTCAGTATAGTCAAGCTTCGCAACTTGTTGGAAGGACTATGCTAGTAGTAGCACTGTAAGCTGCAGTCAAGGGCCCCACGTGCAGAGTATCTGTCTAGTCCAGCCAAGATCCGATAATGGTCCCATATGGCTTGTCGGCGATAACCCCTACGTAGGTTACAAAAGCCCGCTCTCCGATGCTTGTCTTGCTCTGCCACTTGCAAACACCGGAATACGACGGGTCTGTGTCTCCTCCCCGTCGCCGATCTTTCACCTCTCCCTTCTCTGCTGGTTTACATACACACCTACAAAACTTGTTTCCAATTGAAGTTTGAACAATCTTCTGTCTCACACACACAGCCACATATCTGTCGCGTAACAAAATCACCTACCAGACAGGACATGAGCACAAGAATCTTCCAACGCACACGCCGGCCTGTTATTTTCCAAGACAAGTTAATCTTTCAGTCCACATATTAATCGATGTCACGTTACCACGTGTGACCACTGATTATATTGAGTATTGACTGACAAAGCCAATCTAGTATATACTTTCTGAATGTTTTCTTCAGAGGAGAAAGATGCTACTCCTATGTGTTGACCCATACATCGTCGATCTTGTGATGATGGCAGGCTGATGTGGAGGTGACCTTCGAGATCTCGAGCTTGGACAAGGCGGAGCCCTTCGACCCGGCGTACGACAACGACGCGCAGAAGCTGTGCGGCATCAAGGGCGCGGACGTCAAGGGCGGGGTGGGGCCCTTCGGCCTGTGGGTGCTGGCCTCTGCCGACCTGCAGGAGAAGACGGCCGTCTTCTTCAGAGTCTTCAAGGACGGATACGGCAAGCCCAAGGTGCTCATGTGCACCGATCCCACAAAGTATGGCCACCTTCTCTGTACAATACATCCTTCCCCCTTCTCGCATCACAACAATCACATTGCACATGAGCATACACATAGAGAGGGTACATGTATGCTTCTTCAGATTACAATGTTTCCAAAAAACTAAATGGAATTCCTTGTATTTTCTCCCTTTGTTGTGTTGGTCAGGTCATCTCTTAGTCCTGATCTATACAAGCCAACCTTCGCGGGCTTCGTCGACACTGACATTTCAAGCGGGAAGATTGCTCTCAGAAGCTTGGTAAGCACAAGTCAAATGACTGTGAAGGAAATTTCACAATTGTTGACTACTGTTGTCAGGCAATTAGATTACGACGACGACTTATCACTTGACTAAACCTTCTATCATTATCTGCTGTTTGTTTCCTTGTGCGACATGGCATCTATCTACAGATCGATCGGTCCGTGGTGGAGAGCTTCGGCGCGGAAGGCAGGACGTGCATCCTGTCACGGGTCTACCCGTCCATCGCCATTGGAAAGGATGCTCACCTCTACGTTTTCAACAACGGTGAGGTGGACGTCAAAGTGTCAAGCCTGACTGCCTGGGAGATGAAGAAACCGCTCATGAACGGCGCCTAGAAGCGTGAATGACTTGATTCGTTTTTCTTCAACGACCGTACCATTGCTGCAAGAAATATAGTATTTAATTATTGATTGTTGAGGTCCTTCAGTTCTCGCCTTCATCAACGACGACACACAAGTGACGACTAGTAGTTTGAATTGTTTACTCTTCCATTGTCTGGATGATTCTTCTTCTTATGTGTGTAACACAAATGGAATTATAGGGTTTACGTGCTCTCAGCTGTCCAGCAAAGAGAGAAATTGATTACCCTTCTTCTTGTACAATAATATGAGATGAATAAAAGGCTGCTAATTTTACAGTGTCAAGTAACAAAAGCTCCTCCTCTCTTCTTCTGGATTATATATATGACCAGATGCTAACCTTGACTTAAATTTGGGGTCCTAAAATTTACTGACCAAACTTTAGTCACTTTTAGTGATTAAAGTAGTTTTATCCCCTTTAGTCCCAAGGGGTGGCTAACAGTGACTAAACTTTAGGAGGTGACTAAATAAAGGAACCAAACACCACCTTAGTCTAATTTTATTTTCAAATCTTTTAAAGTGAGATAGAGCTCATTTTGCCTGCTCAGATTCTCTGTGTGTGATCATGTGACTCAAAATGATTATATAAGATAAGACAAATTACGTATACAATGTGGTTAGGTGCAAAACTGAATCAAGAGATATCCTACTTTTTTCAATCACTACACCAAAACAGCACAAAAAAGACACCAAATTAGTGACACGAAAACAAAGCATGTCTCTGATATCTAATAACAGACGCATCTGCTTAAAACTTGTCTATGATGCATTTTTTTTATTTCTATGATGCATTTTAGATAACCACTTGACGGAAAAATAAAACCACTGTTTGGCAGACGTACACTAGTACTAAACATTTTCAGATGCGGACACGTTTTCCACCTCTAACAAAACATCATTGTTCATCACTATTTACAGAGACAGTCCAAATACTCATTTTTGCAAATTGATTAATGCTTCTAAAAATTTATTAATAGAGACGAGTGTGTTAAGGTGCTTGCTTTTATATATTAATTTTCTAGATAATCAGAAATTAATCCAACTCAAGATCTACAACTCAGAACTAAGACCTTACTACAAAGTTATAGATTGTATTGAGAACTACAACTTTGATATAGACCACATCAATACACGAGACTGTTTGAAAATTTAAAATTTCAAAAATGCGTGAAGTTTAAATAGTAATGGGACTCTAAATAGTTTCAAACCACAAACTGTTCAGCTACAAAAGTTGTAGATCGCGTCGATAGCTCAATTTTGATATAAAGTTGTTTTATTCGAGTTTGTATGAAAAAAATTATTATTTGTAAAGATGAGCATCTTAAGATATGACCCACCTAAGCTAAGATCCACTCTGTTTTTTTTTATTGTGGAGTAAGTCCCACTATCAATCTTCAATAATACTATACATGCCAATTTTACTGTTTATTATGCAGACAACAAGTTTTTCCAATAAAATCATACATGCAACGCTAACTGCACAGCCAGATTAGAGTACATGAAACTTTTTGGGTGTGTACAAGGAAGTTTTCCCTTTAGATACCTAGGGATTCCAATGCATTTTCATAGGCTTTCGAACAAACGTTGGAGTGTTGTAGAAGAGCGTTTTCATAAAAAACTTAGTAGTTGGAAGGGGAAGCTTCTTTCATCAGGAGGTAAATTAGTTTTGATTAACTCAGTTCTGTCCAGCCTACCAATGTATATGTTGTCCATTTTTGCTGTAACCAAAGGGGTGCTAAAAAAATTGGACTACTATAGGCCCAGATTTTTCTGGCAGTGTGAGGAACATAGCAAAAAGTATAGGTTGGCTAAATGGAGTATCTTGTGCAAGCCAAGGTGTATGGGCGGGCTGGGGATTTTAAATTTAGAAACTCAGAACACATGCCTGCTTAGTAAATGGCCTTTCAAGCTCATTAACGAAGATGGCATGTGGCAAGAGGTGTTTAAAAGGAAGTATGTTAGAGATAAATGTCTATCTCAAATCGAAAGAAGACCGGGTGATTCTCATTTCTGGTCAGGCCTGATGGAGGTGAAAGATATTTTTTACAGTATGAAAGATTTAGGGTGAACAATGGTCACCAAACAAGATTCTGGGAGGACGTTTGGGTGGGTGAGCAATCGCTAAAACAGAAATTTCCAAACCTGTATAGTCTAGCAAGGAAAAAGAATAATTCTGTAGCAAAAGTGTTAAACTCAATCCCTCTGAACATTTCGTTTAGGCGAGCGATAATGGGGGAAAGGCCGAACGAGTGGCTTAGGTTGGTCACTCTTGTGGAGCCAATCTCTTTAAACACTAACACAGATAAGTTTGTCTAGTTAGTGAAGAAAGATGGAACTTTCACAACTCAATCATGAAAGATGAAAGAATTGAAGGGAAGGAGATGTTCTGGAAAGCAAAAATACCACTGAAAATAAAAATCTTCCTTTGGTAATTAAAGACAGGAGTGGTTTTAACAAAGGACAATTTATTAAAGAGAAAGTGGAAAGGTGATTCCAAGTGTAATTTTTGTGGCCTAGAAGAAACCATCCAACATCTCTTTTTCGATTACCGGATGACTCGTTTTGTCTGGAATCTGATGTATATTACTTTCAACATTCAACCACCACATAGCACGACTCATTTGTTTGGATCTTGGATAAGGAGCTTTGCTCTAGAACTAAGAAATCAAATAATTGTGGGGATAGCAGCAGTATGTTGGGTTTTATGGTTGAATAGAAATGACGTGGTTTTTCGAAAATCATTTGCTAACTCTTACTTGCAGGTAATTTTCAGGGGGCTTACTGGATCAGGCAATGGTCCGAGTTGTCTAAAGAGGAAGAGTGAGGGGTTTTGAATGAAGGTTGCAGGCGCCTTGAACAAGTGGCATTTCATTTCTTTGGAGATCCTGGATGGAAGATTCAAAGAAGGATAAGTTCATAGCCATGGTGGTTCCATATCCTAGAAGTTTGATACAGAATTGTAGGGCTTTGGTCTCTATATTTTGGCCGCAGGTCGACTTGAACAAGTGACGCTTCTTTTCACTAGAGTTCCTGGATGGAAGATTCAGAGAAGGATAGGCTCATAGTCATGGTGGTTCCATGTTGTAACACTCTGGCTTAGGGCTTAATAGGATTAATAGGATACTCATACCAACAAGTTATAACTTCTTTTTCGGAAGCTCATCACTAAAGAACTTCGAGGTTAAGCGTGTTTGGCCTGAAGCAATTTAGGGATGGGTGACCGACCGGGAAGTCTTCCTAGGTGCGCATGAGTGAGGACAAAGTGCGCAGAAAAGACTAGTTTTGATATATGGGGGCAGTTTATGTCATAAATAAGCGGCCGGATATAAGCGGGCTTGGCCTCGAAAAGGCGAGACGTTACACATGTCCTGGAGTATTGATCCCCTAGGTTGAGCGCTGGGCTCTTTGTTTTTGTTTACTGGTAACAGTTCGTTGTCTAAGTTTAAGTCTTTGTTAGTGTTCGTGTAGCGGAACCTGGTCTAAGTACCTTCTTGTAATGTTGGGCCATAAGCATCCATTTGTGGACGTGAAGGCCGGAATGGTTATTCCGTAATTAAAAAAAAGATTAGTACAAACTCCGTACAGTATAGAGAAAGGGAAAAAGGACACCAGAAGCCTCGATCTATGGCTAGTACATGCCTAGTGACACAAATGATGTGCGGAATATCCGGATATGGGGCTGGGACACGGAATCATAGGAGATGCGTGTGTTCCAAATCATGGGAGGACACGTCAGCATACGGAGGACGGTGCCCTTGTGTGCTAATAATTGGATTATTACTAGTAGGAATAGACACGCGCATCTCTGCTATCTGCTTTGATACACAAAGAATACAATAAAAATAATGTCCATATATATGTTGCTATCTCCAGGTGGAGAGATGGCCAATGGTTAACATGGAAATCACAACCGGATCAAGATATTAGTATTATAATAGTACAAGTGATAATGGGCGAGTGATGATGGCCACGTCCATGTTATTGCACTAGGTGATCCATGCTCCATTAATATATAAATAAATTAAATTATGTACTCGTGGATAAGGATGTCTCCACATGGAAAGATTGTGCCAAAAAATCTAATGAGGTAGGCGGCTATAAAGTTTTGTTGTACTGCACGCAGGTGTGAACTGTGAATTGAATCACTGTAAAGAGGCGGCAAGGGTCATGTGTATGGCAATGGAAAAGACAACCGATGATATAGCATGGCATCATGCTTAGGCGATGAAGGGACGATCATCATATCACACACAAAAGATTCATCGTCTCACCAATTAGTCACTGCTTATGTAATTGGTTTTGAAATTAGATCATGTTTAGTCCTACTAATTAGCATCTAAAGTAGTGATAATTTTTATTAGCAGCCGGATCCAAACAGACCCTGCTTCTCTGTCCTGAAAACCTAGAGAATTCTTCGTCATCGTGTAAGACTAAGAATTCCAAGTTTGCAGAAAATTAAAGTTAAATATATAAAATTACTATATAAAACTGAGCTCAGATGTATTTTTATAACGTACCATTTGTTGTGATAGATGTTTAGATTTTTCTATATATATTTAAAATGAGTTGATTGAGAACAGCTAAAATGTATATATTTTAGAACGAAGAAGTATACATTCTTTTTCACACATTCACATATTGTGAATTTGTGATAGCGCCGCGAGCCGGATTTCTGGAAAAGAGAAAGGCAGTTTGGGTCGAGAGGGTCAAAGTCCTTGTCCAACTTGCAGCTACCAGTGCCAAATGATGAGACCGGTCAGAGCACATCGTCAGTTATATTTACAGGACTCCCGGGACGCTGATGGCCACCGATCACATGCAATGCAAGTACACACATGACACATGTGGTCCACAAAGAGAAAGCAACTGGATCTTTTCTTTGACCTTAGAACCAGATTAGATTAGATTAGATTAGATGTTACTAGTATAATATATAGTATTCCTTGCACGGTTTATCTTTAATTAATTGCTGGTACACATGCATTGGAAAAATCCTTTTCGCAAAAAGTGATAGGACAAACCTCCCTCACTGCTGTCGTCATGCCTGACCTGCAAAACCTTTTCTGTTTCGATCGCTTATTGCAAAGATAGAGTATATAACCTTTTTTAGATAATGATAGAGTATATAACTATAACCAATACTAGTATATATATGCTCGAGCAAGATCTATCCCTGGCCATGTGTGTTATTTGACTCTAAGCAATTAATTAATCATGCGGCGTGTCACAATCTCCTCTTCTTCCCTTTCGTTCCTTTATTTTTCTTTATTATTTCTTTTGGTGGACGAACGATCTCAACTTTGTAGTTGACACGTACGGTACGAGTGAGACGAGATGTACATATCCAGAAATTAGCACAAGGATGACAAGGATACACGGCTGGAATCCGGGTCATACGGCTGGTATCCGGCTCAGAGATAGCGTCGCTGGTACTGCCATCTTCTCAAATATATAATATAATAATTCAAAAAAATATCTCTTCTCATTTTTAATTATTTAGACTGACACTACTCAATGATATACATTCATTATTTAGGAGGCAAGTCGATGTATACTCCCTTTGTACTAAAATGTTTCTCGTCATGATCCACGTACTCAATTTATAAAAAAAAAATAAGTTCAATATTTATACTTTAAAAATAAATTAGTTAAAAAACTAGATTCAAATATATACTAATTATGTATCATAAATATTAATATTTTTAAATATATATTTAGTTAAGGTTGTGTCTCGGGAAACGAAAGCGATAAATATTTTAGAACGGAGAGAGTATTTTGAAACTTTGAACTTATCACTGCTGAGCATCCATGGTAGTATGAGAAGATGAGAACTCATATCTTCACCACTACAGTCTGAGAATTGGAAGTGAGCACCACCACAGCATTAAGACGGGAAGTATTCTTTTTACCCATCTATAGCAACTTGGCTTTAGTAAATCACTAAATACTAAACTCTAAACCTTAAACTACATTAATACGTAAACAGAGTCATGCACGTCCATGGTCAGAATGACCTATGTCCATCAGAATGATCTATGTCTATAGCAACTTAGGCGCGTAATACACATGTGTTGCGGTGGGGTGAAACTAAGCTTAAGTTATAGCCCAATACATATGGATTGATGCGAGTCCAGTTGCATCTAAACATAAATCTAACCATGATTCATAGATCAAATGAGGGGGAGGGTGATGTTTGACGCCACGTCTCGCCGAAGACTAGAAAGGTTGTAGTTGTAGTCAACTTAAAGGGATTCTCCCGTTCGCCGCCCTATCCTTTCTGCTGGAGAAATAGTAAAATCCTCCGGCTAGCAACCCAATTGTCCCGGAACGCATGCGCACGGCTCCCTGATCGAACGTGTCATGTGGCGCAGTGATGACCTTGGTTGGCATTTCTCTCCTTTTTTTTTTTTTTCAGTGCCCATTTCCCTATCAAACGCTGGCTGGCTGCCGTCATACGCACGCGCGCGGTTATCCGGAAGAAGCCAATCCATAGTAGACGACGCTCAAAGATCATGCATCCAAGTCAGAAGCTTGGGCGGGCATGGCAGGTTCTACACTTGTATGAGTGCCGACGACTCCACGAAAAGCGATGCTAGCTCTGTAGGTAGCGCGCCGCGCGCGTACTAGAAACGGCACCGCACATTGCCATTCGCGCAGAACACAACAGACGAGAAGTCACGCGAGACAGGCACAGCTGGAAGGAAGGAACACAGGCCCATGGCTGGCGTGCGCAGCTCTTACATACTATGGCGAAGACGACAGCACAAGCATGCGCACCAACACTAGCACATTCAGTTCGGTCGTCAGCAACTGGACACGGTCGAACTGCCACTACTGATCGAGAGAAGAATGTCGAATGATCGATCTGTGCTGTGAGTCCGATCCATCGATCTCGGCTACTGGCTTTTTGGGCAAAGACGACAACGGAGACAAGCAGGCAGGTCGGTCGGTCATCACCGTAGCATTCCATGGAGATCACAAGACCATGTGGCGTTTGGCAATAGTGGGGGCGGCTTGCTGGCTGCTCTTCGTAGCTTGTTAACCAGATCAACCGAAAACGACAGGTCGAGGTTGCAATTGCAATTGCACTGGGATCGTCGATCTGATCGGGGCGTGCACTGAGTCTCGGATCTGCCGAAGTGATATCGGACAGAACTGGAGCACCTAACGTGGTGCTGCAACCAAAGATACGGATACGGCGGCGCCTTATCATGGGACTCATCAGTGACTGACTGGGACAAGGGTAGTAGTGCGGAGGTGTAGGTGGTGCGGGGCTTTTCGCGCTTTACTATAGAATTGCTCTGTTTTGTTCTTTTAATTGTGCGATTCAGACGTGGAATTGGGTCTGGCGCCGGCACTGCCTGCCGAATTCAAATGTGATGTGAACCAATTTTGCATGTCCCTGGCTCGACACTCTTAGTCTTGTTTCAATACTCCGTATCATTTCCTGTATGTTCTCTCCTTCATCCAAAACTATTCATCCGTTCATTATCTGATTTGTTGGCCCAATGTGTCCAACATGTTAGAGGATGCATGATGCTTGTATCGAACCACCAGGCTTGTTTTTATTTTGTTTTGAGCACCTATAGCATTAAGGGCCCAACCCCCATTGGGATAGACTCGTCCATTGAGGCCAGCCTACTAGCCCAGTCAGAAACACTGTGTGCTGGTTGGAAATTTTTTTTTTAAAATACGTATCTGTATATCTAATTAAGGAAAACATACAGGAGTACATACGAATACAGACACGTACAAATTAGATACACAGACCATTGTTCCACCGTAACCTCACGAAGAACCCTGAATACAGAAAAGATTACATCGATGCCCTTGGAATCTTCGTGAACCGTCCATCTTCGACTGCCTCGCCATCGACGACTGCCGCCAGAAAAGAAGTCGAAGACCACCATGAACTGGAGACGTCCCATCGCACACAAAGCTTTGAATGGAGCCGAAATAGACACTCGTCACGACGAACAGGATGCTCACTGGCGATTCTCCGTCGGCCGAGGCAGTGCCCCAACATTTCCAGCTGCCAACCGGCGACTACCGCCACTGTGCGAGAAAAGAGCTATATCTGGCCGGCCGACAACCCAACACCCAGACATAGCCCTACATCCAAGCAAAAGAAGAGCAGCAGCACCCATCACCTGGCAGACGACGAGCCACCGACCCCAGACTTTGGTACAACCTGGGCTCGACATCGAAAGCCCCTTCTCCACGAGCTCATTGGTGGAGTGGAACACTGTCAAAGCAGGGACAAGCTCGAGGAGATTTAAACCACAGGGCCATCGCCACCTCTGCCTCGCCGACGATGCCTAGAAAAGCAAGCGCAGAGGGCCACCCCCCTCCCCTCGGCAAACCCTAGCTCCCCTACCAACGGACGGTGAGCATACCCTAGACCTAGTAAACCTAAACCTAGCCTATATACATCCGCGCAGCGATTCCGCGGCCAACCTTCCCTTTCAGCACCAAGAAGGTGGCGGAAAGGAGGAAGCCGGCGAAATCGCCGCCGGAAAGCAGCGTCGCCTTCTTTTTGCCCTTTTTTCGGTAGCAGGGGAAGGGGGAGAAGGAACGAGAAAGAGAACACCGATTGTGCAAGTCGGAAACTTGTTTTAGCTGAAAAGCTAACATTTTAAAAAAGCATTCAAATTAACCTTCCAGTAGCTCTTTTAGTCGTGTCAAATGGTGTGGACATGTGGCGCAACTCCACAAATTTCACGCTACATATATTGTCATCACTAACTGTACATTGTGACACATTCAGAAAACACCTTCCACGTAAGTTGTTGATGATATGGCATGAGACTTTGCGTCACCACGAATGGTGTGACTAACCTAGTCACGCCAAAGCATTGTTCACCTACACGGTCATTAGCTTGTTTAGACAGTTTTCGTTTAACCGGGTCTGTTTAAACGTCCGTTCTGCGCAAGTAATAGGTAAACGGTACATGACCGATTACCTTTTAGCATTTAGGATAACAATGTGCATGGTGTGATTGAGACCAATCGCTCTAGCTTGTCCTCTAATTTTGGTTAGTTAGATCTAGATCTCAAGCTCTCTTTTGATCAAGACCAAGGTAGTTAGTTTATGTCTAGACCCCCCCCCTTCCCACACACACACAAACACAATAGTTCAAATCTTGACCTATTCTACAAGGGCATAAATGCATAATGCACCATGGTGGACACAGTCTATGACACCATAGAAACCCTCCTACAAAGTCTCACACATACAAGAATCACACAAGCACTTGGCACCCATAAAATCACTTAACAGGGCATTTTTAAGACATCACACTCTATAATCTCTTGTTGACTAGACGGATAGTCTGTTAGATCACACAAATCATTTTTCACCTAGAGCAGTCACCTTGACAACGGGTTCATTTGACACCGTAGTCCGTCAAACATTCTCTCAATACCCCCGTAGCCATAGTCATCAGGTCTTTGACTAAATTGTGTTGAATCTCTCCGTTAGCAATGGGGCTGACATTGGGGGTCCTCATTGCCTGTGGGGTCGCCGAGTGGGTCTACGGACTATCCGTCACTTCTAACACTTTCCAAAACAACTCGGTTTGCCATTGCTCGCAAGAACAGATCGCGTGGCGCAACTTAAAGTAACTCTCAGAAACAAGAAAAGGTTTCTTAAAAAGATGTGGTAAGTAGATTAAGACGTGGTTAGATAAAGTTTATTAAAAAAAACTACACAGTAAAAATATAGTTTCTATATGCAATGTTAAAAAAAAAAGACGTACCCAGTGCCGTAGGCTCCCGCACCGCGGGGTCTGGAGAAGGGAAAATAGCCAGCAACCATCCCTGCACAAATGTGCAGAGGCTGGGGCTTGAACCATATATGCAATGTTACACAATATAATTTAATAAAAACAACCTGCCTTCAAAAATCACTAGTACAGCCGGTTAACTAGATCATTTAAAAATAAAGCTAATATTAAAGTGAAACCACTATCATGCAAAAAAAATCACAAGTGGGGCCTCTTATAATTCTGCCTTGCTGTGTTGAATGCCACATAATTTGTCAAGAACGATTATAAACAGAAAAACGAAGAGTTGACACCTCAAAACTTCAATCAATACAGAACCCAGAAACTTAGCGGGAGTATATTAATGCAGAGACTACATGACAGGGCGCCAAGGCAACTTGAAATTACAGCCTCCTTCCTCTCCTACCACCCTTTCTGCGCGTGCTGTCGGTGGGGACTGGAGTAACATCCTCTGTACACAATGAATACCAGGTTTAACAAACCATGCAAGAGAAACCACAGTAAATTTTGAAACTATATTATACCAAATATTTTTAGCAACCATAGTAAAGTTTGATTTGTCATAAAACCTTTTCAAAAGAAAACTATATGCACAGGACATTCTACAATTTATGTGTGATACTTAAAAGCAGAGGATGTATTTTAGATGACTACTGGACTACATTTATGCCTCATCCCAGGTTTGGTTCAACCATGCCAATCCCTGGGTTTGCTTCAATGATGCCAACTGCAAGACTATAGAACGGTAGCCAGATAATTGTTTCACTTATTCATAGTAGCTCAAGCTGAAGTTTGCCCTTGAAAAACATAGCATTTACATGTTTACAAATTAGCCCCAAAATACTAGGCTAAGACTAAGACACTACTGAGCTTGGTTCTGCATAACATTCGGCAGCAGACATCAGCTCAGATGAATGGATGAAAGATGCAAAAGGGAATATTCATAGGCCAGCATGCTTACCAATACGACCAATCTTCATGCCAGATCGAGCAAGTGCTCTAAGGGCAGACTGAGCGCCAGGGCCAGGGGTTTTGGTCTTGTTTCCACCAGTAGCACGGAGTTTAATATGCAATGCAGTGATTCCAAGTTCCTGCAAATAGGATATAAGAAACGGAGAACCAACTTATAAACATCAAATGTATTTCTTCCACAGTAAGAAAATACCTTGCATCTCTGTGCAACATCCTGTGAGGCAAGCATAGCAGCATAAGGTGAGGACTCATCACGATCGGCTTTAACCTTCATGCCACCTAGACAATGCAAAAATTGTCAAATTCTAGTCAAAAGAAAAAGGAAGACCAGAGTGCATAGAAAAAATGAACTTGCAAAAACCAGGACAATAGGCAGCTTTAATCAACTCAAACTGGTATACTAAACAAACTAGTAGTCTGAAAGGTTATAGAAGCCTAAAATAACTGGTAAGATAAAGTGCAACTGGATTGTACACACAACTAAACAGAAGATGAAACACAACAGAAATCATGTTCCCTTCCGTGATATAGGCACCTTCATTCAATTTAGCAATGATACCCTGCAGGAATGACTCAGCAAAAT
The DNA here is from genome assembly GCA_023333625.1 of Bothriochloa decipiens. Lineage (NCBI taxonomy): Eukaryota > Viridiplantae > Streptophyta > Magnoliopsida > Poales > Poaceae > Bothriochloa > Bothriochloa decipiens. Next base: position 35,178,393 of record CM041645.1, read on the forward strand.
CAGTGCAAAAAGCAACTGACTGAGACCAAGCAAACACCACAGGATACACAATAGCAAGATGAAGACACCTAAAACAAACAGGAAGAGAGAGGACCCAGAGAAAAACTCTCTGGTCCCTCATTATCAATGTTGCACAGCTATGACTCGAAACGCTCCCACGTGAATGGAAGGGAGGCGATCTTAAGGGCCGTGCTTGAGAAAAACAGTACAAAGCATTGCATTAAAGCATTCCTTCCATCATAAATAAACCAAGATAGCACATAAAGTCCATCCAATTTGATGCTAGAGACCATATCCAAGGAAAAAATGAAACTGAATGAAGCAATTGAATGAAGTCGATGGCAAGCTCGACCAGCCGAACTAACCAGCATATTCATCAACTACAGCTACATCTCTTTATAAAGTAAGAGCCAGTAAATACCCAACAGCACAAATAAGCATATGCAAAAATAACAATGTCATCGCAATCAGAGAGTAGATACAGTATCATATATCAACTACAGCTATAGCTACACCTCTTTACAAAGAAAAAACCTATTAAGTAAATAGGCTACCCCAACTGTAGCAATGCCATTACAATGGTAGTAAATAGTACTAAATACAAAACAGCACTAATGACATTTCAATCAGACAATAATCCCAGTACCATAGGGACTTGCAAAAGAAACGTGAGGAGGCTAAGTACCAGTGATGCGGACGAGCGTCTCCCTTCCAGACAGATCCGTCACATGCTGCAACACCACACACGAACACACACGTAAGTTTCGATTTTACCTTCGCCCAGAATCGGATGGGAATGGAAGCGAATCTAATCGGGGGTTGCGCGGTCTTACGATGAATGTGTCGTTGAAGGACGCGAAGATGTGCGCGACGCCGAAGACGTGCTCACCCTCGCGGACGGCGGGGCCAAGCGTCACGTTCTCCTCCTTGGGCTCACGCGTCTTCTTCCTCCCAGACTGCACAGCATCGGCGCAAAAACATCAACGCGCGCTTTGAGATCTGAAAGAGAAAGCAGAGGTAGAGGTGGCAAAGCTACATACCATGGCGGCGATGGCTGCAAAAGAGGGGTAGGGTTTGCAAGGGAGGACGGCGGCGAGTGGCGGCGGCAAAACCCTAGCACGCAGCGGTTGTGTTCGGCTTCACGCTGCCTGTATAAGTAGCTGTCGACCATTCGTGGCTATGGGCTTTGTTTGGGCCATGCGTGGCTAC
>CM041645.1:35194601-35244490 GCA_023333625.1 Bothriochloa decipiens
TCCTAGCAAAGCTACATATGGATAGCTAGAATTGGACAAATGAAACACATAGTCTGCAAAACTGAAAACCTCTTCCATCAGAAGGAAAATTTTGTTACGGCGGCTCTTGATATTGTCTTCAATCTCTTGCGATTGCATTTGAACAAAGTCCTCGATTGTTTCTGGACCTTCAATTATACAAAAGCTGCAGAAAAGAAACATGATTGATCCTGTAAGGCTGAGCCAGAACGGAATAGCATACTTATTGTTCAACTAAGTTTCCATAGAAAGATATTGAGGCTTAATCTATTAGCGCTTACCAGTTAGGACTGTTAACTTTTGTTTTTTATTACTCCTCGACTACTAGGTTAATAATGCACTTCAGATCTATTAGTTTGATCTGGCATATAAATATTTTTTTATGATATTATTTCTAATATCGAATATGAATATATCTCGGTGAATCGTTGATGTGATCTTCCCTCTAAGGTCAGAACTTAGCGTTAGTATAAACTGCAATTTTAGAACTAGAGCAGGAGGCTCGGAATTGAAATATCTTGGGAAGATGTCCCCAGCAGATGTTCACTAGAAATGGATATGCTGTAAGCTAACTGGGACTATATCTTCCCAAGCAGCTTCTGCAAAAAATCTCAAACTTGACGAGTGCATGCTAATCCTACCCCCGTCGCCGCCGCCGCCGCCAAGCAAGAACTCATCATACTAGCTAGTAGCTACTAGCTCAACAGCAACCCCGTCGTCCCTCGAACCATTTCGCAACAGAAAATGGCAAATTTCAACAGCGAATCAAGGTAAATCAACCTGGATATGCCGCCGTCCCCGGCCGCCTCCTTGGACTCGCCAGCCGGGGAGCACCGCCGCAGCACCAGCGGCCGCCGGCCGCCGCATCCGGCTTCTCCCCTTCCCCTCGTCCCCCGCGCCGCGTAGTAATGCAGGCCACGACATGGCGAAGGCCGGCGCAAAGGAGCGGCCGCGCGGAGCATGCGCGGTCTCGCCGTTGGCGGCGGTGCCGCCGGCGGCGCGGCGAGGCGGAGGCAGGACATGGCCGGCCAACCCGGCGCCGCGTGGCTCGCTGTTACGGGGGCGTATGGAAGCGTCCGTCCGCTGGTATTTGGATAGGCGACGGCGAAGCGGGTCGGGTACACGGGATGCCGTTACCGCGGGTAGATGACAAATGTGGAAAGGCGAAGTATCTCGCGACAACCGACAGCAGCATCGAGATTTCCTTCGTTGACGCTGCAGGGGTGCGGTGCGGGTGGCAGATTCAAAATTTTGCCAACGCCTTGTTTACGTACCCAATTTTAGGTCTAAAATTCTACAAAATTTTTATTTTTTCACATCAAAATGTCGACACATGTATGGAGTACTAAATATAGATAAAATAAAAAACTAATTACACAGTTTTATTATACTTTAAGAGACGAACATTTTAAGCCTAATTAATCAATATTTAGACAATTATTATCAAATAAAAACAAAATTACTATAATATGACGGGACATTTACTATACAGATTTTGGACCCAAAATTAAATATCTAAACAAGGCCCAAGTCGTATGATGGCGCAACAAAATAATACGAGATGATCTTGTATAGACTCATAACATGACCACGGCAGCTGAATCTTCCCGTGAAACTTCATTTCGTTCTTGTGTCTCTATCAATAGATATGGATGGGTCTTCCGTGTTGCCTTAACAATTAGCAAAAAAACAATTGCTCCATTAACATGAATCGCACGGCTCAGCCCTGCAGAGTACTCCCTCCATAATCTTTTGTAGGGCCTACGAAGATTTCTCATTTTTGATGTTTTACGTAGAACATTAGTAGGTATCGGTCTCGTGAAGTCCGAGCAGCGTCCAATCAAAAGTGTTAGTACTTTTTACATGTAGCATCTCCAATTAAAATGTTTGATGTTTCATCTTAGTTTTGGATGGTTACTACATACTGCATGCATGCAGAGTGCTACACCCTACACACATTATTTACTACCGTCTACCACCATTAATCTTTTCATACGCCCTACAAAAGATTATGGAGAGACTACATAATGTTTTTGCCAAATGCCACCGTGTTTAAGAGATGGATAGAGATCGAAGTTGAACAAGAAGTAAGGGTTGTTTGGTTATCACCTGACCTCACAACGACAATTTACCAAAATGAATGGCTTCTCAGAGTTTTGTAGCAATAGCAAATTGTTTGCTACGTATAAAAGTGTGATAAGGTTGATGTTGAAAATGTTGTCTATGATGACAAGTGGGGTACAATATGCAGAGATCATTGTCCAAGAAACGAGATGAGATTTGAGCTCAGATGATGCTCCTAGCTAATTGATATTTGCCTCACTCTATCTTTGAAATGTAAATCAAGTAGAAATTATTTACAAATAAGAACGAGTTGTTTTTCCGTAGAGCATATTTGACTAGCTGACTTGTGACAGTCATTGATAATTTTTTTTTTTGATCGAACCGGTTGGGGAGTCCCCGACCCTCCTTTTTTAATTAAATAAAAGAATGGTGTTTACAAAAGGATTTTACAAGGCTGCAGGCCCAAAGGAAAAAAAGAGGAGATATCTACATGTAGCTATCTATCCAAGTCTTGAGCCTGGTGCTTCTAGGGGGCTTGGTTTTGATACACACCAAACCTAGTTCCTCCCTGAATTTCTGCCTCCACAGGCTCTCACTCCTCTGACCATTGTTGAATATAATCTTTTTTCTTATAGTCCAGATCACCCAGCATGCTGTCAACATAATTTCTCTGAAGATGGGATCACCAAAATCACTCCTTGCCTTGAGGACCATGTCAAGAGGGCTGATCGTCCGATCCCAAAACACTGGGATTGAGCTCCAGCAGTTTTTGCTAAACGGGCACTCAAAGAAAAGATGAAAGCAGGTCTCCTCACAATTCAGATCACAAAGGACACAACTGTAATCAGCCAGTTGCATCTTCTTTCTTTTCAAAATGTTTCTTGTATTCGGCCTGTCACTGATTAGGAGCTAGAAAAAAATTTTGTGATTGCCAGGGTTACCTGCTGACCACGCCCATTTGAACATTGGAGGAGCTAGTTTGCTAACAGTCATTGATAATTGGAAACCAAGTGAAGTTAATCTTTTTTAACGAGGACATTATATTGGTTAATTGTAACCAAATCAAAGCATTTATCAACACTTAGGTTTCGCATGGTGGAACCTTTATATGCTTCAAATCTTAGGTGCTCATTTTTTTTTTGAAACTTGTTCTAGGATTTAACAGCGTTGCTCTTTTAGAGATAGATGAAGTGTTTATCAACAACGACGATTGTGGTGGTATAGTGTGGTGAGTGTTCGTGTATATATGATTAACTACATATGCATTGTGTTTCATAGAAATAACAGTAAAAAATGTCTTGTGATTTCAAATAAAGAACTCCAGCTTTGCATGAACTGATGACATGGGCCAGTATGATCTACAGTCTTAATTCAGCCCAAAGCCACACTTCTTCCATGCTACTCTCTTCAATTTCCACTAAAAAAAAGAGGTGCTATCTTCGAGTTTTCACGAACCCTTGTTTTAACCTTTCGATATCACATTGCCTAGTCCCGATGTGGAACTAAAACCATCTCCCACGCTTCCGAAGCCCCACCGTGCCTTGTCCAAATACGGGCTGCGTGTTTACTCTACGCTACGGCATACGGTCCCGCTGCTTCAATGGCTGACGTACCGGTGGTGCAGCCTGGCGAGCGTCCGCCTCGGGTGTGGACTTGTCTTCCGCCCTCTATTTTTGTTGGGAGTTTCAGATCGAGCTGGGTAGCTGGCCCTTTATGCCGTGGCTTGATGAGTTCAGTTTTAGCGCCAGTGCCCGCGTATAGGCTGACAAGTTGGTTGGCCAGTGGCCACGCTACATGATGGCCGGCCACCGTGATCTCAATACAGCCAGCTTTCCTCTCCTCGGACTACAAGTACCAGCGACAGCGTTGAGCGAGAGCAGGCGGTCTCAACGGCTGACGCGCCAGCTTTTCTTGCTTGTCCAAGCAGATCGATCCCCTATGGCTCCTCGGGTTCCCCTCGTCGGGGCGCTCCTGCTGCTCCTCGCCGTCGCGCTCGGCGCGGTGCCGTGCGAGAGCGCCGCGCCCGCGCCACGCCTCCGCGGCTCCGTCACCTGCCTCGACTGCTCCGCGGGACAGACCTCTCCGGTACGTACCTACACTGGTAGTCTGCTCTCACTTGTCCCTGTGTCGCGTCAACCAGGCGCCTGAGAAAAAGTCCGAGCGTGACATGCACATGCGCACTCGTGCCTAATGTCTTTCGTGACAGGTGTGGTCGTGGCGGTGAAATGCGCCGGTGACGACGGCGGCGGCGCGGGCCTCCACGCGGCGCAGACCGACGGGCGCGGCAACTTCGACGTGGCCGTGCCAGGAGCGTCGTCAGCCTCTTCGTCATCGGCCTCGCCGTGCGCGGCGAGGGTCCTCGGCGCCACGGAGCAGCTCTGCGCGCCGCAGCGGCTCACGGTCGCGCGCGTCGTTCCGGCCCGGGCGCCTGGCTCCGCCTCCGCCACCTCCTCGTATGTCTTGGGCTCCCGCCTCGCCTTCTTCATAAGGTGCGCCGCAGCTAGCGGCAGCTCCGCTGTTGCGACGACCATGGCCGAGGCCGACCGTGACCGTGACCACCAGGGGAACGCCCCGCCGGAGCCGGAGCTGAGACCGGCGCCCCCGGCGGTGCAGACGCCGGTGTGGCCTCCGCCGTTCGCTGGAGGCAACAGCCCGCCCTTCAGTTTTGGAGGACTGCCTCTCATCTTCTTCTTCCCGTTCATCCCGATCATCGGCATCCCTTGAACGTGAACGCTTGCGTGTCCAAAGTACTACTAGTAGTGAGTATGAGTGTATTTGATTCCCACATGTCCGTTTCGAAGTGATATTAAGGTATCCATGACATGTTTCGCAAAAAAAAAAAAAAAAAAAAAAGGTATCCATGACATGATGCTAGTGTATGTCCGCCAAAACAGCAGCCAATAATGCAAGAGATTGTATTTTACGTACATGAGTAAAGAGCGCAGCTGCGTCGTTTCGTATCGTTATATAATAATGCATGCAAGAGTAAAGGGCGCAGGCAGGTACGTTTTTCACTACAAATGTAACCGTGCCAACCGAAGATGGGCAACAACTTTCTTGTCCAGACGAGCAGCAGAACAAACTATTCCATGGTCCAGGCTTTGCCTGCTCAAACCGAGCAAACCAAAAATTCAAAAAAAAAAAAAAAAAAAAAAACCGAGCTAACCAGTACACGAGAAGGGCCTCACGAACAGACATGGTAAATTGGTAATTGGTAATGGACCACACACAATAAACACACTACACAGCACCTCTCCTGCTCCACAACATGCGCTAAGCCTCTCTGGCTTTGGCTTTGACGCGGTTAAATATTAAAAACCCTCAGCTTCAAACTGTTTGAAATCCAATTTAAATTCAGACACCAAATGTTGTTTCAAGTTATGGTCCAGAGTACAAGGATAATCAAGATCTCCAGACAACCACCTTGCGCAAAGCTTAAGCAGCTCAACCTCAAAGTTTTCTTACACTTCCGAATGAAATTCTCAATAAATTGCAGAAAGACGGGTGTTTACATGTTTAGGAGACACAACACGAAAATAGCTAAAGCATATGGTGTGATTTCACACCGCATCAGCATTATGCCAACCCTTTGTGCATGGAGGTATCTCCATAAACTCATCAAACTCCTTGACATGAACATCACAGCATTTCCACTGCAAGAACAGATTACAGTTTAGGGATGGCAAGAATAGTTATTTACAGAGGCAGAAATCAACATATAACTTTGAAAAGATACATACCCCTCTCATCCTGTCATGGAAAACAGCAGGACCTGGATGGTAGTCACATGCAGAATCATGGTTATCCTTCTCCTTGTAGGATTTACCACAACCTTTATTTTTACATATTCTCGGTTCATTTATATCGATCCTTTTCTTGGGCGGTGGAACAGAGGATTTCTCAACAGGTTCCTTGTTTGTATCATCCATGGCAGCTGGTTTTTGTGGCTTGGGCTGTGATCCTGAAAACATAGCAACAAAAGCTCCACTTAACAATTCTTTTAATAGGTACAGTAGCAATAATGCTTTTTACCAAACTATTACTGCAAAGGACCATATGGTGTGGCCAAAAATATGTGAAGGGTGGTAAACTGCTAACACTTACGAATAGGAATCAATCAGTTTAACAAAAAACAAACTCACCATGATCAGAGCAAAAGAAACCTTGCTGACACCTTCCACACGCATCAACTCCCACACCCTGCTTAGAAGACTGGATTGGTGTTGCCTTCATAGGGTTATTAGTTGAAACAGCTTTTGTGATAGGTTTTTCGGTTGTATGCTTTCCTGTTGTGCATCTACACCAAAAATAGAGCATGCGCTCAGTTACTTCTCGCTCCGCTGATATAAGAGGTGGCTGGGTGATATTGGTCTATAATGATGAAACACCATGATCAAAACCAGAACGTGGAGTTGTGGATCAGCTTTAAAACACTATTTCATACTGAGTAACGGTACAAAGACATCAATTCTTGAACATTTCTTTTACCAGCAAACCTAGACGTATATCTGGATCTGCATGGAGAATAGAACAACTAGGTTGAGCTGAGCTCATTCATGCAGTTCCTGGGATTAGGGGCTAGGAAATATCCAAGGAACACTAGTCCTAACTATCCTCTCAAGAGAGACTAGTGGACTAGGGACTATTAGTCCGTATGTTTGGTAATTTAGGGACTACAAGGGACTAAAAATTAGCCCCTAGTCCCATTGGAACCAAACAGGGCCTTATTAGAGAATTTGCCACATATTTCTACTAGTGTGTTCTCCGCTTAACCATCAGAAACACTTTTCATCAACTGCTGATATATCAAATCACTTCAAAGAGTTTACAGTGAAATATAAATCAAGCCATTTATGGTCACGCATAACCCAAAATTCTTAACCTTTTTTTTTTCTAGAATACGCAGGAGGCCTGCATATCATTGCATTAAGATAGGGAAAAAAGGAAGGCTCAAATAGCCAGTACAAAACTCACACCACACACACACCACAGGATTTTTAACAGCCACAAACGTGCATATTCATAACAAAATTCTTAACCTCATAGATAGTTATTAGAAATATACAAGCAATTACCACTTAGCCTTCTTTATTCTTTATTTAGTAATTTTAGTAAACTGTTGCCTGACTTAATGGTCATCTAAGTCACTTCATAGTCATGGTACTCATAAATACACAACCATCCAACGATTTGAAATCAAGCACTTATATCAACTCCTTGCCTACAATTGCTGTTAGTAACTTAGGTCAATTCAGTCTCTGGTAAATACTTTATACAAGTCAAGTCACCAAAAAAATAAATTTGAGCATCCAAATATGAAATATACCTGCATATTACTATGAAAAGCAAGGTGGCTAATTCACAAGCACCAAATTATCAGATATTCAAAGTGGATTTGGTGATCTGCCCAATGGTTTTTATATTGGGTTGGTAAGTAGCCAAAGCACAGAGAGATTTTGTGTAAACTTAGCACATTATACGAAGTAAAAAAAAAAAGCACATTTTTTTACTCCTTCTGATCCCAAATATAAGCCCATCTAGCCTTCTCTCGAATGCACAAATATAAGTCCATTAAAACTCCAATGCACCCTTTACTCTCATTCTTCCATATCTGCCCCCCAGTTCCTGTGCCCAAGGCTAATTGACTTATATTTGGGATCCAAGGGAGAAAGGAAAAGGAAAAGCATCATATTTACGGTATATTAAAATCAGAAGCATACCTTCATTTGCTCTGCAGCGTAATGGAAATGCATTGAGCATAATATGTCCAAAGCAATGTTCTTAAATAGGACAGCTCATCACAATTAGTTGTCCTTGTTGTAACAAGGACCTCAATTAAAACCTTCGATTCGATTACCTCAACTAGAAACCTAATTGTCTGACTAATCATGGGTCACCCAGACAACTAGTTGCTCAGCCCAAGTAACTTTTGTGGTGAGGGAAGATTTTGGGTCAGTCTTAGCAGACCCATTAGGTTTTCCAATATATATACCGTGGACAAGAGGAGAGAAGCTTCCAAATCGTGTATCCACTGTTTTTCTTCACGCTTGCGCAGGTTTCGGGTCAGTCTTAGCACCTGGACGACATGACCAACTAACCGGGGACGACGACTAATCCATCTGATCAGTGGTCCTACGACTAGCCTCGACTAGATGATCTGATAACATTGGTCCAAAGCAACAAAAATCTTAATGTCATATGAAACCCAAACAACAACACAGAAGTGAATCCAAACAACTGCAATCAGATTTTCCCCCCTTTCAGGCAGCAGAGCCTTACAGAGAAACTACCATATAGCGTATCTTTATAAAAGACTACTGTGTTACTATCATGTAAGAAACTCAAATACTCTAGGAGTAAGTAGAGAACAAAATGAGCACAAAAAACAAAGGAGTTGTTGCTCAGTAATAAAGGCATAAAGCTATGTTTGGGTACAATGTTGCTCTATCATAAAATAGCCAAAATAGAACATAAATCTAATTTGTGAATATCAATGATGTAACAGTAATATATGCTGCCTCTGGCCCAAAATAAGTGTCATTTTGGATTCTGTGTAGGCCAAACTTTCTTAAGTTTGACTAGATTTATAGAAAATATTAACAAGATTTGCATAAGTTTATTGTAAAGATATTTTTAACAGTTAATCAAATGGTACTTATTATGCATCATAAATATTAATGTTTTTTACTATATATATTTGGTCAAAGTTAAAAGCTTTTAACTTCTCAGGAAGTGAGATTACACTTATTTTGGGACAGAGGGAGTAGAGAAGACTTGCTGACATAGCTGCATTTTCACAAAGCACAAATTCTGCCTGTTAGGTTCATGTCCCCACAGAGCAAAGTTATTGGCAAAACCTAATTTTGAAAATTACTGCATCATTTGGATAATGGACAACCTGCAGGCACCAATTTAGCTGAGTGAAGCAGCGCAAGTGATTTGATCGCTCAAGGATTTCCCACACACGATGTTAGATTTTGTTTTGGGCATTACCAATTATTGGTTAGGTTTAAGTCGATTCTCAACCAGACAATCATACTGACGTGCATACCAAGGTAGGAAGAGGGATCCTTACCCAGGTATCTGCAAAAATAAGCTGAAATCGTGGCTTCTTTGCTTGCAGCAGCTCCATTCTTTCATGCCATCATGAAACAGAGGCTGAAAAAGCATATATGTTAAGGAATCTGACGATGATTTCCTAAACAGAAATGCCTCTCAACAAAGGGGAAAACTTACTGCCTGCAAGAGAATAAAAACGATTGGAGAGCTGTTAGAACTTAGAATAGTAGTGGTGAAATAAATGTGGAGCAAGCACACTTGATGAAAACTAAAAGGAGGATGCAACATCATGTAAGATAAGCAGGAATGTGTGCATAATGTGGTGTCTGGTTATTTGTATGAGGTTCTACTATGTGAAAAATCCTATATGTGCCACTAATACTCGATAGCCAATTAGCCACCTTCAGTGGCAGTATCCAGTAGTGTAGAGGGCTTAAACGTCACAATCCAATTTACAATCACCTCCAGTATAGTGTTTGTGGTTGTCTAGAAAAGCAAGATAATAGTTCCTTGTGGAACAGGTAGCTATTCTTTTCCCAGTCTGGCAGTCATTTACTTTTGACAAGTACAGTTATCAACTACTCCAGATTGCAACAGTCACGAAGGGTTGTACTGGCTATTTTTAATTTTTTATTTCACAGAAACATTTTGCACAGCTAGTGCTAGTGAACCACCACTACAAGGGATGGATAAGTGAATCCAGCCTAGGGGTAGAACTGCAGGGCCGGCGCACGTACTCAGGGCAGGCGAGCAGATGCCAACCCCCGCCTATTTGGGATTTAAATCAGTGATGTGACTCATAATTGTCTTGCCCGGGTACCAGGGTTTTGGGAGGAGAGGGGAGGTCAGATGAGGCGGAGGAGGAGCTTACGGAGGGGTGGTATTGGCAGGAGCCCTCGGGGTTGTCGGCGTCGGTGAATACGGCGTCGCAGCCGATCCGCTGGCACCGCACCGGTGCGGCTGTGCTGCCGCTCTTCGCCGCCTCAGTCGCCGTTGACATCGCCGCCGGTCCCCTCTCCCCGTGTCCCCGTCGCCTGCTCCGGAAAAAAAAGTCGAAAGATCTCGCTACCTCTAGAGCCCACGGAAGGAATAAAACAAGGGGCAACCGGGCAGAACCCGAAAACGGGTCTGAATTGAATGTACGAGCCACGAGTGTAAACGGATTCGAGACAGATACGAATACACAGTATTTCTCGCATTCGGATTTGTATTTACGAACAATATTTCTCTCATTTAGAATAATACTGATAATATATTTAAATTGAATATCTTGATATATCGATAAGATGTATGATTGATTTTTTCCGAAGTCCTTCAATGGAACGAGCTCGTTTTAATTTGATACTGATGTCATTATAAACTTGTGGGTTATCAAAATATTATATTAAAAGAATTGGTCATTTCCATTTGGGTAAATAACACCATATACCATTTGAGTATCTTGGAACCACTCATTTGAGTCGATTTTGCCTAAATTGTACACTTTTTAGACCGAATCCACGAGCCTGTGTTTATCTCGTGCTAATCAAAATTTTCAAACATTCCTATCCCATGCATCCACAATACTTGACCTGTTCAGAAGCAATCAATGGCGATTGCTCAGCCTGCCGCTTCTTTGGACTTGTGACACAGGGTACTTCTTTCTCCGTAAGTCGTTTAACTTTTTTTTTATAAAAAAATTGATCACTCGTCTTATTCAAAAAATTATATAAAAATCGTAACTTGTTTTATTAATAAAAGTTTTTTCAAGAATAACACGAATTTGACTATGTTTGCGTAATTTTTTTAATACAAATATGGGTTAAAAAAATTAAACGACTCACAATTCAAGATGAATGAAGTATTTAACCGTGAAAAAAGCAGGCACTAGCAATCGAACATGATCTTCATGTACTGACAAAACAAATGGTATATAAGGGAATTATTAAGAAAGTTTGCACGATAACAAGTGAAGAGTCTCTTTGCGTTACGAAACTATCCATGTTACTCCTCGTGGCAATCTAATGACTGATTTGGTGGCTCATGGAACCATCCTGTGACGATGGATATTCAAGCTTCGACCCTATCGCGAGTGCCAAAAGAAGAGTCTCTTGGTTTCAATATAATCCCCCTTTGCGAATTTTGCGAGTACCATTTAGACGCCTTGGACCCTTCATGTTCCAACTATTTCTAAGCCGTCTAGAAGATGGCATCAACCACCAATAGTAACCAGAAAACTGCTGCCACCATATTTCTTTAATGCCACAAGATGCATTCTAACTAAGCAATGCATTGGAACACATTCAATCTGTTTAAACCAATTACTAAGGATGCAAGTGAGCTGAGAGTGTGCTTGAGATCTCCAAAGGTGTGTATTAAGAAATGGTCAAGATAGTCAAAAGAGCCTACCATGTCATCTATTTATTTATCACCACAGGTCTTATGCACATACATAATTAGACAACATCTAGCCGCACTAGATAGCAACAGTTGCATTAGAGTTTCTCTCATAGTACAATTATCTGGTAGCCATACACTTTATTGCACCTTGGCCGGCAAAAAACAAAGGCCTACGATATACTTTTGCCCTTGGCTTGCTCTCCTTTTTTCCTTGTTATCTAAGGTTGAGCACTTCGTTTGATTATGATCACCACCTCACTATCTATTTTGCTTTGCTCAACTCCAGGTATTCGTTGAGAACATTAGTCCTCCAATTATCACTCAACTGCTAAAATGCTTTCAATTGCGCCCCTGCTTCCTCGCGTTCGATGCCCCTCTCAAATTTGAACATCCATTTCAATGTATATCAAAACAACATAATTTGTATGATATCCAATTTCAATGCCAAGGGTGATTTTGAATTGAACTCAATTCAAATCCACATCTCGTTCCTCAAGAAGTAAATTTCTTAAAATTAACCAAATTTATATAAAATCTGTTAATATTTACAATGTATCATAAATATCATCAGATCAAGCATGCCTATATTTTTTATAATAAAACTATCTAAAGATAAAAAAACATTTAGACTATTTCTATATTTATTATAATTATTTAGAAACTTGAATGTACATTAGTTATTAATTTTGGGGCGGAGGAGTATTCAACCAGACTCTGCTTGATGGAAGTTTCACATGTCTGAGAGTCGAGATACATCGTGTGAATTCGCTTGGTTTGTGTGCGCGTGTCCCTGTGACAGCGAGGAAGGTCTGAATTCTTGGAAGACCACACGCCCCTTTTCGACCGATTCCACTTCATCAGAACTTCCATAATTTTTTTTCAGACGCCGAAACCTCCAACTCCCGCATCGCATCGAACCCTCTCCTCCGGCCGCCATCCAAGCGAACTCCTCCTCCCGTCTCCTCCCGCCGCGAAATTCAACCGCCCGCAAAACCCCGGTCCGATGCGGCCGATCCGGCTGCCCGAGCCGCCGGGCGTCGACGGCATGGAGACGCCCGAGATCTTCTCTGGCAGCGGCACGGGCGCTGCCGCCGTCGTGCGCCGCGCCGTCCTCATCGGCAACGGCTCCCCCGGCGCGGAGAACCAGTGTCTCGGACTCGCCCGCGCCCTCGGCCTCGCCGACAACCTCACCCTCTACGTGAGTCGGTTCCCTTTCCTTTACTTCCCCCCATACCCACCATTCCCATTTTACGCACTTTCTGTTCTAGTATTGCTAAACGAGGTGGCAGACACGAATGGAAACCCCAGTTTCGAACGCTCGTGTAGTTGCGCCCCACTGTCGCAGAATTTAGTGATTTTCTGGGCTGATTTAATTTTGCTTTTGGGGGGCTTGGCTTGCAGCGTGTCACGAGGCCGAGAGGAGGGATCAATGAGTGGCTGCACTTTCTCCCCATTTCCGTGCACAAGTTCATAGACCAAGTGCTCAGGCAGTTCTTCAGCAACACCAGGTTCGCGATAGTGATTCAGGGAAGGAAGCCGTACCGTGTCCTGAATGGCGGCGGATCAGTTGGGTTGTCTGCAGTTCTGGAAGCAGACGTCAAGAAGATTGTTACTGTGGCTCGTGATACATATGAGAAGTAAGTCCGTTTTACTGTTGTAGCTTTTCTCAGTTGCTTCCTTCTATAAACCTGTGCACCAGTCTACCGTCTTTTAAGTTTTAACCATTATTACTCATGCTAAGGGTCACTGAAATAATTGACTAGTTCATGAATTTTGCTCATTTGCCAATCAGAAGTGTTAACCTTATCTATTGCATTAATTATAATGGCCCTTTTTGGGTGTATCATTTTGTTTATCGTCTGAGGAGCTGCTCACATATTGCGATTATTGGACCTTGACATTTATGCAAAGCACACACCTTTTGTGAATACATGATCCTGTGCAGTATGCTTAAAGGAGGAAACATTGGAGCATGGCATATGAGGCACAGTTGTTTGCATATTTGTGATATACATAATTGAGTTCAAAAGCCAATTACAACATCTACTTTATGAACATCTTGAAACCACACATAATAAATATCAGTCACTTGACAATTTATTTCTATTTTTTTCAATCAAGAGGTTGAACCCAGTAAACAATTCCATCCAAATGAATGCTCTAGTGTGCGCTTAAGCTAGAGCTGCTCCTTCTGTCACATTGGACTCTACTAGTAAAGAGATATGGGCCTTCTTGTCCGACTCAACAGGAATGCATGAAAAGCTTCTTCTCACCCAGAGTTCCTAGCAGCTTAAAGCCTGTTAGCTACTTCCTTTAGGTTTCCAGGTTGCCCCACTGTTTTTTTGTTGGAGAGATGGAATGGAGTGCTTTATGAAATCCGATCTCATTCGAATAACTTTCATTTGGCTGGTCATTTTTGCTGTCATATACCATTGTATCACAATGGTGTTACAAGCTGTCACTTATGAGTGCATCCTGTGATGCTCGGCTGGAGCATAGGGCCTCCATGAGCTTCTTGTAAGGTCTTTTGGCAGGGGTTCAGAACCTTACTGTGGTTGTTTTGTTTTCAGTTTTTATTTTCAGTGCTCTTGTAGAGTGGTGTGGGTGTGTGAGTGTTGTTGGGGATTTCTTCCCTATATTTCAAACCTTTCTTCTTAATGAAATGATGTGCAGTTCTCTCGTGCGTTTGATAAAAAACATTCTATAAGTCTGTGTAGAAATACCGTTCTCATTTTCTATAACTTTATGGTTTTTGTCCCTGGCCCTGCCAGGGTGTGCCCCCTAGAAAATCTAAGTTCTTGCCTTAACAAATGTATTGCTTGTGGGTTGGTTATCACGTTTTGTAACTTCCTCAAAATCAGGCAGTCCTACTGTCTTTTGAATATTATGCTAAGATGCGAATATAACATTATGACAATTAATTCTTCTTCCAGGGAAGGTCCGACATTAGTCGTTGCTTGTGGCTGGGACACTATATCATATTCAAGCTTGATAAGGAAAGTAGCTTCAGATAATGTGTTTGTCATCCAGGTAGTATTCATACATAATCTGCTGACTTTGGTACTCCTATCTGCTATACAGTAGATCCACACAATAAACTTGCAAATTTTAATCTGATTCTTGTTATGTGTGCTGTTTTTATTTCAGATCCAGCACCCACGGTCTCGCCTGGATAGGTTTGATTTGGTGGTGACTCCTCGCCATGATTACTATGCTTTAACTGCTAGTGGACAACAAGAAATTCCACGCCTGTTCCGCAGATGGATTACTCCACAGGAACCGCCCAGGAGCAATGTGGTATGCTGCCTTTTTCATACTCATAGTTTTCTTGTAACTTGCACAGTGGTGGCATGCTGATTCTGAATTTTGAATAACCAGGTACTTACTGTTGGTGCACTACACCAGGCTGATTCTGCTGCGCTACGGCTTGCTGCTATAGCCTGGCATGATGAACTTGCCCCTTTGCCTAAGCCATTGCTAATTGTCAACATTGGGGGCCCCACCAGTAATACTCTGTCTCCTGTGCATGTTTTTGCATCGTTCTGTTTTGAGTTTTCTACAGAGTAAATCTAGACATTTATGCCAGTTGTTGCTCTCAGACAGGGATGCTGTTAGTGTGGCTTGCGGTTTGCCTAGTGCATAGATGCATATAATGAGTGAATGTACTATTTCCTTTACTGATTGGATGGCTTTCCTTTATTTTGATATCATATTGGATAGGCTTGCTGGTAGTATTATGAACCTAATAGGATTGATTTCTAATGAACTGCAGAAGAATAGTACTCCATTCCGTATGAGACGTTTTTCCGGCTTTTCTAGATACATTGCTTTTACTATGAATATAGGCATAGTGTATATCTAAGTGTATGGCAAAAGCTATGAATCTAGAAACGCCAAAACTTCAATTTGGAATGGATGGAGTAGTTTCTTATCTGCTAGTGTTGTATTATAATACCAATTGATTATTAAACTTGCAAAAAGTAAAGTGTAAGTGTAAGTATGAAAATGGAAATATCATCCTTTAGGCTGATTAATATGGCATTGTTCATTGATTTAGATATTCCATCTATTCATATTATCCTGAACTTCATCTCACCAATAGAAAAAAAAATAGTAGATCCCAAATATCTGCTCTACGTCCAATTTAACAGAAGAACTCTACATTTAAGCCCATTGCCACCCAAGAGCGCAACAAGTTCACCCTGGCCTCATACCGCATGGTTATGTGAAAAAGACAAAGGAGACAGGCATCCAATACTGCAGAAATAAGAATATCATTACTCGAAGAAAATTCTCTTAATATTTCGTTTCATTGTTTTTTGTGAACCTTTGTTAACGTGAACATTGGAGCATATCAGTGCATCACTTTCCCTCCCAAAGTCCTTAGAAAACCCATACACTAGTCAACTTAGGTCAATTGGTCCAGGGTGCAGTTTGCCCTGCAGCAAATCTGGCACGTCCGCAGGTAGAAAACAAGTCAATTGCCATTTTCTGTACATGCTATGAGGTACTGTCAGCTATTTTGGACGTTCCATTTCCCAACTTACATACCTACTGGCCTTCATATGTTCCAATTTTCACATTTTATTCTTTGGACATCATTTCCAAATGTGCTGAATTATTTGCTTTTCATACTCAGATACATGATGATCTTTCTAATGTGTTTTTTTCCTTTAAATGTTCAGGGAACTGTAAATATGGTGTAGGTCTTGCCAAGCAGCTCATAACTTCTCTGTATAATGTGCTAGATAGCTGTGGGAGTGTCAGAATCTCATTCTCTCGGAGAACACCATGGAAGGTATGGTATTTGGCAGTTCTTTTTTCTATAATACAAGTTGGTAGGCTTGACAATTCAACTGTCTGCTTGCAGGTCGCTGATATTGTATTAAAAGAATTTGCTGGACATCCCAAGGTCTATATTTGGAATGGTGAAGGTAGAATCCGAAGACTAGTAGCTCTAAGTTGTTCAGTATTTTTGCTTTTTACTCAACTTGTTTATTAGCAACTATTTTTTTCTTCTGCAGAACCTAACCCTCACATGGGACATCTTGCATGGGCTGATGCTTTTGTCATAACAGCTGACTCGATAAGTATGTTAAGTGAGGCATGCAGCACAGGGTAAGTTGTTTTCGTATTGGAACGACTTGCACGTTGCAACTTTTTTATGAAGTTTCATGAGTGTGACTAGCTTCAAATTACCATCGCTACAGGAAACCTGTTTATGTTGTTGGGACCGAACACTGTAAATGGAAGTTTTCAGCTTTTCACAAGACTCTACGGGAGCGAGGTGTTGTTCACCCATTCACTGGATTGGAAGATGTAAGTTTTTTCAATATGTCTACTAATGATAATCTCTCTGGAGTGACCACTTTGATACTATGAGCAGATTTTGTTTGAGTATGTTATCCCATTCTAAGCAAGTTTTAGTGCCGATCATTTTACTTTATACATAATACTGGACTTTTGCCCACAATTTATATGCCAACTTTGATCCTAACTCCTAAAACAACTTTTCTGTGCTTGTGAACATCCCTAGCTTCTCATGCACAAATTGTTATCTGCGTATATATGGCAGTGCAAATATTGTATAATTTATTGTTGGCATCATTTGTAGTTCCTGTGGTAAATACCCACTATTCTAACTGTTCTTGTCAAAAGTTCATCTAAATACATCAGAAATATCTAGTTCGTGCATAATTATTATGAATTGGAAGTATTGAGTTCTACAGCATATCGGTACTTGATTGTTTTGCATCATGTAGCTTGCCCCACCATATAGAAGATTTTTTAGTATATACTGGTAGAATGATCAAAATGAACAAGACAAATCTATTTTGTTAGGTGAGGTTTCCTTGAAGCTCAGATGTGGATGTACTTGCACAACTTATCACTTGAGTTTCCCTTTTGTAGATTTCAAATACCTGGAGCTACCCTCCCCTAAATGATGCCATTGAAGTAGCTACTCGTGTTCGTGAGGTGATTGCAGAACGGGGGTGGACAGTGGGGGGATGATAGTGATCATAAGTAGTCCTGTATTATTCTGTCAACTTTGGTTCAGATATGATATATATGGTAAACTATAGAGTTTGGTTAGCATCACCGTGGATTCAGTTTGTCGTCCGGAAGAAGGAAAGAATAACACAGCCATGGAATGGCTTGTACAAAAGCTGACCCTCTCTTTGGTGGTATACCCCAAGCCAATTTTTTGAGTAACTGCACAGCTCCGGGAGATATTTTTTGTTTGGCTACTGGCAGGCAACATGTTGCCTGATGTAAATTTAACGCTGCTAGAAGGAATTGGAGTAGATAGAGTTGGTAATGTGAAAATTTGAAGCTGAGCAAGTCAGGTGACGTTTTGGGGTGTTGTATGGTTGTATGCCTATGACTTCACCCTGTTTTGGATGAATTTGTGTATGATGAAACATGCAGAACCCATCAGCTTTTGCCAAGACTGATCCCTTAAGTGGATTTTTTGATGTATATGGAGGAACTCGGATGTCCTTGTATTGCATACCGGAACCGGAACTGAGCACACACCCGTCAGCTCCTGCTGCCTCTCTGCACTCTTATTTAGCTGCATGTACCAGCTCGCAACCTGCAACTATTCAATACCTGATACCTTTTTTAGTACATCTCTACGTTATATGCTAACTATGTTCTGTGGAAAAAAAAGTTTTATGCTAATGGGGATGTATATTCTAGGAAGAATTAGGCAGAAGGCCTTACAAAAAGTTTAGTTTAGGTACTGGGTTTTTTATAATTTGGATGGAAGGTCGAAACAAAATTTTCTTAGCTCGTAGGCCTTCTGTTAGGTCTGGCAGAGGATTCTGTTAGTTGAGCTACTGTATCGCATACGAAACGACGACTTTACCCTCACGTTCTATCACTCCAGAGGCAACCGACGGGACTCAGTCCCCGACCCCGACGCCCCCGACGCCCGACCCCGGCCCAGACCCGCCGCGCGGCCATGGCGGACGGCGCCGCCGCCGCCGCCCACGCCGGCAGGGAAGCCCCGCCGCCGGACCCCACAGGACTAGCCTCCCCCGATATCCTCTCAGGTGCAGGGGCCGGCAAACATCGCAGGCGGAGGCCGAAGCGCGCCCGCGCCCCACGATAGCCGCCGAGCTGCGCCCGTGGAGGTGCCGCGCCGGTGTCCTTTGCCTCTGCCCCGTTTATGGCACAGCCGGCTCCGCCTGCCGGGGCGCCCAGCAGCGAGGAGCCGAGGAGGAGATCCGACCGCGGCCGGCACACCTCGTCGGCCCGCCGAATCCGGCAAGGGGCCTCACGCATTTACGGCCACCGCGGAGGGGATCTGGCGGCTGCCGTGGAGGAGAACGTTGGATGCGGCCCGAGGTCGTGGTGGAGCAGGGGCGCCTGTATGTTTCCGACGCTTCATCGACCTCCCCATCCTTGCTCATCACGTGGTGAATTGCCGCACCAGGTCAGTCGCTGTGAGCCGCTCCCATTCGGGATTTTTCCCGCTGCTCCAAATGGCATTGCCAGATTACAGTGCAAATGGCTAGCTCGGATTTTGCAGTCCCATCTTCGTATCCCCACGTCCTTGCTCTGATGCTCTCTGTAATCCATGTACAGGAGGTTGTTTCCTCACTAGATCGGACATGGACAAAAGCTCAATCCTTCCATCAATGGTGCCCAAAGGAAAAAAAAATACGAGGATTGCAGTCGATCAGTATAACTGAGCTCCAATCGTATTTCTTTATTTTTTACTCAAGGGTAAAATCATCTTTTTACCTCTAACTTAACACCATCGACAGGCCAAAACGGACCGAAGGCCTTCCACCTAAGAAAAATTAATTTGTTTCAGGGTCTTCCACCCAAATTTTTTTTAAAAAAGCTCAATACCCAAACCAACATTTTTGTGAGGCCTTCTACGTAATTCTCCCTATATTCTGCCTGTTACGGTGAGATGAGTGTCTGTGCTCTTAATTCATGCAAATTTCCATTTGAAACCAAGCATTGTTATGCTTGCATAGGTAGCCCATGTTTACTGACCAAGAGAAAGAGGCTTTCTGATGCCTGCATAGGATGCCCAACATGTTTACTGACCAAGAGAAAGAGGTTGTGCAACGTACCTTACTCTCCAGCTTTTGAAATGAACGTAGGCAAGACCCTGAGGGAGGGTTCAGAGCAATGATCAGTGGAGAATTTCTGCATCGGCCAGGCGGTTTTCCCAATTCCCATGCTTTGAAGCTATACAATGTTGGTTTGAAAGAGTCTCGCTCGCAGGACGGGGTATAACGTATAATACTCGCACGTTGACTCTACCAGGATTGTGAAATAGAAATACTAGTATTGCACTAGTACTTTGACCGTGACGCCGAATTGACTGTCAGATTCCGATCCCTTTCAGGTCTGCAAATCAATTGTATTCACCAAATAAGGTCAGTTCTTGTGACTGGCGCCCTTTGTTTCATCATCATCAGGTCGCGAGAAGCAAATGCATTGAGCTATGAGCAGGATTTAGGTGGCGATTGCGGTAGTGTATATTTATGTGTATAATGCGTTGCAAAAAGTAGACAATAAAAGACAATTGCATGAAGTTGGTAGAGTAAACGCAGCACGAATTGGTCTAGTTTGGAGATAAGCAACGGGAGGACCCCGCCTTTGGATTGGAATTACAACTGTGCTTGACCGGTGCATGGTCGTTGACAGCTCGAGTTGTCGAGAGACTCCAAGTCACAGGCCGTCGGACAGCACAAGGCACACCAAGGGGGGAACCCGATTGCGATTTGGCATCACAGCGGAGCCAATGCTTCTTTCTCTCCGATGAATTACTCCTATACATCTGTCAACAGATTTATATGGCCTGTATTTTTCAAATTTGTTAACCAGTAGATGTAAAGTCAAAGCTGTTGATCTCTCTCTGAGTCTTATCCCTTTCCGCGTTGCTCATCATAGCCAGCCGCGGCCGTGGCTGCCACCGACTCCAACTCGAGAGGTATTGTTGTTGTAAAAAATTAAAAAAAAACTGGAGAGGTGTTGTTGGTAAGTTTATGCCATCTCTAATATCTTTTAAAAGTTTACTCTTACATTTATTTCACTAATTTTTGTTCTCAACTAGAGAGGTGTTGTCGTCATTTTTTTTTTATTTTGCTAGCAATTTAGACTGATTTACTGATTTTTTTCCAACTTACTCATATGTACTAGGTTCACATCAATTTCTAGTTATACTCTTTCAATATTTCTCTTTCTCTACGAATGTACTAGTTTTTAGATCTAGATCTTGACCTAGACCAATTTATGCCGAAGTTTTAGTTAATTCCTTCACTGGTTATATGCTAATAATACTATTTGATGGTGGGGTCAACAAAATTAATTAGATGCTGGTTATTTTTTTCATAAGTTTACTCAGATGCAGATAGTTTTGAGCAAAACAAGCATATATTTGTTACCTTTGTGTGTCCTTGTCCCGTAATAAATAAACTTCCTCATGCCTTGATTAACAATGATATTGCATATATAGCACCAATACGGAATAGTATAGCCTATATATATGGAGCAAAGTCTTTATAACGACATCGACTAAACTTTCGCTGGACAATGGACAGTGGATACAGTCATAGCGGTGTTTGGATCCATGGACTAAAGTTTAGTTCCTGTCACAAAATTCATCAGGTAAGAGCACTCAACAGTTGAGCAAGCATTCTGCTTGTATTGTTACCACACTATTTAAAACTGAGCATATAAGAGACGGGCACTCCAATAATTTAATATTTTAGATAAGTTTATATAATTTGGCTGAAACAATATAATATACTAATAATGATCTAAGCACTCTATCTTTTTTTATAAAACAATACATCATGGTAGAGATTTTATAGTATTTTAAATGGTACTCACTCTATATCTGTCAAGTCAAACTTTGTAAATCTGACTAACAGTTAGTCAAACTATACATTTAGAACATAAAACTTGCATCATTAGATTAATGTCGTTCAAGTGCCTCTGAGATGATATTGATGGGTTAAAACAATTGACTACATATTTATTATAAGAAAAATTAAGTGTTAAAATTATACTCTATATTTTTTAGACCGCGTCGTTACGCGTTTTTCATTAAGTAAAAGAGTTGAAGCAAGCAATATACCCAATCGAGAGTCGGTAACCAAGGTTACCGGACCCCCGCCGCCAATCACCTACGGCCCAGCACAAAGAGGACTAGATTGGAACTAAATTTGCTACAACGATGCGAGCGGACATGAGAGTGGCTAAGCCATCCCATCGCCTACCTAGGCCATGTTGTCTTTGAGGAGCATCTGCAGGCACCGCCGCTTCCGCGATATGATGCCCCCACGGAAGGCCTTGAGGAATTTTGTCACCACCTCTTTGCCCGGCACAATCTCATCCACTGGTTCACTGAACCTCTTGAGGATCAGGTTCCGCGCCTGCCAGGTCGCGTTGGCAGCCCTTGGCTTGGCGGCAATCCGCGTGCTCCAGCGAATGTAGAGGAGCGACCCGGGCTAATGAGCGCGCCGCAGCGTGGGCCTCCGGTTGATCACGGGCGTCAGCAGGGGGAGGCACACCTCGGCCTCGATCAGACTTTGCACGGGATCTGCAGCGAGCCCGTCAGCGTCCGCCTCGGTCCTCGCTACGCCAGCCGCCGCCGCCAGCTAGTCATGCGCGACCGGCGCCACAGTCACTTCTGCGGGCACGAGCTGCCCTACCCTATCCTGGTCCGGCAAACGGATGCCCCCAGGTTGTAGAATAGGCTCCAGCTCCGAGACTCTAGCCGCCAACTCCGATGCGATAGAAGCATCCGACGACCAGGACGACCCAGAACTCGCGGACTGGAGTGGAGCGCCCGCTACCGCAATGTCCTCACCAACCTCCTCGGAAGTCACTTCGGGCCGCGAAAAGCCGGGTCATCTGAGGCGGTGATAGGGATACCAGCAGTGCTACCGGGAGAGTAGTTGCCGCGACGAGGGAGGCAGCGAGCTCATCCACCATTGGGTCCACCCAAAATGTAGGCCCGCCGCCCTCACCCACCGCAAGGACAATTTGGTCAATAGAGGCATCAGCTTTGTCGTTGTAGTCCCAAGGCACGACGTCGTTGACATCCTGCGGCATGGTCGGGTGTCGTCGGCGTCGGCGACGGCCACAACGACGGCCACGACCAGCTCCACCCAAGCCACCCACAACCTGTGGTGCCGAAGGGGCCAGATAAAGTGTTGATGCAAAGTTCTATCTGCAAACACACCGGGCTAATACCCAAAATCGATATCCGAAGCGTGCCAGTCGATTTGACCTATTAATCGACAAGGATGATAAATTTGAATAAAATCCGAACGAGACGACAGCGATACGCCCGGACGTCAAAGCCTGAATCGTGCTCGGTAGACGCGGAACCTGCAAGGTCGCCGGAGATCAAGTTGATGCAGCCCGTCGATTCTTGAAAGAACTCATTGAAAAAGAAAAGGTACTTGACGAAGTCATCGAAAAGTAAAGTACTGGTAAAGGTAAATTGCGATAAAAAGTAGATTTGTTTATTGATCCTGGGATATCCATTACAATGCCCTTCGGCACATATTTATACTCTACTATTCGAAGAGTCCTAATTTAACACGCAAAGCTTAAATATAGAAGTAATTTCTTATACGAACTCTATCTCTTTAAGAAAAAGAAATAAACTCGTATAGGAGTTGGACTTAAACTATAATACGAAAATCGTAAGCTCTGTGTTGCCGATCCTCTGTCCGCTCCCGTTATGATGAAGTTATCTCCTCATCGGCACATCCCTGGCATCGGCAACAACCTTCTAGTCTTCCTGCCTATCTAATCGGCAACAGCTCTTCCGCCTCATCGGCAACAGCTCTTCGGCTTCATTGGCAATGTACGAGATCAATATGCCTTTCATCGGCAACCATTCATCGGCAACTCAGAAACAATGCTGAATAAAAACCATCCTCCTTGCCGATTAGTCCAGTCTTCGATTCTAATTGACACGTGCCAAAAAACGTTGTCAACACATGCCCCCCAATTTCGGAGTATAAAATACTTTATGCACCGAAATTTCCTCCAGGTCATAATTATTCCTGTTCCTTCAAGCGTCTATCCAAATACTAGGATAATATTTCTTCAGATATTTACCGTTCAACGCTCTTGGAAATACTTCTCCTTCAAGAGTTTCTAGGATATAGGCATTACCAGGAACAGACCGATTGACGCGATAAGGACCCTCCCAATTAGGAGACCATTTACCAAACTTTGTACTCTTAGTCCTCATCGGTAAAATCAATTTCCAGACTAGATCACCATCGGCAAATTCCTTCGTCTTCACTTTTTTTATCATACCACCTAGCAACTCTCTTTTTGTTCTCTTCGATGCTAACTAAAGCCTTTAGCCGATGATTCGCCAGATCTTCCAACTCATCTTTCATGAGTGTACTGTAATCATCGGCCAACAACTGATCTTGATGAAATATCCGCCTCGAACCAGTCTTGATCTCCCAAGGCAAAACTGCATCATGTCCATATACCAACTGATAAGGCGATACTTTAGTAGCACCATGGCATGCCATCCGATATGACCATAAAGCTTCGTTCAAAACCGTGTGCCACTTTCTGGGATTTTCCTTAATCATGCGCTTAATGAGTTTAATAATCCCTTTATTAGACGCTTCGGCCTGACCATTGGCTTGAGCATAATACGGCGAGGAATTTAAGACCTTGATCCCCATCTCATCGACAAATTTATCAAACTCCCCTGACGTGAACATGGTTCCCTGATCGGTCATAATAGTTTGAGGAATACCGAACCGATACACAATATGCTCCTTTACAAAGTCAATCATGTTCGCCGATGCCACATTCTTTAGAGGAATTGCTTCGACCCACTTTGTAAAGTAATCGGTAGCGACAAGTATGAATTTATGCCCCTTGCTTGATGGTGGATATATCTGACCGATGAGATCAATAGCCTATCCTCGAAATGGCCACGGTTTTATGATAGGATTCATTGCCGATGCAGGCGCTCTTTGAACGTTGCCGAATTTCTGATACTCCTGACACCCTCTAAAATACTTGAAACAATCTTCGAGTATTGTTGGCCAGTAATATCCGTTTCGCCTGATCATCCACTTCATCTTGAAAGCCGATTGATGTGCCCCACATACTCCTTCATGGATTACGTCCATTAAACTCTTTGATTCTTCTTCGCCAAGACACTTGAGCAAAACCCCATCCATTGTCCGATAATATAATTCATCACCAAGGAGCACATATTTAGTAGCTTGAAATCTTACACGTCTCTCGACCTTCCTAGATGGATCTTTCAAGTAATCGGCAATCTCCTTCCTCCAGTCATCGGCATCAGTTGCCGATGTCAACACTTCGCGGATTGGCTGATACCCCAAAGCATGCTGTGCTAACCGATTAGCTTCTTCATTATGCAATCTGGAGATATGTCCAAGGCAAAAATCTTTGAACTCCTTCAATAACTGTCGACATCTCTCGTAATACGAGATTAAAACTTCACTGCGACATTCATATACCCTAGCTAATTGAATTTGTCCAACCAAGATGGGCGCCGCCTGGTCCGTTTCCCGCACGCTAGGACGTGGCTGGTGTGGGAGCGAGCCAGCATGGAGGTTCTCATTGCCAGTCGTAGGATGGGGCTGGCACGGTTGTGAACCGACACCCCCGTGCTCTGGAGGCCCCCGGTCCCTGTACAAGGGGATGCGTCGAGGCGGACGGCCGTGCTTGCAGTTCCTCGCCCGATGCACCGTACAGAGGTAGAGTAGGCATTGGGACTGGGAGGTGTACATAGAGGCGATGTGGTCCCCACAAGAAGTTGAAGCAGAGGCCGATGAGCGAAGGCGGCACCAGCCGCTGGCGACGAAGGTGAAGCCGTCAGTGTCGACGAGCGCGGTTGCAAGAGGAAGTTGAGTCATGGCAGGCTCGGACACCCTGTGTTGAGGACCGAGGCGCCGATGCACCGGGACTCTTGCCGTAGGCCGCGGGCCCAAACGACGTGGCACGGGCACACGCTCAGTCGGAAGCGAGGATGGTCGATGGTCGCTGGACGCATCTCTGTGCTGATGGCGCCGCACTTTCCTCATAGGCAGCGGGTGGGCTACCACCCTAGCTACCTGACATGGTGCCGCTGCAGTCTAGGAAGGCATGGCACAGAGAGTCCCACGGGCCACATCTGGGAACGAAGGGCGCACGGCAGGCGAAACGAGCTCGTCGCCAGAGCTCTTCGCACCGGAGTCCTCCGCCCATCGCCGAGATTTACTCCTGCCACTGGACCGAATGGCAGGGAAGAAGGGGGTGGCCTGCGGAGAGAGGGATGACAGCGAGGAGTTGAGTGTGGCAGCTGCCTTGTCCTCGTCGTCTTCAACGATGACCACCTCCCCGTTCTCCGGACATCCATCCGCGCCACCAAAAGAGGATAGCGGAGGGGAGGGAGCACCGATGGAAGGGGGTACCGTAGCAGCGCTCAATGGAGCGACACCCGGCCCAACCTCCGGCAGACGCCCCACCGTGGGCGGCGAGGAAGGGGCGCAGAGGCGGTCACCGTCGACGGAGCGGTCCCCGGCCCGACGCGGGGGGTGAAGGCCGCGCCGCCACAGACGGCCGCCGAAGCAGCCGGGGTGGGAGCCTGCACCAGCTCCCCGTCGACAGGCTCATCAGGCAGAGCCTGGGAGGCCACCGCCACCGGAGTCGCTGCTGGCGGGAGGACGCCATGGCCGGTAGCCGCTGTTGCCTCGGAGTGGAGGACGCGAGAGGGCGTGGCTGAGCCCCGCTGGGGAGCCCACCAACTGTAGATCAGGCTTCAAGGAGCCCGGATCTGGTCATGGGAGGGTGGGATGTGGGTGGAGGAATCAGCAGTACGACTCGACTTTACTCTCCAGTCGACGTATCTGGCCACTCAATCCTGATCCAACGGTGAAATATCAAATATGAGCTGTCTCACTCGAGTTGCTGGGCCGGCCCAACTCATCACGGGAAGCTTCGACATTGCACGTAAGAGTTGTGACGCCGTTACCCTTTTGGCGTGGAAATCTTCGCTGCTTTGGCGCCGGAAGGACGTTTTGGCGCGAGCCCTGTAGGTCGTGCGCGGTGGCGGCAAACGCCATTTTCTGGTGATGCTCTCCATCGATGAACTGGTACCAAAATCTCTCTCATCATCTATCGCTATGTACATTAGTGTTGTTTTGATTTTGTCCTTCTTTTATCCTCCTATCGAATTGTGCTGGATCGAATGAAGAAAACCTAACATGGAAGCTTGAAGGAAGCACCAACTTGCTTGCATCAAATTAAAGTATTTGGATATTCAGGATGGAAGCAAATAGGTGCATCGTTGTTTCTTTTACCCATCTACTAATTAGGGTATAGATTTTAGTTGTTCAATTCACCGCCTAATACCATGTCTTCTTTATTTTTTCTTTTAGGGAGGGATTAGTCTGTAGTCTTTTACCTCGAGTTGGCATGGAGTTCAGTACCGTGGATGAAGCTTTGGATGTTTTGGATTAGATATGGGGGTCAAAAAGGCTTTGAGGTTAGAAAACTGTACTCAAACAAAAGACATTTAGATGGAAAAGTTCGATCCTGCAGATATGTTTGTGCAAATGAGGGTCGTAGGAAGGCTGATAAAAGGGATCACCTAACAAAGTGTCCAAGAGCTGAAACTAGAACTAATTGTGCAGTTCGCATGGGGCTTGTGATGGACAAGAGTAAGGGAAATTATAAAGTGACCGATCTGATTTTGGAACACAATCATACCCTCCAGTTGCCAGAAACCTCACACTTGATGACATCCCAGAGAAAAATTTCAGAGTTACAAGGTTTTGAAATTGAGGCGGCAGATGATGCAGAAATTAGGCCCAAAGCTGCACATGTGTTGGCTTGCATCCAAGTTGGTGGTTCAGCAAATCTTAGTTACACTCTTCAAGACCAAAAGAACTATTTACGGGGCAAGCGACAACGAGAGATGACATATGGTCAAGCAGGAAGCATGCTCAGGTATTTTCAGGAAAAAATTATCAAGAACCCATCATTTCAGTATGCATTGCAAATGGACCGGGAAGAAAATATTGCAAACATATTTTGGGCTGATGCTAAAATGCTCAGTGACTATGCGTATTTTGGTGATGTGGTTAGTTTTGATACTACTTTTGGTACAAACAGGGAGAGTTGGCCCTTTGGTGTATTTGTTGTGTTCAATCATTTCAGGCAAACAGTGGTTTTTGATGCTGTTCTCATGTATGATGAGACATTTAAATCTTTCAAGTGGATATTTGAGACATTTCTTACAACTCACAATGGCAAGCAACCTAAAACAATATATACTGATCAAGATTATGTAATGGGAAAAGCTATTAAGGAGGTATTTTTAGAAGCATGGCATGGTTTATGCACTTTTCACATTATGCTAAATGCTGTCAAGCATATAGCTGAACAAGATGATGAAGAATCTGGTGCATCTCCCATACAGGATGATGAAGAATCTAGTGCATCTCCCGTACAGGAAGTAGAAGACAAGAACAAAGAACCAAGTATTCTCTCATATTTTAGTGCGTGTATGTATGAGCATGAAGATGAAGCAACATTTGAAGATGCATTTAACATCCTGAGGTCAAAGATGAAAAAGCAAACTTGGTTGGATAGTATTTACAAGGAGAGAAAAAATGGGCTGAATGTTACATGAAGGATGTGTTCACATTAGGGATGAGAAATACACAACTCAGCGAGAGTTTGAATAGTGACTTGAAGTGGCATTTCAAATCTGATTTTGATATAATCCGATTTCTTAAGCAATTTGAAAGGGTTGTGGAATATAAAAGATAGAATGAACTGCAATCTGAATATGATGCAAGGAAAAAATTACCTAGAATCAAAATGAGGACACCTATGTTAATCCAAGCTAGCAAGTTATACACTCCAACTATTTTTGAAGCTTTTCAAAGTAAGTATGAGAGGTCAATGGTAGCATGCACCATGTCATTAGAATGCCAAAATGAATATCTTGTGGCAATTGGGAGTCTTGATGAAAATCCTACTTTTGAGAAGCAGTACAAAGTTATTGGTGATCCTTCAAAGCAAACCAGTACATGCAATTATGGCCACTTCAATAGGATCAGAATACTCTATGGCCATGCTCTAAAAGTCCTTGATTTGATGAATATCAAAACACTTCCTACACAATACATACTGAACAGGTGGACACGTGAAGCACACAGTGCAACAGTACATGACAACAAAGGCCGAAACATAATAGAAAATCTAAATGAGATGATATGCTTCGTTATAAAGATATGAGTCACAAATTTCAACATTTGGCACTTCGAGCTGCCAGCCATCCAAATTGTTGCTTATTAGTACACAACGCACTTGACATGGTTAGCAAGCAAGTTGAAGAAGAAATCAATAGTGTTGCAAGTCCTGTGGATCCTGTCATCACTCCCACCAATGTGTCTCTGCCTAATGAATTGCTGAGTACTGCAAGCCTAAAGACAAAGGAGGTGGAAACAAAAACCTCGAAGCGCATGAAAGCTTGGTATGAGAAGAAGCGCAAGTGTGTGACAAGAAAAAAGGGAGGTAACAACAATGAAAATAGTACAAGGGAGTGTGACAAGAAAAAAGAAAAAAGCTCAAAGGTGTGTGACAAGAAGGGAAAAAATTCAAAGGTATCAATTTGGAACAAATGTATCAGATTATCTCTAATTGAATTCAATAAAAAAAGTTTCACTTGTTAGTATTTGATTCTCTTTAATCATCAGGAGCACCATACTACAAAAGTGGCGGCCGAAGATGGCGCAACACTTCAAAATGCAGGCCTAAACCATACATCTTTGACTGATGAAGGTTTCTCTGAATCATACACAACCATCAATTATTTTTCTTCTATTCTTCAGGAAACAATGCCAGATAGTGGTATTGGTGAATTCTAGTGGTATGCCCCCTTTGCAGTTGTCCCACAATGACAAATGGTGTGAGATAGTTTTGATTTTGGGGTTCATGTGTAATCTGCCAAATGGAGCTTGCAGTAATATGCAGCATTTATTGCAGCTATGCAGCTTGCTGAAATTGCAATAACCACATCTTTGTATAAAATTGCAATCACCAACAGTATTCCATTAAAATAGCATTCCCAGAACAATGACGATATTTACATCTTCTATAGTCATAATTCGTTTGCTACCACCTGAACAATCTACAGAAGGGATTTCCCTTTACAGAACTGATTGCAATATATACACATTGCAGCATATCTGCATTACGGTCTTCTTCCAGTCTGGCTGGCTGGGGCACCACCGCCGGAGGCACGACTGGCTGGGGCGCCGCCAGTTGGGGACGAGGCCGCCGCGGCGCAGAAGGCTGGGGCGCTGCTTCGCCGGAGCACGTAGGGGCGCTGAACGTAGGGGAGCAGACCGCCGCCGCCGAAGTCGCGCGCAGGAGGTCTGGTGGCGCGGCGCGAGCGCGAAGAGCGCCTCCAGGTCCGACGGCTGGAAGTAGCCGTTCTTGGGCGGGCTGTGCCGCTTCCCGAAGTCTGGCACGGCCTTCTTCGGCGCCGCAGGGCAGGGCAGCATCGCCGGGATGCGGCACGCTTCGGCGTCGCGGTGGAGTGTGTCGCGGAGAGGAACGGCGTTGCGGTGGAGTCAGGCAAACGCGTCCCTATCCATGGGCCTGTATGGGCCGGCTGTGGCCTGCTTTGTTTACTGTGTTTTGGTCTCACCGTCCGATGGAAATCACGTGGTCCAGATCATCCACTGGAGAGTAAAGTCGTGCCGTGCGACTTCAGACGATCTGATTCCTGGGCGGAGGAGGGAGATCGACGTTGGAGGCTGGGCGCCGCCACAGTCTCCGTCGTGGGGAGGGTCCGGGTCGGGGGGCTCCATCTTTCCCATTATACTCTATATGACTTGCCTCTCGTAAAATACAATTTTAGTTGATGAATCCCTTAGCTTTATTCTATATTGTTTTAGCAAATGTAGTAGTCCCGAATGAATAAAGTCTGCCATATTGGTTAAAAAAAAAACAATTGCAAAGGAGGGAGAGTATTGCATTAGAAAATGAATAGTTAGTTGTACGTACTAAATCTATCTTTTTTTTTTACAAATTAAGTATAATGTAAATTCATAAGCAGTATTGAAATACGTTGATGAGTTAGTATAAATAAAAATGATAAACTAACCAGAAATAATAATGGTTGACATAGACTACTACTGAAGAATTGCAGTCTACTGTCAAATTGGACGTTTCGTTTTGAAAAAGTCATCCTGAACGCGGGAAGTGTAATATACTTAGACGTTGACTCATCAAGGAAGTGAAATAACACTTCAACGGTGATGTAGTATTGAGTATTGACTGTGCGACGATCTTTTCTTTTTCCTGACACGACTGATCAAAAGACCGGGAACCTTTTGGGTCTGCACGTGTGCCCTCGACAAGTCTGAGCTTTGAGGTTTCAAAACTCACAGGTTTTAACAGGTTTGAAACCTCTCTAGAAAGTATGATGGATTTCACTGAAATTTCGAAAGAATCAATTTAGTTCCCACACGACTGAAGAAAAATATGTATAGAATTTCAAAAAGAAGAGGCATATAGAGTTACATGTTTTGCTCTCTTTGGTTTCACTCGAAAAATTGTTGTACATACTATATCACCAAATTTACATGATGCTAAGAACTCGGATCCTAAGTAACGATGACGATGAGATGCATCGCCGGAACAGTATCGCTCTACCGGAGCACGACGGTGGCGATGAAGCTGAGAACGGCAACGGCGCTGACGGCGGAGCAGCAGAGGTCAACGAGCACCTCCTTCCTGGCCTTGGACTCCTTCCTGCCCCTCTTGCTCCTCACAAACTCCTCGTACCTCCGCTTGGCCGCCTCCACCTGCTCCTCCACCCCACCCGTCCTCGGCCCCGCCATGGCTGCCAAGAGCAGCCGCAGGGCGCCCTCGCCGCTGACCGCCGCGCCGTCAGCGTCCTCAACGGTGAGGCTGATCTCCCGGACGTGCGTCACGTGGCCGCCCGTCGTCTCCAGGGAGCACGTGACGGTGGCCTCGAACTTGCAGCCGCCGAGCACGACCGCGTAGCGCGCCAGCGTGTCGCCCGTGTACCAGTGCCGGTCCACGGCGACGGGGCGGCGGCTGGACACGTTCACCGCGCGCCCGGTGGCGGGGTCGATCGCGACCCAGCTGAGCTCCAGCTCCGCCGGTGTGACGGTGCCGGCGGCGGTGGCGATGGGCACGGCGGGGCTCTTGCACTCCACGGCGTCGACGCAGAACGGCGAGGTGAGGAACCACGAGGAGGAGGTGGAGGTCTCCACGACGCGGGACAGCAGCGGCTCCCCGCGGTGGTAGAGGTCCACGGCGGAGACGAGCTCACTGGGGACGGGGACGGGGACGGGGAGATGGTCTGCCGAGGAGGACGCGGCGCACGGGAACGGGAAGGCGTCGGCGAAGAGGCGCTGCGGAGAGACGGCGGAGGCGGAGAGGAGGAGGTCCGGTCGCGCGGCCAGCGACGGCCAGCGCGCGAGGCAGAGCGCGCGCCACGTCTCCGGGTCCACGGCGAGCGCCCGGAGGCCCGCGGTGGCGCAGCTGGCGGCGGCCAGGGACGGCCCGTCGAGGCGGCGCAGCGCGCAGGCCAGCACGTCGGCGGGGAGGTCCTCCACGGTGGTGGTAGTGCTCCGCCTCGCCATGTTCATGTTCTGGGCCAGCACGGCGGCGGGAAGGCGCGCGCAAGCTCGTGACTCCAAGTCTTGCAACAGTCCAGAGGGCTAGCTAGTGACAAGCGGATAGATGGCGATATGGCAGCGCAGCGAGATGCTCGTCCTTTTAATAGGGAGCAAGGCTACAATACCGTTGCTATCGGACGCATGGCCGCCCAGGCTTCGCGAAGAAGGCGACGACGTGACAGGCCTCACGGGCCGGGTCCGGGTCCGTCCGGCCGCAGCGTGAGATACAAAAGTTTATTACTCTTCGCGGGGGCGCCAAATGGAGTTTGCCTTGTGTCGGGGCCGGACGGGTAGCGAGCCGGCCGTGCGGGGAACGCAGCGCGCCCTGCCGCCTCGCCTCGGGCGGGGTCGCCGGACGCCGGACGCCGGACGCGCGGCCGACGTGCTTCTAGGCGCGGGCCGCGGACGCTACGGGCGCCATGCGCCCGTGCCGTTTGGGCAACACAGCCGTCTGTGACCGACCGGTTCCACGTTTTCTGCCTGTGCGCGCTTCTTGCTCCGCGAACGGAACAGTCGGCAGGCACATGTTCCTTTAATTTTGTTTCAGAAATAATAGAAACAAATATGCTATATATATATATATATATATATATATTGCTACATTCTAGAACATTTCATTTTTTTTATATATATTGATCGAATTGAAATTAATCTCCACGAGTGAGTATATGTATTTACTATGATGATCACGCCCTTTTCCCTGGTGCCACCGGCTAGCGCCGAGCAGATATTCCTACTGCTACCTCACAAAGATCATGCATACAGACGATATCGCCGCGTGCAGTTGTGCCCCTGCTGTAATCCCACCCCACCTAGAATAGAGTAGTGTATGTGCACAGCTAGCTCCGATCCCGGCAAAGCCATGTCAGCGCGAACGACAGCACAGCATGCAGAAACCAATCAATCCATTAATCCAAGCAACTCGGGATTAGTTTAAAGGCAGGCCCGGGGATCAGATTGATCGTACGGCCTCCTTGCAAAAAGGTGCATATTAGGATATCTCTCTGCTCTCACTCTCTTAGGCAGGGTTGCCGGTATACATACAGTACATTGTATATTGGTGGACCTAGCTAGGCGTACGTAGGCTTATCTAGCTACTCTCGGCCGTTCTCTCGATTTGTATGGTTCCTGAGGCCTTTGCCGGCAACAACACCCGCCGCCGTCTCACGGTCGGGGTGGCGCGCGCGGCGCCCGTCTCTTACGTGAGCGCGCATATGTCGCTACTTGCTCGGAATTTTTCAACCCTCTCCTGCCCGGGCTTCAAAATTCAACAATCTACGCATTGTTTATGGAAGCAAGCAGGTTAGGAGTATGCATTTATAGTTAACTTATTAAGATCACTCGTCATGTCAGCTGCAGTGAGCCAGTGATGATCGTATGAACATTCATGCATCCAGGACCAGTACCAACAAGCTAAGTGCAGATGCACCTGTGCCTTTTCCCTGTCGGAGAACATCCATGATTGATGTTGCCATGGTCGTATGGGCTATTCTCTCACAGGACAGCCGACACATACGTTTTTAGTCTATGGGATTAGCACAAAAAATTTCTCTCTTAGGGCCCGTTTCGCTTCTTATCTTAGAATTGAATTCGTTATTATTTAGGTATATATTTGAGCTAACTATATACTTGAAATGGAATGGAATGAAGTTGGAGAGTGCAAACATAGCATGGTAAACAATGATGATATATGGAATGGAGTTGGATGAAACTCCCTCATCATTTGAGGAATTGAAGGACGTATATAAAACGAGAGGTCGGCAGCCTTAAGTCTTTTGTCATCGTAGCAGCCTAATCAAGCTTTGAAACTTGGACTTTTAAAAATGAGAGGTCAGTCGACCGTCAGAGGTCGAACGGGTACCCTTTGAGGAGGGTTCAAATTAATATATAGAGAGCTGACCTCACACTCACAACCGCAGTCTCTCTCAGATAGAGTAAGGGATTGGAGTAGTTCAAACTAGAAAATATCAGCAGACAGCAGCATGCATCACGCTGCTGGTAGCGCGCGGATGTGGCAAATGCCTGCATCAGTTCGATATTTCTTTTCTGTGGGCGGTCCGCCATCTCTATCACTATCAGGCCGCCATGACCATGATTAGGTACCTGCTGCTGTGTGCGCATGCATGTATCGTCTACTCGACGACGACCCATCAGCATGTGCAGCATGGAGACTGGAGATCAGGCACGGACGGCCGCTGCGCACTTGTAAATTGTAATCATCTCTCATTTCTCTTCAACCTGTCGCTTTTCCGATGTCATTCTTTCACGAACCTGCTCCGGCAGGCCAAATGTTTATTTGCCGTCCATCCTCTACCTTTCTCTTCGCCTTTTGGGCTTTCATGACAGGAGCCCGGCAGCTTGTCTCTTCTCTATCAGCTTGTCCTATACTGTATATATGTGTGCTGTGCTGCTGTCTGCGTATAGTGCGTACCAGCAGTATAATGTACGTACCCGCTATAGCAGCGTCGATCGGCGTCACTGCTGCTGCAGTCGATCGCTGGAGAATATTCAGCCGGATGAGCATGTGGTGTGGTGGTCCTCGCCGGTGTGGTAGTGCAGTCGTCGATCCAAGCTCGTTCGCGTGTCGCGTCGATATTTGAGGGGCCAATGCAAGGATCATGCTCGCGCCGATGCAACGTGTCAGGTTCCCTGGTTCCGCCATGGCCCATGGCTATCTCCCTGCAGGAGCTCGAGCTGCACCTCTGAATCTCAGATGATGGCGCCCTGCCGTAAACGCCGCTCGCCAGAACTAGCGCCGTCGCCGATAATAGATGCACGATCGAGATCTGGCCCATGGGCCGCCATGGGGGCATGCCAACAGCCAGCGTCGTGGGCTGTCCTCTTGACTCTTGGGAAAAAGCCCGCCTGCCGACTTGTGGAAGTTGCGATCTTCCGTGCCACCGTGTGTTCTGTATGGCTGTATCAGACTCGTCTACTTTTATTTATAAGTCTTGGCTTCTCGATGATCAAAGCCCAATAAATATGGATCATGATTTGTGCAATTCAGCCTCAACTCCTTGTTACGCTAGCCGGAGAAAAAGGGAGAAATATGGTAGAGACATGACTGGAATCTAGCTGAATCCGTTCATATTTATTGACTTTAAAATAAATTCATTCCAGTCATGCACCGTAGTTCGTAGATTTTTTTTTTTTTTTGACAACCTAGCCGAGATTTTTGACCTGAGATAAAAACCTCCTGCAACTTCGAAGGATGAGAGAAAAAAAAAAATACGGTCTACCAGAACGGAACGCATTCCTTCTCCTTCTCCCACCGTCCCACCATCAGACGCCGGACGGACAGGCGGAGTCGCGGAGACCGCAACCACACGATTCGTGACGGAGTGTGGAGAGGGCACAGCGGCTGCCGTCAGAACGGAACAACCCACCCGGCGTCACGTCACGTCACGTCGCCGTAACCTGGTGTGGGTACCCGCCCGTAGCCGTGCTTCCTCCCCATTTTCTGCGGTTTTCTTCACGTTTTCTCTCTTTCCTCTCCTCGTTTCTCTCCCTCCCAAGCAACCGCTTCTGACTTCTCGCCGGCGGCAGCTGCCGCGCGCCGCCACCGTCTCGGCGCCTCGCCGTACTAGCACCAGAGGCTTCTCCGGTATCCGGGGAGGCGTCGCCCGCGGCTTCGTCGGCCGATGAGCCGCTGCCCTGTTCTCCCGGTCTCCCCTCCCCTCTTCTCGTCTCTATCCCGGTCCCTGCGACGGTGATCATGGTGTTACCAACGGAATCTAAGTTAGTAGAGTGCCCCCAGTGCGATAGCGTCTGCTAATTGCTCGTGTTGGCGTGCCTCCAGTTCATTTTTTTCTTAAAAAAAAAAAAATTGGGGATATTAGTTGTCTTCCTTAATGGAGCGCGATTTTGTTCCCTTGTTTTTTTATGGTGCGCCAGCGTGTCAGAGAATTGGATTTCCACACGAGTCTTCGCAATTTTTACCACAATTACCATGAAGGCATGAACCATGCACTTCCACTTCAGTAGTCCAGTCGCTTGTGGTAGGGAAATCTCAATGACTGAATGGCTGTAGAAGTTTACTGGTTGGGATAGCTCCGAGGGGCTTATCTTGTATGTACTTTGGCTCATTGAAACAAAAAGGAAAGGACATGATTTGGTTTGCGCACTTTCTGTTTACTTCTCCATGTTCATTTTAAAAAGCACTTTGTAATATTCAGATTCAGATGAATACTGATGTCTGAATATTAACTCATTCATTGGTGAATTTGTTTTTAGGTTTCCTCTCGTGCAATACAATGGTGTCAAGGCCTGTAGTGCTTGTCTTCCTGTTGGTGATACTCATAGTCACGTCCCAGTTTGAATGGAAGCAACAGCTTGTAAATGAGTTGGAATCTAAGGGTCACAACAAGAAAAATGTTTCAAGTAGAGAAGAGCTTGTCAAGGATCAGGTGACTCACTGTGTGTATATGAATACTTTTTAAGCAAGCCTTTTTTTTTAGTTGAGATGAAAAGGAGCTACTTGAATAGCAGGGCTCTAATAAGATGCGGATTGTTGCTTCCTAGACCTTACTTTCATGGTAAATATACTTCAAGTGTTGAGACACGTTCAGTAGCCTCATTTTAGATATATATTCTTATGTTGTTTTTCCAGCACATTACAAAGATTGATTGGTTAGGAAGAACATTATTGTGCAGCACAAGAGAATTGGAAATTTATCTGTCACCCATACGAATGTTGCTTGAGGATTTTTTTATGCACCAGTATTCAAATTTGGCTATTACCTTATACTTGTTTCAGATAATCTTCACTCAAGAAAAGATGATTCAGAGATTGAATGATTTTATCCAGAATCTTCAGCAACACTTGCTGCAGTGTCGTGGCAACAATAGGACAGTCAATCCTTCTGAAACTTCTTTGACATCCTATATTAGTGAGATCCAGAGGCCGCGGATGATGGATGGCTGATAATGTCGTGGGGTGTGAGATATACAGATAAAAAGAGGGATATTGACAGAGTCATGTGGGCAGCGTAGTTCTCCCAGTAAAAGCAGTTATAATGTAGTATTAGCCTGCACAGAGTAGTATTCGATCAGTTCCAGAGCAAAAGGAATGCTGATCCCTTGAAAAATCTGTGTAATTTTTTCCTTTTTTTTGCTAAGAGAACCTGAATATTCTTTATTTTATGATTGACATCTATATATATATTTATAACATATATGCTTTACATTCTATCCTCTACAGATTTTGTCATATAAAGGTGTTTTAAAAGTGCAAATTGCTCTTTAATGCATGCTGTGGCATTAGAACTGATCAACTGAAACCTCTTCAAAGAGAAGAGGACTCTGCTTTGGCATATTACAGTCTCTTTTCTCCCCATTTCAGAACATGCTGCACTTCTTCAACATCATATATCAGTTTTAATGCCAACAGATTTCTGTATGATTCTCACATTTATGCAGCTTTAATCTTTTTCTCAGTATTTCTCATGCTTTAATTTCAGCAGAGCTTTTGACTTATGCTATTTCCTCATGAAATTCTTATCGTAAGGGTGTTTCTTGATGTGGAGGTCAGAGGTCAGGGCTAATAGATGAAATGTGCAGACACCATCAGCATACTTTGAGCTTAGCCTGTTTGATTGCCATAGTAAAGGATCCAGTTCCGAAGTTTTCCAGTAATAACTTATTACTATGTGTTAAAAATATCTGGATAAATTGTCACTGTATTGTATATTGTGCCAATACTCTTGTGAATCCTGGGTTTATGTACTTATGTTTGGCTTGCATACTTTAACTAAAGAAGTTTGAAAGTTGCACACTGTTAGTATATTGTTTTTGGACTTCACTTCGGTGGGAGACTACACAATGGTTGTTTCTGAACTTTGGGATTATGTGATAATGTTGTGGCATTAATATGCAACTACATCACTACTGGGTAAATGTTGTTGAGGGTAAGTCTTATTTAGTTCGTCCACATTACTCCCAGTTGGTCAGTGCTGAACTGAAATGTATTAGTGCCTTTGACTAGGATCTCCTGTCTTGTTAAGCTACTCCTGTTGCTGAGCAGCAATGTTTGAAAGGGAGCTGTCGGCATGCCATATTCTTAAGTGGTAAGCTGTAACCATAATAGCCTTTTTCGTAATTTAGGGCTTGAAGCGATTGGTTCACATATCCTCTATTCCTCTTGCAGTTCATGTGGCATGGACTGGGCACTGATGCTGATATATCTGTTGCCTAGTTACTTATCCTGGAATCATTTTACTGTTTTGCAAGGTAACCAGCAATAATTCTCGCACAGTTATATGTAACAGGCTAGCAGCATCCTTGTTTGTCTTTCAGATGTGAGATGTGGGTAAATTCTGGAGTTATGCATATCTATCCAGGATTAAACAAGGTACGCAAAATTTCAGATTCTGAAATACCTTCTTGTGAGTCAGGATTAATTTGCTTCTCTACGGCTGGAAGCTGATTAGAAATGGTTTTGTCATTTTGTCATGGAAGTGTTGCACAGTTTCCATCAGTGTTCTTTATAGTTCTGCTTCTGGTTTTGCTAGAGCGGGTGTTCTGCAGATTTCCCTGTCTGGGAACCTCTGCGACAGAGCAAGTATCTGTAGAGAGAGAGGATATGGTTTTTTTTGATGAAACAGGAGGGGTTTGATCCCCTACTGGATTTTATTAATAAAAAGAGTTACAAAAATGGCGTTACATGGTCGATGCCCAAAATGCTGTGCCCATCGGTAGTGATCAATCTTTTCAATCTGTGCTCCATTATGTTCATTTGGATTTAAGATGCAAGAGTTTCTATCTCCCTGCAGTAGTTTGGTGCATGTGCCCTGTATGACATTACATTACATTGTAACATTAGCATCAGGCGTTGGTTGAGCAGCAGTGTCATCTGCTTCTTCTAGTTCGTTCACTGTGCAAGTGTAGAAGCCTATAATCAGTAGAGAGTGTTGCTGTTGTTTAGCTAGAAATGAAATGAATACTCATCTCCAAATTAAATCATGGTTTGCCTTGGTTTTATCCTAAATCGAACTTTCTTAACATTGAAGTTGTAGAAAAATACACCAACATCAAATTAATTTTGCTAAATTCTCTATGAAATATGTTTTAGTAATGGATTTATTTTAAAATTGTAGATGTTAATATATTTTTACAAGCTTGGTCAAAATTAGAGAAGTTTACTTAGGATAAAGCTGAAATGAACAACAATTTGTACGAGGAATGAAGAGAGCAGTAGGTAAGACCAAGTGTCCAACAAACAAATTACCATATGGAAAGGAATAGCACTATCAGTAACCCTCCATTAAGAGGGAAGGAAGAAAGAGCTCTCTTATCTCATGGCCAGGAAATTTAATACCTTTTGTCCATCCATCAACCTCCAAGCCCTCCTATCTCATGAATTTTCTCTTGAGAAACCCCTTGATGTGCCCATCCATCAATCTCCAAGTGAATATGAATTGCCCGCTCCACTTATACTATACCCCCCACCTCTGATTTCTACTATGTAAATTTTTCGTAGCCTTCACATTACAGATCACAAGCCATCAAGCTAGTGGTTAATCATATGGAATACAACAAATGGTAACAATAAAAGAAGGAAAGAAAGAGCGACAAACTGTGCCTGCAAGATAGGATACAACAACCGGAAAGTTGCATACGACAATACTCTGATCGCGAAGTATCCAATGAGCGAAGAAAGGTGAGCATCCAACAGCACCATGCCTTCGTGACACACCCGGATATTCATGTCCCAACATGGTGCAACGTAGGTGATGAGGTCCATGTTTTCACATTTGTCTCCTCTGTATATATGGTATCCGGGTATCGTATTCGTGTATCCGAGCCTACTAGCTCCGCACGGTAGCAGTCCACGACGGCTGAGATGACTCGTATGTGGTGCGCTCGTGCGAGAGCATTACGAGTGCTTGCAATTTGCTGACGCATGTCGTGGCACATGTCCGAAACAACGAAGCACGTAGTACGCATATACCGGCTCATATCCATGCATTCTAGCATCTGTCCACGGTCTCGATTAACAGTAAACTAAGAGAGATCGTGTAGCATGTCCAAGAAAGCTGCTTCTTCTTCTTGCAGCTAGGGATCTCACGCGCAACTCTAGTCGAGAAAGTAAACGGAATTGAATGAGTATTTGGCGTAGCAGTTGACATTAGGTTTATTACTAATGACGCTCATTTCTGCGCACGCATCGGTGTCGTACTAGCTGCATTCAAAGCGTATGGACTAAACCTATGTACAAGATTTTAATTGCGCATTGAGTCCACCATCTTAAGATAAATGCTCTGTCTGTGCGCTCATTCATCGAGTATCCGAGAACACCCACCCTCTT
Source organism: Bothriochloa decipiens (assembly GCA_023333625.1). NCBI lineage: Eukaryota > Viridiplantae > Streptophyta > Magnoliopsida > Poales > Poaceae > Bothriochloa > Bothriochloa decipiens. The sequence continues at coordinate 35,235,129 of CM041645.1, forward strand.
TGAACCAACCAAGACTAAACTAAAGCTCGTGACTGGCGTGCGTGCGTCCGTGATTTCGACCTTAACCTCGTTTGTGCCTCCGTGGCGTACATACAGAGCCTATGTTTTGAGTCATTTGTCTTGCCAAGTTAACAGTCTTTCTGTTTACTTCTCCATTCTAAGTTATAAGTCGTTTTGACTTGATTGGAAAACAAGCTACATACAAAACTGGATCTTAAACCGGCATTGGTGTGCTGAGTGCCACTGCCGGTTTGGACCATGGACTTACAGTGATGCCCATGATACTAATTGGCTGATTAGTGCACACTCGACAATGAATTGTTGAGTGCCACTGTGGCTTCCTATTCAAAACTAACTAATAGAACCTAAACTCAACACATGACCACTAAATAAGGATAGAATCTTGTTGTTCTACTAAATTTAACCTTAGGATCTTCAAAGATCTGATCTAATTTCATTTATAATTGCTTCAATCATACGATGAGAGAGAAAGTCAATAACCAAATTAATATTGTAATCTACCACAAAACATTCAAAAAAAGATGTTATGAATAATATGTACATACCTTCTAGAGTAAAATCATCCAAATAAATCAAGAGCAAAATATTTCCCCTTAGATTTGCAATTGTAAAGTTGTCTGACACCCCACCCATTTGCTTTTCTTCCTCGAGCTATAGTTCTGTCCTAAGAAGAATAGTAGAGGCGGCTCTAAAATGATGTTTTAAAGGTGACTAAGAATTAAAGCCGTCTTTTGAAATAGCCCTCATTTGTAGAGACGACTAGGATTCCCGGCCGCCTACCGAAATGTTCGTTTTCAGAGGCTATAGAGTTAGTGGAGCCCCTATGGAGGTCGCATTAGAGGAGGATGGGGATTGAGTCGCTTCTGCCTAAAAAATACAATCATCTCTATAAATCGTTTATATGTAGAAGAGGCAATTATCATGAAAAAAATGTGTGGATATTTAAATATATTGCTTGACGGGACATGTTTCAATTTTGTTTAAAGGACTATGCACATTGCTTTTATTTACACCGTACCATTATAATGAATTATACTAATATGACAACATCACGTGCCAAATTTGAACAAAAATAGTTTTAGTTTCTTGGAGTGGAATTATAAATACAATTTTGTGCATGTACCTAGCAACTGTATTATTATCACTTCTGTTTAAGCTAAGGTATTTTTTGTACTCTGAAGAACTTGTTCTCTAAGAGCACCCTTAACAATAGTCAACTTGCTAACTTATGTAAACTTTTAAATAAAACAGAGTAACCTAACATAGTATAAGCAAAAAAAAAATCATGAATCACGAAAAGCTACTTTATCATTCTTTTTTATTCAATAAAATATTTTATGAACTAGCTCTTTTAACACTATTGGAACAACCATAAGTGACAACTTTAAAACACTAGAATTATTATTTAATTTGGGGCAAAGTTTAGAAACTACTCTAATGTAGGAATAGCATCAGAGAGTGGCATAGGCTGCGGTGGACGGTCATGCATGCTTTATGTCGCGCCATTTATAAAACCGCAGCGCATGAATGAGAATTAGTGGAGCGGCAGCCGGTACGAGTGAGCGTATTGAATTGAAGAGCTAGCTACAGGCTGCTCTGCTAGCTAGGCCATCTCATCCCATCCGTCGCTTGAATAATTAGGGCACTCTCGAGAACTTAAGATGATTTTTATATTTATTAATTTGATTATAAACTAATACAAATTGTGATATGCACTACAATTAAAAAAAAGAGAGCATCAGTAAATGATTTTTACATAAAAAATTATGTCTATACGGAAACGAAGATAAGAAGAGAAGTGATAGATAGATGATGGAGAGATAAGACGTGTTTGGATGAAAAACTATCCATTTCTGTGTTTAGTAGTACTATCTAGCTAGATGATATGACGAGTGTAGAAATTACGTATCTTAATTTTTGGATTGGGACTAAGCTTAAGAGTTGCTCCATCTTCATTCAAGTACATTTACTTTGATGCATTGGAGAACACTGTAGCCCATAAATTCTATTGGTGGCCTCATTCAAGTTGTGGAATTGATCTAAGCCAGACTGCGCGCAATGCTTCGAAGCGATAAAAAATGAGGTGGAGCCGTAGCAGCAACCGCTTCATGGATTTTTAGAAAAAATAAAAAAAAATGACGGAATGATCCATTTGATCTTCGAGTACTTCACTTCTCCGATCATCGAACTGAACGACTAATTATGTCCAAATTAAACTAGGATTTGATAATGATCATCACCATGATACTTCTCGAACAACAAACAAGAGAAAAAAAAAACACTAGGTGGCAAGGCCCCAAGGGCAAGAGAGATGATTGAGGACCCGTTTGGTCAACTGGACTAGTTGCCAGTCCAGCTAAAGAGTTTAGGTTCAAATTTAAACGACTAAAGTTTAGTGCCGCGTTTGAATGAATACAGAAATTAAATTACTGAGAGGGGCTAATAATTAACTTGTTAGCTAGACGACTGAACTAAAAATTAGTCCACCGCCTAGCCGTTTGAACATGCTACGAGTATGACTAAACTAACATGCCTGACTTGCAGTATACCGGTGTCCTAATCATCTCCTGGTGAAAGACTTGCCCATCGCTCCATTTGAGGCACCTGAGTGACTTAACCGAGAGATGTTGGTTTCTTGGCCACGACTGCAACAGCGACCCATCCCAAGCTAAGGTGGCGACCAACCTACCTGTGTCTCTCTCTCTCTCAAGGCCGTGGCCGTCGCCTTCTTCAGGTCGTTTTCGACGGACGATTGTTGCTTCTCCGATCACTTCAAGTCGCCTCTGCTCCGCCAGTGCCAGGCTGCCCGCCGCCAGCACCTCTCCATTCCATAAAACAGAAACATGAATGCGAGCAATGAAGTTAGTATGTGTTTAGGGTTGAGTATAATATGGTCAATTAAAGCATGCAAGTACTCCTCAACAGCGCAGCATTTAAGAAAACCAATTGACCTTCATGGCTGCCAATGGCCATTTCCCCTATAAATACTCGTTGCCATGCCATTTCTTCTTCCACACCACCACAGTCCACAGGCACCACCACTCCTCTGCCTCCGAGGAATGGAAGCATCCTCTTCATAGTCAGAGGTTCAGAGCAGAGCCCTCCTGCAGCAGCTGTACTAGATCGACAGTAAGTAAGCGCTCTCGCTCTTAGTGGAATACTATCATTAGTGGAGCACTTAGCAGTAGCATCAGTGATTAACCTTGCTCACAAGCTTCACGGATACGCAGGCAGGCAGGCAGCGACAGAGCGGACGTGATGAGCCGGGGCAGCAAAGGAGGGAGGGGCGTGGCCCTGGACCTGAAGCTGCACCTGTCTCCGCCGGCGCCGGCTCATGGCACAGAGAGGGCGGCGTCGCTGTCCTCCGACGAGGAGTGGTGCCTGTCGTCGCCGAGTTCGTGCCTGTCGTCGGAGGGCGAGCGGGAGGCGCCGCAGCAGAGGCAGCAGAGCCACGGTCTGCAGTGGTCGGACAGCCCGGAGGCGACGTCCATGGTGCTGGCGGCGTGCCCGCGCTGCCTCATGTACGTGATGCTCTCCGAGGCCGACCCGCGGTGCCCCCGGTGCCGCAGCCCCGTCCTCCTCGACTTCCTGCACCACGCCGCCGCCGCCCGCAACAGCAGCCGCCGCAGCATCGACTTCAACGTCAGCCGGGAGGACGACGGTCACAGCCGCGGCGGCGGCGGCGGCGGCGGCGAGAGGAACAGGAGGGCGTGATCGTCCACAGTTTGACACCACCACATGGCAGCATCAAGGACCCACAAGTTTTTTCTTTTCACCATTATTATTATTACCATTAGTACTATTATTAGTACCAGTAGTAGCTTTGATTTCGTCCCTCAAAAATTAAAAGAAGTGCTTCAGTGTAACCGTGATATTTCATCCACCTGCCGAGACTGCGACGGTGAGGTGGTAACTGGTAACTGTAGTATATATCACGGATACACTGGAGACCTCTCGGTTGTGCTCTGCCATCCATTTTTCCGAAAGGAATGAAACATGAGCTAGATCGGTGCTTGTTGTTCCCCGGAAGCTATAGTTACACTTTTTCTGAGAGTACCACGATATAATATTTTTCTCTCAGAGCAAATTAGTTTATAATATTTTTCTCTCAGAGCAAATTAGTTTATAATATTTTTCTCTCAGAACAAATTAGCTTTTTAGTCTTTCTTTTCAGCGAGCTTGAATAGAAGCGTTTGTTTTCTCATTGTTCACGTTGGGGCGTGATTTGATACGTTAAACGACAATAATTTGAGCTCCGGCTTTTTCTTCGAGACGGTGGTGTATCCTTATCGAGTAGAAGGCCGTGTTTACTTCGCTGTCGAATCGGCAGTTTGTATCGGTCACATCAGCGCACTGTAGTATTTTATTTGTATTTAGTAAAAATTATCCAAACTTTAACTAATTAGGCTTAAAATGTTCGTCTCGTAAAGTACAACCAAACTGTGTAATTAGTTTTTGGTTTCATCTACATTTAATATTCCATACATGTACTGGCATTTTGATGTGACAGGAAATAAAAATTATACATAGTGCCAGTTCTGGATTCTGGAGGCAAATTCTGGGAACTAAAAAAGGGCCGAGTAGAAAAGCGACCAAAGAGTACAGTAGCGCTGCTGTTAGCATGTAATGCGTCAGATTATTTAGATAGTAGTACAGTAGTACTCACTTCGTTCTAAATTATAGTTCGTTTTGATTTTTTTGTTGTATATATTTTGCTATGTACCTAAATAAATAATATATCTAGATACGTAATAAAATACATAAAAAATAAACTATAATTTAAAACGAAGGAAGAATAAAATAATATAATAAGCGATCAGTGGCGGAGCAGGTGAGACGTGAGGGGCGCGGCGAAGCTACTCTACTAATCACTACAGTAGTAATCCTTGACGCGACGCAATGAATAGGCCAATTAATTCCCGACGCCACCCTCCATGAACCAACCCAACGCACGCTTCCCTTCCATCTGACGATTAATACCCATTGCGAGCATCGCGACGCGGGGCGGACCTTAATTGCCGCTGCATCCTTTGTCAACTTTGCCACCACCACCACCGGACGATACATTCATTGATTCACTCATGGCCAATTCGCAGAGCAATTATACTATGCGATGCGATGAGCATCATTCACGCCTCCTCCATTGTGGCGGTTGCATTGTCCAACCGTCCTCTCCTCTCCACGGCTAATCGCGTCACCCATCTTTTTCGCACAGCAATTTTTTTTTCAAATCAAAATTGAAAAAAGATTCAAAACCGGATTAATAATCATCATCGTTGCCAGGCAATAACTGCACTTGAAGATAACCATGTGCCGAACATTTCTACATTTAGCAGGCAGCTTCACTTCCTGTTCAAGTGCCAGACATTGATTTGGGTACGTGCTTGTTTCTGATTGTATGCAATCTGTGGTGGTTGCACTGTTAAAGCACCACCAAACATAAGTGATGCTACACAACGCAGCAGGGCAAAAGAACGCAGCTGACACAGGCCGAGTTGGGAAGGACGGGGGATGGATGGCACGCCTTTTCGGCATCACCGTCGGCGTCAGCATGAATGAATGAGGGAGGGGCGAAAGCCGGCAAGAGAAATCAAAATCCTCAACAGCCAGACCAGGCTATCAATCTGAAGGAAGAAAATGGATGCAACATCTACCAAACCTGATGTCACCTGCCATTGATGATGCGTCCGTAAGAGCCAGTCTCCCATCTCGAATGTATGTATGATAAAATAAAATAAAAAAACATGTTCTTTCGCCTGCTCTGTCATGAGCATATATGGCAGGCACACCGTTTACACAGACATACAGCTAGAGTCAGGACGAGCTATTGCCCGTCATCAGTCACAATCGACCAAACTGCAGCGTCACGCTTGGCACGGCGCAACATAAAGATAGCATAGCTGAGTTCACCGTGGTCTCTAGGACTTAAGGCAGACTAATGCAAAAGCCTTTATGATTTACACAAAATTAAATATAATTATTACTAGTCTGAGCAGCAGAACAAAAGCTCAGAAAGATGCAGAGTATGTGGCTAAAAATGGTAAAAGTAATAAATAAGACGCAAACTTCTTTGCACACCTTGCAACTGGTTGTTTCATCGAGCTTCTCAACTCAGGAAATCAACAAGATGATGACACCTCAAGAATCAAAGATTGAAAGCAGATGCACAATATTAAGTTCACTTCCATCCAAATGTTCTGAAACTTAGGGTGCAGCGCAGTCAAATGCATCACCCCGGGGTAGCACCCCACTATAGCAATCCAGCAACAAGATGCTATATCACGACCCGCTGATTATACAGAGGATTTCATACCATGGTTCCTAACAGTGCAGATGTGCCCAAATCATGATAACTGATAGTTCTCCACCCACACGACAGTGCCATTTTCATGCTAACAACTCAACCCCAGGTAAGGTAACAATCAGAAGTAGACAAGCCACATGAAGCAGAAGGGCCTCAAAAGTCAAAAGGGCCTGGTAGTATTAGTATCTCTCATCAATGTGCTCTTGACAACAAATATGAATAGGCTGCCTGTGCCAACATCATACATGAAGGTAGCTGCTTACAAATATTACTTCTGGTGGACTAATATCCTTTATCCTCAGACATCCAGACCTTGATGAAGCACCAACTATCAACTTTATCGTGGATTTGCTAAACATGATGCCAGTCCCACTCTTCTAAAATCGCAAAACATCCTTGAGCCTGTTGACCACCAAATAGACCTACTGGGATTGAACCTTTAAACAATGCAACTCAAAAGACACATGAGATGGACAAATGGTACCAACATCTACATGTGACAAGATCGTAAAACACTGATAGAAACACAGTGTATTACCATTTTCCAACAAGAAGCGTTTAGGCATATACTTTTACCTATCAGAATCATAGCAATGGAAACACCAATTACTTGTGGTTCTTGTGTTAAGAGCATTACTAATGTTGACAACACCTATTGCTTGTGGTTCATATAACGCTAACACTAATACTGGGAATGGAAATAAAATGTTGTTTGTTTGGATAGGTAGGTTTTACACTCAAGCTCACCCAGGTTGGCAGGAAAAGTTTGTTCGTTTTCCCTTCCAATCTGAAGAGATTTGGCTTAATCACATCCAAAGATGTCCTAACGCAAGATAGAAATGAAACCTAACAGGAGCACACAAACCTCGTTATCCTCAAAATGGGCTCTCAGAATGCAAACAGCTATTCACGCAAAGCCTAGGAAGCGCAACTAAACTTCCTTTAATGACACTCCCACCAACCACTGCTGCTTCTGACATACTGATCCACAATACCAAATTCTTTGTTCTGCTCGAGTCGCTTAGCATAATTCTCAGTAGATATTGGACCTTTCTTACGCCTGCGATAGTAAATGATTTCCCAAGGCCACAGGCGTGCAGCACCAAAGTACTTCTCCACGGATTGATCTGATGAATCTCCCTCTTTTGCCTCAATCCCATAGTGCTTCAGAGCTGAGATCACTTCATTAGTTGTTAGCTTCAAAGACTTGTTTCTCCCAGTTTTGGCCGGAATATCCTGCTTCAATTTCACTGACAAAGAGTCCTCAAAGTTAGCATTCTGGATTTGCACTCTATTGGCAGCATTATCATCAACCAAGTTCTTATCAAAGGCAGACCGTGTGTAACCAGTAACATTAGCATTCTTGTTACGAACAAGCGTTTCCCCATTCAGGAACTTGCTCTTCAAAACTGAACCATTCCCTTCTTGGTTTTTATCATCCAGATTTTTTACTTCAGATCTTGTCCTGAACTCCAAACTGTCTTCCAATTGCGAATTCATCAGACTAACTAGATTTTTGTTCTCTACATCAGGAGATGACTTGTGCTGTGGTGAAGCAGATACTGAAAATGGAATAGGATGGTTCAGATTTGATCTTGATCCTTCATGCTGAGTTGGTTGAGATGATTTTGAACTAGAATGTGCAGAATAAGTTGGGGAATGTGCTCTAAATCGAGGTCGGGATGGGGGGGATTTAGATCTTGAATCTGCGGAAGTCCTGTTGGAATGAGATCTCTTAACATGGTTAGAGCGCCTTGAAGGTTCTGAAGAGGGAGATGACCCCCGTGACCTTTCAGATCTGCTTCTCTTGCGTGCTTGTGGCATGTTTTCACTGTAGTGGGCATGTATCCTGCTGTCTCTCGGCCTATTCATTCGCATATTCCTCTCAGCAAATGGCTTCCTACCATCTTGAATTCTATGATTTGCTTGGTCCAATGGATGAATATGAAATTCTGGCCGCCTCCTCGAGGGTGACCCAAATCTTCTCTGCCTCAGCTGCCATTTTTCCCTAAAGTTCAATCCATCTCTCCTAGGTATGAAGTTATTATCTACTCCATGAGGGCAATTGCGTGCAATATGGCCAGAAGCACCACAACTGTAACAGGTTGGAGATCTTGATTTATCCTGGCTTATGTCAACATGCTTGTCAGAGTGCTCTTGCCACTTCTCTGAAGAAAGTTTGTGTTCACGAGAATCATACGAACTTGCTTTAATCACATTTTCTGTCTCTTCTTGCCTTTTATATCCATGATAAGGCTCATAGCGGTCAAAATCATCACCGTCTCCACCAGGGGTACCTTTCCCAGCCCATCTATCATGCTCAATTATATTTGCATCAGCTGTACCACCTTCGTCAGTCTTCGCCTCCCCTGAAGCTTCATCATTTGTACCACCTTCATCCCTCTTCACCTCCCATGGATCATCACCAATGTTTTCTCCAGCATCATTGACAACCACAGCAAATTTACCAGATTCCTTTTCTAGCCCAGCATCAGAATTATGACTCTGATCATGATTTGCTGGTTGGTTATTCCGAGGTAGAGGATCCCTGAACCTAATATTGTCCCTAGCATCTCTGAAGTTCCTTCCGCGAGACAATTCAACAAATCTCGAACTTCTCCTGAAACCCTGAGAAAATCTTGGCTGCTGCTTTGACCAATTAACAGTAATGCGCTCCCCACAAACATATTTCCCATGCAGGGCCCTCAGGGCTCGATTTGCATCATCATCAGAATCATAGACAGCAAACCCATACCCATCTTTCAGGTTTACAGTGCAATGACCAAACCTCTGGAATATATGTTCAAGATAGCTTTGCCCCACATCTCGGGAAAGCCGCCCAATATGCAATGACATCTATAACAGCAAAAATATTGCTTGAGAACTCAGCAATTCAAAATAATGCAATAAAAGAACGTAAGATAGCAGTATTGCTAAATTCGTGATAACTACTCAAGCTGACAAGAGTATAACTTAATAAATAATCCAAGGTACATAACAAAACTGAACTCATTGATTGTCACCTAATTCTATTGCA
>CM041645.1:35244500-35293819 GCA_023333625.1 Bothriochloa decipiens
GTACATAACAAAACTGAACTCATTGATTGTCACCTAATTCTATTGCAAAACCAACACTTATAAGTTGATTAAACTTCACAGCATGCTAATGAAGAGTGCCTACTGCGTACTTAACCCTCTTACTAGTACCAATGCAATCAGTAAAACTAGTCATTCTAAGAAATCACAATCAGATAGCACAAACAAGCTTAAGGTAAAACAGGAAGCAATAAATAAATAAAGCAGTTATAATCAATTAAGTTCAAGTTGATCATGAGCTGACCCAAGCTTGCATATATATATATATATATATTGTTTACTGGAACATGCTTTCTCACAACTCTTACAGCACTGCTTTCAATCAAAACAAGACAAAATCACAAATCCGTGTGCATCCACGTCGTCATAATTATATGGGATGTAATCAACGTTATTTCTCAACTAGTACGCATTATCTTTAACCACAATTCATGGAACTAAGTTTCCCTAGGGTACAGAATAATTTTGAATATTAGCTGTCAAATATTCTGGATGCATGGAAGGGATCATCCTGATTTGTTCACAAGCACACCTATGTTCCAGTTCCTAGCACTAGTTTTCATAGTAAAATAAAGGGCAAAGGAATATTTGTTTGATGCCTATATAAAGTATAAGAAGGTTCACCTTCTGTTGTGTCTGCATAGGCCAACTTCTAAACTGGAATCAACCCAATCGTGTCTAAGTTTTCCAAACACTAGTTCCATAAAACGAAAACTGACCAATTCAATGCCAATCAGTAACAGACAAGTCTACAGTGAGGTAAGAGACTAGATGTGAAATGTGTGCATTCCAAAAACAAGATAGTCCATGATTCCCAGTTTCCCACATTTGCTTATACCGATTACACCATTCTGAAAGCTAAGCATAGATGATTTACTATCGCCAAGATAGCTCTGAAGCAGGTTGCATCAAAGCATTCATTGCTGTAATTGCAGGCTGCAGCTACTAAGCAACAGAAATTGCAAAATCATATGGTCAAGTCAACTGCATCTCAGGATGTCAACCAAAAACCATGTTTGAGTTAGCTGTCCTATTTGGAGATCCAAGAAAAGCAATGTGACAATTCCAAACAATGCACAAATTATCACCCAATTTCATAGCACAGTTTCATCTAATGTCTTCAACAATCAACCTCACACAGTTGGAACCTAAAACACTACAAGTCAAAACAAAAGACAAGATTTCAGATTTTGTACGGAAACCAACTTATTAAAAGGCACCTGCACAGCACTAGCAGGGCACAAAACAGTGAATTTTACCAATCTACTGGACAATAAAGGTAATACATCGATGTAACATTACAAAATTCACAGCCTAACAGAGCAGCAGGCGCATCTCAAAGAAGTAGGTAGGCATCTAGCACAGGCACAGACAGTACAACATATAGATGACACGACAGAGCCTCAAGGTGAGGACATGTACCTTGTTTATGGTCACTAAGTGCTTTAAGTAAAACTCGAACCTGCAAACAAATCAGGGGACAAGGTCAAGTGATGGTTAACTAGAAGTCAACTACAGAGTACGAACCTCAGGTGCAGCAATCTAGCTAGGGTTCCGCCAAAGTTATAAACCGCACACCTAGAAATTAGGGTTCTACCTAGGATCTAACACGGAACAAGCAAAACTAAAGCTAGGTTACCACAGAAATGGAACAGCCCACACAAGCACCGCCGATTCTCGCGGGGAAACTAAAAAAAAAAAAAAGGAAAAGCGAAAACGCGCACCTTGCACCGCGTTCGGATCAAGATGGTGCGGGCATGAATCTAGTGCAGGATTCGGACGCGAATGTAGATGCGTGGAGCCTAACTTACCCGGACTCGCGACGCTTGCTTCGCCTGGATCGGATTCAGATGCGAGAGCTGGACTGGAGGATTGCTTCCGCTTCGGCCGCAGAGTGCAGACCAGCAGTTGCTGACTTGCTGGTCTCCTCTTCCAAGCCTCGGGCAGCCGGAACCGGAATGGCGAGGAGCCGAGGAGCACGAGGTGGGGGTTTGGGTTCTGGCCCCCGCAGCACCTGGGCTGGATCGTCCGTCTTCTCAGCCCAACCAAACCTTGATGGGCCAGAGGTACGGATAAGCATCGGCCTGCCAGGACATGTGTTTAGTGGGCCCAAACTAACAGGACGGGCCCACTGGAGGTCTGGAGAATTCTGCTGGCAGCATTACTACCGCGTGTCTGATTTGTCCCAGCTCGTAAGAGAGCAGACGAGCATAGTCCTCACTCCACGCCACACCCGGCACTCAGCTCAAGAAAGCACAGCCACCGAGCTCTAGCGCCGGTTACCTAGCAGAGGTAGCAGATCGATGACGCCTTCCACGGCTCGCGCTCTGGCCGCCGCGGCCCTCGCCGTTGCGGCGGCGCTCGCGCTGAGCGTCGACGCCACCCCAGAGACGACGTGCGCGGCGGCGGCGGCCCACGACCGGCGCGTGGACTACAGCTTCTGCGTGTCGAGGCTGAGCCACCACCACGACAGCCCCGACGCGGACACCTGGGGCCTGGCCAAGGTGGCCGCCGACGTGGGCGTGGCCACCGCCGGGGACGCCGTCTACGACATCAAGGCGCTGCTGGCCAAGCCGCCGACCGAGGACGCCCAGGAACGGGCGGCGCTGGAGCAGTGCCAGAGGCTGTACGACGCGGCGGAGTCGGCGTTCGCGGAGGCGTACGACGCCATCAACCGGCGCGACTACGCGGCGGGCAAGGGCAAGGCAGCCGAGGCGGCGTCCCTGGCGCGCCGGTGCGACGCGCCGCAGGTCGCGCGGTGGGGCGAGGAGTCCGCCAAGATCGCGGTCGTTTGCGCGGCCATCACCGACATCATCGACTGAGCCGGGGGAGCGATGGGTACCGTACTACCGGTAACGGCCAGGTAATGCGCTGGCGGGCTGGTGCGTCGTCGCGATCCGCCGCCGTGTTGTGTTCCATTCGTTTGGTTACACGCCAGACAAAACGCGGACGAGATGATGCATGGCAGTTATCCGGACTTGTTGCCGTTGAAAATTGTAATGTCATGGAATAAATAAAAGCATTTTATTGCTGCGCAGCTGTTACTGTTCAGTTATGTGATGAAACGCTAGGGATCTGTTACCCAACAAATTCTTGTACTGGAATGTGGCTTGTCACAGCGCAACGCTGCACTCTTTGGAAATGCTTTCCACACGGTAAGTCCGGCACTATACCCTACGCACGCCGACGACGGGCCGGCGGCAAGCGGCCCCGTCGATCGGGACCGGGTGCAGCCGGAGCCGTCCACGTAGTAGCACGCAGGGGACCCTGGGGCCGCGCTCTCCTGCCACTTGTCACCTTCCATGAGGCCGGCATGTGCCGCCCCCAGGCGCGGCCGCGCACACCAGCTGGCTGCCGGTGCTGGTCCTTACAGGCTACAGGGACACAGGCTACTCTTGCGGTCTTGCCCGTGAAACATCGGTCGTCTACTACTAAGTCTGAACCAGCCTCTCGTTCTCAGTTATCTCAATCGCTATGCAATTTGTGATTTTTGCTGTTCCACGAATCCATGACGATGTGCCCCCTTTCATCGCCCTTAAGTCCCCAATCTTTTTCTCGGGTCCTCCCACCAGCTCCACGTCAGGCCTCTTCAAGAGCCGTTTTTGCAATCTTTGAGGAGCAGTGGTAATTTTCACTCTTTCTTGGTTCCCTCTGACTCTGAGGAGCCAATGGTCTTTCCAACCTCCATGGTTTTAACATGAAACGAACAGGCCAAACGATCGAAATTTTGTTCGTTAAGGCATGTTCACATTATTTTCGCCCCTGGAAAAATAGAAAGAAAATCCGAATGAGGTGAGAGTGCGGGGATCCTCAATTGGAAGCCTTCAGCTTCATGGCTGTTTTGCTATGAAGTGAATCGTATGATTTCCTATTTCCGTTGTGTGCTTCGGTGCTTCTATATTTCTACTATTTCTCTCTCATCCTGCGTCATAGTATAACCTAGACAACCATACATGTTTGTACACTCGTCCTGTGAAGGGAACGTCTTCTACGATTAAAAAAACAAAACCATCAACAACAGAAAACTCATCTGGCAATGGAACCCAACTGAATGAGCTATGCTCAAATCGCTCTTTTATTTATCATATATCGACTCCACAATACAAAAGACATGCTACAACAAAATGCAAATATATTTTATAATTTCAATTAAAGAACCTATGCAATTGAGCAATGCAAATATTAATTTTTTTCGAAATCGTGCATATTGCACGTATTGTTTTAAGAGAAGTGGGAGTACTGTTACAAGGCGCGATTAAGCTAGCTGGAGCTGCCGCTGCTTAACCGGTAAAAGGGCAAATATTAATTGTCTAGTTCACATATTGTTTAATATTTTAGGAAGGAAGAAAGAAATACTCATTGTGGGAGTTTTTTTTTTTGAGCCGAAACCGTGGAGCAAAAGCTCCCTGGCAACTTGAAAATTAATAAAACGAGGAAAGTGTACAGCTTACAGGAAGGAAAAAAAAGGAAAAAAACAAAAGCCTAACCAGCAGTTAAGCTCAAACTAAACTGAAACTAACCAGAAAAATAAGAGAAAGGAGGAAAGGACTAAAGTTACAAGGCATGAAGCCACTGATTAATACAAAGGTGAAGACTCTGCTTTATCCTGAACAAATGATCTTTAACTTCTTTCTTGAAGGCAGCCTTCCAAGTGGTTTTCTATCAAAGATAAGGGCATTTCTTTCGTTCCAGATACACCAGGCACCTATCATAAAGATTTCTATGAAGAAAGAATAAGGGAAATTTCCCCTAGCATTGATCAGTTTCTCATGAATACTGCCATTTTCTTCCCAGGTGAGACCAAGGGCAAACCATCTGGTGGTAGTGGTAGGACACTCAAAAAATAAATGCACAATGGTTTCTTCAGTTTGTGCATGACAAAGCACACAGTTATTACCTTCCTGTAAGAATTTCTTCCTCCTTCGAAGCATATTTCTAGTATTTAGCCGATCATTAAGCAACACACTTGGACTTCCACATCCAGGTGACTGTTCTGAGAGGGACAACTGAGGTAAAGTGGTGTTGGTAAAACCTGCTAGAAGTGTAGTGCTGATTTCTCCAAATAAAATACCAGTGATCCTTACTACCAGGTTGGACAGCCTGCATGGAGAGGAGCTCATCCTACAACTCCAGAAATTCATTATATGCTAGTCTGGTCATAGGGATCTTGAAGCAATCGAGCAATGTGTCACTTGTCCTAATTTTTCAGAGGGATGCTGCTGGATCAATGACAAATTGCCTAATTTTCCAGAGGGATGCTGCTGGATCAATGACAAATTGGAACAAGTTGGGGAATTTTTGAGAGTAGATGGTGTCATTTATCAAATCCTCCTAAAAACTATCAGTATCACCTTTGAGTGGATTACATGTAGCAACTCCCCTGTATTGGGTGTGGAGTCTTAGTATGTCTTTCCACCAAAAAGATCCTTTTTCTCTCCTGAGGTGGGGAACTCCATCAGGGTAATATTTCTTCCAAATAATTAAGGTCTACCCACTGGATATCAGCCTTATTGAAAAATTTATCAAGATGCTTCAGCAAAAGAGCATCATTTTGAAGGGTTAAGTTGATAACACCTAGACCACCTTTAGCCTTGGGCTTCATAGCCATGTCCCATGCATCAAGGTTATAACCTTTTTTCCTAAAATCACTTCCCCTCCATAGGCAATTTTTTCTATGTTTGTCGATGATCTCCACCACTGTCACAGGAAGTTTCAAAGAACACATGTAATAAGTTGGGATGGAAGACAAAACAGAGTTAACTAGCTGCAATCTCCCAGCATAAGACAACCTCTATGAACTAGCTGAAAGCCTTCTTTCAATTCTGCAGATAAGAGGAGCATAATCCTTGACTAATGGTTTTGTAGTGCCCATTGGAAGCCCTAGGTAAGTGAAAGGGAATGTGCCAACCATACAACCAAATGCCTGAGCTAGTGATGCAACTTTTGCAGGATCTGTGTTTATGGGGATTAGACATGATTTATGATAGTTAACTAAGAGCCCACTAGAGAGGGAGACATTATGCAGAATATCTTTAAGATGCATCAACTGATTTGCACAAGCCTGCATGACTAAGATGGTGTCATCCGTATATTGGACGACAGGGAAGGGAGAGTCTGGGTTCTGAGGAAAAGAAGGAAGGAGATTTCCCATCTGGTATTCAGCATTGATGGCACATTGAAGTAGATCAGCGGCTACTGCAAACAGGAGTGGAGAGAGTGGGTCTCCTTGCCTGACCCCCCTCTTACATTTAAATTCTTTACCAGCAACACCATTTAGGAGAACTGAGGAGGTGGCTGAAATCAGAATATCAGAGATCCACCTTATCCATTTGTCAAGGAATCCCTTTGCTTTAAGAATGTCAATGATGACAGAGTGCTCCACAAGATCAAAGGCTTTTTCAAAATCTAACTTTAAAAGTATGATTTCTCTTGTTGACTGATGGCACTGATGGAGATATTCAAATGCCCATCCCAAACATCCTGGATTGTCCTTCCCTTAATGAAACCATACTGGTTTTCGTTCACAATTTCCAAAGCTTTAGATTGAAGTCTATTGGCCATCAACTTAGTTAAAATCTTCATAGAGGAATTTAACAAAGATATAGGTCTAAAATCATTCACATTCTCAGGGTTATCCTTTTTTGGGACCAAGGTGATATGTGAGGAGTTGATGCTCTTTATGTCTGCCTTGTGATCATAAAAATCTCTGCAAAGTTTATACATGTTTGTCTTGATGATGTGCCAAGCCTTTCTGAAGAACAAACTGTTGAAACCATCAGGCCCTGGAGCTTTGTTATTTGGGAGGTTAAGTATGATGGAATCAATTTCCTCATTACTGAAGGGGTCGCAGAGATTCCCCATGTTACTGCAAGGATGCGTAATCTCATTCAGACTAAACTGTATTGAGGTATCCACAGATGAGCCAAGTCTTCTTTTAAACTCTTAATAAAAAAAGTGCACTCTTCTCATGGTGATCAGAGACCATTCTGCCACTGCTATCAATAATTTGGCTAATGACATTTTTTCTATATCTTTCAATTGCCATGGCATGAAAGAATTTTGTATTTTCATCTCCATATTGATCCAGTCTCTGAGTGAATCTCTGCCTCCAATAGGTCTTCTGCATGAAAAGGAGATTACCAATATGCTGCTTGAGAATATTTCTAAAAGCCAGTTCCTGGGGATACAAATTCCTGATTTCCTCTAACTTATTAAAAAACTCAATTGTGATATTGCAGTTGGAGATCAGTTTGAAAAGGTTGGAAAGATTTTTTGACCAGGACTTAAGGATTCTTCTGAGTAACTTGAATTTAGCGGTAATCACATGTGCACTGTCGGTACATCTGGTTGGGGTAGTCTAGGCATTTGTAATCTGATCAGAGCAACTTGGGTGGCTGAACCAAAATTTTAAAACCTAAAGGTGCTGGCCTTTGGTATACTTGTACCAATTTAAATTTTGCAAGGCAGATGGTCCAAAGTAATCTTAGCAAGAGGAAGCACTAGGCAGAGGCGGTATTGAGTGGTCCAGGCAACCAAGGTGAAAAACCAATCCACTTGCTCTAGGAGAGGAGAATCCTGCATGTTACTCCATGTATAGCTTCTACCTTTGATGGGCAGTTCAATAAGACCCAAATGACTGATGATGTTATTAAATGTAAGACAATCATTAAAATTACCTCCTGGCCTATTTCTATTGTCACTTAACCTGTAAAAATTGAAATCTCCCATGAAAAGCCATAGGTTATCATCTCAATACGTAGATTATAAAGTCAATTAACAAAATCAGTCTTGGCTGGCTGTCTACAAAGGCCATAAACCACTACAAGTGTCCAAGTGTCCAAGTTGTGGGAAGAGGTAACTGAAAGTTTAATGGCAAACTTCTGTTTTTCTAAACAGGTCACAGAGAAGTGAGCAGATGCCCAACAAACTAATATGCCACCAGAGGCACCCTCAGAAGGATAGTATTCAAACTTATCAAAATGTCTAGGGGCAAACTTACGAACGAAGGCTATGTCAAAACTATTTCTTTTGGTTTCTTGCAAACAAAAAATATTTGCATTGCTTTCCTCTATTTTGTTTCTGATGGTGGGCCATTTTTCATCATCATTTAATCCTCTAACATTCCAGCATAAGATATTCCATGACCGAGAACGACTATCCATTGATCACTCTTCATTAGGGTCCAGCACAGCCAAGGTGAGCTCCTCATGAGGCACACCGCAGAAAGAGACTCTAAGCTCAAGAAGGGTGGAGGCCTGAATTGGTTCCACTTCATCAGCTTCTTCCATTTCAAAGTCTAGGCTCCTGGTGATGATAGCCTTCTTAAGATCCTCTACAACATGTTATTTGACTGTCTTTTTAGCTTCCCCTTTCTTCCTCCTAGGTTCTTCATCCAGCATGATATGTTTGTCATATGTTTCTTTCCTGAATCTTGAGCTTCTTCTTACTTCATCATCAACAATTGGGGTTTTAGCTCGGATCTTCCTTTTTTCCCTTGTATCAGATGGGGAGAATATTTGAATATCTTCAGCATCATCTGAAGTAATGTCACTTGCTGAGAACACCAGAGGATTGACCACAGGAGAGTTAGAGTTTTCATGGGATACCCAGTTAACTTCAGATAGGGAACTGGTGAAGCTCTCTAATGGGTGCAGTTTTTTCATGATCTGAGCAACAACAAACTCCTGGTTGTACTCCACCATTTCCATATTGGAAATGGTTCTCTGAAGCACAGTTTCAGTTGGGTTAGTTTCACTAGAGGGCCATTCAGGGTCTATTACCATGTCAGCAACATCAAAAGAGTTCACCCTATCTTGGGAAATTGGTTCAGCTTGGAAAGGAACAACTTGGATCAACTCAAGCCTTGGTCTTCTGTATCCAGTAGAGATAGAGGCCTCTGCATTATTCTTCCAGATTGGGTTGTCCACTGATAGGAACTAGGTGTCCCTTTCATAAGCTGAAGGCACAAAATTCCAATAGCAGCAGGAACAAGATTTTTCATGGGTAACAATAGCAGAGCCTCTTTTGCTAAACTAGCCATTTGTTCCAGTAGCATTTGTACTGAGGGGGCAGGGCCAAAACAGTCATAGAGTCTTAGGCAAGCTGCCATCTGCCTAATCTGGAAATCACTCTCAAAAGATTGCATGCTGTCACTTGAAATCATCAGAGTTCTATCTCTATCTGCTGATGTCCTTTCTGCAGTGTCTGGCAAAGCGAGCTCCAGGGTGATAGGAGGACCGTGTGCCCTGAAAAAGTTGCTTGTTTCAGAGCTCACTGACACACTGTCTTGGTCTGCCAGTTGATTCACATGTGCAAGTTCATTCTCATCAACAAGGGCACCCTCTTGCTGCAGCCAAGAACCCCGACCATTGTTGTTATGGTTATGAGGGTGAGGGGGAGGGACTTCCCAGCATTGAGCAACATTATCCTGCTGAACCCCTTCACGAGCCTCAGGAATGTTTTTGGGCCGCCAGCAATAAATGGGTTGTTTCTTCAACTTATAGTATTTGAACTTGTGCCCAAATTTAAAGCAGCTAGCACATCTAATGACCGACAAGCAGTTAACCCTTTTGTGATCAGTCCTGAAACAATGGGTGCAGTCCCCAAAGCGACGAGCTCTAATGACAGCCGCCAGAGGCTTGAAGAAAAAGCCAGCCATGCAAGAATTCGAATTTGAATTTGAAATCACCAAATCACCAGAAGACTGATAATGTTCTTCCCAAGAGGACTGGCTTTCTTTAGGAGCACTAATTTTCGCAAGATCTAGTGAGTCAAAAATATGACCATCATGGAGAAGAGCATCAATGGAACTCTGATCAATCTCTTGATCGCTTGACTTAAGAATCCCAGGCTTAGAGAAAGAACCACTATCATATTCAAGCACAGTTGAAAGATTGACACTGATAGAGCCAATTTGAATACAGTGAGAAACTTCACGGGGCTTGAACTTAAACTTTGGAGATTTATGAACAAGGTTTCTCTCAAAGCGGACAGATTTTGGAGCAGGAGATTTTTTAGTAGCTTTCTTTTGCCGTTTGGATAG
This sequence comes from Bothriochloa decipiens, assembly GCA_023333625.1. NCBI lineage: Eukaryota > Viridiplantae > Streptophyta > Magnoliopsida > Poales > Poaceae > Bothriochloa > Bothriochloa decipiens. Next base: position 35,254,561 of record CM041645.1, read on the forward strand.
AACTTTAGACCATTTTTTCTCTTCTTCTGCTTCCCAAATCCTACGCATTGTGGGAGTTATTGCAATTCATTTAATGTTGAGGCATTTTAGCATGGTTTTAGTGACTTAGTATTTTCCATAGCACCACTTTTTTGCATTTTTGCTTACCATTCTTCTCAGTGGCAGCCAACATAATTATCAACAACGATGTATGTATTGTGACTTTGTCAATTTTAAGTTGAGCTCTTTTATGATGGTTGGAGGTAATTACTAATTTCACCAATTTTAATATACACCTAGTGCATATGAGTCCACCATTTAATACGCACTTGGTGTCCTCTCGGTACCTCTCAAATTGGTTCCTCTTAGTTCATATGTCTTTTAGCTGTTGGATTAGGCACCGTGAGTTGTCTATTTTTCGACAACTATTGTAAAAATTCTCATGGTATCAACGAGATGAGTAAAATTTATATGTGTATGCTTATATAGGTGAGTGTGTGTCTGCATGAATATGAAAATCCGTATTACTATGACAATTGTGCTTGAAAATCACTTCAGTTTATTCCATCCCTATATCTATTTCTTCGAGCGGCCAAGACGGACGAGCAACGAGCATGGTCTACGCAGACTTCTTAAAATGAATCTTGTTTTTTTTTTTTTGAGCAACAATTGAACCTTGTTTGATTTTTTTTTAGCAACAATTGAACCTTGTTTGATTGGCTGTAGGCTTGATGAGCTTAATCGAAATAAAAGATCGAAATAGCCCATTCTATCAATTGGTACGATAGGGCCCACGAGGATACGAGCATCGCTTTTGCGATTCGCGGCTACATAAGGGAGAGAGGCTCCATCAGTCCGCCGCCGCACTCGCGAACACACCACAATCTTGTCCGCTTGTCCCATCCCATTCCCAGCTAAAACAAAACCACCCGGAGCCCGAGCTGATCATCATTCCTTCCGGTCTTCCACGATCACGACACAAAGAAAGCACCAAGAACAATCCCCTCCATCGACGACGAAGGCGATGGCGATGAGGCCGCTGTCGCAGACCGTCCGCCTGCTCGCCGTCGTCGCCGTCCTCGCGCTCGTCGGCTGCCTCGTGGGCGGCGCCAGCGCGACGGTGGTGAGGACGTGCAGGGCGGCGGCGGACAGCGACGCGCGCGTGGACTACGGCTTCTGCGTGGCGGAGCTGGGCATGCACCGCGAGAGCCCCGACGCCGACGTCTGGGGCCTCGCCAAGGTGGCCGCGCTGACGGGCGTCAACAACGCCGACAACGCCATGTACGACATCAAGGCCCTGCTCGCCGCCAACGCCAAGACGCGCCGCGGCGCCGGCGCGGACGGCCCGACGCGCGCGGCGCTGGAGAAGTGCGCGAGGCTGTACGACTCCGTCGGGTTCGCGTTCGCCGAGGCCGACGACGAGATCAGCAACCGCCGCTACGCCTCCGGGAAGGGCAAGGTCGCGGAGGCGGTGTCGCTCGCGAGCCAGTGCGACGACGCCCTCGCCAGGGCCGCCGCCGTCCCGTCGCCGCTGGCGCAGCACAGCTCATACAACACGCGGATCGCGAATATCTGCACCGCCATCACGAACCTCATCAAGTGAATAATACTGTATAGTAGTGTGTAAATGTATAATTACGGGGGACAGAGCACTTTGGTGCATCCACAATAAATAAATAAATAATAACGTGGTGAATCAAGTTGACATGTGACAGGACTGTAAAGTCTGTATACCTTTGGGAAAACATTGTACAAATAATAAGAAAGGAGTTTTCTCTTATTCTGCGTCGAGTAAAATTCTTAAGTACTCTCCATGTAACGAGTATAACGATGACCCAACAAAAATAAGAGAAAATTAGGCCAACTCGGGTCAAGAAGAGGTCGACAACGTCATGGACCATGGCTAGGGGGCCACTTGCGCCAAGGAGGAAGGGGCGCCGCTCCCACGCGCGCAGCGCACCCGGGCGCCGTCTCCACCTTGCCTCCACGTCATCTCGACAAATTAGAAAAATAAGAATAAAAAAATAGGAAAACGAAGGATCCGCAGGATCCCCGATTGCTTATAGTATAAGCTAGAGTTTCTTAGATGTTAAGTCTCCCAGGTCTTGTAACCCTTGAATCTAAATAATAAAAATGGGTAATTCCCATCTATCTCAGCTCTTGGCTCTTGGCTCTCTCTCACACCCCAAACCCTAGCCGCCACCTGCACGCCGCCGCCCCTGCGCACGCCGCTGCCACCAGCCGCCGCGGCCAAGCCGCTGACGCCGCCCCCGCCGCTCCCGCTATCGCCGCCACGTGTCAACCGGCGTTAGACCTCTTATACTCCCCAATTATTTTGGCTGCAATATATTCTGGTCCCAGCTAAATTGGAAAAAGAGATCACCTTCCCTTATACTTTTGCAAAAGGAGTAATGAGATGTAAGAACACAGCTCTAGTATATCCTGTTTTCTAATTTTTTTTTTCTCAATCATTTGAAATCATCACATTTTACCTCAAACAAAAGGGCAACAAGCGTCGGTCTTTTTCAATCCCTTTTCTATTTCTGACATCTCGAGCACCACACTAAGAGCCAGTGGCATCGGCGCCGCGCCGCCGGCTCTGTGTTGCCGTGCCCTGTCGTGTCGTTGCCATACTATCATGCAGCACGAATACAGATATGGACGAATATAATGTAATTTTAAAAAAATCTGATATGTTTAGTATACATATTCATCCTATTTTCAAAATCCAAAAGCTGAACAATTTAAGTATTGAGTTTGTTATACCATCTTTATAGAAAAGTTAAGCAAAGAGGTGTGTCATTGTATCCTCATTAAGGTAGCCAAACGTATATAATAAAAATATATACGGAGTAATAGAAATTAAGGGTAGCACAACAAACTTGAGCGTAGAGGTTTGGCCGGACATACTGAAATTTTTGGATCCCGATTTTTCCCCAAGCTGCCGACACAAACTGGTTTGCCTCAAAATGAATTTGCCTTTGTTCTGGTTGAATCAAAAGGACCGAATAAAGAAATGAAATCCTTTCCGGGCTGGCCGAGTGTGGAGAGTTGCTTAAACCGCCTGGACTGCCGCGGGTCTGTCTCTCTGATTGATATACCATACCACCGGTGGCGTCGCTTTGCATAAAGCTGTGGGCCGGGCGTGCGCGCGTTTCCGCTCCTGCTGGTCAAGCACGAAAGTCAAAAGGCCCCGGCCCGCCGTGCCGGCCGTTGCTTATCGTTACCGGCGACGGCGACACGTAGGTGCACGCACGTCGACAGCAGCTGGTGGCGCGTACAGCAGCGTCTCGTTCGCGGCCGGCGGCCCCGCTCCCGGCCGCCTCTCATCTCCGATGATAATTCTCATCGGCGAAAGGTGAAGCGGACAGGATCCTTTCCGGCCGGCTCGCGAGAAAAAGAAAGAAGAAAGAGGAATGGCCGGCGTGCTAGCTGATCCGTTCTGTGCTAATTAACGCGAATCAAAAGGAGGATTGGGATGCGGGATGCGGGATGCGGCTGCCCCCTTCCTTGCATTGCCTGTGTGTGGTGTGGCCAGAAATGCCAACCTGCTCCTGCTGCACAGCTTACACACTGAAAGCAGCACTAGCTACCTAGTAATATAAATATTATATACCGTGCTTTACGTGCAATTTCCACAGCTGGTGTGCACGTAAGTACATAGTACTCCGTAATAGCCAGCTAAACTGCCCAACTAGTGCTACGTAGCCAATTTGAGGCTTACTGCTCGTAGCTATACGATGGATCGGAGCGGAGCAATATATAACTGGGAAACTTTACAGCTACTACGTACTTCAAGGGACGTGAAGACTGATATGATCCAGGTCGCCTTTTAGATCGATCAAATTAAATCACGCATGCCCATCAGGATCCGCGGTTGCACACTCCATTGTGTGACACACGACCTTCCTCTTTCCTTGCTCGCTAGTACAGTATATATTGTGTACGTCATTGCACAACAGAAAAAAAAAATAAAGTTGACATGTCGCGCGCCAACTTGTATATGACACTAGTGCCTGTACGTAACGTAACTGGCCTGGTGAGTCGTGATCGAGCCACGGAGGCACCGGGCGGCTTCACCTTCTTGGCTGCTCGTCAAAAGCAGGAGACCGACACCGCGACAACGTTCATTTTCCTTTAGAAAGATAAATAAATAAATAAGAATAACAATTGGAAAGTACGGGAAGGCCGGCACAATGTGAGTCATTTCAAAAAGGTCATTCTCAGCAACAATATCTACGTTCACAAGAGACAAGCATGCCACTTATTCAAAGTCGCAAATAATGTGTTGTAGAACTGTATTTGAGTCATTTGGCTCACAAGAAACGATGCGATTCAATGTCTGCCAAAGTAAATCCACACTCCCGCCCCCAAATAAAAAAAAAAGCAAGTATTTTCGAGAGGCATTCATGGCTCAGATCATGAGCACCGTTGTAGGTAGCACTTGAATGACAACAAGATCGAGCGCATCGGTTTGTTTGGATGGTTTCTACGGCTTATAAGTTGGCTAATATTGCTTTGTTAAGACAAAAACAATGTACCATGACCAATAAGTAAACCGAGTTGATAAGTTCAAGCGAAATAAGCTGGTGCAAGTCTTTGAAGTTAAGATCCAGCCATGTTTTTTTTCCGAGTCTAATAATTAGCATTTTGTTTTGGATTTGTCTAGGTGATATTCGGTTATTTTGTCTCCTCTTGTCAACTAAATTTTTCTCATACACTTACAATGTCTTCTAGCTATATTTATACTGACTTATTACTATATATTTACAATAACTTCTTTAGTGTAGTTTGTTAGACACAACGGTGTGATTTGAGGATTATACAAATGTATGCTAAGTTTTTTTAGAAAAAGTACACAATATATATCAAATTGTTCACAAATATCATCAAACTGTTCATAAATTTCAGAAAAATATACAAATATACATGTACTAAGTGTATTCCGTTGTGGAGCTGTACACAGGCTTAGACGTGGGTGTACACGGGCCAACCACGGACGTACTACGAGCATGTGGTGGGGACCGGCAGCCTGCCTCGGGCGACCAACTAACGGAGCACCGCGACCGTGCGATTCCCGACCGAGGGACGTATAGCAGCAATTCTGTTTATTTCTTATAGTATACGTATTCCCAGAGGGGGGCTAAACTGAGTAGAGGCTAGAAATCCAATGATAAATTTCTCAAAAAGGAAAAAGAAATCCAATGATAAATCAGTGTCACGGGGGCTAAATGCCTAGACATGGGCACATGGACTATTTTTAGCTGGAGACTACATTAAGCGTATGTTCTCGACCACACCCTAGCCCGGGGTGCATATCCGCCACTGCGTATTCCGTATGATAACATTACATATTATTATCTGAAACAGTTTGGATCTGGATTTTTTTCTATTATCTAAAGAATGTATTCTTTTTTATTTTTACTTTTTTTTTGTGTCAATACTATGACGTCTGTTCCACTTGCACTTCCACTTCCACAAATCACACATGCACATGACGCGTATCGCGTTCGCTGCTGCACTTGCAGGCCGTTTGGGCCGACTTCCATAGCTAGCGCGTCACTTCTCCCTTCGCCAGGTTTTTGGGCTGGTGCTTCCGGGCCAGCGGCCAGCCTCAACAACATTACCATCTCATCACGCGACGCAGCACTACCACGCTATTGAGTATAAGAAGAATCCGAATCACGTGAAACCCTGTCAAACACATCCTGTAGTGTATAGTATAAGGCTTGTCGTAAAATAAATGAGCTCATTCCATTTTCAGATGCCTGGATTATAGGAGGTGTGTTTTAAAATTTGTTGGAGAGATTAGTGATACTAGAAAAGTTGCCTAATATATATCCTTATTAAAATTATCCCAACATATAATAATTGCATCTTGTGCTACCTGATAAAGTTAAAATAGCTACTAATCTTAGGTAGTCCATAACTAGATATATTTAATTATTTTGGGATAAAATTTGAATGCTAGAGTGGAGAGAAATTACTATTACAGTTGATATTAGAAGAGAGAAGAAAAGACATATGACTTCTTTTATTTCAAATTTCAAATTATAAGATGTCTTAGTTTTTATAATTTTTAAATACATTGTTATTACTATGTATCTTGACATGAGTGCATATCTAAGTGCAAAAAAAAAACTATGTATCTAGAAAAGACAAAACTTTTATAATTTGGGAGTACAGATACGCATATGCCATTTAAGTTTTTCACATATGCCAATTGCAATTGTAGCCCCTCCAACTTTTATATACCTTTTGATTTGTCCCTGCACTTCCATGCTTAGGAGAAGACAAAGAGGCGCCAAAAAGCAGGATGCTAAAAAAGTTAATGCAATAATAATGAAAAATTGACGAGTGCCTCAAACGCATCGCAATTCGTTCGCATTCCTGACTCCTGAGTATCACGTGCTCTGTCAAATCTCAATAAGAACTGACGCCCACGGCTGCAAATAGCAATTGCAGTCCATCATCATCAAGAAACTAAAACACCCCGCAGCTCTCCGTCGTCCCACCGCCTCCTGCAAGATGAGTCCGTGGAAGACCCTCTTGGTGGCCACTGCGGCCCTCGCGACGCTCCTCGCGGCCGACGCTACCGTGGAGACGACGTGCAAGGCAGCGGCCGCCACCGACGTCCGCGTCGACTACGGCTTCTGCGTGTCGGAGCTGAGCAAGCACCGCGACAGCCCTGGCGCGGACACCTGGGGCCTGGCCAAGGTGGCGGCCAACATCGGCGTCAATAACGCCGGTGGCGCAGTCCGCGACGCGGACGCACTGCTGGCCACGCCGCCGGGCACCGGCGGCGCGGTCGACGCCAAGGCAAGGGCGGCGCTGGGGCAGTGCCGCTGGCTCTACTTCGACATGGAGCTCGCGCTCGCGGGGGCGCACGACGAGATCAACGCGCGTCAGTACGCGGCGGGGAAGGAGATGGCTGTGGAAGGCATCGCGTTGGCGCGACGGTGCGACGCCGTCTTCGCCGAGGCCAGTATCCCGTCCCTGCTTGCACGGCGCGGAGAGTACGCCGAGCAGATCACGGTGGTGTGCATTGTCATCACCGACCTCATCAAGTGATACAACCAGAAAAAGGCATTCTTGTAATAGGCTCGTAGCAAAAAAAATAATTGGTACTACTATATATGTGAAGAGTGAACAAGGGCCGAGCGCTTGCTCCGTTCATGAATGCGAGCTATACATAAGAGAATAAAAAATTGCTTTACCTATCTCGTACTTATGTGTTCTCCTATTTTTATCTATTGTATTAATTACGGGAGATAGAGATGGAATGGTTGGCAACATGTTTTTACAACATTCTTACATTGATTTCCATTATTTGTTTTGTCGAAATTTAACATTCAGCAAAAAAAAAAAAGACACTCGACAAATCTAACACTCAACAAAGAAGCTCTTTGCCGTTGTTGAGTGTCAGATTTGGCACTCGACATAGCCTTCTTTGCTAAGTGTTTTTTATTTGACGAGTGCTGAGTCTGTGGCATTCGGCAAAGAGCTTCTTTGTCAAATGTCCGGAATTTAACACTCGGCAAAGAAGTGATTTCCGGTAGTGTCCATGGGCAAAAGTTGTGCGGCGTCAGAATGTTTAAGGACGAATACAACAAGTGCAACTGTGCAAGGCACTCTTGTGGACCGAGTACCCATATCAAGTATGTATAAAATATGCTAAAAAAATATGTACTATACAATGCAACAACCACCCTCTCCCATCTCCATTTTCTAAAAAAATTCCTCCCATCTTATTTCCACGCGCTGTCCAAAAATACTCACTGCATATTCCTTTGAACCGGTAGACGTGTAGTTCTCCCTATAAAACCCAAGACTCGTGGTGCACGTACGTGCCTTCTTCTCGCTCATTCTCCTCCTACATCATCGAAACACGCAATGGGGAGTCGGCCAGAGAAAGTAAAATATGCCCTTAATGGTACATGCCCTCACCATGTGGTCCATTAGATTCATATTGTGATATGTGTATACACATCTCAAGTGATATGTGCATACACACATCTTTAATGGACCACGTCGTGAGGGCATATGCCCTTACATGCCCTTAACAATAGAATCTAGCAGAAAGTGTTGATCATGATACGTTAACGGCAATAAGTGTTGATCGATCTATCTATCTAGTAGCACTAGCAAGGTGAGATTTTTTTTATAACGTTCATTCAAAAATAGTGTATGCCTCTGGTGCTCCGCAGACTCCACATAAGGAAGCAGCGCATAGGGTTTCTCTTTTTTCTCGTGGGCTATATGGGTTCCATGGTCTTTATCATAGTCTTAATATGTACATGTGTTCTGTGTTTATATGACGTAGCGTATAAGAATCATCAACACAAATCAATCGAGTGGCCTAAAAGCCGGTGGACAGTACATGGCTATAGAATTCTAGAAATAAAAGGATTCTAGTATCAGTCTTTTTTATAATTAAAAACTTTTTAAAATAATTTTTTTTTAAATTAACGACTCGTAGCACATCTTTTATAGATTCGACGGCTGAGATTGAATTATTAGACGCGGCTTCCCACTCTTCCTCGCCTAGCGCCCTCACGCTCTCGCGCCCTTCCACCAAAAAGATCGCGAGTTCGAGTCATCACCAAGACGGAAAAAAAAACATGGTAAATCTTCCTCTTACATTCTGCTTCTATCGCATCAGCCATCGGCCCATCGATTTTCCCGTCCTGAGTCGAGAGGAAGGCTGTGACCGCGGCCCGCCGCGGCGGCGGCGCACGATTTGCCGGCCGCCAGCTGCCACTGCGCGGGCTTACCGGCCGCCGGGCGCCCGCCCCCACCACTGCGCGTGCGGACACGAAGAAAGGCACGGGCCGCACGACATTAGGAGAAGGCAACAACGACGGCGCTGAACCACGGCGTCCGCTCCGGGATCCGCCTCCTCGCAGTCGTCCTCAGGTGAGGCCGACACCATGCGAGGCGAGACCGCGACGGGGCTTCATCCTCCCCGGCACCTTTGCTGTCATGGATGCATCCTGTCCAGCCCTTCCACCTCCACCTCCTCCGTGCGCCTCCTCTACTCAGGTCTGCCATCTCCTTTATCTCCCCCTCTCTGATTTCTTCTAAATTGATGTGGCTCATCTTGGATTTGCACTCTGATTTGTCCTAAACTGATACGATTCTCGATCTAGGGTTTGGACAATGATGGTTGCTGCTCTGTAGCCTGGCTTCTCAATCGATATTCAGCACCAATTTTTGGTCTCACAGTTAAGTTTTCGAATCTCAAATCCCCCATTTTTTTTTTGTCTCTACAGACTCTGCAGATGGAAGTAATGAAAAAGCTTCAGAAAGCTGAAGACCTTGGCATGGAATGCTTCCACTATCCATTACAGGCTTTCACTAATGTGATGGCAAAAAATTCAGAGTTATTCTTTTTATCAAGTACTACTTCTATTCTGTTGTCACTGATTGGTGGATTCATCTAATAATATTAGGACACATTAGTGCATACATTAGTTGCCAATACATGAAACCGAACTACAATTAGTGACTCTAATTAACATTTCCAAATGTGGTTCTTGTGGATATATAGGTGAGCGGTTTGTGCATATACATTGCCAATACATGGAACCACACTACATGAAACCGACGCTTGTTGTTTGTTGGCAGCAGCAGAACTGTATCATACTATCAGTAAGGATCTATATTCGAAGGTCTGTTCTTTATTGGCATTATTTGTTGATTTTTTATTCTATACGAATTAATTAGTGTCTGATAATGATATCAATTAATTATTGGATCACTGGAATTTACTCAGACCATGCGACAGGGAAGGAGATCCACAGCCTCCCGCTTGATGGCTTCGACTACGCCTCCGTCCTCGGCCAGTGCTGCGAGCTGCCGGTTGGTACGTGCAGCTGCCCGGGGGCATTGTCGTGCCACTCCTAATGCTCAATGGCCGGAGGTTCTAAGTGCCCATGTCCACCACCGAGGCATGCCCTGTCGCGGGTGATGTCGACCATCAACAAAGGTATAGATACTTGACTGAGCTTTGCACATCATCACTGGATACAGTTTCAATCTTTGATCAATGGTTCCACTCTTTTTTAAATATAATGTGGCTCAAGACAGATTTTTTTAATCATTCTGGTTCACAAGTAGACATGATTTTTTATTCCTTTACCTCTTATTGGCTGAGTGGCAGTGGCCTTTAGAAAAATGGGACATTAGAAGAATATGAAGATTGGATTCAGCTAGAGTAAAACTGTTTAGAGGAAGGTGTTTGCACTCTGATTGTGGTTGGTATTGACACTCCAGCTGAAGTCTTGTATTTTTGCTAAGTTAGTATATCTAATTTTATAACATCGCTGTCAACTTTAAATTTTGAAACACAATGAATGAGCTATTGGCACACCCATCACGCCACCGCCGCTGACCATGACCCATCCCAACGACCTATCTGGCTGCTCTGCCAGGAACCTAAGTTTCTTTAGGGCAAGAAACACAAGGTTGCTATCTACAGGGGGAGTTGCTCCCCTTTTCCATTGGTGTGCGGCAATGGCATCACCATGGCTCTGGGCTCCAGCTACTGTTTTTATTCATCCTGTTGCTACACCAGGCATAGGCCACCGATGGTGCGTCTTCAATCATTGGTGAAGGTAATTCACCTCTGGGAAAACACATTGGTGGCAACCGTGCTCGGTGTATTTTGATCGGTTAATTATGTCAGTTGAGTACTATTTATGTGTTGGGATTGGCATTGCTGGGAAGCACACATCATGCATAATTTGTATTCTTAGTGAAACTGATAAGCTGAATCTTCTGATAGAGAAAATCCAAAACAAAAATTCAGAGGCCTGTGTGTAAATATGTAGGCACTTATGATGATCACTACATTCACATAATGATTCTTTAAACCCTTTTCATTGTATGCGACGAAACTGAATTGTGTGTTTACTTTCCCGACAATTGATGTGTGTGGAAGGAGGTTTTGGTGATCAAGAACCGGAATACGACAGGACTTTTGAAATCGTCATTTTACCTGATTTTATCTCTGTTTCATTTGTGTCTGTTCATTTGTCACATAGCAAAAGAACAAAGTTGTTTTATTGCGATTAATATATGATGCGCCATTGTTAGGTTATTAGGCTTGTGGTTGATAGTTATACTTTTTGAAAGTGCTGATAGGATACAACAACTGGCTACTTCGTTTGCTGACAGCAACCTTAGTGCAAATGCTATATGGACCTACAGCAGCTAAACAATGGTGTTCATCTGTGGACATCTACTATGTTGTTTGCATTGCAATTTAATGGTGTTTATCTGTGAACATCTGCTATGTGGCTCAGGTGGGCCAATCGAGGGATGCTTGTTCTGAATCTGATGGAATATAATTATGCCATGATGATTCAGCCAGTGGTTACGACATGGGGCTCCACTATGACGGCTGCATGAACTGCACGCTTGCACTTGTGATGGATTCATGGAATTTGGCTCATGCATATGATTGATTTGCCAGGTGACATGCGCACGGATCATCATCTACATCACTATCAGGTGGCAGGTTTGTTCCTACAATTCTTACTCTTACAACAGTTGATGCTAGAGTTCTGTTGCCTCTCAAATTCATCGTAATTTCCTAACTCAGAGTATTCATGTGGAGAATGCGTACACTACTTTCAACTTGCTGTTGTGCTTGTGCAATGGATTTGTGAAAACACTGAGATACCGTGGTGAAACCTATGTGCAGTACTGCAGTTTAGTTTTGGCAAGTCGCCACTAGATCAGTACTGGTCAATTATGTCTCTGTGTTCCATTCATTTTAGAATTTACAGCCAAGATTTCACTTTCCTAGCATTTCTCTACTAATAATCAGTAGATAGTAAACTTTTAAGAAAAAAAAGATGGCAACACAAAGTTCAGCCTCTAGGGTGAACCAAGACTGAGTAGCACCATCTGATGCAAAGGTGAGTTCCTTATTAGCCTCTCTTTTCTTGGACAAAGATTGAGGTTTGGTAAGTGGCAGAAAGGCTATCGGTGCCTATATTGCTATCCTGTGGATTACATTGATTCTGGACTCAAGTCTCAAATCACTCTATGCTTACTACCAAGATATATATTGTATGTCTCATCTACGAATTGTGATCAAACTTCATATATGTTGTTCAGTTCCTCAGGTCTGTTTCATATCCTAATGATGTAGGTCTGATTAAAATAATGGAGCCATATGATCGGGTGGGGTTCAGATAAATGTATCGACAATTCAAGATGAATAAGGAGGAACTTTGTAGTACATTGTCTACTTCTTTCAAAAGATGCAAATGCAAATGTTATGGAGAAAGCTGTAGTATTGACGCAGGAGATATTTCATTTTATTCTAGACAAATGGAAACATATAATTGTTGTTCCCATGTCATGTTGTTTTCATTTAAGATGTCAATATAAAACAAAGATCGGTTGTTTTCATATGTATTCACTAGATAAAGCCGTGGCGTTAGCACGGGCATTATACTAATGAAATTAATAGAGCTAGTTTAGAAAATAAAAAACAAATACAATAGAATAAAAAACAAATACAATAGTTAGAAAATAGAAAACAAATACAATAATATAATATATAGTATTTGACAACTATTGCAGCTCTGATGTACTACAGGGGACTAATATAATGCCCGTGTTAAACGTCACGGCTCGATCTTGGGAATGTATATGAAAAACAATGCTTTTCGGATGAGACAGTATATTCTTCCATAGTCAAGCAACATAGTTCCTATACTTTTGAACACACAACTTTATTTTTCTTATAAAAAATTATGCATTACCAAACCATGTTCAAACTAATCTCTATACAATAGACAAAATCAGTACAACTTTGAAGATGTTGGAGATTACGTCATCAGGTTAAAAAAAATGGCTCAACAGCTTGGAAGTTCTAGGCCTCAGACTAAACCCAAAGCTGGAAATGTGATCCCTACAGCAACATTACAGCACTCTTATCAGTATTTCTTCACGCCATGAAGCACATCTAAATGTTGGGGATCGTTCTGGCCATGACACCGGTAGCTCCAAATGGAACAATCAGACCTGCAGTTTATCCAAATGCCAGATGCCAGACTGAGCACCGTACAGCCCAATGCTTGACCATCAAGAGCGCCAGCAAGAATACTAAAAATATATAGAGTTTATCAGTTTCCACAATGCCCAAAGAATACTATAGGTAATATATATTTAGGACGGCATGTTTTCTATCAAAAAATCACACTTTTAGCTAAAGATTCAAAATCATCCATCATATAAATAAATATCAATTATCTTGGCTAGCTGAGACCAAACCTCCCTAGATACAGCTATCAGATTTCTCTATTTCGATCAGTCAGTAAAGCATTGTTCAGAATTAAGTCAAGATGCAATCACTTCAGATTTATGCAACAAATTGAGCTTAAAAATATTTATCAGGTCCTACACAGTATGCCAAGCATCCACTATGCTAGGGAATAGGTTCTTTTAGTTAACATGGTTCTGCAAACAATATATTAGCAGGGTTCAGTAATCTGGAAAAAAAACTGCATCACAGAGAAGTGTGATACTGGAGATCGTGTCAATGTCCTTAATGGTTTTATAAAATCCGATGGATGAATTGATCATTTCTGCACATGAGTGGGGCTATGTTAGAAATACACTAAGAGCAACTCTAAATTAGGCCCTCTTTTTTCTATTTGCATGCTAACCAGAAAAAAATAGAAACCCAAAATTGCATCCAACTCCGGCCCAACGCCCTATCCAACAGCCCAACACCCTGTCCTTTCCCAGTCGAGCACCCCGCTCGCACCGACGCCGGCGCCCCGCCCGCACCGGTGCCCCTCCCGCGGCCCGCCTGCTCCGCTCGCCGGCTTGCCCCGCGCGCCTCCTTGCCCCGCGGCGTTGCCCCTGCAGCGCCACAGCCGCGCCACCGCACGCCACAGCCGCGCAAGGCCGGCCAAGAAGGAGGGCACAAGGTGCGGACACCGGCCGCCAAATGCGGCGGCCTTGGACGGAGGAAGCCTGAGCGGTCCGGCCCGACTGCTGCTCGATCCCACTCACCTGGCCTCCCGACGTTGGCTGTCTGCCCTCCCGCGCGCCGCCTGCTCCGACGACAAGGTAGGGTCTGTGGTCTGCGGTTTGCCCCCCCACCTTCACTTGCTCGCTGTTGCTTGCTTGTATCTGCGGGAGTCTGATTGGTTTGGGTAATACAAAAGTGAGCTTCTTGCTTAATTGAGTATAAATGCCTCGTCCGAGCTCGCTGTTGATTGTGTCTAGCAGAGTTGACGGAAGCTAGCAGCAACAACTGCCTGCCTTGCTTCCTTCCTATTGTGGATTTTGGGATACGTTAGCAATTGTGCTTAGAATTGAGCCTGAATTGGGTACAAATGCTATCCATTTCATATGTGCCTCAACAAAATTTTAGAAGAATTAAAGCAAAGTTTACTCAAAAATATATCATTGAGTTGTCTAGGGATCAAACCAATTCAGTTCTAGACTTCTAGTGATTGTAGTGCAGGGGCTGATTTAGTTCAGCAATGCGATCTATTTGGTGAATGTTTGGAACAAAGAAAGTTAAATTGGGATTTCAGCAAGGAGTTCGGTGTTCAATTCTGCAACCAGAGAATAACACTTGTTTATTCAGCTTGATTCTGGCAAAGCATGTGTAGAGAATATACGCTTCTAATCTAGCAACTGAGATTTTATACTCAATTTCGTGCATGCTAATTACTTGTCATCACTACTGGACAAACGAGTTTCTGTTTTGGTCGTGTTGTGTTATAGAGTGTCTCTGAAATGGATGAGCCTCTAGCACTGCATTCTGCAGATTCTAGCATTACGCCAATGAGCCTTTCCTGCTGTATCATATCGCTTCAACGCTAGCTACTTATTACCCTTGTTAGTTCAGTAGTGGCACTGAGAAATTGTACTTAGTATGTACTCACTCCTAACCTATTTCAGTTCCCAGTGAACTGAATGAATTAGTGATGAACTGCACATGCATGCAAGAACCTTGCACTTGCACAGTTCTTGTGTTGGGGTAGATAAATAAAAATCTACTGGCTGTACATCCACAAGCTGACTGTCATTTTAGCATATATGAGATTATTTGCTAGAGTGACACTCCAGAGAACAGATATGTGAATTCACTACTGAATTGACTGAAAAGTTGGTTCCTGTTATTTATTTTTTTATTTATTCACTATTGAACTAACTGAAAAGCATGCCATCTTATTCTATAGATATGTGAATTCAGATATATTGACTTCCCTTTTTTTGTTGCTATGGCAGATGTCAAGGTTTGGAAATAGAGTTCGTCGACGGTGGGATGAAGAGGACGAATCCGATGTTGATGACCTCTTTATCATGGCTGGTCTTCTTGAGGGCTCCAAGAGAAACAAGCGCAAGAAAAAGTTTCGCGGGTCGTTGCCGGGTAGCCGCAAAGTGCCACGGGACATGGCGGGAGGTCACAATCGAATCTACAAGGACTACTTCGCGGACCAGTGTGTATACAGTGAGAGACATTTCAGAAGGAGGTTTCGGATGTCCAGGTCGCTCTTTCTGAAGATAGTGGATAAAGTGGAGGCTCATGATGACTATTTCCGTCAAAAGGCCGATGCCATGGGAACTCTTGGCGCCTCTCCCATACAGAAGGTTGTTGCCGCAGTTCGGATGCTTGCCATGGGAACTCTTGGCGGCTCAACCTAGGGACTACCAGCGTCGTAATCCGCTTGTGCTAGAGGACTTCTTGAAGATACACGACGAGATTGAGGATAGGTCTGTACATGAGAGACTTCGGGATGACCTTGTAGAGCACTTGTGGGCAATTCATAGTTCTAGGTAGCAAGTTATGTATCCCTATTGTAGCAAGTTATGTGATCCCTAGTGTGACAAGTTATGTATTCATGTAGTACTGTATTCAAGAGAAACGGTTGAATTATTCTACATTTGTCCATGTAGTACTGGTTGAATTATTCTACTTTTGTCCATGTAGTACTGTACTCAAGAGAAATGTCCTTTATGATTCTGGCGAATTATTCTTTCATTAACAATGCTGCTGGAGATTAGCAGCTAATTGAGTATATACTGTACATGTGTGTTAAACTTTGAGTATATGGGTGTGCTCGATGGAACTTTGTCAGCTTGCATATGCATTTTATTTTGCTGACCAAAGAATGAGTTTCTTTGGTTGTCAGCCGTGGCACTTCTCTTCTGGAGCTGTGGGCATGACAATGTCAGTTAACTAGCTTTCTCATGTCGAAAACTAGAAAAAAGTTCAGATAGTTCATGTTCAGCTAGTGACCACCTGTTGCTGCAGTTTTGAGAACATGCAGGTTAGTCTCCAACAGCAGGAACTAGTTGTCAGTACAAGCCAACAGTTTGTGAATCAAGGGTCACATGCTAATCTCTGAACATAGTAGACAATAATGTAATGAGTCAGTGGCAAGGGCATATGTAATCTTTGAACAAATTAGTTTCATGGTCATATATAAAACAAACCAGAGAGAGAATGGTTCAGGGCATGTCCTATACTGAAATATGACCATCTTGTACTCACTGAAATGAGATGCATCATCCTGAAATGAGATGCATGTCCAGTTAGCACTCATGTCCAGTTAGGATTTTCTGGTGCTTCCAGTTTCCTCTGTTTGCAGCGACCTCTGAAGATTATCCCTGACGGCCAGATGACATTGTCCCAGAATTCCTTTGCCTTCTCAAGCAGTGTTTCTAAAGCAGTTACCAAACACATTCAGTATTTCTAAAGCAGTTACCAAACACATTCAGTATTTCTAAAGCAGTAACCAAACACATTCCAGTAAAACACATTCAGTAATAGCACCATACAGAGAAGCACCATACAGTGTGCATTGACAGAATCAAAATCAAGTGTGCTCTCTGAATATGAGATATCACCAAGATTCTCACAAGCACAACAGAAAGACTCAGCAGGTCACCACAATATGATGTAAAAAACAGATCCCAATATGATGCACAAAGCAAACATAATTTGACATATAAATGATTCTCAGTACATAGAGTGACATAAGTGAAATAAGTTGACATAAGTTGACATATAAATGACTCCACTCTCAGCAAACCTAGACTACACTCTCACCACTAACTGTCTCGCCTACACTAGCACTCGCCGCCTTCGCAAGTTGATCATTGTCCAAGGTATTGACATCACAAAACATGACTTTTTGTTCCATATCCCACTGCAGCCGGTCCTCCTCCATCTTAAGCTTCTGCTCCTCAAGCATCAACTCCTTCTCCCACCTTTGTTTCTTCATCGTATGTACCTCGGTCTTCATTACCAACAGATTTTTCATCATATCTTTGTACTCGTCATCTTCTTCATTTTTTTCAGCTTCTCTTTGGATTGCCTTCTACCCGGAGGTCGGGTTGTCTTGGCAGAAGGGATTGAGGAGCTCTCTTGGCCTTGGGCAGTTGAATCATTGTCTTGTTGAGTGCCTACGGAGAGGTTGATCTCTCTGGACTTGGCTGGCCTCTTGCTGGCTTCAATTGTTGATTCAAACTTCTGAGTATGCCTCATCGTGAGCCAGCATTCTTCAAATTGAAATTTTTTGCCGTTCGCATTTCTAGCATACCTTGCATGGGCTTCTCGCAGCTGCAGCAAAGATCAAGTGATTCCAAAGCAATTAGATACATAGCAGGGACAACATATGGGATGAACCAAGTGCAAGATCACATACATGTTCTTGGTATGGGACGCCACTTGGATGACGACGCTGGACCTCCTCTAGAAGCCATGGAATTTCATACACTCCTTTAGTATGGTTCTAAAGCGACGTTCCAGTGAATTGGGAGTCCTATCGGAGTCAAAGTCCCTGTTCCTATGGAAATCATTAGTGATCCTCTCCTAATAAGTCTTTCCTGACTGATCATTCCCTATGATAGGGTCATTGATGATATGAATCCAAGATTTGCAAAGTTGGACATCTTCAAGACCACTGTAGTTACTGCCTCGCTTGGATGCTCCTTTCCCGCTGGTACTTGGAGTGACATTTTGTTGATGCAGCAATTCCAGATCATCATCCACTTCCTGTGTCAATGTATTTGTGAAATATCCATCAGCACTTGAAGCCCTTGGTTGCTGCAAAGAAATATACAGAAATATGAAGGGTATTCAGATTCAGCTAGCATAGCAACAGATGGACTTTGGTTGCTGCAAAGAAGCATTTCTAGTAATGCAAATATAGATACTACAGCTTGATATCACCAGATCATTTGATACAGTTCAGCCACAATTCTATATTGGTATGCATGTAACACATGTACAGACAGTGAAGGAATTATCATTTTGCCAATTGATAAACCAAATTACATGGCAAATTCACATTTTACTACTAAATGTAGGAGAGCATGGCTCCTGGAACATCCTATTCCAGTGGCCAGCCATTAATACTACTCTACTTGCCATACCAGCAACACAGCAGTGGCACTTACCAACACAGCAGAAGACGAAGACGATGCACGGCCAGGACGGTTAAGCTGGGCCGGAGGAGCAGATCCTTGTGGCACGCGGCCGGCTGCAGCTCTACTGTTGCGGTGACCTTGTCCGCCTGCAGCCTGGCATGCTCCACGGCCATGTCCCCTCCCACCACCGCCTTGACGAGGAGGCTGGAACGGTGCATGGCCTGATCTTGGTGAAAGAGGAGGTACCCATGGCTCATCATGACCTTCCTCCAACTGTAGGATCTCAGTGTAGGAGTCCATGTGCGGGAAGCCGTCGCCCTGGGAGTTGAGGTCTATGTTTTGCAGACCAACCCTAGGAGTCGAGAGGCTAGGGGCCGTCAGAGGATACGACGTCTCCTGGGAAAAGATGCCATAGTCCTCGTCGTCGTGGGCAGCGGCAGAAGAACGGACATGGAGCGCCGCCGAGGAACTCGCCTGGGAGAAATTGTCACGGTAGCCGGTTCTATTCCTGTCCATGGTCTGCAGCAGCAACAACAATAACAACATGGCCTTTTGTCCCAAGCAAGTTGGGATAGGCTAACTTCGCCTATGTTGATTGGAAAACTTTCTTGAGTCATTTCAACATAGCCGGTCCCAAGTCCGGATAAAGGAGGAGGGTGTGTTAGGTGCGGCTAGCCAACATTTCAAAACCAGCCACTCTCATGGATATGAAACCCACAAGAGATTCGTTGGGGCGTAACCCTCTTAGCGACGCGCTACATCGGAACCCGGGTGTAGTGTCAAATGTGCAAGGGTCAGGTCGTCATGCCCTTAGTGGCGCGTCGTATCATGATCCGGGTACGATGATAAATGAGCAAGGGTCGGGTCGTCGCAACCTTTGTGACGCGCTACATCTGCGCCCGGGTGTAGTGAAAAATGAGCAAGGGTCTTCGCACTTCCCTCGACGAGTGCGAAGGGTAAGGAAGCTACCCGAGACAACTAGGATTCGTCTAGGTAGCTGGAATGTAGGGTCCCTAACGGGTAAGTTAAGAGAGATAGTCGATACAGCAATTAGGAGGCGTGTAAATATTCTATGCATTCAGGAGACTAAATGGAAGGGCCAGAAGGCGAAGGAGGTGGAGGATACTGGCTACAAACTTTGGTACATGGGGACAACATCGGGTAAAAATGGTGTAGGCATCTTGATCGATAAGAGCCTTAAGGATGGAGTAGTTGAGGTGCGGAGGCAAGGCGACTGGATTATCCTAGTCCGGTTGGTAGTTGGAGATTTGGCTCTGAATGTGATCAGTGCCTATGCCCCACAGGTAGGTCTTTGCGAGAGCACCAAGAGGCAGTTTTGGGAAGATCTCGATAGCATGGTTAGTACTATGCCTATCAGCGATAAACTCTTCATAGGAGGAGACCTCAACCGCCATATGGGTACGACTAATGTAGGTTTCGAGCGGGTGCATGGGGGTTTCGGGTATGGTAGTAGAAATCAAGAGGGGGAGGATGTTTTGAACTTCGCGTTGGCCTATAATTTGTTGATAGCGAACACCGTCTTTAAGAAGAGGGAATCCCATCTAGTGACCTTTCGTAGCGAACAACACCTGAGTCAGATCGAATTTATCCTTACAAGGAGGAGAGATAGACGTGCTTGCTTAGATTGTAAGGTGTTACCTGGGGAGTGTGTTGTCCCTCAACACAAGCTTGTGGTGGCGGATTTTCGCTTTCGGGTACGTGTCCATCGGGACAATCGGGCCAAGATTGCGAGAACAAAATGGTGGAAGCTTAGGGGGGAAGCAGCGCAAACATTTAAGGAGAGGATGCTAGATGAGGGGCCGTGGGAAGAAGGAGAAGATGCAGATGACATGTGGCTAAAGATGGCAACATGTGTTCGGAAGGTGGCTTCGGATGTGTTTGGAGTGAGTAGGGGAGGCAAACGGGAAGCGAAAGACACCTGGTGGTGGAATGACGAGGTGCAAAGGGCTATTAGGGAGAAGAAGGAGTGGTTCAAGCGCCTCCATCATGACAAGAGTGCAGCCAACATTGAGGGCTATAAAATAGCGAAGAGGGCTACAAAACGAGCGGTGAGTGTAGCAAAAGGTCAGGCATATGATGACCTTTATCAGCGACTAGGCACAAAGGAAGAGGAGAAGGACATTTATAGGATGGCTAGGATCCACGAGAGGAAGACGAGGGACATCAACCAAATCAAATGCATCAAGGATGTAATGGATCAACTTTTGGTGAGGGATGAGGAGATCAAGGACAGGTGGAGAGAGTACTTTGACAAGTTGTTTAATGGGGAGAATGAGGGTCCTGCCTTGGAGTTGGATGACTCATTTGACGATACCAACAGACGTTTCGTGAGGAGATTTTAGGAGGCAGAGATCGGGGAGGCTTTGAAGAGGATGAAGGGAGGTAAAGCGATGGGCCCTGACGGTATCCCCATTGAGATGTGGAGATGCCTAGGTGCCAGAGCGATAGTATGGTTAACTAAGCTTTTTAACCTCAATTTTCAATCAAACAAGATGCCTGAAGAATGGAGGAGAAGTATATTAGTACCGATCTTCAAGAACAAGGGAGATGTTCAAAGTTGTACTAATTACTGTGGGATTAAGTTGATGAGCCATACGATGAAGCTCTAGGAGAGGGTTATCGAGCATCGCCTAAGAAGAGTGACAAGTGTGACCCAAAACCAATTTGGGTTTATGCCTGGTAGGTCGACCATGGAGGCAATTTTCTTATTATGACAGTTGATGGAGAGGTATAGGGAGCAGAAGAAGGACTTGCACATGGTCTTTATTGACCTCGAGAAGGCATATGACAAAGTACCGAGAAATGTCATGTGGTGAGCCTTGGAAAAGCACAAAGTCCCAACTAAGTACATCACCCTCATCAAGGATATGTACAGCGATGTGGTGACGTGTGTCCGAACATGTGATGACGACACCAGTGACTTTCCAATTAAAATAGGACTACATCAAGGGTCGGCATTGAGCCCTTATTTATTTTCTTTGGTGATGGATGAGGTCACAAGGGACATACAAGGTGATATCCCTTGGTGTATGCTCTTTGCTGATGATGTGGTGCTAGTGGATGAGACTAGGGCAGGGGTTAATAGGAAGTTAGAACTATGGAGGCACACGTTAGAGTCGAAAGGGTTTAGACTTAGTAGGACCAAGATCGAGTACATGAGGTGTAATTTCAGCGCGACTAGGAATGAGGAGGGAGACGTTAGCCTCGATGGGCAAGTGGTGGCCAAGAAGGATACTTTTTGGTATTTAGGATCGATGCTACAAAAGGATGGTGACATTGATGAAGATGTTAGGCATAGAATTTCAGCCAGTTGGTCGAAATGGCGTCAAGCTTCAGGCGTCCTCTGTGACAGAAGGGTGCCTTAGAAGTTAAAAGGTAAGTTTTATAGGACAGCGATTCGTCCGGCGATGTTATACGGTGCTGAATGCTGGCCTACAAAAAGGCGACATATCCAGCAATTGAGTGTAGCAGAGATGCGTATGTTACGATGGTGTTGTGGCACACAAGGAGGGATAGAGTCCAGAACGACGATATTCGGGATAGGGTTGGGGTGGCACCAAATGAGGAAAAATTGATTCAACACCAGTTGAGATGGTTTGGCCATGTCCAACGGAGGCCTCCTGAGGCACCGGTGCGTAGTGGGGTTCTAAAGTGGGTCGATAATGTAAAGAGAGGTAGAGGTTGACCTAAACTGACTTGGGACGAGTCGGTTAAGAGAGACCTTAAGGAGTAGAATATCCCTAAGGATTTAGCTATGGATAGGAGCGCTTGAAGACTAGCAATTAACTTGGCTGAACCGTAATCTTTTTCTTATACCATTTATGTGTTCTTTGTTTTCATGCCTCTTTTGGGTTTCATCTCTAGCCTACCCCAACTTGCTTAGGACAAAAGGCTATGTTGTTGTTGTTATTGTTGCAAGTTGGTCACACCACCCCAAGAACCTCATTATCCCCAAATTCACGCAGAAACGATGCCAATAAAGAGAAGGCCACCGAGCCCTCACCTCGTCTAATTGTACTCGGAGGGGCGTGTCGGTGCCGAAGATCTCCGCCGTGCCGGTGACAAGGCGCACTCGGAGGGGCCCGTCGAGGAGCATCTCCACACGCAGGTCGCTCTGCAGAGCTAGCTTGTACTAGTGTGGTGGCTGCGATGTCGCGGCCCCTATTCTGCTCGACGGGGTGGCGGCCGGGACCGGGACAAGGACGGGGAGAGGAGCAGCGGCCGCGTGCGGGAAGAGGAGCGGCGGGGTGGCAGCCGCGTGTGGAGAGGAGCGAAGGCGGGAGGGGCGGCGCGGTGGCCTGCTCGACGGCGGCGGCGGGGCGACCGCGACCGCGACCGCGGTAGACGCGTACGCGTCGGGCCGGGGAGGGGAACATGAGGGCCTGGGATGTAGGGACTCGAAACTAAATTCGGAGGGGTCTCCTAAAATGGGAGCCCAATAGGAGGTGGATTAGAGTTAATTTTTTTATTAAATCTCTAAATTTAGAATAGGGGTCTGTTTAGGAGGTGAGCTAGAGTTGCTCTAATGACAGCACGTATAGAGAACTTTTAAATGAAGCTTTATTACCTTTGGAACACCTTGGTTGCAAGCATAGACCAAAGCATCATCAAGTGTTAGCCTTTCCTCTGCGTGTGTTGTTTAGTAAAAACCAGTATTCATAGAGCAGAAGAACTATGATCTATGACTTCTAAGACTCCGAACAAACAGATCCCTTATAACAAAGCTTCATGAATCATGTAAATTCCGGTCATTTATAATATGTCAAAAAATCATACCACAATTGTTACTGGGTCTCATGCTTATGCCACTAATCATATTTTCACAGGTAGCGTCTATGAAGTGCTCTACATCTGAAGGGAAAAATCATAGAAATTTAACAGATAAATTAATATGGGTAAAACCTCTACATCTGATACAACTATGATGCTGTGAAAAATGAAGCACCTCTACTCCAGGAGGTTTTTTTTGTCCCACAAACCTTTAGCTGCACCGAATACTACTGCAGAGCCTCTCATGTCAAATTTCATCAGCTCGATGCTGCAGCCTGTCCGGTCTTAATGTTGTAACCACCACTGGATTCATAGGCAAATCAAGCATTACAAAAACAACAAATAGTTACACCTTCATGTCTACTTCTAGTTTCCATAAAGCCACTAAATATGTTGCAAGTAATACAATGTACAAACCTGTCAAAAGATAAACCCCATCCAACAGTAAGCAGCTTTCTCTTGCCGTTCCTGTCAGTGGGTTTGCAACACAAATGGGTGAAGTGAGGGGGGTTAGCTGAAACTGCAGAAACCTCCAAGTAGGAACCCATCTTTCACTCTTTGCATTTCACTTCCAAGTAGAAACTGTATTTTTTGTTTTATTTTTTCCGGCTAAAGTTTGTATACGATATTTTACTGTGTTTCTTCTTTATTTTTCTACACTAAAACGGCCAAAATATGTATTCTCATTTTCTATTGTATTTATTGTTTTATTTTTCTAGGGAAAAATGCCAGGATACATAAGAAATGCCGCTGCCATTATGTAACACCCCTGGTGTTAAGCTTTCTTTAATAATGCATTAAAACTTGCATTCATTATCATAAGCATTGTTATGCATGAGCATTAGCATAAATCTCCGCTGCTCCTCCCCATCTCGTCTTTCTTCTTCCTACAAGAGCAGAGCACCAGCAGCAGCTCACGTCGCCGCCGCATCCCACCGCTCGCCACCGCACCACAGCTCGTTGGCCCTCACACGAAGCATCGCCATGGCTTGTGACTTCGGTTGAGCTGCTCGCTACCGCCGTTGCCGCAGGTAAAGGCCGAAACGGCCGGTTCCGCCATGACCGCCGCCGTCGGAGTTCAAGCAGAGCTCGTGGTCCGCCGTGGCCATCCTCCTCTGGCCCCCATTTTCTCTCTTTCTCTCTTGTTCTCGTGTCGCTAGGATCTCGCGCAGCTATAGAGTGCCTCGCCTCGCCTTGCCGTGGCCGGAAAAGACGGCAGCGCCGCCGCCGTCAGTACGTAACTGTACATACAGCGCCGCCATAGGTTTCTTCCGCCGCCGTGTGCGTAGACGTTGAAACATTTTCTGGTGACCTATCCCGATAGATGCGTCTTGACGAGACGAGTCCGATGGTGCTAGTCTTGTCGCCGGAAAGTTTGCCGCCGGCGAACTACGGCCGGTCAAAGCGCCGCCCCTGTATCTATGCTTGTGACAGGTGGGGCCTGTTGACTCGCGGGGCCCGGCCGTCAGCGTCTCTGGTACACAACATCTGGGTAACCGTAGCAGATTAGGGTTCAGTTTATTTTAGAAAATGATTTCCAGATTTGAGTTAGATGTTATAAAATGCATATCTCGGTGAATACTTGTCCAAACGAGGTGATTCAAGTTGCAGTATTTTTTGTCTTGCTCAGATCTATGCACGAAAAATATGATATGTAATTTTTATGATAATTTTTTGTGTATATTTATTTATTCCTAATAAATGCTTATATCTTTAGAAATGCATAAGTAATTATATGTTTGTCAGAAAAATATGGTTCCAGATTTTTTAGTCTTGTGATGACATGCTTAATCTTCCAAAAAGACTTACTGGCTATGTCATGTCTGTTTAGTTATGGCTCTATTTATGGTTATGTGTTTAAAAATTCATAATAAATAATATGTGTGGGATAAATGCTTGATAATTTTTGTATACTAATATTGTGCTAATAAAAAGCTAAAAATGTTTTGAGATTTGTTGTTTCACACCTTCTTCTGTACAAAGTATTTTAGGCCCTTTTAAATATGTTGTCTTGTCATTTTTGTATAGGCTTAAATAATTATTGTTTTGATTTGTAATTTTTATGGAAGACTTCTTGAGACATGCTTAAGCTTTTTTAATTTTATTAGATTTTCTGGGCAGTCTAAATAGCAGTTCCTGTTTTACCTATTAGTAATACATGGATAATATAGCTTAGTAAGTTTATTCTTGGTCAACTATAATATGTCTATGTGTGCTTGGAGTATGTATGATCTGTTTGTTATTTTGATCAGGTTCAGTTTGATGGTTATATTACACTCATCCTCTGTAATTCTGATAAAGTGTGCAAGTTATATATTGATTTATGGATATGTATGGTTGTTGATGTTGTTATGCATGATTGTTAGTAGTGATAGTTGTGATGGGTTGCTGATGTTAACATGATTCATTTACATATGAGCATCCATCATCATCATCATCATCCATCCATCCCTTGTACTACATGTGCCTTCATTATATTCATACATGCATATGCATCATATAGGATCGCGGGAGCAAGCATGAGTCGTGGTGTTCGTGGATCTACAAGAGGAGCAACAAGAGGTGCTCGTGCTGGAGATTCCAGGAGAGGAGCCGAAAGGGGATCTGCTTGAGTGTACTAACCACCCTAGTGCTTTAGAGAAAGGCAAGCCCCGGAGCATTATGAGCCTCCTACCCTCTCTTTTATAAAATACACTTTGAGTATAATCTTGTATTGTGCATTAGGTTGCTACGAGTTGGATGAAACTGTTGATGCATATTTCCTACCTTGTCCACCATGGATATATACCTGGATCGTTACTATTATTGGTATAAAGATCTATGCTTAGCCATGCTTAGATCGATAGAAGTCAGGTGATTCGTGTCACCTGCAAGATATAGTTGGATATCTTGGTCACGGTTGACTATATATGCTATCGTGGAAAATAACCATGTGATTATGGATAATTGGAGACCCGACGGGTTGTGATAGAGATGCAACAAGGCATGGAGGTCTTGTGTGCTTATCTATCCCTGTGGTGTTACTTAAGGATGATATCGTTGTCGGCCCTCAAGTCATGTTGAACGCATGCCCCATGTTTAGCTAGAAGGATAAGTCGTTCCAACCGCGAAGCCATAGTTTCTGTTTGGGCCGGTGAACGAGATGCTGTACATAACACTGAATGGAGGCGGGGTGGTCAGAGGCCCGGGTTGATTGTGGGCAAGCATGCTCTATACCCCAACGTTCCGTGGGCAGGCATGTCTTGAGCGACCTGGCACCAAACAACCTCTGGGTGTATAATGGTCCATGGCGGTCCCGTGACTTTACCCGAACAGTAACATCGGTGACCTAATCGACCCCAACGGGGGAAGTGTGGTTTGCATGGGGAATAAATCACCAGCTGGTTAGTAATCGATTTGAATCACCATCACTCCTGGACAGTGAGTACTTGACTCGAGCTTCGACCGTGTGATAAGAATTAAGTAACACAAGGATGGTCTTGATGATGTATTATGGTTATTAAGAATAATGATGACAATGCCAAACCTGATATGTTTACTATTGATTGTCTAATCTTAATCATGTGATAGCTATAGACTAGCTGTTAATCTAGTAATAAATAGCTTCATTAAAATGGATGCTAAAATATTGACTAAAAGACTAAAAGTAAGGATTTTCTATAGTGATGCTTTTTCGCAAAAATTATGCTATCCACTGAGCTCCACCAAATAAGCCTTGCATGTCCTTGAGAGTCTTTTTATTTTACTCCTGACGGGTAAGTCTAGCTGAGTACATTCTTGTATTCAGGGTTTTATTCCCATTGTTGCAAGTATGAGATACACTTGTGTGGCTACAAGAGGGTTTCTACCCCCGATATGGTGATTAGTAGACCTTGGACACTGTCAATCCTAATATCTTATCTTAGATGTTTTTATTGGATTTGACTCTGAGCTGGCACTGTATTTAAATAAAATGTGAGTGTGGGTATTTCAAAGTACTTTGCTTCCACTATTCTTTATTCAAAAGGTGTTGTAACATTCCTATATAAACTCCGATGTATTTGATCTATTTGTGAACTTTATGTAACATGTGGATTGTGGTTACTGAATCATGTACGATCTTGGTTGTAAGTTGGTTTGAAATCCTTCGTGATTTTATGGACTACCGGGTTTATATGGGCTTAGGTGCAACTTAAGCTGTCTTGGCAGGTTAATTTGGACTTAAGCTTATATAAATTGGGAGGTTCTGTTACACATTACTTCTCTTAGTCCCCAACCAATTCGAACTCCTCTGTACGCATGCTAGGGGCAGAGTGGACACATGCTGGAGGATCGATCTATTTCTGATGCGAAACCACGTCTCAGCCTATTCATCTCTCCATCTCTAGGCCAAAAAGAAGAATCATTTCTTGCCATTTCTGAAGCTTAGCACTTCTAACTTGCTAAAGGGATCTAAATCTTTAAAGAACAATCAAAGTTTGCTGAAGGAAAGATCTACTAACAAGAGCATCGGTGTCCACCATAGCTGTAGCATCTCCATTCATCCACATCCACGATGACCAGCACAAAGAAACAGATCAGAACAGATTAGATCAGGGCGGTGTAGGCGGACTCAATCTGGTCAATGGTGGCTGTGGTTGTGCTACATCTCGGTGCGTTGGACGTTGAGGCCCGCCGTCGAGGAGACCGTCGAGGCGCTGGTGGGTGCATGGTATGCTGCTTGCTACAGGGAGGCGCCATGCCCAGGCAGCAATGGTCGGCGGAGGTGCGGCCTTCAGGGCACACGTGATGGCGACGACGGGAGGTAGGCGGCTCCCATGCTGTCATGCTGCCGTGGCCAAAGATGACGTCTCCCCAGAGACCGATGGCTGCGTGTCATGAAGAGCCATCGTGCCCTTCGTCCGAACCCTAGGCATGGGCTATACTGCGCGTGGAGCAGTCGCCGCCCTCTCCTGACTCTACCTGGCTTCCTATTGCTATCTGTTCTCTTCTCGGAAAGGAAAAAAGGGCATGGGTAATGGGGCAGGAATCGAACTCCATTTGCACGGTGTGCACGTGGGGAGCCTTTTACGTGCGTGGGTGGGTGAGTTTTGAGTCTGCACTGTGGGCTAGGGGTGAGTTTTTCTGCGTCTAACTATTGGAAAAGTTTCGTATTATAGAGGAGATGGTATCACTTGTTCTACCAATACAATCCTTATGAAACAGTTTGGGGCCACATCGTTTGGGCTCACTCCGTGTCATGCGACATCATCAACTGGATCGCGTTGGAGCCTGCAATCTACCCCAGCATCCCCTCTGAGTACGGCTGCTGGTCTGACTCTCAGCGATGATGCTGAATGACAACACACCAGCGATCCTATGTGCGGGGGATTAACCGCCCAGACATCAAGTACCGGGTGTAGGTGTTAGCATTATTCTTGAAAAACAAGTAGGACACGCTGCTTCGTGACTGGGAGAAGCCTGTGGCGTACAACCCGATCGCTGTGCCGAAGGATGGCATGAACGGCACACAGTTCCGCGACCTGAGCACGACGTGGTTCGCGAATGGGCACTACCAGATGCTGGTGGGTAGCGCGCGGGACACCTGGGGCATGGCGTGGTAGGAATATGTCCTAAGGTAATCATATAGATGATGATATTGTCATTGTATTCATGATATATATTGTGTCCATTGAATATTCATTAAAGACAACTTGTATTGATTGATAATTATGTGAATTATTTATGAAACTCTTTTACTTGTATGGTTATTCTAAAGTTGTCCCTGATCGGAGTTTGTATGAGGACACACATGAATATTAGATTGGCAAATGTATTAGTTGATGGCAAATGTATTAGATCGGAGTTGATAACTATGTCAAACTAATAATGTGTGCACATGTATGACATGGGGCTGGACTACGCTACTCCATAACAG
Organism: Bothriochloa decipiens; assembly: GCA_023333625.1. Taxonomy (NCBI): domain Eukaryota; kingdom Viridiplantae; phylum Streptophyta; class Magnoliopsida; order Poales; family Poaceae; genus Bothriochloa; species Bothriochloa decipiens. Next base: position 35,283,641 of record CM041645.1, read on the forward strand.
GATAGTCATAAAGATGGTTTTCGGGTTTGTCGAAAAACATGCTGTGAGACATAGTCAATCAAGATGTAACTTGCCCCTCTCTACATGAGAGAGATATCACTCGATCACTCAAGTGATTGGATTAATAAATGCATGGTCGTACTTAGGTTAAGTGTTAATCCATGAGTTGAACCAAATATCATGTGACAAGGGAATAATATGTACGTGGTTGTGGTGGTTCGTCTGATATCGTCTTTAAGTGCGCATAGGAGTTGTCACGCCTTGCTAGAGGTCACTATCAACTATTGGGCGAGTAGGAGTACTTGGCCATGTCTATGTGTGCGTGAACCCATAGGGTCACACACTTAAGGGGCTGGAAGCCTAATTCGGGTTGGACTCGATTAGACAAGGCTTAGGGTTACTAATGGTCCTTCGACTCGGGAGCACATTTGGGACACCTATATAAGTAGAGGGGAGGGCACGACCAGACTGAATCCATGCCTTTGGCGGCTGTCGTAGTCCTTCTAACGCTCACGCCTTCTGCTCCTTGTAGCCTAGCAGTCCAGAGGCACAACACTTCATCCTTGTACGTGTGTGATACCTCAGGGGTGCTGCATCTGGAGCACAAGGATGAACCGCACGAAGGGGATTGACATGACAGACGATGACGCAACTGCACTGCCTGCTGCGACGCGTACGACTACATCGAGTCATCTTCCGTTGCACCTACACGTCTAGTGGTAATCCCATAACCTATAATTAGCAATAGATCCTGGTTTGTGAGGTTGAAATTTTTTCTGGCTAATGTAGTGTTGACATCAATTAAATCTAATTTTTAACCATCCACTAATCCAGGATAAGGCCTTAATTAAAAGATAATGTAAGAAAGTAGGGATTTATTCTAATGAGTTCTACGAGTTGTGTTGCTCTCAATAGTTTTGCAGGATATTTAATATTTTATCATAAAAGTATCTCAAGTAAGGAATCTGAGCACACCATTGTGAAGAGCTCGTCGAGATGATCAAAATGGATATATCACTTGCCATATTTGGAGCACCGGAGAGAAAATCCTCGATGGTTACGACTCAGAAGACTCTAGAAGGTCCTAGAAATCATCATCATCCCAAGACCAAGGAATAAACCGACAAGATCCCACGGCTCTATGAAATCATATTTTTCAAGGATTTATCCGGAAGATGGAAAAGGAAAGAATCCAACCAATACATGACTCATTACGCAATTAGATCAGAAAGAGGCACTAGAAAGATGAAGACGACACCAGAAGACACGAGATCGAAGCGGAAGCCCGGCGGCTGCCAGATGGGGCCGGCCGGCCCCACATGCCAGGCTAGCCAGCCTAGCTCCCCTGCCTAGTGGGCCCATCTTCACGTGGCGGCCTCCAATTGACCTCTACAGCGTATCTCAACCCTTGTTCCATGTCGATATGATCCAAGGGTCACGGTTCATCCCACCGGGCTATATAAGCAGGGGCAGACCCCCCTGAGGCATCAAGTCATTCAATCATAATCATTATTCAGTTCAAGGTCGTCCCTTGAAAGGATAACCTAGAGCATCCACCATCTAGGGCATAGCTAGAACATAAGAATATGAATTAGAGGAGGCAGGCAGCGCTTGGGCTCCAGATCTAGTCATAAGGAGGCATGGTAATGTCTTGTAACTCTCTCTTGTATCCAACAATATTAATATATTTGTGTTTCTAGTTCATTGTATTTATCTTCTAGTTCATCTACTTATTCATTGTGTTCATCTAGTTCATCGTCTAATTGTCTAGTTCATTATGTTCTTGTTCTAGTTCTTGTTCTTGTTCGTGTACATGATTTATTATAATAATAGATTCATAATTATCATGTTCATTGCCTATGTTGGTTATATGTCTAGTTTAGTTGGAGTAGTTTGGTGTTTATGCTTTTGTTCGTATAGCGCTCATCCTGAAGTACAAGGGGTGGGTGGTAGAATTAATGTAGACATGGTGCCTAGATTAAGTCTATCTGTGAGTGCCCCCTATGTTCCGGGTCATGTGATAGATCGCGAAGGTGACTATTATAGCTTCGTTGAGTCCTCTGTAGTCCACTCCTCGAATGTAGGACTTTGCAAGGCTTTAAGTTGCGGGGTGATGTCTTGCTATGTTCATGACCCACCTTGGCAATGTCTCTTGAGTATAGATATGAGGTTTCTTTGACCATGATAGCTAGATGTAATTGCACTAATTGACATAGCTCAATGACCTATAGTTAATCAGCCCTAGGAGTTGTATCTTTATTTCCTACTTCTTTCTAGAATCACGCCCAAGAAGGAAAATGCTCGGTGAAACCTCCTTTGGACTTTTTTGAATTATTATCCTTATTTATTATTATGATATGATATGATCCCTGTTTTGAAAAGATAGCTTTATTCTCCATACCTCCATTCTGCCTTCCTAGTGGTGAATTATAAATAGCAATACCTGGAACTTTTCTGGGTGAAGTGCTATAACGAAAGTATTTATCTGTGCGCTTGTGGATAACCTTTTATTTCATTTTATGTAAAGAGCTTAGAATAATACGACCAACAATTTTGGCGTCATATTAGGGATGACAACCTAACTTAAGCGACGCTAAGAATTGCAAACATGTAACATCTTCATAACCCTTCAATGGTATCAGAGCCATAGCTGCTTTGATATAGGTTCAGATGTGTGCATATGGTGATATGCGCGGTTATAGATGAGTCTCTAATCTTGGTTCGTCATCTTGCTGTGTTGGTCTTGTAATGATCTACTCGTACCGTTCGGAATTCCACCATTTGAGTTAAGTGATACATGTAAATCTAGTCATGGCGAGTTAGAGATCAATCAGATTGATCGAATTTGAACCCTAGGTCAAGTGCTGAGCACATGTGATATGCGGCGGTGGTAGATGGGATCTACCACCGGGCACCGGGTTGCCGGGTAAAGTGCCGTTCGGTAAAACAACCATAACTCAGATTGAGATGAACTCTAAACGAAAATCATAGAGAACGAAATTTATATTTGATTCTCCACCGTGTAGCCGTAGAGCTTGACAAGACGATTAGAATGCATATATCATTTGCTATATTTGGAGTTTCGAATAAAGAGATATCAATATCGCACAAACACATACAAAAGAAGACTCTAGAAAGACTCAGGAAGACACACCGCCAAGACGGAGCTCTAGAAGCCTCTGGAAGAGGGCAGGTGCCCTGGCCTTGGGGCAGCGCCCAATGGGTCCCACAAGTCACCCTCTCCTTTGTGCGGTGACCTCCCACCACCTTTGAGGTCCAATATAAGTCGTTGATTAAGGTTGGTTTGATCCAATGGCTGTGGTGCATCCTAGGGGCTATATAAACATGCCCAGACTCTATGGCTTCATTTATTCATTATTCAATTCATTATTGAGAGGTGTCCCTTGAAAGGATGACCTCTCAACTCTAGAGAATTAGGGCTAGACATTCCAATGTAGTAGATTTGCTCTAGATGGGAGTTAGAGAGAACGGACCTGCGCTCTGGTCTGGAGCAGTCTTTAGAGATTTGATATGTCTTTGTATCTACTCTTTGCAGGACTTATGCTTTAATATATTTATCTTCTCTATGTTCTTTTATGCCTTTCATGCATTTGTTAATATAGTTTTTATACTTTAGCATGGGATCCCTGCTCGCATTGAGTGCTCTAGTTATCAATCAAAGCTAGAGTAGTAATTGATAGTGTAGACTTGGTGTCTAGACTAGAGGTTACCTGAGATTGCACCCAATCCTGCGGATTGTTGTGGTAGCCCCTGGATGTGATAGACCTGAGAGCCGACGTATTCCACCCTATTAGGATTGGTGTTTGTGGACCGTAGTTAGAACTTCCTAGCCCTCTTCTCATCCCTTTCTGTGGCTAGTGCTCTGATGTCCCGAAGTGCTATTGTGTGATTGTTATACCTATCCGTATCTGTTATTATAGAACCAAAGTCATAGAGAAGTATATAAGAACCTAGATCTCTCCCATTGTCCTCTCACTCTAGTTGGTTTACTAACTTAATAGATACATGATGGTGGGAGTTATCAAATTCTTTAACCCTTACTTTCCTGTGGTAAAATATAGGCAATTTTTGCTGTGGAACATCGCGAAAACATAAAATTGGCTGCAACACACCACCAAAGCTTGTTTTACTGAGTACCATTATGAATTCGTGAATGTTTGCCAGTGGACACCGTGCCGATTATTTTAATCATTTCTCAGTTTTGAAGAGAGAAGGTATGAGAAATGTCCAAACTGCCCTCATCTTCAACCTCATGCTAGTCCCTTATTTTTTGCTGAAACACACTGTCACCTTCTCCAGCGAGCCCAATGTGACCTCGTGCGACGCTGTCGGGGCTTGGAGGTGTCCGCCGTGGGGGGCTGCGGCTTTACCTCAACAGGGACACAGCGGGGCAAAGGCATCGGGTCTGGGAGGCAGTCGTTGGTCAGAGGCTCGGAGCAGGTGGGCTGCCGGTGGCGAGGAGGTGTTCAGGCGGCCACCTTGGCCGGGAAATGGAAGCAGAGGCGTGACGTGAGCCGAGGGAGGAGGTGGGACGATCATCTTGGGCGAAGGGGGCACGGCTCAAGGCGAAGGAGGTAGGGCGGCGGTGCTCAGCCCGCCGGCGGCCATGGCGAGCAGAGATCGAGGAAGGAGTTGGGTGCGACGCGGCTTCCCTGACCGACGCGAGTAGAGGCGATGCAGCTTCCCTGGCCGGCACGACTGGGTGCGATGCGGTCTCCTTGGCCGCCTCCTTGGCCGACACGGCGAGGGGTGGTGCGGCATCCCTGGTCGTGGCGATTGGGGGCGGTGTGACCATGAATTTGTTCCCAGGAGGAAGAATAGTCAATTTGCAAAAAAACCCTCATTCTTTTTTATCTATTCACTATTTATTGAGTCTATCAAGTCACCCAATAGCCCCCTATAAATTTGTATATATTTCAATAAAATCCTAGCCAGGCACTTCAGCATCTTAGTGTGTATGTGAGACGAAGATGAGGCGGTTTGGATATTTCCTGCACCTTCTCTCTCTTCAAAACTGAGAAATAATTAAAATAATCGACGCGGTATCCACCGGCAAACATTCACGAATTCATAATGGTACTCAGTAAAACCAAGCGTTGGCGGTGTGTTGCAGCCAATTTGATATTTTTGCGATGTCCCACAACAAAAATTGCCTAAAATATAAATAAGGATATCTGAAATACTCCCGATAAAATGCTACAATAGTATTCTGTGCGCTTACGGAATCTTTCATATTCTATTTACAGTTAATAAATACCAACAATGGTGAAGTTGGTGGGTCGTCAGGTTCCCTCATAGTCACATGCAGTTTTGTCCTAAAATCCTTCCATAGTAAGTTTTGGTCATTCATCAGCATATTTTCAATCATGCTCCAATTGATCTATTGTTTGGTTTAGAATGACTTTACAACTGCACCTAAGTGTTGGCAAAAAAAAAATATTTTAGAACTCAACTTTTCAATAATAAACAATAAATCTTGATAGTATGAGTTTGACTTCAACTTTACCACATCATCCAAGTTGTTTTGAGCAATCCTTGCAAAAAAGCTCACAACATCATCCTCCTCATCCTCGTTTATGGCTTTCATCATCAAGAAGCATACTGCAGGTATATAGTGTACCCAATTTCCGCAAGCTTATTTATACATGCCGTTACCACTAGTTCTTTTGCTGGATGCTTCGTGGAGACCTTTACTTCTAAGATATGCACGACACTTGTACCACTCTTTTCGAGGATGCAGAATCCAATTAGAGCTTACACACTTCTGAAACATGTGTCCTTTCTTGAGGCGACATCATGCGTGCCAACTGTTAATAGATATGGACAAGATTTGAACCGTTCAATACAAATCTCATGGCTAGGAACTGTCGCCTGAACCGAACATGTATTTCAGGCGACTGAAAGCCAGTCCCAAGGTTTTAATAGAACCAATCATGGAAATATGATTGAAAAATACAATTTCTTCAGTAACGTAGTAGCGCTTGTATTCAACGGACCTGAGAATTTTATTTATTTATTTATTTTAGAATTTGAACTTTTGAAGGCACGGTTAAATTTCTGGTCCTGTATGCGACCTGACACTTAGTAGGCCTCATTCATGAGTGGTTTCTCTATCTCCCAGGCGATGAGGTGCAACACCTTGATATCCACCTCCCCATTGTTGAAGACATAAAGATGTGCATCTTTTCCGATTGCGATTGATGGGTAGACTCGAGACAGGATGCAGATCTTGCCTCCGGCGCCAAAGCTCTCGATCACTGACCCATCAATCTACATAGAATACGATACCACGATCAATAGAAATATTGTTTGGGCGGAGTGTGGATTAATGAATATGTGATAATCACTTCGAAGGATTTCAACTTTGCTTATTAAGGATATATATATGCAAGCATATATACTCTACCAAAGTTCTGAGAGAGATCCTCCCGCTGTAAATGTCGGTGTCAACGAAGCCTGCAAATGTGGGCTTGTATAAATCTGAACCAAGAGATGATCTGCATGTATATGACACAGACAAAAGATCGAGAAGGAAGAACGATCATCAGTAAACTTATTGTTCGGCGATCCAGTGCTTTTCTCCCAATAATGTATCATGTATGTATACTCTGTATATGAACGTTATTAATTAGATGGCCGTACTTTGTGGGGTCGGTGCACATAAGCACCTTAGGCATGCCGTATCCGTCCTTGAACTCTCTGAAGAAGATGGCTGTCTTCTCCTGCAGGTCACCCGACGCCACCCACCCTTGACGTCCGCGCCCTTGACGCGGCACAGCTTCTGCGCATCGTTGGCATATGCTGAGTCAAAGGGCTCTGCCTTCTCTAGGCTTGAGATCTCGAAGGTCACCTCCACATCAGCCTGCCATTACCACCTTTGGGTGATGAACAAGACTACACAAGCCTATATATAGGAATGTGGTAAAATATATACCGCGTGGCGTGCTACCAACCTGATAAGTTCCTAGCCCAGTAACCTCAAAATGCTCTCCAGGTTTGACAGCCTTGTCACTCACGCTGACGTACTTGCGCCTCAGCTGCTCCACTTCCTCGATAGGCCATTGCAGTAGCTGCTTCCCGCTGGAATGAAGCCAAACCTTCCTCGGAATCGCCAGGATGCCGGCCCAGCCCTTGGCCTCGTCGACGGTCCAGCTATCCGACTCGTTGGCCCAGCCCCAAAGGATCCGCCGCTGCTTCACAGGGTCGTAGAACGTCTTGGACGCGTAGAAGTTGCCGCAGTCGTACCGGAGCTGGTGCCGGTCGCCGTTGGGGTCGTCGGGGATGTACCGGTCGGCAGTGGTGTTGTAGGTGCCGATGGTGTAATAGTCGTATCGGTACAAGTCGAGGCTGTTCTTGAGCACGTGCTTGATCTGGCTACCGGGCACTACTGACGTGTCCAGTGCGTACTCCCCATCTTCAGCCACCGGGAAGAAGTCATCGCCGAGTGCATCGGGTGCTCGGAGCGCACCCAGCGCCTGAAGTCCCGGCTCCGGTACACGTACGCCAGCCCGAGGGCGCCCCTCGCAGTCGCAGGGCCGCTGCCCAGGAGCATCCGCCAGTGGCCGTCGTCGGAGTACCACGCCGTGGTCGGGTCGCGGTACTGCGTCGCGTTCATGTCTGCCTCGGGCACGGCGATCGGGTTGTAGCTCGGCTTGACCCATTCGCGGAGCAGCAGGTCGGACTTGTCCTTGGGGAACGCCATGTTCTGCACCTGGTAGCTGGTGTCTTTCCTGCTGACTCCCGTGTACAGGATTGCCGGCGTGCCATCGTGGAGGATCGTCGCCGAGCCAGACCAGACACCGTGCCGGTCGGACGGGATGCTAGGCTCCAGGGCCTTCCAGGTGATGAGGTCACGGGACACGGAGTGAGCCCACACAATGTTGCCCCACACCGCGCCCTTAGGGTTGTATTGGTAGAACAAATGATACCACCCCTTATAGTACATCGGAGCTGCATGCATGCATCAATTAATAGCTTGCAAAATTAAGTCAGCTCATAGGTATTTCCCTGTTCCAAATTATAAGTTGTTTCGACTTTTTTGTTGCATATATTTTGCTATGTATGTCTAGATATATAGCAAAATGAATGTAAAAAGGTCAAAACGAAATTACAATTTAGAACAGAAAAAGTAGCAAATTATTAGCATCATTGTTACTTTTGTTTTTTTATATCTATGATTATTAACAAAGCATGCTTGCAACAAAATAGAAATTAAATGTAATTACAAAAATAGTCTTCTGGATGAGAGAATTGTACGTACCATTCGGATCTGGCGTTGATGAGTTTTACCGTCGCCCAGCATTCAGAATCGTACACATACATACAAGAACAAGAAAAGAAAACAAAAGTTAGAAACAATTATTTATTTTCATACAATGAAGAAACAAATAAAAAGGTTAAGTCTCTCTTAAATGAGATAGAAACAAATAAATAATTGTACGTACTATATAGTGTTTTTAAGATTGACTATAATTTTGGGTACAAAGCCATAAGGCTCAAAAAAATTTAAAAAAAAACAAGAAAAGGGAACCTGGCCGGGGTCCTAAATCAACAATTTCGCAGCATGTTGAATGTGAAGGTGAAGTCACCTATTCTCCAAAAATAAGCTTACTCATACGGCCAGCTGTGTAGTACCGAGCTTGTTGCCAAAGATGAAGATACGACAGTAGTCGATGCGAAGTATGATAGATGGCTCAGGAGTCAGGATATATAAGACAATAATGTTTTTTTGGCAAATCAGACAAGACAATAATCTGACTAACAGAGACGATGACAAGGGTTTTGTCCTATAACTGCTAATAAGATGACAAGGATGAGTGTTTTTTGTCGTAACTATAATAAGTAGACAAAAGGGCTGCGCGCCAGAGAAGATGATGATTATGAATGATCTATTTGTCCATTTATTCAGATGCTGCTAAAGTGACATGCTTGACAGTCGAGTATGTATATGTGTACCTGCAATTATGATCAAAAATTGTTGATGGCCCAGCGCTGATGTCACAGCAACTTGGCAACACGCTACACATATACGGCAAGCTTGATGCCACAAGCACGAGGGAAGCAACCAGCTGCAAGGAGGCATCAGCTAACTAAGAAGACAAGGGTATATATGAACTATGATGAGAGCGAGTACGGAAAAGCCTCACCTGCGCCGCTTCATTAACCTATGTCGTACTATATAGTATAGTATATATCAGCCAGCACGCCATATGCTAGCTAGGTCAGAATCCAGAGTCAGATGCATGTTCATGGTAGACTCCGGACAGAGAACCAAATCCCAAACTATTGGGATTGGCCGGGTTAAAGTGATTTTTTAGATATCTGTTAATTGGATCCCAGATTATTTGCAAATAAACTTTTTTGAAAAAAAATCAACGAGCCAAAAAAAAAAAGAAATGGTGATTGAGGCCATAGCCTGTTGGTTTTGCTGAAATTTAGCTTATACGGATACTAATGTTGATTTGTTATGAGAGAAAAAACAATGTTCTTTCGCTGAAAAAGCAAAAAATCAATGAGCAACACCTCCATTTTATTTGGTAAAGTGTCGACAGGTGGTGATATTTTTTTTCCAAGAAATATGTACGTGTTAGACTACGATTGTCCAAGCGATGCGATGAACATAGCTTTTTGATGAAGTACTTAATTACTACTCCCTTCTGTCTATTTTATCTGACGCACGCGCATATTAGGATTCAAACTTTTAAAAATTTGATCAATAATTAGGCTAACAATTTTAAATTATTTTAACACAAACTCTGTATGATTAAATTTATAAGGAATTATACTATCCAATGATTATAAGTTTATAATCATAAATATATAGTATAGAGCAAATGAATAGTCAAACTGTAATCTAGAAGACTGTATCATTCTAACTTGCGCTAAATAAAATGGTCTGGAGGGAGTAGTAGTCTATTTTTCGTCAAAGGATATGGAATTCATGATGTTAAAAAGTGCACTAGCTAGAATGAGTACAGTTTACCTGATGTCTCAGTAATCAGTAACATGCATATGTATGATAGATCTCCAAAACGCAGTTCCGACTGTTACTTTTTTGCTAGAAAACATTTAACATATAGACGCCGCCCGCGCGAGGCCGCGGTGCTCGCCGGCGCGAGGCCCGCTCGCGAGTCGCCCGCCCGCATGAGGCCGGCCGGT
>CM041645.1:35294219-35316987 GCA_023333625.1 Bothriochloa decipiens
GTGAGGGCCGGCCGCGCGGCGCCGCTCGCGCGAGGCCGCGGCGCCCGTCCGCGCGAGGGCCGGCCGCGCGACGCCGCGGTGTTCACCGACGCGAGTCGCCCGCCCGCGCGAGGCCAGCCCACGTGCCGCCCTGGACTCCTCCCGCCGCGCCGCCCTAGAGTCCTCCCGCCATGCCTTGGAGGCCTGCGGCCGCCCTGCTCCTCCGGGTCGGAGAAGAGGAGTCGACTGACCGGCCCGAGAGTTTCTGAGGATAAGGGGTAGTGTAGTCCTTTTTCCTTTTTTTCTATTTATCAAACATTTTTTGGGCCTTTATTTTTGTCCACCTGACGGAAGTGGAAACTAGGGGCAAACGGAGCAGTCAGTTTTAAAAAATAGGGGCAAATGAACAAAGTTAAAAAAACGAGGGCAAACAAACAATTAAGCTTTAAAATAGGGGCAGTTGCACAGTTAGCCTATTTTTTTCAATAGGCCTATCGATTTCCATTTTGATCAGCAAATCAGTGCGACTCCTACCCACCCATTGTTTGGAGTTATATTTTTTTTATGATTATGTCTCTATTTTTTTGTAATTAGTATCTCCATTTTTATGTGGCATGAAGTAAAATAGTTGTTCTTGGTGAGTGTAAAATAATTGGTTTTTTATGAGGCTAGGATTTGCAATATTAATGGGGCTACCAACTTCAATTTTCCAATATTTATTGTAAAACAATTTTTTGTCAAAACGGGGCATCCAAATTAAATTATTCTAGAATAAATTATATTTTTGACCTACAATTACTCTCTACTCCCTCTGTCCCATAGAGTTTGACGTTTTTGACTTTTGAATTTCATGTTTGACCATCCGTCTTATTCAAAATATTTATATAAATAATAAAATAAATCAGTCAATATTTAAGTATCTTTATTGACAAAAGAAGTCATACAAAATAAATTACATTTATAAATTTATTTTGAAAAGACGAATGATTGAACTAGATGGCACGAAACCAGGGTGACAAACTCAATGAGACGGAGGGAGTACTTTTTATGTGACGTGAAGTCTAAATATTTTCATGTGCAGAGATGGATCGAGGGTGGATGTAGGGTCTAGCCTGAACGGCTCCCAGCACTTGATTGGCGTTTGCAACTTCCTCATGGCTGCCAAACCGGTGCTAGGCAGTGGCGGACGCGTGAAAAAAATCAAGGAGGGGCTGGTCTCTTCTTCTTCCTCACTCTCCCTCCATTTTTCCTTTTTCCTCCACATGTTCTTCTTCATTACCCTCCCATTTTCCATTGATTCAGCAGTCGTAGGGAGGGCTGGAGCCCCCATGCATGTAGATCCACCCCTAGTGCTAGGGATGGACAGCTTGTACTCTGCCCATGCAAAGATTGAAAAAATGAAAGAAAATGCGGATAGCATGGAGTCTATTCGAATGCACTTAATTACGTACCAGCGGGTTCACGAGAGACTATACGATATGGAGTATGTATAGAGAGGTTGGTGTGAATGTTTGTCAAGAAAACAACGATGATGTGGTCGTATGTGACATAGCCCTCCACCAGGCTGTTACTAATAATACTAGTACACAGCTGGCTTCTAATCTCGGTTTAAAAACCCCCTCTAGTCCCGTTATCCCAAGCGGGACTGTCAATCTAGGACTAAAGGCCCTCCTTTAGTTTCGGTTGTACTTACCATCATTAAAAATAGACGTTTAGTCCCGGCTCCAACTATCAACCATCAACCGGGACAAAGGTGTTTTTTTTCTTTTGTTTTCTTTTTTCTATTATGGTTTTGTTTTTCAATTCATTTCTTTTTTTTCTATCCCAAATAAACACATATTACATGCCACATAAGCAATGGTAAAATTATATTATATTGTAACTATGAACCCATACAACAAAGTATAAAAATATTGCTTCAGCCTATACAAAAATACATATATGCTCCAGCCATGTTTTTCTATACAAAATCATCATCACTAAAACATGCCAACAACTAGCACCTAAGTTCTAACCAGCAAGCAGCACCAAACATTCAGTTCCAAGTACCTGTATTTACAAACAAACACAAACATTCAGTTCCAAGTACTTATATGTATTTGCAAACAAACATTTGATAAGTCAAATCTAATATTCAGTTTCTATTGTTCATGGGGCAATGTAAAGAAGCACTCTGTAGAAGGGCAACGTAAAGAATCTAGCACTTTGGTAAAGTACCTGTGAGTTTTCCAATCGTTATCACCGGATTGAAGAAAAAATAAGGGAAAAGTGAGCCACGACTCCATCCTCTGGAAGCCGCCCTTTCCAGGAAATTCGTCATCCATCAGATCCAGATCCACCCGAAGGAGCTACAGCACCAACCCCAGCAAAAAGACCGCTCCAAGGCCATGCCGCCATGCATCCCCGGCCTGGCAGGCAGGACCGGCTCCCTCTGCTTCTGCATGCGCGGCGACGTCCGTCCGCTCGCTCCCGGCCCCTCGCGGCGACGTCCGTCCGCTATCATCCGCTCCTGGACGCTTGTCGCCACCGCCGCCCGCCAACGGGAGCAGCGCGGGGAAAGTAGGGAGAAGGAGGAGCCCGATACCATGTGGAGGAGATAGAGGAGTGGTAGCATGTCGCCGCCATGCCTATATCGGTGCTCGTGGAGGTGCGGTACCAAGAGCTATCGCAACACCATGGTCCTGAGGACTGACTGGAAGAAGCTGTGAGAGGAGGGAGGGGACCTTGACTCTGCAGATCACAGGGAGATGGTGGCGGCCTTACCTGTGCTTGGCCATGCTCCGCCGCCGGTTACCGAGATCTGAGAGGGAGGGAGAAAGAGGTGGGGAATGGAGAGATGAATCTGGGACGTGAGCAGGTGAGAGGACGATGACGGGGAGATTTATTTTTGCCTTCAATGGGCTGTGGAATGGGGAGATGAATGGCCCGTTGGGGTCGGGGTGGGCGGAGGTAGGATTTAATCCCGGTGTATGGTTCCACCCGGACTAAACGTCTGTCTTTATTTCCGGTTTGGATCCAACCGGGACTAACGTCTATCTTGTTATCTTTTGTCTGCAAATGCTGTTGCAGAAGTTTTGATAGGGTTTTAGTTTCGATTAGAGCTATCAACCGGGTTTAAATTATTTTTTTTAGTCCTAGGTCTAAAAAAAATCGGGACTAAAGCTATGAATCAAAAGTCTATTCTTTACTAGTGTGAGAAAATCTGTGTCAACACGGCACCTATGGTTATAACACCAAACATGAGGATGTCATTTCTCCGCTGCTACATGACGTTGAGAGCGAATTTCTCAGTGATAGACAGTTGAGAAAGCTAGAGATAATGTGACAAGTTGGTAAAATACCATTGTGTATCTGAGTTGTCCAGTGGGAGATATTTTTCGTGATGTATCTTTCTGATGATATTTTTCGCTAGGGAAGAAGATGGATTTGCCGTGTTGTGTCTTGAGCTAATACGAGACCGCGTGGTGCATCCACAATCACCATCGGTTTGGTGACGCACCATAAAGTACCACCGCAAAGAGATTATTGAGGGTAACGAATAATCCCTAATAATTGGTTTTCGGTGCCACTTTTGTTTAAAAATAAATCATCTCTAAAAACACTTTTAATTTTGAAATTCCCTTCCATATTTGAATTTCTATTAAGTTTTTTTTTAAGAATTATACAGTACAACATAGACGCTCATAACACGCACGCACACTCGCCCTATGAATACACGTACGTAAATCTACCCCTACCCCTATGAGCAGCAGACAGATCTGGAGATTCCCGAAGTCATCACTGACGCCTCGTTGTCGACGGGAATGTCGCTTACTACTTAACGCATAACGCCGATAAATTCTGAGAAAATCCCAGAAAAAAATACGAACACCAGGATTTAAATCCTGATGGGTAGCGTCCTACTAGACCGTCCTATTATTGGACTGCAAGCTAATTCGCTTCCTCAAATTTCATATATCACTCTCGGTCAATTTTCCACTGCAACTTTGGGCTATGAATTAACTTACTGGACTGTCGAATCGCTGCAAGGCCCAGGCGTAGCCCAAAAGTCGTCTCGTCTGTCATCTTTTTTTTAAGGGAGCACTGACTTTATTTATTTAGTAGGATAAGAAAATTTCATTCGGACTCTAAAAACCAAACATGTCTACTGACCTATCGATAAATTATTGGAGCTTCTAGTTAAAATATATGAGCATCGAAATTTGACTTCTTATCCTTGAGAGACGAAATCCACTCTAGTCAAACTCCTTTTTGTTTTATTTACCTGTCAGACAATTAGTCCATGTCTTCCGAACCCCTCACACATTAAACTTCTCACCACACTAGCACACAATCGCTTGCAACTCTAAAAGAATGCAAGCTGAGGTCGGCATCCCACTGCTTCCATCACCTCTAGGTTTAACTGTCTCCATCACGGGTGACTGTGCTGCCACTGCTTGGCCTGAATTCTTGGATATCATCAACATTGATTTTAGCTAAACCTCTCGGGGGTCTAACCAAGCGCGGCACTGACACCACCATCTGTGTAACCGTTCATCTACCTTTGTTGTAAAAATGAAAAGAGCCTATCTACCCAACAACCATGTATTTTTAGGAGATCCAACACATGAATTTTTTTAGCCATAGGATGAAGTTCCAATGGCTGCACCTGTTCTTCTCACAATCACCGATCACAGAACACAGATCACAAGAAACATTTTTTTTCTATGAAAGAACACATAAGGGGAGAGGCGGAGGACGAGGAGAGGCCTACCACCGCCGCCAACGGTTCCAGCCACCGTCGGCTGATTTGGCGCCGTTGCCATGTATAGCTTGTGCGGGCACGTGGTGGCGAGCCGGGCGCGGAGGAGGCGCGGGTGCCGGAAGCGCGGCTCGCCCGCACCGGTCGCGTGTCGCCGTCGTGGTCGGACGTGGACAGGAGGTGCAGCAGTGGGATAGAAGTGGAGGATGTTGCGACTCGCGGATGGGAGGGAGGGGATGAGACGCGGACGGGAGGGAGTTCAGGCTTCTGACTTGTGGACCCCGTATGTCATAGATAAAGAACCTTGTATTTTTTAGCCATAAAGTGATAAGACACATAGGTATTGTTTAGCATTCCTCCGAAGGAAAAGAAAAAACTGAACTCACGCACAGGAGAGGCCGAAGAGCAGTCCAGCCATCTGCCATGGGGGACTGGGGGGATCGCCAGCGTGGAGGCCTGGCAGGTGGCAGCCCCACAGTACCACACACCAGACCTCTCCGTATTGGAGGTTCCACTCCGCAGAGTTGCCAACTATTAACCCATCCACACTGAAGCTCGGAATGAAGCATTTCCGGCTGCGATGGCAAGCACGCAGGTGGAAGACCTTTGTATTGGCATTCCATTCCTAAAAGAAGAAGTCTCGAAGGCTGGCAGGCGACAGTTCTTGTCCTTAACACAGATGCCAAACCAAGAGCCTTCATCTTGAGCTGTTTTCGTAGGAGGGACTCATCAGCAGCAGCTGTAGCCGAACGCTATATCGACAGATTTTGCACTCGAGCGGCAGTCCATGCAGCACGCGCGCACATCATCAGAGAGTAGGCATATGTAGTTTGTGTCAGATGCTTTCAAACCGAAATCTTCTGCATAGCGTGGCACAGAGCAGTATTGGAGAGTGGTCAGAGCGCAATCGCTCGACAGACAGGTGCGTGGTAGTGGTACATAGACAACATTGTGTATATATTGAGCTTTATTAAACAAACAAACTCGCAAATCGCAATACACTGGAATGATTTGTGATGGAACATCATAACAGAGCAACCATGAAACCATGTCACATGACAAAGTACAATACTTCATAACCTTATAGGAAAAGTTTAAATATATAAAAATATCATAGCATAGATATGTGGCCAAACAAGAGCCAGGCGGGACAGCCCGGACAAGCCAGCCAGCCCAGAACAGATAGGGGACACAATACGAATTTGGCAAGCATTAAACCACAGGATCGGCGTCCATGCATGCGATACGAAGCCTCCTTTTACATGGAATGGAAATACTGACCAGGATCAGACCACGGAAATCCGACAGCCATATTGCCAAACTGCGGCATCACCATGTCGCCACCGGCGCTGGTGCCGGCGCCGCCGAAGCCACCATGGACCAGCGCGCCAAGATCTCCTCCGGCCACCAGCCAGCCCGCCTGCGGCTGCGGTACCTGCATCTGCATGGTCATGTCCGTGGGGCCGGTCGTCCCGTCGGCTCTGTAAGCAGGCATCAGTGGCATGGACATGGATGGCGCCTGGGGCTGGAGAGCCGCCGCCGCCGGGACTTCCTGTCCCATCCGCTGGAGCCGCTCGATGGCGTGCTTGACGACGCTGAGGCGGTTCTCCACCATACAGCCGAGGCTGGCTATCTCCTCGACGGAGAGGCCCAGGAGGCCCGGGCGGCGTCCGGCGATGGCGTCGTGCAGGAGGAGCGTCGCCTCGCGCTCCCGGTTCTCGCGCTGCGCCTTGAGCAACTGGTCCCTGAGCTTGTCCATGCGCTGCTTCAGGAAGCCCTCCATGTCCAGCATCTTCTTGCACTGGTCCAGCTCCGGGACGGCCTTGAAGCGGGCGAGGACGTGCTCCGCCGTGGGGACGTCGGGCCACACCACCGGCTGCGACTCGCCCTCACCGTACACCACGACGCAGGTGTCGACGTCGCACAGCGTCGCCAGCTCGCTCGCCTTCTTCATCAGGCCCATGCGGCGCTTCTTGAACGTCCCGCGACGGGTGGAGTCGTTGGCGATCCGGTGGAGGGTCACCTTCTTGCGAGCCATGGATCAGGCTCGGGCGCCTGCAGTGCAGATCAAAGGGGGGGAATGGTTAGGCGGCTTGGTGCAATCGGAGGGAAGGAGATGGTGGTGGTTTTATAGCACAGGAATGCGTGTGGAATGAAAAGGACACAGGTTGGAGCCGTTCCCATGATATGGAAACAAATTATGTAGGAGGATTTGCAAGATCGCACGAATCAGTGCGTGTTCATGCTTGTGTACGCAAGATCCAAATTCCAAATCCAAATTATTAAGAGCTCGATCGTCTGGGCAGCTTGCCTTGCATGGCATGCGGGTGGATCCTAGGGCGTAGGATTTAACACAGCACCGCCGCCGCGTCGTCAAGAAAATAAGAGAATGTTTGGTGTGGGCCGGGATCAACAAAGATGGGTTGAATCCAACCCGGATTTTTGGATGCGGTCCCATCTCATGTTTAGTTTGAAAGGTTGGGTGTTCGGTTTTACATATTTCGTTGAGTAAGTCGAGTCACATATATACTCATAGGCCCCGCCCCATGTGGCCGCCTCTGGACTCCTTTGTCTACTCTAAAGTCCGCTGGCCAGTGCCGGCCTCATCAACTTTTTTTGAAGAAACTGGAGGGGCGAAGCCCCTACAGAAATTTATTAAAAACGAAACGGGTTCTGAAATTACAGCAAAACAACAAACCAAAAGGGAAAGGGAAAGGGAAGGAAAGAAGAAAAATCAGGGTACATCAAAGGAGAAGTAAAACATGAGCCACAGGCTCCAGGGAGCTCCAACTACAAAGGGCAGCATCCAGCAGCTCCAGATTACAGTAGTGATGTGCTCCATTCTTGAAACGATAAGTTTAGCGATGCCCTTATTCTGTGCTTGATGAGATGCACCACCTTTTGAAAATTCGATTTGGCCAGGTCCAACGATGGGTTGATGCCATTAAAAACCAAGTCATTTCTCAGTACCCAGATTGTCCAGCACATCAAAATGATAGCCACCATGAAGAACTGAGGCTGCAACTGATCCTTGAACTGCTCTACTGCTTGGAAAGGATCATCTGCTACTGCACTGTCTATGCCCAATAATCCCCAACACTGAATGGCAAATGGGCAATGAAGAAACAGATGCTGGCAAGTTTCCTCAGCACTTTGCATACACATGACACATGAGTATGACGGTAGTTGCATATTTCTTCTCCTTAGGATGTTTCTTGTACTTAGTCTATCCTTTGCCAACAGCCAAAAGAATTAGTCTATCCTTTGCCAACAGCCAAAAGAAGACTTTGTGTTTTGGTTGGCCTCAGCAACTTCGCGGGCCGAGGTCGTGCACCGGGGCCAGGCACTACTCTAACAGGTCATGTAGTTCCATTAGTTTCATGGAGTCTGGGTAGCTGAGCATGGAGGCAATCCTTGTGCAATTCATTGCAGCTGCAACATGTATTCACACTAGTGATTGGTGCGCGCCCATGCACACGGGTTACTTGGCGCGATATAGTGCTAAAATGAAGCAACAACTTGACCAAAGCCATTTCATCATACATGTGCGAGACAGATGAACATCACATATAGTTGAAAGGGCTAGCTAATATTACGGAAATAACAGCCAGCATCATCTAGTTATAGTATGATGCAATTGTACACGGTGAGACAATAGATGTTCAGGTCCCACATAGTAGGATATACAAATATGCAACATAATTAGGTTCTAAGACAGGCGTCCAGGTCTCACATACAGAGCACGCGCCCATCCGCACGCGTAGAGCTGCTTTCATTCATTTTGGTTTTCTACGAACCATGACAACATAAACTATATGCATCAAATATTGTGACCACGTTTTTTAAGAAACTGGCAATAAGAAAATCATTTTCTAGCACAAGCAACTAAAAAACACCCGGGCAAGCTATTAGCCACCTCAGCCACCGAAAAATTGGTCTATGAAGTTGCTCTATGCCAACTGGTTCACAGAAAATCAGATGCTACCAAGCTCATATATTACATGAATAAACAAGGCCATTACAACAATAATTGTTTAGCAAGTACAGATTTTACATCACATAGAGGATGTTCCTCGATTAGCAGAATAGCTATAAGTGGAATGCGATTGTCAAAAGCAATGATGTTGCAATTCCTAAACCAAACTATGACACTACCTCATCTAGCTGCTCACCATGCTGCCTAGCTACACACCTGAACTGGAGATTGGAACCGTCAAACTTGCCTAGATCATCATACAACCCTTGGATTAATACCACAGTTCACTCAAACCTAATAAATTTTGGTATAAGTAACATAGGTGAGCTCACCTCATGTAGATCTCAACAACCGCGCGCACTACAAAAAGGCATGGTTGAAAGCTAAAAAGCATTTCAGTGAACGATTGCAGGGCTGGATTCATCGTACTCTTCCTTGGATATCCACATCTGCAATAGGAAGATGATTGGGTAAGAAGCCTATACTGTGAAAAACAATACTTCAAAATTGAAGTCGTGACAATCAAAATCACAGGAACACTTTCATTCATAATTCACAGATTTAGAAGTATTCACATGCACCTGTCAATTTGGTTGATTGTTAGTTCCACTTTAAAAAGGAACATGGCAAAAAGTAAGGTACCTAAGATACCATCTCCATGATAAGATTATAAATGCAAGCCGTATAATTGGACAGAATACCTTACTCGTTATGAAGGTGGAAAGCCCTAATTTAGATCATGGTGTGATGCTGCATTCCAAAACAAAATTTCTACATGGTGCACAAATATAATATTGAGACCATATTTGTAGGAAAAGTAATACTATAGATCAAAACATGTATCTACGAACAAATTGATTGGCAAATTTTGAATTCATGTTGGACTCATAATCTCTCATCTTCCATCGTGTATAGCCATTACAGACCAAATCAACCAATAAACAAAGAGAGGAAATCTGACCTGGCATACTAAAAGGGCATTGGATCAAACACCTTGTAGGTTGTAGCCTTTGTGCATGCACTTCACTACAATAGAGAAGATCAGGAAGACTGAATCACAATAAGCATTGGTCTGCAACAATATCTACCAAGCGGGGTAGAAGGAGAGACGGTAAAGAGGCGAAAAACCAAAAGGGAAGGTCGGCATGGGCCATGTGGTGAGCTTACCGATCAAAGGCTAGCATAGTTGTGAACACTTGTGGCCAGGTACTAGTAAGAGCTCCACCCACCACAAACTTGCAGGTATTGGCAGCACGGGTCTGGGTACGGGGCATCGCCAAGGGGCATCGCGGGGCTGGCGGAGGCCGTTGTGGCGCCACCTCGGACACCGTATGCCATCTCGAGGATGCATATGTTGGGAGCAACTCTTGGGCTTTTAGAGGAGAGAGTAGAGGCCAGGGCCCATGCCACGACGTGTCTGCTTCTCGCCGGGAGGGCCGCTCAAGCCGGTGGGGTTTCCTGTGCTGGTCCGCTGGTCGAGTCAGGGTCAGCTCCGCACCAGTGTGTCGTTCGCGCCTGGAGGCGTTCGAGCCGGGGTCGCTGGGGCAGGTCATCCGCATCAGCTCCCAGACACGCCATCTCCTTGCTCCGCCTGGGGTCTGCGGCATCCTGCGCCTGCTCCGTGCCGATGTGCTCCTAGCCGTAGTTATCTTAAACGGGGTGGCTGTGGTTATCTCGCATATGCCAGAGGTGACTGATGCCGGAGAAGAAACCGAAAGAACTGAGGAAGGGGATAGCCGGAGCCACTTTACCTCGCGAAGATAGCAGGACGGAATGGGAGAGGAGCGTCCATGCACTTGTGGCGCGCCGCGCCGGGGGACCGGGGTCGGGGTTGCTGCAGCGGGGTCGCCGGGCGCGCTTGCCCTACACTGCCGTGCCGCATCTGCTTAGGGCCCGCCCTAGCCGCCGCTGAGAAAGGAGCGAGAGGGAAGTGAGGCTACTGTGGACGCCTGCTGCTGAGAGAGGAAGAGTGAGGGAAAGGAGCGAGGGAGTTGCTGCTGCTCGCCTGCTCTAGCATGAGGCTCAAGGCATCGACCACAGAGCCCTGGGCCCACCATCGCCACTCGCGCCAATATCTATTCAAGAACGACCTCACCCCACGCTGCCCAACCAATTAGAAGACGACAACATCACAAGCTGGCCAATCCAGGGACGACAGTGGCCTTGCTGTACCAGGGCTCCGACTAGACACCGATTGTGCCGATTGATCGGCGCCACGGGAACCACCCATCACGAATTCGATGACCAGTATATCATGGACGTCCTGAGTGCAAGTTCTGGCCACAACAAATTTACTCTTTAAATGTGACTCAGATGATGCTGATTAGTCCGGTTGTCTAGATTCCCGCCGTACTTCAGGCTATGCAGTCTTCTTGGGCGATAATTTGGTGTCTTGGTCTTCGAAGCACCAACATATGGTATCTCGTTCTAGTGCTGAGGCTGAATATAGAGTCATCGCTAATGTTGTGGCTGAAATATCATGGCTCTGGCAACTAATTCAGGAGCTCCATTTCTGTCCCCAATGTTAATGTGTCTATAATAATGTCAGTGCCATTTATCTCTTAACCAACTAGACATGGATAAAACTACACGGGGCGAAACAGGGTCATGGCCTCCCCTTATCATGGATATGTTTATAGAATATAATATAGGGTAAAGTCTAATTTTGTCTAACTTTAAAGTCTGGATTTCAACCTACAACTCCAAAAGTGAACAATATTAGCCCTCTCCAGCTCTTGAAAAAGTTCAGTTACAACCTTAGGCGGTTTTCCAGGTGGTTTTGGTGTATGAGCAACAACTTTTGACATTTTTCCAGGTGGTTTTATCGTATGAACATTAACTTTTTTCACCATTCAAACGATGCACAAATATGAATTTTTTGAGATTTTTTGTTGCCATTTGAATACCCTATCATAGAATATATAAGTTTGACCATTTTTAAATGCAATAATTCACATTTTACTTAACAAAATTTAGCTTGTTATATGTCATTATCATCCTTGTTATTCACTCTACCAACCTACAAAATAGCAAGATTCTTAGAGCCCTATCCCTTCCTGGCTTCTTAAGTTGGATTTCTAAAAAAAGTTTGAAAAAAATATCAAAAGTTATTGTTTATACGCTAAAACCACCTTGAAAACTGCCCAAGGTTGATAACTAAACTTTCAAGAGTTGGAGGGCCAATGTTGTTCGATTTTAGAGTTGGGAGGTTGAAATACGGACTTTGTCAAGAATTGGAGGGCCAAAGTTGGACTTTACCTGCAATATAATAGCACATGTTGGCAATCGGTAGATTACCGAAGCTAGCAATAATTAGACACATGAATGACCCTCATTCTCTCATCTCAATAGTTCCTATGTATTAGCTTGTGCTTCATTTACTAGATGTTGGTCATATCCTGTATGTTGCAGTCCATGGCTGTAGTTTTGTACAAAGGCCTGCATTATTGTCTTGCTTAAAAATGATTTAAAAAGGTCCACATGCAGCCTATCTTCTAACGAGCCAACCCAAGGTTATTGCACTTATCAGCAATTGCAGCACCCCCCCCCCCCCCCCACAAGATGCATCAAGCTCCATCACTGCAATGCAATCCGGTGCAACATCAGTGTACCAAACACATTGAGATTCACTTACATTTCATTTGGGACAAAGTTGCTATAGGAGAAATATGTGTGTTTCACGTGCCATCCACCTCCCAATATGTGGATATTTTTACTAAGGTTCTCCTACCTTCGTTTCTACAAAATTCACTCCAGTTTGAATGTCTCCACTCTCTCAGCTAGCGTCGACGTTTCAACTTGGGGTGGGGGTAGTCTCTTTATTTCTTATCTATTTGTATCCCCAAGTAATCTCTATATAAACCCACTCATGATTAATGGGAACAGAGTTGAGTTAATCCTCCGACATTGTCAAATGCCAGTACAGCGTGCGATAGTGAATTTTGGATTAAATCGCAACTTTCTTGAGTAACAGTCCAGAAATCACAACTTAAGATCATGTGTAACACATTAAGCTTTATTTAAGTTATTTATTGTAATTAAATGTTGTTCTTCTAGTAGCTTCTTGTATGCTAGCAATACAAGGCGTTTGGTCTTTGCATGGTTGTATGTTCCAATATGAATTTTTTTATTAAATACTTGGATAGAGAGGTCTGGTTTAGAATCCTCACACAATTGTCCTACAATTTGTTGCATAGAATAGAGAGATGTTAGGTTCATTGATCGGTGGCATGGTGAGACCAAGAGTGTCGATTGCCCAAGCGGTTCAAAAAGGGTTTTAGGACATTGTTTTCAAGGGGGTGATGACTTTTTACATTGATAATAAGTCTTGCACAAAAACACTTCTCTTCAGTTTTAACATATCACGTGACATTTCTAGCGACAACACTCTTATTCTGTCATTCTCTGATTCAATCTGCTGCTATATAGGCTATCATTTGTCAATTAGAAATAGTTGATTTATGTTAGGAAGTATGCCTCAAAATTTCTAAAATATTTATACTCAATGTTTTGGTGAGGTTGACCATCAATATCTATGTTAATGGTGCAGGTTATTCCCCTTTTATAAGGTGATCTGCAGATGGATCAAGCAATGAGCATAGAAACATAACCAGGACCATGATAGGGTAGATATGGTTGTCAGGACAACTAGCCATTTCTATGTCAATCATTATAGAAAAAGGTAGTTTTAGCTTCGTCAAAAACAAAACATGTTTGTATCAGCACATGTTAATTTAAGTGTAGAAAGGCGGCTTAACATGGATATAAGATTGATGAGAATATTGTTGCTGAACAATCATGGTTACCCTCATCTATATTGTATATGAATATTAACTTTGTTTCTCATTCCTTATTAATCAAATACTACAATTAAGTGTGCAAAAATCATGGTTACATCATTTGTGTGATTGTGAAAATACTAGTCCGGTTTAGGCTCTTATATAGTCTTGTCACATCTAGATATTCTTTCCTCACGACGATGGTACCAAGGGTTCACTACAAGACACTCCTACTCCCTCATTTTAGAGCATTTTAGGAATTTAAGAATAGATTATTGTGCAAAAAAATTTTACATAACTTTTCCTTTAACTATAGAAGTTGTTATATTTCAAGTGCCTAAATGTTTAGATAGCTTTAGTTGACAATCTTATACTCAATGAATCTCCTCCTAACTTCATTAGCCACTTAAAACACATTGGTTTATGAATTAAATTTTTAGAGTTTAATTTGTCTCATGGAATTCCTAAAATACCACATCCGCCATTATATATAGCAGTCGCCACAATTTTTGGATATATCCTAAATTAGGCAACAATTCAGAGGAGATAATACTCCTTTAATGTTGTCATTGTATACACCACTTTATAAGGGCAAGTATTTTAGTGTTGTCCCGTAACTTTATAGTGTCACACAATTTAATACGACTTAATAGATATGTAATATGCAATGGCTGCCATTTTAAGTTGTCTTATAGTAACTTAAAATTTCTTAACTTAACTTATAAAGAGAGAAAATAAGATTATGAACTACATGATAACAACAACTAATACAATAGTAAAATAGTTATCTCATAGTCCTAATTTTAGCCATGAGGCGGTTATTTCATAAAACAACGACCTTATTCTCTCTCCGCTCTCTCTTTCCTCCATATCATGGAAAATGCTACGTGGCAATGCATAAGATGAAGTATGAGACCGCTTACAATGATGTACCTGCCTTCACATACATTGGTCTTGTCTCATAAGTGGTCTCATGTAGTGCCACGCAATTTTAAGTCGTAGATAACATGTACAATGGTAGTTTTTTTAAAGTTGTCTCATAGTAACTTATAATTTCTTAATTTATGCATAGAAAACAAATTGTTGTACTGCAACTATTACTAAAGTAGAATAATTGTGTCGTAGTTCTAAATTTTAGTTCATGAGATGATTGTTTCGCGTGAAACAGTATCTTTTCTTTTTTTCTCTCTCTTTTCTCCACGTCTAAAAATTCCTACGTGACCCTGCATGAGAACATAACCATGCCAGCAAAGACCAGAGCTGAGTGAGGATGCCGTGTGCAAGAGTAGAGTGTCTCAACACTAGTGGGCTATTCTCACACCTCTGTAGTTACGGAGGTTGTGAATGGCACGGCGGCGGTGGTCATTCCTGTTATTAAACATGTTGCCAGTGGTTAGCACCTTCCCCACTCTGTCTCTCATAATCAATATAGTAGATGAAAATAGAACAAGTAGACACAAGATGCAGAGAGACTATTCTTTATTTCTCTGAATATTGGTAATTACAACATAGAGCTCCCACGTATATATAGTCCTGTCAAGGCCTAAGAATTTTGGTAAGAGCCCACATATAAGCGGACTAGGATTAGGATTTCTCCTTCTTGTTTCCTTCAAGGATACAAAGTCCGTGTGTTTTACAACACTCTCCCTTGGGCGATTACCACGAGATGCACATGTCTCATCAAAAACTCCATCTGAAAACCCAGTGGAAAAAACGGTTCTTGGAGAAAAGAGTACATTGCATCCGTTAATTGCTTTGCATATGTAGTCTCATTAAAAACCTTGTGTGAGAAACCTTCTAGTAAAAACTCACATAGAAAAAAAGAGTACAACATTTAACCTTTCTGGTCATATTCATATGTATTTTTTTAGCATAGTCTATTCTTCTAGATATATTGATCTTCATGATCTATGCATAAACTTTAATGTTTAAGCAAATATGATCTACTTAATCTTTATAATTCTAGTGGTTTTAATTACCTTCAAGATAAATTCAATAAAATTGCTCCCCCTCATAAATCCATCCTTTGAATTTTGTTATATCTTTCAAAAGGTTGGCTCATAATTCTTCTATGAATTATACAGGTATAACAAAGAGCAATATGCTTCATGCATAAATAACCACTTATTAGTTGTGCAAAACAAATAAATTTTATACTTTAGGGTAATAAATACTTTTAGAGGATTATGGGGTCATATAAGTTAATATTCAATATCTTCTAGATAGCGTATCAAACTTATATACAAGCTTGAATACTTTATAATTCTTTTTTAGTGAATTTTAAAATGATATATTCTACAAATCTTTAAAATTTTAATAGTACCACTAAATAATAAATCCAGTCTTGCATTTGGATTTTAGGGGATAATTTAAATACCAAAGTCACCATTATTCTTATAGCTTCTATATGGTATTTAGAGGATGATACAATTTATTGTTAGCATTACACTTTCTGAGTGTTTGTATGACACCTTTATGGTGTTTAGAATTCCTCATTCTTTTTTTCGGATCTATATTTACTTCAGGATCAATGATGTTTATTCAAGAATTGACTGGTAAATCCTTCATGGATTAATTCCTTCCAAGTATGTTTTTCATTCTCAGTGAATTAATAATTCTCTTCTATGAGATACATTCTCTACTACATAAGATATTATTCATTATAAAGTCATTTGATGACTCTTTTTCTTCTAGGACATGCTCTTCTTGAGACTTAAATATTCGTTCATGAATATATATTCTACCTTAGACTTCTTAATACTTATATGAGATTTAATTTTCAGATGTTGCGATTTATATTCTTCAGGAACTATATGGATTTTCATAATCTATTTATTACTGCATATTCAATATTCATTAATTTCATTTACCAGAGATATATCAGAACATTTATTTCTTCTAAGTAGCAGATTCAACCTCAATTGTATTTCTTCATTTGACATGATATAACTGCTACAGGCAACTTTGCCATGGACTTCATTTCTGGATCCCGATTCTCATAAGAGAAACATTTGTAATTATAGAGGTAGTGTTGTCGATAACTATTGTTTTCTCCCATATTCTCACAATGTGAGATTATTCTGTCTCTTTGTCATTTCTCAAACAAGAGATAATTTATTGTTTTGCATATCCAACAATATTGATGCGCGCGCTTGGTGTGTTGGATTTCATCTTCACGATGATCCTCTTCATGAGGTGCTCAACCTTCTTCATGAGGTGTTTTCTTCATGAGAGTGGAGGAGTTTTATTTTATTTCTATTTAACTAGAACCCATAGGTGTCCCCGTAGATTTTAACTTGATAGTATACAATATTTAGTTTACTACTAGTAAACAAAATTTCTTGTTCATAATTTCAAGTTACTCCTCTTATTTCTAAAAATTTCTGTCATATGCTTCGCTTCATGCTTCACAAAACATTAGTCAAACTATTGTTTGATTTAGTGGGGTGGTACCATTTCTGTTTCAACCTTCAAGGAATATTTTACTCTTAAGAGATCATTTTCCTTCTATGGAAATAATATTTGGCATTCAATATAATATCTCTCCCCCTAATGCCAATATTAGATCTTTAATAGCATACTTCAAAACAATCCCATGTATCATGGGCTTATAATAATTCAAATTCAAATATCTCCGACAACAAGCGGAAGCCCATTCATGTATATGCTATGATGAAATTTTATATGAAATATTCACACACATATTTAAATGTGGGGATTATGATACATCATATGCAGTGAGCTAGAATACATAGAGTGCATTTGAGAATGTTCAACATTCCTACAAACTCAGGGACGATGTTCTCCCCATGATTTGCACATAGCATAGTTTAGAAAAACTATTTTACAGTCTAGCTTCTATATTATTTAGCCCAAAAATAATTGCTCCAACTCATACATAAAAGTGGACCACATACTTTGAATATATAAGGTACGCAACATTCAAATTCACATGAAATTTCTTCTAGAAATTTCTAATTGCCATTAATGCAAAATTTTCCAAATGTCTTTCCTTCATAAATCTAAAATCATCATAAGTATGTTATCCACCATCCACAATTATTCATCCTATTAATTGGGTGAGTCTCCATTTAGCAAACATATTAATTTACTCCCCTAATCTTAGGCTACATGGCCATAGAACAATTTATTGCTTATGCATACAATGCTTTGAAAGCAACATATTTCTTAGTTCAACAAGAACCATTGGACATAGAGTGCTAGCTAGTCAATTTAATTATGAGGGAAATACAAAGGTAGCTACTAGCTATAACTATAGCTTCTCTGCTAATATTTATGCAATTGTACACATAGTTTAAGCTCAATGAGAGAACAAAATAGTAATATACATGCATGGGTGTAATGTGGAATGTTGGCATTCAGTCCAACATAATAGATTACAACAAAATGCAAAGCTAAAAGCTTACTTGCAACTAGTGCAGCAGAAAAAGTTAACTTGACTAGAAGGGACGCAAGCAGAAATTCAACTCCTGATACTACACTTAAAGATAGATTTAGGAAGGCTATGTCTATTAAATATATATATATTACCCATATTTTCTTATGAATTTTCCTAAATGTTCATATGCTTCTTGTCAATTCAGTTTTCCTTCTACCTACATGGTATAGGTGCACAAAGAACTATGACCTTCATGGTTAATTGAGGCTTCTTTGTGGATAAAATAATATAAAATTATTTAGATAGGCAATAGAAAATTATTTATATGTGAAATATATAAATATAATTTATTCCATGAGAAATTAACACATATTACTTCAGGTACACAATTGCAAGTAAGAATATTTACATATTAGTCTTCAAGCTAATAATAAATTAATCACAAACTCTTCTCTGAGTTTACATAATCCACTTAATTCAATGGAAACTAAAACTTAATACACCAAAAATAACAAATTTATAAGCATGTGATTTATGTTCTTTAAAAGTTCTTATATGTCTTAGCTTCGACGCTTGACATGCTCGATCCTTCTAGGAGTATGATATATGGAATTCAAATTTAATCCAACTGACAATATCCTAATTTATAAAGTTGTCTAAAAAAACAACTCAAATTCTATTGAGTAATTTCTGATGGTAAATTCAAATACTTCATGTATTATATTGCTCTGTGATATTCTATACACAAGCGATATTTCTTTGAGAAAAGAGATAAAATTCTATTTACCATCTTATCTTGTAGACATTTAATCCAAAGCTTCAAGCTATTGTTTATAGAGCAGCATTATATCTAGGCCATATACTCATCTAGAGAGTCATTAGGGAATATATATCCTGATGAGTTTACTACACTTTAACGGCAACAAAATATCATATATGGATTTAATCATGACCACAACAAATAATTCTACTATCAGAGTAATTCCAGGATATTACTTTTTTTATGGCGTGCATATTATCACAACTTGGACCATGTGCATATAATATACTACACATAAACATGTAGCAAGGTGCAAAAAAGGCAGTGCACGGTTATTCTAAATATTCTTAGAAGCATCCTAACATTTTTGAGGATTATGGTATATGCAAATTTTCAAAATTAATACCAAACATTCATTTATCCCAAAAATTCGTTATGCTAGGAAAAACAAATATGAGACTTTCAAAGGTGATAAGTCTAATGTCTGCATGATTTAGAGAGGTCATATATACCTTATACCATGTTTCAAGTGTAATCATTCATGATTTTATTCTTCGAATACATAGTATAAAAATCCATAAAGGTTGTACTAGCAATTTTACTTTTAGAAACCATCTACTATTTACTTAGAAAACAAAGCTAGAAAATAATAGTTAAACTGAAGATTTAATATTGCATATAAATTCTTATAGATGCGAGTAAGAGTGCTGGAGCGTCCAGACATGTTTGGCAGCATACGACCCGCATCCTCCTTGGCGGAATTCGATCCGAGGCAGGGGTGTATATGACCAGGCCATGAGCGTTCAGTGGCATGCAAGCCATGGGAAGGTCGTCCTAGTGGCTACTAGCCACGCGTCATCAGAAGCTGATGATGGCATCATGCAAGCTATAGGGAGTAGAAGTCATGTTAGACGAAAAAAAACACAACTGGTGCATACGGGCCATCAGGAACATCGCTATCTAGCTCAAGCGGCTTGCAGGCCGTGATTATGCTTGCGGTAATAGTTGGACCCTTGATGTCGCAATGGAGTCAACGTGCATACGGAGTATGCTAGCATGCTGGGGCTAGGCAATATATACTGGGCCTAAGGGGTGCTGCATCATGGTTGGAGGCGGTTCGGTCTGTGTATTGGCCGGTGATTGATGGAGGCTATGCAGCGGACCAGTGACAGCAGTGACACAATTTCGATGTGACTGAGAAACTTCCGTACGTGCAAGCCAAAGCAAGTGATTGCCAAGCTTTTTCTATTCTTCAATTGATTCATCTCGACCTCTGGTACAAAATGTTACCGAATTGGCTTCTGTAATTTGACTACAAGTCAATAACGTTTGCAACACTTTCTATGAGATTTTGTATCCTGCAAGGATACGTAATGTTGGCTTCATGCCTAATAAATTTGCAAATACCATGGTTGTTGTGGGCCTGTGGCTTACGGGGCGGCTGCAGGGCGCAAGCACGTACGTATGCAAGATTGTAAATGCCAATGACAAAACGAAGCCTCGTGAGCCCCTCGGCGTTCAGGCCGTATTGCTGCGTGCGTCCAGACTTCCAGAGAACTGGCAACATACTCCTTGCATGCATGACAGATTGACAGGAGGAAGCAAAAGTACATTCAAGTATATAGGTACGATTCAACATGTGTAGAGTATATAGTCGGCTCAATGACCAACACAGCAAGCAATCTGCGACATTGTACTTCATACCTTGTAATAAAGGATGCCAAATTGATCTACCTCACATGCCGCGTAGGGCAGTGATTAGTAGATACATATCGTGTTGGGCGTTTGGCATTGTTGTAGACCTGTCTGCTTGATGACAACGGTACATGTTGATGCAACACATGTTAGAAGCAGGTAGAGATAGTAGATCTGTTCCGCTGACAGCGTCGGGGATTCGGCCGTTGAAGTAGTAACAGCAAGGACGTTGGTGTCGAAGATCGGCGTCGACTTCAACGACGATGTTGACGTAGATCTTGTCGTGCTGATAACGCCAGCGGCTAGGACCTTCCCCTCTTCGTCTCTCACAATCAATATAGTAGATGAAAGTAGAACAAGTAGACACATCCGCAGCGTCCGCAACACCGCCAGCCTGCGAGGGAGGTCACAGGCAGATGCGGCAGCCCGCAGCACACCGCTCTGGATCCACAGATCGTGGACGGTGGTTGTATATTTGATCCAAAGACCGAAACCAACACAAACTCACCTCGGGTAGGATTTCTCCACCGTTTCGGAGGCCCTGGTAGCAACGAATAAGTATCTGTCTCTCATAGAACTAGGTGGATTCCCCGTGCGTTGCTGCAGGTATGACTGAAAAATTTAAATGGTTTTAAAAGTTAAATTATAAGAAATAGGAGATTTATTTATGGCGCGGGCCACATGTGTGACCGAGGAATTTAAATGGTTTAAAAGGTTAAATTATAAGCAATAAGAGATTTATTTATGGCGCAATACAAAAGGTGTATTAGCGGATGATGTGGCGTAGGAATGTGCTAGAGAATTAGGTTAGTGGGGCACAAATTTATAGTGCGGTACGACAGCTAGATTAGTGGACGACACGACGCAAGGAAGTGTTAGCAATCCGTATAATGAAAATTAAAGAGAATATTCCTTGGTTATTACACATACATGTACTATATGCTACAATTTATTAAGTATGGGCACCTGAACCATGTAAAAACATTGTGACACCATAGGTACTCATAGACTCAGAATCCCAGAAACTTTTGAGCAACGTCGAAAGCTTTTTCAGTGCCAATGAGCTTTCTGGATGATGTATGCCTCACCGGTGTCAACAACTGTGATGTGCAGATACTGATAGGTTGATCGATGACTGAAATCATTTTGTGGTTAGAGCTTAATAGACAGGAAGAGAAATTGGGAATCAGATCGAAGAAAGCAAGATGAAGCCAAACAACATTCTTGATGAACTATCAGAAGCTGCAAAAAAGAGAAGTGGTGAGACAAAGCTAGATAAGTATAGCATAGTAACCTGACACAAATTGTCCTTCTTCGTGAACTTGGATTGTTTTTATAGCACAGGAGGAAAGCGGTGGGATAGTGGAATGGCAACAGAATGGAAGAAGTCACCCTCTCAACTATTATTGGTTTGCAATGATTGCCATGGTATTAGGCACGGTTACAGGAGTTGAGGAGACTATTAAAGCTGGGCACACTGCACACGGCTGGGAATATCAATGGATGGATATATTACCGAGATTCAATGAATGATCTGAGTGGCTTAGTGGGACGGATTGTTTTTATCACTTACTAAGTGGACGATGATATAAGCGAATGATGTCACACAACGAAAAGTTAGAGAAATAGTTAGTGGGTATTACCTTTATAGGAGTTTAGGATTTCGATAGTATTAGTAATGGGTACGATTAATCAGTCTCTTTAGAATTCCTAAAATACCGCACAGCCATTAAATTAAATACCGCCGTTACCGCCACTCGCCGCAATTTTTGGATCTTTCCTGGATGAGGGAACAAATTGGAGGAAATAATTTCGCCATTGATCCAATATATATACCGCACTCGCCGGCGCCGCAACAACATCTCATCGCAACCGCGGAACCGCCACACCCCGTCTTTCGTCGAATCGCGCCTCCATCCAATCCACGCGACATCGACATGGACGGTGGCTTCGGCGCTCGATGCTACCACCACATCGATGACTCCACCTCCACCGGCCGCCTCTCGAGGCGGCGCAAGTTGAAGGTTAAGCTCGAGCCCTGCCACCCCATCGACTACCACTACAACTACCACCACGACAAGTTCTCCGACTTCGGTTGCCGTGCCGGCGGCAGCGGCTTCGACTCCGACGATGACGGCTGGCTGGCGTACGAGGCCTCGCTCTTGCCAGGCAAGCGCCGCTGCACGGACGGCTCGTCGTCCGCCGCCGCCGCGGCCAACCCGGTGCGCCACGGCCACGCTTCCCAGGCGATAGACAGGGCAAAATGGTTTGTCCCGGATGCGGCCATTGCCTCTGCCACCGCTGCTACGCCGCCCAACGCGCCTCTGGCGTCGGGGACGGTGCCTCCGCCTCCGGTCTCTGCCCTTGCCTCCGCGGCCCCGGCACCCAGCGTGCCGCCGAACGTGGGGCGAGCAGCCCCATCGGTCACCGGCGTCGTGCC
>CM041645.1:35356987-35487829 GCA_023333625.1 Bothriochloa decipiens
GAGGTTCTACCGAAATTTTATACTTATAGTGTTGTTTTTCTTGTTTTGCAGAGCGGGTCTTGTCAGAGGGGACCTGGAGTAGCTCCGCGACGCCAATCGTCTTCGTTGGCGCCGCAGGTCTGTCGGCATCGCGTCGCCTCGCCACTGCACCACCTCGCCACTGCCCCGCTAGCCTGTCTCCACCGCCACTCTATATATAAATCACCTCTCTTCCTTACCCTAGGTCACGTAACCCAGTTAGGCGTCTCCCGTCTGAAAGAGATACGGTCAGAGGTATGTAGCTCTTTGCATATCTGCGACCGTATCTGTTTCGGATTGTCCATGTTTTTTAGATAGCCCGCGGATACGTAGATGAGTTAGCTTCCATGTTCTTCTCCTGTCCGAGTTGGAGTTTCGGCAGTACCTCCCCGTTGTTCTTCGGATACACACTCTCCCTGTGAGGACGTGTATCATTAGAACAACTGGGAGGTGCTGTCGAAATTTCGACTCGGACGGGGACAGAACATGGAAGCTAACCCATCTACGCATCCACGGGTGGGATTAGGACCTATCCTTCACCTATTAGATGGTAGGAACGCCGTGTAGATGCAATTACTGGTTTATTACTCGCTTACACATGTGTATGATAGAGGATGGATAACCGTGAGTGGATGTACATGGGCTTTGCAAGTAAGACCAATAAATGGATTAGGGGGACCATTATTTCCTAGAGTAAGCATTTGGCCCTACTGCTCATGGGTCGATTCGGATGCCGTGTCCCTGCAGCCAGTGTCAGAACTCAAAAGGAAAATACAGAGAGCAGTCTAGACCAATCTTTACAAGCATGGATTTGTGGAAAACTATAAGAGGTGGATCTTCCTTGGTGAAGGCAACTGTATTAGAGAGGAGGAGGTGAGAGAACGCCTCGAGGAGTATGATGGAGATGCCGGGATGGCCGATATGGTGATAGACTATAACGAGGCACGTGGCAATGAAGGATTGGTGGAGGAGGATCCAGAGGAAACCGCAAAGGCGTTCTACGAAATGATGTCTTCGGCATAGAAGGCCCTTCACGAGAAGACAACAATATCGCAACTGGATGCCATTGGACGCCTAATAGCGTTGAAGTCGCAGTTGAGCCTGAGTTGGGACGGCTTTGATCTCATGTTAGCAGTTTTTGGCACAATGCTTCCGGAGGGTCACATGCTGCCGAAGAGCACATACGAGTCACAGAAGCTCCTTCGTGCACTTAAGATGTCGTATGAGTCGGTCCATGCTTGTCCTAACGGGTGTGTCCTATTTAGGTGAGACCTTGAGGAAGCAACACACTATCCAAAGTGCAAAACCTGTAGGTTTGTGGAGGTAGAGGGTAGTGATGGCAAGAAGAAATAGTCTAAGGTCCCCGAGAAGGTCCTACGGTACCTTCCTATCCTACCAAGACTCCAACGGTTGTACATGATAGAGGAGTTCGTGAAACAGATGACATGGCACAAGAATGACAAAATATACAGTGACAAGATGGTACACCCATCGGATGGTGACGCATGGAAGTACTTCGATCACTAGCATGAAGCCAAAGCTATGGATGCTCGGAATGTACGTGTAGCGATAGCAACAGATGGGTTCAACCCGTATGGAATGATGGCGGCCCCGTACACTTGTTGGTCCGTGTTCGTGATCCACTCAATCTTCCCCCCGGTGTCATGTTTTTGAACCCAAGAATGTGTTCTTGTCCTGGATAATACCTGAACACCCGGGCAACAATATGGGTGTGTTCATGCACCACTTTGGGATGAATTGCAACATGCTTGGGAAAAGGGGGTACGGACATACCACCGAGCTACAAAGAAGAACTTCACAATGCATGTGTGGTATCAATATTCAATGCATGACTTCTTCAGGTTCGAGCAAGGTCTACCAGCGCAGGATCACGCGCCTCCCTAAAGCGCCGCTCGCGCCAGACCAGCGTCCGGTGATTCAACCTGACGGTGATGTGTAAGTAACCATTCATGTTTTCACAACTTATTCATATGACATGTTTAAAATTGAACTTCAGACTAACACTTTTTCTTAATGGCTCATGCAGTAACTAGAAGCTCGTGCGGGGGTCAGTTCACCCCATCCTAATGGCATGCTGGGCCTCCTGATTAAGAAGCACTACCCTGGCCTTATCACCCACGACGGGACCACAACACCTCCCTGGCACTGGTTGGACTTCTTCAAGGTCAAGGACGCAGACGATGTCCCCATTAGGACCAAGATCAAGAGGGAGTTCTGGGTGAGTCTTCATCGCACCGTTTTGTCAATACTACGCATTCGTTGGACGTTCTTAAAATAATGAAAGGATACATGATATTTGTATGCAGGAGTGGTTCACATGCGAAGATGGGAAAGAGGTCGAGGCGCCACAAGTGCAGGACAAGGCCTACGTGGAGCGACTCAAGGATATGTACTACGTGGCACACCTCTAGGTCCTCATCACCTACTATGCCGACGTGCGTCGCCAGTCGCTGTCGAAGATGGAAGCCAGGGACATGCTCCTCTGGCCCCACACCGACCTTCCCAAGGAGATCTACCTTCAGGTAAGTAGAAAATATTAATTTTGATTCCTTCCATAAAAAATAAGTAGAAAATATTAATTCTAATTCGTCTTCTGACATATCAAATGCACGTTGTCATGAAGTTTCCTGCTGATTGGTGCAAAATGCACATGAACTGCTGGGAGGCCATTGTGGACGAGTGGCAAAAGCCAGCGTCGTATGAGCAGCATAGAAAAAAATGGGGATATGCTAAGGCGAGGACAGGGCCGGCACACCACCAAGGGAGCCGCTCCCTCGGAGGGTTCATGGACGCTTGGGTACGCTTCTGTTGATTTATTTATTTATTTATTTATTCATTCTCATTACGTGTAATCATCCTTGTGTTTTCCTCGCAGTCCCAGTCGCA
This sequence comes from Bothriochloa decipiens, assembly GCA_023333625.1. Lineage (NCBI taxonomy): Eukaryota > Viridiplantae > Streptophyta > Magnoliopsida > Poales > Poaceae > Bothriochloa > Bothriochloa decipiens. The sequence goes on from CM041645.1 coordinate 35,359,913, forward strand.
TGATGGGCAGGTGACCAACGAGTACACCGGCTACGCCCTGTCTCACAAGGGCAAAGCGACAGATCCGGACAATGTCTACAACCCGACGGACGGGGCCGACATGTACACCAACCCGAACACCTACAAGAAGATGGTCCAGTACACCGAGGCAGCTCGCCAATGCCATGGTGACTCCTACGATCCTGCCACCCAGCCCCTGGACCCAGATATCCTGATGAGGGCAGGAGGAGGGAAGCAGCACGGCCGGTACTTTATTGCCCACAGCGCAATTGACCCGACCACCATTCTCACCCTTCGTCAGGTTCGTCGATCAGGCAACACGACCTCCAATGATGTCCCCATAAGACCTCGGCAGCTGAGCTCCATGCAGATGTTGGCGGCAGTTCAGGTAACTATAGTTTCATTCGTCGTTCATTGGTTTTACATATGTACCAACTCTTTTGCATTGTTTAAACATTGCGGGTGTAATATTGCAGTCTGAGCTGGCCGAGTTGTGTGCCGTGCAGGAGGCCGTGTAGGAGGCCCACGGCAGGAGATGGAGGCCAAGCTGGTGGCCCAACAGGAGGCCATCGGCTGGGGATGGCGCGCCAGATGGAGGCTGTCCAGCAGCACTCGTAGCGTCAGATGCAGGACATGACCAGCTACTTTCAGAGAATTCACATCCCTGGTGTTGTCCTGCCTGAGTTCCCTGCCTCGATGTTCGCTCCACCCCCTATTCTTGGCCCTTTAGGGACTCTAGTGAGTATATATGTTTGTCTATTGTTTTGGCTTGTGTGACCATCACGCGGGAACTAATGAGATCGCTTCTCCTTTGTGCAGGCACAGTCGGCGGGTTCGAACCCGACTCCTCCAGCTGGCCCTTCTCCAGGTCATGAGTGGCCGTTTAGCGCTCCTCCTCTGCCTTCGTAGCACGGGCGGTCTCTATGGTCAGGTGGCGCAACTCCTCAGCCTTAGCAGGACGGGTGGGCAGGTGGCGCTCCTGAGCCTCAGCAGCACCTCGGGGCCTGGACATACTCCTCGGCACCGCCACATGCCACAGCGCCGCAGGGGTGGCAAGGTGGGAGCTCTGCACACTCGTGGCCACTGGGGAGTCGGGTCATCGTAGTTACCTCTCGTTTAGCTTGTGATGGACTTTTTGATGGATGTTGGACATGATAAACTTATTATGTATATTGGACTTGGATGTGGATGGACTTGGACATGATGGATTTATTGGACGTGTGATATATACGTGGACTTGTGCTTTATATATGAATTTATGCTTTATATGTGGATTTATGTTTTTATATATATATATGTGATTTGCCTACGGTGATATATATGAAAAAACAGAAAAAAAGAAAAAAATTCCAGCTTTACCGACTGTCATGGCAGTCGGCAATGCTGGGCACCGAGCTGCACACACACCAGCTTTGCCGACTGCCGGCGCTGGCAGTCGGCAAAGGCTGTTTTTTAAAAATATATATATAACCTCTTTGCCGACTGCCAGCTCAGGCAGTCGGCAAAGACTTTTTGAAAAAAAATAAAAAATCTTTGCCGACTGCCTTGTCGGCAGTCGGCAAAGAAGCTGCTAGACTGCCATGTCAGCACTCGGCCGCTTCCTTTGCCGACATCGGGTTTGGCAGTCGGCAAAGTCTTTGCCGACTGCCGTTACGTGGCAGTCGACAAAGATTGCCTTTGCCGACGGATTCTTTGTCGACTTGCCTTTGCCGACTGCCACGTGGAAAGCAGTCGACAAAGGCTTTGCCGACTGCATTCCGGCCTTTGCCGACTGCTTCTGGCAGTCGACAAAGCCGGTGGATCCGGTAGTGTATAAATGTTGCATGTATTTTTTTACAAATCTAATCAAAATTGAAAAAGTTTAACATATATAGTATCGCATAACAGAATTTGTTTAGGACGGAAGGAGTACTTTACATCTCGTATTCGAGATGATGCATGATTACAGTCTAATAAATTAAACAAGATATTTCTCGCTATTGTGAGAATTTTAGAAGTTTATCTTTTTTCTAATACATCTCCTAAAAAATTTGTAAATAGTAACATATAAGAAGGATCCAAAGTAGCAACATTGCTAAAAAAAAGAAAAGGAAGGATAAAGAGAAAAGATTGAGACCGAGCGAGGCTACACCAGCAAGGATGATGAGAAACATACTTATGAGCTCAACTTGTTACTTTTGTTTTGATACCAAGTAGTCGTAGGGATGTAACTTGGAACCTGCCTCTTTTCAATTCATCATGCATGTGAACTGGGTGCATATATATCTATCTCAGTTGGTCTCTATTTCCCTCCAATAATCTATGAACGATCATGAGACAACCCTAGAATCTAACTTTAGTCAGGCTGCCCCAGCTTACTCGATCATTCATATGCATGCATCCCTAAGGATTGGGCATCTTTTGCGAGATGGATCCATGAATTTTGCCTGTCGATGGAAGTACATCCTCCGTGCCTGCTGCTTGCGCTTTTTTCTCCTTTTTAAAGTGAATATGTACAGTGTGTATAAACATACATACACTTTTCTGAATATATATGCTGTATATATGAAGTAGTAGTCTCTAGCTAATTAATAAAAAAAGATCAAAATTAAATAAGTACATGTTCTGTGATTCACCACACCCCTGACAAATTAAACCAGATGTGTATAGTTTTCATTCAGATGATCATCTTCATTTTGCTTTATTTTAGTTTACTTTAGCTAGCTAAATTTTTGTTCTTATATGTATTGGTGTTATGCTACATATTCTTCTAAGTAGACGCCTTGATGCGCATGCGCATTGTTTTCTGGTTGACTAGATAATGATCTATTATTTTTTATCAATAATGATCTATTATTACTATATACTACCATGCATGCATACATATACATCTGTGATCACACACTCAGCTTGCCCGACATATCATGCACATGCATGTTTTATATGAACTAAACAGATCAGGGTCTAAATTGTTTGAAACTTTGAATCAAAGTTGTAGATGATAATATGAACCTGTAAGTTAAAGAAGAGTCACAGAGAGACAAAGTTTCTACGTCGCAGAGGGCTTTTGCTAGAGACTTTTGAGGAGAAAGCAGGCAACCTCTAGGCTTCTCTCTCTTCTCCTTTTCCTCTTTTGATCAGCGCCTCTTTTCATGCGATCGTATGAAAGCAAGAAGAAAGCGTAGAGAAGACCAGTGAACGTATTGTGCGTTCTTCTGCAGCATCAAAGTGAGCAGTTCTTGGATCTCTCGCTAGCTACCGATCATGGCAGACTAGGTATCCAGGCAGCTACGGGTACTACCATATACTAGCTAACCAGGTAGAGTAGGTATCAGTAGTGATGATGAACGCATATATATAGCTCAAGTGGTAGCTGGGAGAGATAGAGTGGTCAATCATGAACACGGCTTTGGTTGGGATCCAAAGGAATTGGCTGCGATCGGTTTCCATCACCTTTGCATGAAGCATCATGAGCATGCAGCTGCGCTATACATATTTGTGGCCAAAATGCAATAAAGGCCTAGACAGCAACCGCCATATGATACTTCTTCCATGTGCTCTCTACTGCTTTCCGTCTTTTACTGCCTCCTTTTGCTCTTTCTTTGTGCAGTGTGTGCTATTTTGTATAAAAAAGAAGAAATGAAAGGAAAAGGGATCATTTGAATTGTAGTTAATTTGATGTTTACATGACATAGATGGTGGTGGACTGGTCAAAAGGGAAGATGCATGGAAACAACTGCAGGACGGAGCTCAGCTCACAGTAAAGATCTAGCAAGTAGAGCCTTTGCCCTTTGGTACCATGGAACTAGAGAATAGAAGAAGAATATGATACTAGAGATGAGAATGTATTGTGTGAGCTTTTTGTTTCATGTGGGTGGGGCTCTGGGAGGCCAGATCGAGCACGTAGCTTTATGCATGCATGACAAAGAAGGTGGCAATCCCAAGACAAGCCTAGAGATTGAGGGGACCAAAGAAAAAGCGTCGGCTTTCATGCTTTTGTGAAAGGTTGTGAACGCGTCGTCAATAAATTGTTGCACTTCTTTCATGCAAAGTACCTAATCCTACACAACTATCCCAGCTTAATATCCAACACAACTAAATATACTTAAATATGTCACCATACAACTCTGCATTTTGCTATACTCTAGGCATGTAATTTTCATTTGTCTTTATTATCTAAAATGGGTTTCAAATAGTTATGATCGTTACCATGGACTTGTCCCATATCGTTTATTTCTCTCACAATATTGGGACCAAAGTTATGCTAGGAACGAACAGAATTAGACCTCAAAATGGGTTACACTCACGTTACTCAGGCTTATCAACTACATGTGCCTTTTGATAAATTAGGATGATAAAATGTCGCAACATTTTGCCATATACTCCTTCCATATGTATAAAGTGAGTCGTTTAGTACGTGATTTAGCATATACCATGGAGTGATTAATTATTAGGGGGGGGGGGGGGGTATTTTTCCTTATTTGTCTTTATTAAATAGGGTTGCGGGGGTATCCCTTAGACAAGAAACATTCGTAGTTGAATTGGTCAGGCGGTTGCGTCCCGAGGCATATGGGCAGGTTTCAAATACACTCATGGACGTATTTCTTGCTTCACACAATTTTGCATGGGATTGTGCGAAGCGATCAGAGAGGCACACTGACTGCGGTCGTGTACCCCCAAGCGTTGTGATTATTGAAGTGTGGTGTCCAACGCCACTAATGAAGTACGGGAAACAACAAGCCAGGGGCAAATGCGTCCAAAAGCTTGTTCAAGGAGCCAAAATGACATCCTTTGCGCAAATCATCTAAAGGCCTAGAGCGACTTCCATTACAGGTATGGAAGGAGTGCCCATATATATCATTTTGCTACATCACCTGTGGTGACATACGCCACATGGCAACATCGTAGTCATTAAAGTGTAACATTTAAAAGACTACAGTTTTGCTAAGATCACACTACAATTTTGTATATGCAATCAAAAACATTTTTAATGCCTCGCAAAAAAAACATTTTTAATGATGGTTTTCCAAAGCCGCTACTACTGCACGATTGATTATAAAATAAGGAGCTTACACTACTCTTTCAAAACTACGACCGAATGAATTTTCAAGGGCATTTGCAAGGACCCACCAAATTAACATCTACGTAAACCGATTGCCATCCTCTTGACCAATTCAGTTTGAGAAAATTCGCTCCGATAATCCCTGAAGATGCCATCTTCATACTCCACTAGCACGAGACACAAGATCTCAATTGCATAATATACACATATATCCACCATAGTCAAGATTCAACTTATCGCGAGATTAAAAAAACACGATCGGAGGGGGAGACGCCCCAACCGTTTTCATTAAGAAGAATGTGATTCTTCTTGATCGCGGAAAAACGCCCGAACCCTGACTACACCAGCGAGGAGATTTTTATTACCCCCAGTCAAAAATTCACTACCACAGGAATTCAAACTCAGGACCTGAGGGGTGTCGCCAGAAAGCTCTAACCGATTGAGCTAGAGTCCTTTGACCGGTGGAAATATACATTGCAAATATTATCAAATTATTATGTTTAGTTATACGACACTAGTTTGAGACTCATCTCTAACCTATGTGTGATTCGTTGAGTTTAATATTGCAGACCACATGTTCGAACTGGATAGATGTATCCTACCATATTTTGCCTAGGTTGAAATCATACGCAAAGCTAGACTCATACCATAGCTTGAATGGTCTTGCCATTCACCCAGTTTGCCGACAGCGGGATGATATGGCCAATAGAGTTCCTTTAGGTATTTGCAAAACAAAGTGTGCAAAATATATGTCGACATAATATTTGATAGTACTAATGAATCTTTTTTGATGAACTTACATTAAATCATTAAAAATAGGTCTGAGATGTCAATGATGTGTGAGTTGTTCCTTAAAAAAAATGATGTGTGAGTTGAAGTTCTTCCTTGCCTTACAAAACAAGCAACTAAAGGAAGGAACAATTATATGTCAAACCAAGTACACTCAAGAAGGAATGTAACCCTCACATCTTCAGACGTCAAAGATTCTTAATTTTGACCAAATTTAAATAAACAATTAATGATGTTTGTAATATTTAATAAGTATTGTTAAGTTAGTTATTATGGAGAGAACTTTCATAATAAATTTGATTAGAGATTTAGTTGTAGATAACGTTTTCTATAAGTTTGGTCAAACTTAAATATTTTTTGACTTCTCGGAAAGCGAGATTTACAATCCTTTTGGCATCTAATATATAATTTTCTTACTACATAAAAATGAAATAGATATAAGGATCTGGTTTCATAGATTCAGTCCTGATAATGAACATACTGGTGCAAATAAACTCTGAAACGAACTAGACATAATAAGTTTTTTTAGGGGAACTAGAGATAAGAAGTACTCTCATTTTTTTAAAGAGCAAACCAAAATAAATCACGTGGGCAACGACAGCCCACCCCTTCCCACCAGGACGCGCAGCAGGCCGCGTGGGCAGCGGCGCGGGATAGAGTTTGCATAAGATAAGGCGTGCAAAAATAAGGCGTGCACAAGCTAGGCGTGCACAAGTTAGGCCGTATACTGATGCAGCCCAAGTTAATGAAGTGGGCCGGACCGAAAACATTGAAGCAGGTTTAGACATCAGTTTGAATCAGGGCCACCGATGCTAATCATGAAAAAAAATCCCTACTAATAAAAGCCCAAAATTTCCGTCCGTCAAAAATTTGTCCGCCAAATCTGTCCGCTCGGTATTGTTTCCGTGGCTCTTATAGGAAGTACGTACACGGTAAGAACTAAGAAGTTATGTTGCCAATATAGATATAGAGTAAGAAAGATAATAAAAAAATATAAGATTTGTAAAGTCATAAGAAAGAAAGAAAAGGTGGAAGAGCCTTAATAGTTTTTGAAATAGATCGGGGTTCCCAATGCAAAATGTAAGAAATCTTGTAAAATTCATCGAAAATCACAGAAAAATCAGAAAATTACCAAACCAGTTTTGTTAGTTTCATAAAAATGATATATCCATATATGTTATGATTCTTGTTAGGTGGTGCTTTATTATAGATGTGTTAAATCATACTTGCATATGTTGCATGCATGTAGATTTGAATACATAGGGGATGTCCTCATCGTCAGTTCCCTCAAACATTCACTAACTTTCTGTTGTCGGTCCTACCCAAGACTAGGCCTCATTGCATATTTGTTTTTACATTAAGTTTTGAGGAGACATATTTACACCATCTATATAGTTTTGATAAAAAGCTTATTTGTATTAAAATATGAATAACTCAATGATACAACTAATTATTTCATGAACTGAAATGTGAGGCAGTGTGTAATCATCGGTGGATAAATCAATCCTAATGCATCGACAAAAAAATTACAAAAGTTGATATGATACGTCAAAAAGGCTACAAAAGTCGATATTGAGTCCTCAAAACATATGAGCAGTATAACAAATCTACCAAGCTAATATATTTATTTATGTATAAATAACTATATGCTTTGCAATGAAAGAAAAAAATATACCAAGGTGTATTTTAATTTAATACAAGTTTAATAGGGCATTGTTATTTATTGTGAGCCTTAACTTATATCATAGATGTGATATTCATCATAAAATAAATTTTAAATGCATAAAACATAAGTTACTATAATAAATTTTAGTAGATTTTTTCTCTCGTTATAACACACAGGCATATATGCTAGTCGAGATGAAGCATCCCTACCCTAGCAATCTTCTTGCTGCACTGATCCGTGTCTGTTTGCCTGCTGGGTATGGAGCAGATTCCGTCGGTGCAACTGCATGTGCCTCCATAAATAAATAACTTACGGAGTATTTGGTAAACCTTACACACAAAAAATAAGCGAGGCTCTGAGGTTGGCTGTCAACCATTTCAAAGTTTAACGACCAATTTATAATACATTGGTAGCTTATGGTAAATGTAGAATTTATGAAAACACAAGACAACTACTAGTACCTATTGACCTAAATATCCATATTGAATAGATCAAATGTAGTTTATGATCAAAGTTTCGAATGAAGAATTTATAGAAAACCCTAAAAGGCTAAAACGTTTCTGTTTTGTGACTGGATGAGTAGTCCGTCCAGGCATAAGGTTGTAGGAGTAACTTGTAAGCCGAGGGAAAACATGCGATTGTTATGCGAGACTACGCATGTGAATCTATGGCTCAACTGCTCTAGCTTCTATCGGTGGCTAATTGCCTCTATATTTATTATTTGGCACTCCCTCGGTTCAAGAAATTTTTTTTGCCAATTAATCTTAGGTTTAATCAAATCTAAGTAAAAATAACTAGCAATTTTTTATATCAAATAAGTATGATCTTGAAATATGTTTTTTATGATAAATCTATTTAACAGCTCACGTGTTAACATTATTTTCTTTATAAACACAGTCAAATTTGAAAACTTCTGACTCAATACTCTGCTCATAGTTCTGCACTATAAATTTCTGAGATGGACGGAATAAACCTTAGTACTCGTATTTTAGTTTAGAGCTTCACATAAATTCTGACACTACGAGTACTTTGCACTACCAGCGAGTAGTCAAGAGTATTCATTGAATACCCATTACTTTTGCTGATCAATTGTATTCAAGGGTACAACCAATTATACATGTTGAAAAATATAGTCCAATCAATCCTCTATTTTTTTATGTTTTGAAATTTTGAATAGACGTTCTTCAAATCACGACCCCACCTTTAATTGTTGGGTGTGAACAACGGCGGAATAGGGCCCAGGCCCTAGACGTGGGCTGTTGTTTTCCACACTGTAGCTACTGTACCTTAAAGACCTAGGTTCAATTACCTTTAATTAGCCCATTAATGGCCCTAGTCATCGGCCTGGCCCAGCTCCGCCGCTGGGTGTGTATATATAGTGAAATTTTGGTCACTATAACTGCTTTTTGAAATTTTGGGGGGGGAAGTAAATGCCCCCCCCGGGGGGGGTCAGGGGGGTGCATGTGCACCCCCTACTCACACTACAGCTTCACCCTCGTGCTAACTTTTTTGGCAACTTGTTCCATGACCATAATTTGGAAATGTGAGATTCTCATAAGTTCAGTATCTGCAAGAATCTTAGTGCTCCTATTTCTTCGGGGATCCTTTCAATCCGCATCTACTTAGACTGAGAAACCGTAAGTGAAGTAAATGTCTAATGTGCTCAACTTGTGCAGGCCTACCATCTCTTGGCTTGCAATTCTCTATAATTAGTACACGTAAAAGTGTGAAGCTGGAAAGTGGAGCCATGTCTCAATAACACACAAGAGGGCAATAAACGATCTCAGTTTCGGCATTTCAAAATGATTAGCCTGACGAGTGTGCACAATGATCTTGTTGTGGTTGGCTAACCTACATACATTGTCCTGTAGCTGTGTGCCATGATCATTGTCCAATACCATGAAAACATTTTCTTCTCGTGACTCAGAACAGATGAAATCAAGCACGGTATCGTGAACACAACAAGAGAATTAGATAGTGAAGTTTTGTTTTATAAGAGTTGATATTGATTTTTTAACTTGATAAGTAAAGGTAAATTTATTTAAGGGAAATTAGATTTTCTATATCTTCTAAATGAGGTGACTAATCGTATGACCATAAAATTAATAATCATTGATCTTTTACAGCAAACACAGTAGTACAAGTTCTACCGCCTAATTAATAGTCCAACCCCTTTTTTGAACTTAATTATAGTCCAAGCTAGCGCACGTGACACTGCTAATTCAGTCCATCGATCTGATTTTTGGTGCTGAATTAAGGCGCTGCTGCCTCCTGATCGAGTGGCCGGCGAGCTGTCACTGTCGACTCTCACGGTGCCAGGCATGTACGATCTCTAGCTATTGAACGACGATGTGACGCAACGCCAGTGCCACTTCAATCTGTATCGTAATTTGGTACTTTGCCCTGGACGCTCTCGTCAACATTTTTATGAAAGGGAGGACAAGGCGGCTGGTCCTCGCAGCATCCCAATTGAGTTTTACCAATCTCTTGCTGGCACATCATTAAAATTGATATTATGTAACTTTTTGAGGATTTTCATGGAGGGAGAGTGGATATTAGCAGAATTAATTATGGCATAATCACACTTTTCCCCAAAATCACTGATGCTGTCAAGATCCAGCAGTATAGACCAATCTGTCTGCTAAACTGTCTATATAAATTGATTACAAAGACCCTGACCTTGAGGATTGAACCCTATGCTGACAAATTGATCCATCAAGCCTAAACTGCATTTATGAAAGGCAGAAACATAATGTCAGGGATCATGATTCTTCATGAGATTCTACATGAAACTAGGCATAGAAAGGAATGTGGTATAATCCTTAAGTTGGATTTTGAAAAGGCTTACGACAAAGTAAGCTGGAAACTCCTTTTTTCATGCCTTGAAGCTAGAGGATTCAATACCAAGTGGTTTAACTGGATCAGGCAGGTAGTTTCAGGAGGAGCGGTCAGTATTAAAGTTAATAACAAAATTGGACCTTATGTCAAGAGCTATAAAGGAGTTAGGCAGGGTGACCCTCTGTCCCCTATTCTCTTCAACTTTGTGGCTGATTGCCTAACCAGAATGGTACTCAAAGCACAAGAAAATGGCTTAATTGAGGGTTTAGTCAGTCACATTATTCCCCATGGAATTGCTATGCTCCAATACGATGATGACACCATTGTGTGTCTGAAACACGATGTTGAGAAAGCTAGGAACATGAAGTTTCTATTATACTTATATGAAATGTTATCTGGGCTAAAGATCAACTTCAATAAGAGTGAGCTTGTCTTAATCAATGATCAAGATAACATGGCCTTGACATATGCAGAAATCTTTAACTGTCAGATAACCCACTTTCAATCAAGTATCTAGGGGTGCCTGTGAGCCCAGGAGATTACATGTTGTGGACTGGATTCCATTAACAGAAAAAATTGATAAAAGACTTGACATTTGGAAAGGATCTTTCATGTCTATTGTCGGTAGGTCTGCTTTGATCACCTCCAGTCTCAATAGTGCCCCAATCTATCATATGTCTATATATAGGCTGCCAAAAACAATAATAAAGAAAATAGACAGGATTAGAAGAACCTTTTTTTGGCAGGGTGGACACACCAAAGAAAATATCATCTAGTAAAGTGGATCAAAATCTGCAAAAGTAAGAAAAAGGGAGGTTTGGGCATAAAGGACATTAATTTGATGAATATCAGTCTCCTATACAAATGGTGGTGGAAGTTGAAAAATAAAAATGGTCTATAGCAGGACATCATTTTCCACAAATATATCAAGGCTGATTCAGTGTCCACTATGAAACATAGACAAACTGATTCCCCCATTTGGTCTGATCTGCTCAAGATAAAACATATCTACATGCAGGGGAGAAAGATTAATATAGGAAATAGACAGGACACTAGAGTGTGGCTTGACACTTGGTTTTATGATGAACCTTTAGCCTATTTGTTCTCTGATTTATTCAAGTTGTGTGACCAACAAAATATTACAGTGTCCCAGCTAATCAGAGGGGAGAGACCTGTGACCTTCTGTAGATGGCTCACCCCAGAGCTACAAAGTCAATGGGATAACATTCTTAATGATATCCTCAAAACCCAACTAAATGAAGAAAAGGATCAAGTCTTTTGGAAAATTGGAGGAAGAAAAAGATTCACAGTCAAATCTGTTTATAATGCCCTAACACATAATGATAGTGGCTAGTCATTCAATTACATCTGGAAAGGAAAAATACCACCTAAAATTAAAATTTTTCTGTGGTTGCTTATTAACAATGCCATTCTGACTAAAGTCAATCTTCTTAAGAGAAGATGGAGTGGGGATCCAAACTGTTTCTTTTGTGATCAACCTGAATCAATCAACCACCTTTTTTTCACCTGCTCCACAGCTAAATGTGTTTGGGCCACCATTGCCATTGCAATTGGGGCATCTAACGTCCCTAAGACCTTTGACCAATGCTGGTCATGGTGTAGTAAATGGATGACAAAGTCTAATCAATTCCATGCCATTGGCATTGGTGCTATTTGCTGGTCCATCTGGAAAACTCTAAATAGTATATGTTTTGAAGGAAAAAAATATCAAAATCCCCTTACACTTGTTAACCATGCATGTGCTTTAATGAAACATTGGGCAGGTCTGTTGAAGATGGGCGACAAAGAGGTGCTGATCGCGGGAGTCGACTCCATGTACAAGCTTGTTGTACAACTCCTGACGATGAAGACGGCGGCACCAGCTCAACTCCGGATCATGCCAGCACCAGCAAGCATTCAGGAGATGGAAGATGATCGCCCTGTTCGCTTGGTCGTTTCTGGCTGGCTGGTTCTGGCTGCTGCTGATTTTTTGTGAGAGAAAAATACTGTTGAATGGCTGGCTGGTTTGGCTGATAAGTTCGAACGAACAGGCCGGATACTACTCCAGCCACGAGAACCCAGAATGAAGTCCAAGATGAGGAATACCAGGACTAATGGAGATAGGCTACCTGAACTTGTGGTTTACCTCATCTCTTTTTGGCAAGTCATATGTGGGGGTGGCTTTCTGTTGTTATGATGCCTGGGTTGTTGATCAGTCGGTGTGTAATCTGTTTGGCGTAGTCAGCCAATTTACTCCTGAACGCTCTCTTTTCCGCTTTTCTGAACTGATCTTGAACTCTCATGTATTTCCGTTAAGTCATTAATGGAAATGGGGAATCCCCTTGTTCGAAAAAAGTACATGTATAACATTGACATCATCCTGTAGTAACTGATTGATCCTCGTAATGTAATAAGGCGTAGCTACGTCAGTTTTGTAACATTAAGGGGGATAAACGATACTGATTGTTCCTAGTACACTACTCTTCAGTCGTCATTACACGTACCTACATTTCAGGATAAAGGACGAAAGCAAATATTAATAATGTTGATACAACTGACTTCAAGTTTTTGAACACAGCTATATGCATGGCCTGCAACAGAAATTTATTCTCCCACAAGAGAATGAGAATGGGAACGACACATGAACAAAATTAATTAAACAGCGAAATTAACGGTGTACCCAAAGATGAAATTTGAGAGTGTCGTATCAGTGGACCACATCACACCTCGACACTGCATCCAGTGGGCTGCGCGAACTTGAGCGCCGACACGGTGTTGTTGCCGGTGCCGGGGACGCCGAAGCCGGGGTAGCCCGCGGAGAGCACGGCGGGGCAGCTGACGAAGAGGTGGTAGCTCCCGGAGACCCAGCTGCCGACCTTCCACTTGACGCGGCCGTCGACCTTGACCTCCAGCGCGACGAAGCCCGCCGCGACGTCCTGCTTGAGGGCCTCGGCGACGTAGCCGGCCACGGGCACGGCCTCGGCCGACAGCACAGGGGACCAGACGGTGACGTCACGGTGGCCCTGGTACTGCGCCGGCAGCGACACGGGCACCGTCACGGCCTCGTCGCGGTACGTCACGAACACGTCCAGGCGCTTGTAGAAGATGCCCACGCGCTCGTTGGGGTTGCGGGAGGCCAGCGTCACCTGCGCCGACGCGGTGAGCGACGGGTCGCCCAGAGAGATTGGGCGGCGAAGCTGCAGGTCCTGCAGGTAGAAGGACGGCTTCGAGGGGCGCAGCGCGAGGTAGATGACCAGCGAGACGAAGGCGACGATGAGGACCAGCACGAGGAGGCAGGAGGCCAGGCACCCGCAGCAGCGACGCAGGTGGTGCTCGTGGCGGTGGTGCTTGTCGTCCTTGCTCATGGCTGACGACGAGACCTGAAGTGGCCGCGCTCTCTGCTGCCCTGAAGAAGCTCACTACTCTGCTCTCAGCTGTGCTGTGTCTTGTGGGTGTGGGTGTGAGACTCTGAGCAGCTGAGCTGAGCTGAGCTGAGCTTGCTGGGGCTTTCGTGCTGATGAGTGAGTGATGAGTGGGTGGGTGACTGAGCCGTGCGGTGTAGGAAAGCGTAATGGCTTTTAAAATCTGTAGTGGCACACCAAGCGTGCTACGCTTACACTAGACAACACAAACACAGCGCATGTGCCACCCAAAAGGGGTTCTCTCATCACGAATGGACGATTGGTTAACCCTCGCTCACTCGCTGCAGGGCAGGGTTGAGGTACAGCGTGCAGCAGGGCAGAGACTAGCAGAGGAGGTGTAGCGGAAAGCAACGTCCCAACCGAAGAAGATTCCTCCATCTGCTAATTCGGTACGTACTTCATCCAGTGGGGCCACCGGGTCTGCCACGAGGACATCGGGTTGTGCTTGCATGTGCATATGCATATTCATATACTTTGAGATCCGTGTCCACCTTGACCTTGCATGAGTGCAAAGGCAGGAACTAAGTATGTCAGCTTCAGATTCACTCAGCCACGCTTGAGGGTCTGAGCTTTCATGCAATTCTTTACTGATTCCATAGGGCATTTTAAAGACATGTTGTATCGAACATTTTTCTCTACCTTAATACAAAGGCGCACAAACATTTTACATGATAGAGAAAAAACTCAGCCACCACTTGAATTTTAAACCATGGGAACGATGGCTGACGTTTGTCCATTAGGTCCTTCCTTCGATCTTTATATTAAACCAAGTACATTTAGTTTCCTAGTTTTAATAATGTATATAAACCGTTTGTTTTACATCTTTAGAAATTGTTTGGTACAACGCTTGTAGAAGAGCCGATGAACCCGTCTGATCCTAGCGCCTTGTTTGATGGAATGTCATTGATCACCGACAAACTTCCACCTCCAAGAAGAAAGCATCAAGGTCACTGAGGTCGGTGGATTGTAGATTTGCAGGCTGAAAGGCTTCAAGATTGATTCTTGTTGTATGCTCAAAGCATGAACCAAGAATTGCGGTGAAGTACTCAAACAACATAGTGACTTTTGCTTCGTCCTGCACAATTTCCATGCCTTCAACCCTTACTGAAGCGATGTAGTTTTGCACATTAAAGATGATGTTCAACAGGGCAATGCTAGCTCTAGCGCATCGACCGATCATGAGATCAAATTCTCCGAAACTAAGGAAGGATGGGCATGGTGTTCCAATGAGTATCCATAGTTCTCCTCTAGTTTCAAATTAATTAAAGAGATAATTAGACAATTCTTCTCCTCGTTTTTGCACGTATAGTTCATTCGGTTAAACTAGAGGAGATAATATGTGGATCGCTCCACCCTATCCTTATCCCAAGCCACGGGAGGCAATGGTTGGAAGAAGGATGAGGAGGATGGTAATGTGGCAGTGATAAATGGTTCTGCAATTGAAGCGCACAAGGTATCCGTGTTTGGGTTGGAGAGACAACATCGAACTTAAGAAACTATTACAGTAGTGCCAAATTGGAATGTTCTTATTCACATGTGGTCGTAAGGATTTGTCTATCAAATTTGGTCTTTTCGGTCGCTTCAGTTATGTTGTAGTTTTGTTGTACTACCCAGTCTGTATTTTCTTCTTTCTAATATAATCGGCAGCTCTCCTGGCTGGTTGGATTAAAAAAACGGATAAGTGAAAAATGAGAAGGAAAGTTTTACACGCTCTCAATAGTGTGTGCCAATCAATTCAACACTACTATACATCAAACTCAATCATAGTTTTAAATAATACTCCCAAGTAGTTTCACCGTTCTAAACTATAAGTCGCTTTTAACCTTTTGGTTCATACATTTTACTATGTATATAGATATATTATTATATCTACATGTACAGCAAAATAGATGTAGCAAAAAAAAAGTCCAAGCGACTTACAATTTGAAAGAGAGGAAGTAATATGAAAACAAGAGAAACAGTATTTATATAGTCTATTTACATGCAAACATTTCTAATACATCTTATTTGGAAATGACATGAATGGGGTATTAATCAAAAAAAGGAACGGGCGCTGGCTAGTACGTAGGAATTAACGGGCGGTTATTTTCTTTCTTTTATTTTTCACCGTCCAAACAAGATCGACCATGGATGGTGCTTTGGAATGCTGCAAGTAACTATACAATAGTACAAAGTTGATTATGTGTGGGTGTTGTCCCTCCTTGTCACGGCATTTGTCCCGGGCGTAGTGGAGAAGGTTGGTGGGGCGTAACGTACGCACGCGCCCATGCGTCGGGCGCGCCTTCATCAATCATCATGTTGGTAGTTCCGACGTCGAGTCCATGCGCCCTACACAAAACACCGACGGGGCAGACGGCTCATCTCTGATAGAGTACACTCTGATCAAAGAACCTGACATATGTGGCCTCCATTGGCTCCTTATCTACTCCCCCACCGACTGCATATCAGGCCTGTGCGGCTGTGCCCTGCTGTAAACTTGTACTAAATGTATAAATGTCCAAACTACCGCAAAGTAGTAAACTTGTCCCCAAGTTGAGTTGGATATAAACTTTTTAAAGTCCTATAATAGATATGCTAATTGACAAGTAAAACCATTCGTTCAATAGATGAAGCAAAGACTTGACACACAAAATTGACAGCCAGCAACCTTTTATTCTCCCTCCGATAATATCATCGCCCTGCCCTATCTGGCAGAATTCTCATAGCACTCTACGAAAAAACTGGTCATACATATGCCCTTATGTACACTTAGATTTAAATTCTCAATTTGACCTTAATCTGGGGTTGGATGCATGGTCGGGGGCCTTTACCTAGCAATTTACTGATGTTTCTCTTTGCAGGTGTTGGTTGGGTGTTATGGATAGCAAGGAACAAAATGTCCATTGAAAAGTTCCTTAAAGCGCCTTCTGATATCATGTACCATTCCATCTCTATACTGCAGAAGTGGAGTATCTTACTGAAGGAAGATGACCAAGCAAAGATCGATCAGGTGCTGAAGGTGGTGGGAGAGTGGATGAAGGATTTTCACCCCAGGAACCAGCCCATGACTGATGTAATGGAGATTTAGCAAAGGGTTGTTTAGTTTCCTTTGGAGTTTTTATGAGCTTACAGAACTGTCCCTTTAGCTGGTAACCCCAGCCTTTTGTGTTTTGTGATGTGCCGCTGATTGCAAGCAGACTATGTAATGTTCAATGTTGCTTTATAAAAGCAGAGGTATCTCGTTTAAAAGAAAAATCTCAATTTGACATGGGTACTCGGTTACTCACATATACTGCACGGTATGCCCATCGACAATAAAATGGTTGTAGTGATCATGTCAATCTTTTTTTTTTTACCAGAATGATCATGTCAATCTTAGTGTCCGTCATTTTGTCTAGCCGCGGCACCAGTAAGACTTTGGGATAGGGATTGTGATTACAGACTCTAGTCACCCACGGCTGTGTGTCGGCGTAGGGATGCAAGGCTTGTTATCCGTAAACCCGCAAATAAGCTAATTTTTTGTGGGCAACCCGTAAAATTTAGCCTGTCTGTGCGTCCCGTTCCACGCCAAGCCTCCTGGTCCTGGCGCACCGTGTGACCGTGTCCGTTAGGGCGTCAGGCTGAATTCATTCTGCGGCTCGCTCTTCACTCGCTGCTGAGCTCCCATCATCCATCTCTGATTCTCTGTGCGTTACTTCGCTGTCAACTGTCATGACGACGCCTTAGGATTTAGGAAGGACTGAAGGAGTCAGTACCAAGCCGTGCTTCCTTTTTATGTCTGGCCTTTTTCATGTGAAAGTAGTTTGCGATGACAAAAGAAAGGCACGATGCAGAAGCCTCAACACATCTCTTCCACCACACTTGAAGCTGCGGTGGAAGAGTAGCCTCATAAGCAAGGATTTGTAATCAAATAAATTTAATACTTATTACCCTACTTAATGCTTGTATAGCAAATTGCGGACTACATTTTACAATTTGTTACTGAGTTGCTAAATGGACTTTATAGAAATGCATGTGAAATTTTTAGGACGGCAATACCATTTAGTAAATTTCTAGATCTGTCGTTGCCTTTACCGTGTGATAAAAAAAAACTAACATCCTAAGTTGGCTCAAATTTATGAAAACTCCGGTCATTAGGATTACTGAATCCTTGCTAAAAAAAGGGATCACTGAATCAGCAGGGTTGCTCTGCCTCAGCACAACCTCAGACCCCAGCAGGCTCGCAAAAGCACTCGCAAAAGCAGAGGCAATCACCCAACTACTGCACAGGTACAAGCATGCGCAGTCACCTACCATTGAATCTTGAGTTCTAGGCCTCTATACAGGTTGGTAGCCACTGAAAAGCATGGAGAATTATTTGACCTCGAATCTTCTCCCTTGCACATTATTGTACACGTCTACCTTTCACCATGACCACTTTTTTTTTTTTTTTTGAGCAGATTCACCATGACCACTTTGCAGAGGGGCCACCTTGCATCTGAATAGGGCTCCATGGCCGGCCGGCCTCCATTTTTCATGTATCCTATTGAGGCCTCTTGGTTTGCATTCTTAGATACAAAGATGCATTCCCGTGAGACCATGGCCACCACATAGAGAATGCACTAACAACAGGCAATCGTGACCACCATCACAGCTTGAAATGAGCATCATTAAAGCCTACGAATAACGAATGGCAATGGATATAGCAACCAGAAGAAACCACAATCAAAGAGCGACCTTGGCCCAAACACATGGATTGGGAGATGGTCTGTAACTTTCTTGCAATATATGCTGGAGCATCAAACGAGTAGATTGCAGCTGCTAAACGGCAAGCCAAAGCTTGCTCCACTTCATCAGTTCTCAAATCTGGGAGTCAACTGCAGCACTCTACGAGATACTAAGCTGATAAGAAATTTCAGTGAAAGCAACTGATACACCCTACTCTCCTAGTCAAAAACGGGCCCTCATATCTATGCCTGGGTAAGGTTAGCAAAAAGTTATCTAGGTAACGCCTCGATTTTTCTTCTGAGGGGAGTTAGGGCCGGCTGCTGTCACAGACCATAGCCGCCTCTTGGGGAGACTGAGCTGCCGTTCAGGCTGAGCCTTGCCATGTCAGGCATCTGCCAATTGACTGCAGACGCATCTGCTCCGAAAGAGCTTGGGTCATAACAGGAAGTGACGCTTCTGCTCCGGCGGTGACGGGCGGACATCTGCTTCAACCTTTCAGTTTCATTCTTTAGAGCCTGCTTCTGACCTGCAGATTTCATTTCAAAAGCATTTCATTTAGGCGAGTTTGAACCATGTTCTGGAACCATCATACTTTAGCCAGATAACCACAACATTGCATACTCATTGACAAACATTAGGAAGGAGTGTCAAATAGTTCATACCTAGTATCGGTAGAGACAATAACGCAGAAAAGTTTATTTGTGTCTGGGAATGAATTACCAAAGGAACTACAGAAACAATTTGCATATACTAGGCTATACTTCAGATTATCCCTACGAAAACAATTCAACAAGAAATTCCTGGCACACTGTAAATCAAGCTGTAATGTTAAAATTGAGAAAAGAAAAAGGAAAGCTATTATCAACAGCAAATTATTGAGTCTGAACTTAAAATCTGAAACGGAGTTACCAAACGTCCCTGGACTATATTTGCAATGTTTTTTGAATTTTATTTTGTGTAAACAGAGTTGTAGACATAGCACCTGGCTATGATTAACTGAACAAGAGCAGAGGCCTTTATGATTATTCGCCAAAATACTTAAGCATAAATGATGATAGCTGTTTCTACTATTGTGTGGAGGTAAAAATCAAAAACACAATTAAAAAAACGGCCAATGTTGGGTAGTTAGTTAGTTAGTCACTAAAAGGCAAGACCATTCTTATGTGGAGTTCAGGAGCCTGTGTAAACAGCTAATTGCTATTTTATCGAACACCAGTGAATTGCATGTAAAATTTGAGCACAACTTGCACCAAAGTTGAACCAGAAGCATGCTACTGAATCAAATAATCATAATAAAAAACCTTTGAACTCAATTTCATAACATCTGGCTCAGCAGCAATACTGTTTCCGCTTATGACCCAAAAATTTAGAGCGCATGATATTTCTGTCTATGGTCACGTTATTTTCTTGCTACACAACTAATAATATTAAATGAACCACATGTTACTAAAAGGATAAAAAGGGCGTACCCATTGCCGTAGGCTCCCGCACTGCGGGGTCTGGGGAAGGGAAAATAGCCAGCAGCCATCCCTGCACAAATGTGCAGAGGCTGGGGCTTGAACTCTGGACCTCTTGGTCACAGGCGGTAAAGATGTTACTAAAAGGATGCATAGTCTAAATTATATACTCTAATAAAGTAGCTCTAATAACTCAAAAAGGAGCACGATGTTTCTCAGACATACCATCCTTAATCAGTTTTGCATGCTGAAGGCTGGAAATCTGCATCCTCAGTTGCTTGTTTTCCATTGATAGAGCATTATGAAGCTGGAAAAGTGATGACACTCTGACAGCCAAATCAGCTCCCATGTTCTGGAAAGTATAAAATGGCATTATTCACATAAAACAAGTACTATGAACAACGACATTAAAAGAAAATAAAAGATCAACATAATACCTGAAGCGAATCAACAGTTCTTTCAAGTTCAGCAATGTATTGAAGTTTCCTGACCCTAGATCTTTGCCCTGAACGCCTGAAAAGTGTTGAATTGCTGAGTAGGCATCAATATTGAAACTCAAAGGATATGACATGTTTTCTCTCGCATTGTAGCGTTTCAACAAGAAAAGTTCAACATCCATCAAACAAATACTGTTTAAGTATGAAACCTAAACTATTGTGGAGGAAAAAGAACTCACAACATGAGAAATGTGTGTGGTGCGAATGTAAAGAAATGTAAAGATAATATATTGACTTGGTAACATCAAACCCACAAATTGAAGCCTTAGTAATAAATTTCTGAGAGTAGAGCAGTACATCAGGACTGTCATATAGCTAGAATATCAGCCCTCATTGTTTCAATAAATGATAT
This sequence comes from Bothriochloa decipiens, assembly GCA_023333625.1. Lineage (NCBI taxonomy): Eukaryota > Viridiplantae > Streptophyta > Magnoliopsida > Poales > Poaceae > Bothriochloa > Bothriochloa decipiens. Next base: position 35,380,661 of record CM041645.1, read on the forward strand.
AGCAAAAAAGCATATCCAGTAACACAGAAAATGTTATTTAACATAAAAAATTAATCCAGTAAAAGGTACAGACTCCAACTTTCTAGCACTGTTTAGAATTGATCGAATGTGTCCAAAATGGGAAGATGCAACACCATTAACAAAGAAGCTTCTGTGAACTAAATTGATTAGCATTGAAAGCTACCACTAATTTAGTTAGCAAATTTAGTGCCTCTATATTAATTAGCCAACTACAATCGGTGTTGGACGGCCGATCACCTCACCAAGAGCAGGCTGCCCCACCAGCCTGCTTGTCCTCTCTGTGAACAGGGTGAGGATATACTATCCTAATATCCTTGTGTTTACCCAGCAGGTTTGAACTTTGGTCTTTCAGAAACTTTCCATGACGGCTTTGGCACCTCTAATCGATGCAACTCTTTCCTTCAGATGGTGGGGAAACACCATCAGAAATACACCCAAGGAGATGCACAAGGGTCTGACTTCACTTATTATTTTGGTGGCCTGGGAAGTAGGGAAATCTAGGAATGCTTGTGTGTTTGAAGGTCACTGATGAATCAGGTCCTTTTTCAATGGTGTGTGCTTTGTAGTTAGCATGGCTTGGGTGGTGTGGATTTGGGTGGGGCTGTTCTCGCCTCGCTCTTGTATTCATTTTCCTATCCTGAGTAGTTTGAGAAGAAAAAAAAAACTCCCTCCATTCCAAATTGTAAAACATTCTAGCTTTTGTAGATAAATAGCTTTTACTCTACATCTAGAAAATCCAGAACGGCTTACAGTTTGCAATGGAAGTAGCAGTAAATATCTTTCTCGTATAATGATGCTCAGCCTCTCAGCTTCCCTTTTGATTGTACAGAGACTATGTAATGTAGGCAACTTGGAAAAATTAAGAACAGATTGACACATAACATAGACTTTGACTGTTGGACAATCTCAGTAGTACTATTACAAAACTAAGGAAATTGTTACTTTTACAATATTCAAGAAATGAGGATTCATGAACTAACTTTTGAACACACAACATACCCACATAGTTTGAACTACTTATGCTGCCGGGATCATATGATAATAAATTCTACCTGGCATAGCTACTGCTGTTGACATAAGTCAAAACTATCAGTGCCACACAATAAGAAGCACCATCAGTTAATTCAATTTCTGCAAAGCAGTAGTGTCATGTTCCTTTTTCTGTTGGCAAGACCCAAAATTCACATCTGCACTTGATATAATTTATACACTTGTAGCATTTTCACTATGAATTCCAGTTTAGTAAAAAGCAATAATGCTATTGATTGGCAGGAACCACAACGTTCTGAACCAGAGAATATATTTGAAGAAAGTACATTAGATATTTCACTCACAAACACAAGTGTACCTTTTAAATGACTTGTCTTGATCAGGATGGCCAAAAGCATCACAGGCATCAGCAGTTCCATTGGTCCCATTACCATTGACATCACTGCAGGCATCGATGGCCAGGTACTGCAAGGGGTTGCTGGGGACATTCTCGAGCACAGCATTGACCATGGAACTCTCCGAAGACGTCAGCCTACTCTTCTGCCTCGGCGAATTCGGCCCATAAACACAGCTAGCCTCGACCACAGAACAGCTCTCACCACCTTCTCCAGCACCCACCAAGTCCTCACCCGCACCACCCGAGTTCAGATCGCCTTCCTCGATCGGATAAATTGGGCTCTGGAACGTCGACAGCGCGTCCAGGATGGCATCAGAATCGCTGCAGGTCCTTCTGAGGGGAGGGAGCCTGGAAGCCTTCCCGGAATCCGCGAGGAGATCGTCCAGCCAGCACGGCGGTTCACCCAAGAACGGGTCCCCGGATGGAAACCTGCAGCTCTGCGTGAACATGCTGTCGTCCCTTCGAGTGATCTGGGGACCCAGCGGCGGGCAGCGCGGTGGGAGGTGGGGTGACCGAGACATGGCGGCGAGAACAAGCCCTCGTGTCTTTGATTGATGAACTTCCTCTTTCGGCTCTGCTAAGTGACTAGAACCGATCGAGCATCCCTTGCGTTGTTCTGTTCATATGAAAAAAGACAGCCGCTTTGGGTCAGATCCGAATATAAATATCCTGCATTAGGGTTTGGGGAGGGTTTTGGGTGCCCGATTTCGCGTAGCAGGAAGGGAGGGAAGGGAAGTGGCTGGCGTACCTGGCGGATGATTGTCTCCGGCGAAAGAGCCGACGAAGCAGCCCTGGCGAAGGTCGGCGTGTGAGTAGGGGAAAGGGGAGAGGAAGGAAAGGGACGCGTGATTCGGGTGAACGCAACGCAACAGTCGAGGACCGGACGCGGCCTCGAAGTTGGCGGCGGAATGAAATGGGCCGCCTTCAGGCCTTGCGTTGCAGTCCTGGCTCATGGGCTGTCAGTTTCACTGGATAGAGTTTCGGGAAAAGGTCCATCTAACCTTCTTCAACTATTTGAACTTTCTTCAGCTATTTTTTAAGATTTGCCCAAAAAATATTTTTTAAGAAAAAGGGAAACTTAGCCCCTATTAAAAAAACTCAATATTTTTTTTGCATTGATATATCTTATAAAGAAAATAAAGGCTAGTACAATTGATGGAAAAAAAAAGACACAAAACGACCTCTGAAATATAAGAGTATATCGAAGACCAAATTAGTAGTTTCTTTCAAACATCCATGTCCGCTGTAGCTTGAAGATTGCACTGCAAAGACAGCAAAGGAAAAGCCCACCTGCAAATACCCTCGCCAACACATAGCTTTAAAGACTGCAAAATCCAATCCTTGGTGACGACGAGATCTAGTAACCACTGAAAGAACATCGGCATGAGGAATCCTCCGAGGAATACAAGCTTGCAATCCTTCACTATCAAAACCGAATATGTATGATTCCGAACCTTGCGGTATAATAGGCAAAAAAAAAAAAAGAAGAAGAGATCGAGATCACCGCATCGAAAGCTAACCAACTGCTTCCTCTGATAAGCATACCAATCGCTAAAATCTAAAGAAGAACAAGAGACCTAAATCTAAAGAAGAACAAGAGACCTGTCAAACTTTTATTGGTCCTTTGCCGACGTCGGATCTATAATTTATTAATAGGAAAAAATAAAAGAAAAGAGGTTGATATTATCAACTATTTTATCAGTTCAATCAGAAAACCAAATTTTATAAGCTCTTTCAACCTTTGAAATTGTCAAATTCACTTCCATAAGCGGTTTTGGCTTAAGTGGCACCATATCAAATCTTACATGACGCCACATCGGCAACGAGAGAGATAAAATCAAACTTTCGCGATAGTTATTCAACAATCTTAATTAGAATTTACAAAAGCATGTAGAAATACTTTTCCAAAAAATTATCCACATATTTTCACTTGGATTTAAAATTAGAAGATTCAAAAATTATCCAAATACCATTTAAAATTATGTATACAAAAAATAAATATGCATTTGAAAATATTAAAATATGAATAAATAATAGAAGATTCATAAGAAACCTATTTTAACTTGGAGAAAATGAAACCAGATTCATATTTTCCTAAAATCATGTTCCGTGTTTTATGTTTTTGAGCTAGAAGCCACACTATAGAACATAATTTTAGGAAACACATGAAGTCCCAACCAAACTGCCTTTCTGCTCCATCATGTGATCTCAATGCGTGTGCAGACCTACAACAACGATGATGAACATTATTTTGCTACAAAATTAGAAATTGAATTATAAATTTCCCGTGCATGTGTCCGGACATTGCTACTAGGGAAACGTTTTGTTGCAATTTGCACAAGCGGTTTGCACAAGGATTTACGCTATTATCTCCGAGGATTTGTCTCAGTCTGCATCCTGCGTTTCATATTTAACCTGATTCCAAATTGTAGGAGACTACATAATATTCAAATAGTTATGAGGAATGAATAAAAGGTAGAACATTATTTTAGTTTTTTCAAGTTAAAACAATTTTTCTATGATTTCTTAGTATTAAATTAGATTTCAGTATTTTAAATGCACATTTTATTCTAGAAAAAATGAATATTTTTTTGAAAAAAAATTTCACAATTTTTTTTCATAAAGTCTAATTGACCTACCTGAACTATCGCGAAAGCATGATTTCCCTCTCTCATAGTCCTTCCTAACGTGGCGCCACGTATGTCGGTTGACTTGGCATCATGTCAGCTAAAACCGTTTTCAAAATCACTCATGGAGGTGAATTAGACGGTTTCAAGGGTTATAGGACACTAATTGAGGAAGGTAAATCAGACTTACGCAATAGTCGAGGGAGGTGACTTTTTCCCCATAATTTTGCTCGTATATATTCCGTTGAGGAAATACAACGCTGAGTAAGACCTGTGATATTTTGGCATGTATGAGTTGGAGAATTTTTTGTATTGGTAAGTAGAATTCAAATCCTTCTCTCTGTTGCAGTAATCTGATCTGGCCGTAGAGATGCATCAGACTATCAGAGAAACAACGAGGTCCAGTTTGCTGGGATGGACACCAAATAATTCGGTGCAATGTCCTGTTGTAGCTGATCTCCTGCATCTTCTTGGAGTGTGTATGTGTAGATGCAGGAATCAGTGTATGTAGTGTTTCTCTAGAGTTTGTCCCTTTTTTTTTGAAAAGTACACAGTACAATGTAGACGCTCACACACGTACGCACACTCACCTTCTATGAACACACGTACGTAAACCCTACCCCTATGAGCATCTTCGAAGGACCGAGCACCCGGTAGATCTGGAGATTCTCAAAGTCACCACTAGCGTCTCGTCGTCGATGAAAACGTCGCTTACCACTTAATGCATAACGCCGAAAAATCCTTGGGATGTTGTATGTTTTCTTGTTGCATCCGCATTGCATGCTTAGCGTGGAGGTCCTTGCCCTGGCCTTCCATATATGCAGATAATAAACTATCAGAGTGCTAACCGGAACCGGAAGCCACATCTCCCATTGACCCGGTGTGTATGTAGCCATGTACCACCTTTGGCTCCCATAAATTAAATTTTAAACACAATAGAAATGTCAGAGAAAGAGTTAACATCCGCATCCTAATATATATATATATTTATTTATCCTTTGCTCCACTAGCACTTGTAAGCACATCAAAACTTTAAATCCCTATAAATCTCATCTCATGAATAAAATTACACTTTCTTTGCACGAGTTCTCTGCTTCGTGCCATGCTCCACAACTTTGTCTTCAACATGAAGGCCCTTTCTTCGCCTCACAGAATTCATGAGCTTCTTGGCCAAGTTTGGTCCAATGCTTGAGCCATCGCCAAATTCTTCAATCTCCTCCGGAGTTTTCGGGGTAAAAAAGGGGTTCTGAGGGATAACTTCCCAGTGGCTAAATGCTAGAACCGCACTAGCTGCACCTGACGTTGCTTTCCTAAGTTTCTCAGGGAAATCAGAGCTTTCGGCAACTGGCAAGTGAGCTTGCACTGTGAACAAAGATGTTCCTTCTTGCATCTCTTCTTTCAGAACCTTGGCCCGACAATCACCCAGAACAGCGAACGCTCCACCTAAATACTCTGTCGGTGTGGTCAATTCACAAAAGTACATTGGTTCTACAAGCCTTGGCTTGCTCTGAAGAACAGCTTCTCGGCATGCTTCCTTCACTGCAGTAATTACTTGCCCAGTGAAGATGTTATCATCAGATGGAATTGCAACATCAGAGTTGTTAGGCAGAAGGTGTGGCTCAACAATGAATGCGACACCCCTCATAGGTTCATCGCATATGGGACCTGCATTTGTGGCAAACTGAAAACCTGAGATGATGCTGTTCCTTATCGCTTCAGAATCGAGAGAATATGTTGACGTCTCTGTTCCACTTTCAGTAGCATTTTTAGTTTCTGCATCAGATGCAACCAGAAACCCCAATCTCTCTGATATGTGACATCTACTACTCACAAGAATACCTTCCTTTCCATTTGGGCTTGCTGTGACACCACATTTTGATTCAATGTCAGGCAAAAGAAGGAAATTTGGTCCAACATGTGAAGGACCTAGGGCCCAGATTCTCTGAAGGTATCCAAGCAATGTCTTTCTATGTCTCTCAAGCTTCTCTTTTTCCACTTGTTCATAGATCGCTTCCAATTCACTGTCAATGGCACAGATCAAGCGCTGCCTAAGCATTGTTGTAGAATTACCACCATCCTGATCAAGCTGTGAACTTTTCCCGTCGATGATTTTACCAAGTAATTCTTCGCTTTCGTCAAGGACCTTAGTCAGTGCATTGGGAAGCCTAATGACTTGAACTCTCACATTGAATCTCCCATTGGGAGTGGTTCTCTCAACAAACACCTGTTGGGCCTTCATGCTTCCCATTACGCCAACACCTTCTCCTTGGATGGTTTCCATGAATGACACTAACGGCTTTGAGACCGCTAGCTGGACCTTGGCGAACCTGTCCTGCAAATCCATGATACAGCGATCCAAATGTACCTGGCCAGCTGCAGCAAGGACATGCTCGCCCCTCTGCGAGACGGTGTAAACAACCATCGGATCTGCCAGGTTAAGAAGCTTCAGTCCTTTCACGAGGGCTCCCAGATCAGCAGGGTTGGAGGGCTCAACCGCGACCTTGAGCATCGGAGACACCTGGAACGTCATGCTCGAGAATGGCCAGCAGTTCTTGGTCGACGACAGTGTTGCACTCTTCAGCACGTGCTGGGCAAGGCCCTGGATGGCGACGACGTGGCCCGCAGCAACGCTGGGTACTGGCCTCAGGTCCCCGCCGAGCATCTCGTACAGGCAGTGCAGCTCCACCTCCTGCACATGCTTCCCCGCCGCGTCGTCGTCCCCTTTTACCGGATCATACAGCGGAGACAGCACGAACACCTTCTGCCCTGCACGGAGGACGCCGCTGAAGACCCTCGCGAAGGCCAAGAAGCACTCCCCCTGTGGCTCCGACTCGCTATTCCTCTGATCGTTAAGCCCCTTGCGCGGCAGCATCGTGTACGGCACCGCGAACATCTTGGACACGAATGCCACGATGGGCGCGCTTGCGCTGGCGCTGCAGGCCGCCACACAGCTCCTCACCATCTCCGCCTCAGCAACAATGCTGCAGGTATGGCTGGTGGCAGCCGTCCTCCTCTCGGGCATAAGCCTTGCCACTCCGAAGGCCTGGGCGTCGACGGGGTCGGGCGTGCACTCGACGAGCATGTCCATGACCGAGTCCGCGAGCGGCAGCCACGCCCGCATCACGGCATGCAGCGACACCTTGGGGTCCTCGCTGTTCAGCTCCCGCGGTGACACCACCAGATTGAAGGAGGAGACCACGTTGTCGTCCAACCACCTGGCGCTATTCGGCCTCAGGCCCCTCTGGTACACCCTCCACAGAGGCCTCAGCACGTACTCCACGAACATGGGCTGCTGGTCCTCGCCGGCGCCGCCGCCCGTGGCATCCTTGCTCAGAGGGAGAGGCAGAACCGCCTTCTTCTTCCTGTCGATGTAGTACGGTCCCCAGAAGCCCATGAGCAGCTTGGACCTGCTAGCGCCCGTCTTCTGGGCGTACAGGTCGGCAAAGCAGTGGATGCGGAAGCCCCAGCCGTCGCGGGCGCAGGCGAAGACGACGTTGCCCTTCTGGGGATGGAACGCGTCGCCCTCGTCGTCGTCGTCCTCCTCGCTGCCGCCCGCACGGCGCCCATCTGATCTGCCGTCCTGGAGCGAGGAGAAGTAGTGGCCGGAGCGCAGCGTGGAGTAGATGGAGTTGACCTCGGCGAGGATGGCGCGGAGGCGCGCGTAGGCGTCCTCGGGCGAGAGGAGGAGGTCGGTGATGAGGCGGACGCCCTTGGACGCGTCGACGACGATGAGCGCCGAGTCCGAGAGGCGCGCGGCCGCGGAGACCTCGGAGCAGAAGTCGGCGTGGCCCGGGGAGTCGATCAGGTTCACGCGGTGGACGCCCGTGGGGTGCGCGTGCCGCAGCGCGACGGAGGAGGACTTCATGGTGATGGCGCGCCGCCGTTCCTCCGGGAGGCTGTCCATGAACAGGACGCTTCCCGCCTGCTTCGAGTTGAAGAGCCCGTCGCCGCCGGAGGCCACTAGGTGGTCCGCGAGGGAGGTCTTGCCGTGGTCCACATGCGCTAGGATGCAAGTATTGCGCACGAGGCGGGGGTCCGCCACCGACGCCGACGCCGGCATCGCGACGCGGCGGTTAGGGAAACCGGCCGCCGCCTGCGATTGCGAATTAGGACTTCCGGAAGGGCTTGTTCGGTTCGACACGTACCGTACGGGGACGGCGCGGCCAGGCCCAGGAGTGTCGTTCCAATTTTTATCGGGGGCCAGGAGTCCAGGACTGGTGGCCTCGGTGTCGAATCCTGCCCGAACAGGAATAGCACACCATGGACTGTTTATATAGTCAGGATTTGTTTTTATACTATATAAACAGTTCAAATTCCCCTAGAAAAGATATAAAAAGTTCAAATTTCCGATAAAAAGCCGTTCAAACTTCATACTAAATTATATTCATCTAAAGTTTAATTTGATGACGGGTAGTAATAGGTTTATTCTTTATAGTTAACTAATTAATGGACTATTTGTTATTTAGAAGCCGGATCAAAGTTTGATTGACTTCGTATTTGTTGGATGGGCTAACAAAAGTTCCATAACTTGTTATTTTACTCTAAATGATCCGAACATGTGTTTAAATTTTGACTTTTTGATGTCCCAAATGTAACTCAGTTAAATATTTGTATGTCCTGGTTGAATTTTAAATAGTTCGTTGTGCCTATGTGTTGTAATGAAATCCAATACGTATAGAAATCAAACTTTGTACCATCGCTAAACATAGGTTGTTCTAACTTAAATGAGCACGGTAACAAGTGTGAGTCCCCATATGAAATATGTAGGCCGCAACCCAATACGTCTCTCCATGTAGCACCTCGTTCTCTCTGATCACATTTAGTCCTTGTTTCAAAGAATCTCTTGGTGTTTCTCCACTCTTTCTACACATGAGAGAGACGCCAAAACTAATGAGGCCAAAAACAAGTTTCTTCATCGATTCCCACCTGAACAAACAGAAAACTAGCTCATTGGAATACTAGTATTATTCTAGGATGGAGCTCTCCCAAATGACCTAACTTTTTTCATTGTAGTTGAGCACCCAACTCTTTCTTTTCAATGCAATCACATGCGGGTTGAGTATGTTGTGATTTGAGTTCGTTTTAAGCTACTTTATATTCCAGTGTCTTCAAAAGCAATAAATAACACACTAGAGTCAACTCTAATCACCTAATCAAATAGTATTCAATACTTTTTAGATTAATATAGTTTGGAGTTTTTCTATCTTATTAGTATGCAATGGATTGTAAAAAAAAGTTTGAAAAATATTATTGAATAATGGTGTTGGGTGATGAAATCACACATATATAAGTAAGGTGAAAATATATGCTGGTCGCAATTGTATTTCATTCTGTCCCCAAAATTTACATCCCAGGGGGTATTTATAGACCCCCTGGCTTCGCTATACAAGGCAACTTTTACAAAACTGATCAGATGTTTCCTATACATTCAACTAAAACTCATACCGGCGAAGTGATGAAACACACTCCACCGCTATCCTTTTGACTTCTTTTGACGACTTTTGGTCTTGGCCATATTTTCGATTTTGCAGATTGACTCATCAACTTTCACGTGAAGTTGTCACGTCAACTTCGCTAGGTGCCCGGAGTGCAGCGAAGCCATCTTCGACAGGTGACCTGAAGCATGTGAAAACATACAGGCAAAGTCCAAGATAATCACAGCGAAGTGTCTATGTCAACTTCGCTAAACACTGTGTTGTCTCAAATGTCTATAGTGGAAAGTTTGTTTTTATCTTTAAAGTTTGGGATAGGTGTTTGTATGTCAAAGTTGTTCCCCAACAGCAGCCCCTCGCAGGCGAAGGCCTACTCCAAAGGTCTGAATCCCGTGAAGTTTATATGAAACTTTGCCTAACAAATGCCGTCTAAACTTTGGAGTTGGCCTGTTTGAATTTTGAATCCAACGGCTAGCTTTGACTGTTTGACTAGACCCGTCTATAAATAGCGATGCCTTCCCCCCTGGAGCCGTCGTTTCAGGGGAGGGGAAGCTCTGCCAAAATTTTTCTTGAGCTAGAAAGTTTGAGATAGTTTTTCTTGACATCTGTTGCTTTTGTGCTTGTCTTGTTTCGAATTCTTGAACGAAGTGTGTCTAAAAACTTCGGCTAGGTTTATTCCTTCAAGTTTTTGTGTCTTTTAATTTTGTCAGGTATTGTTTTGATCTTAGTTTTTTGCAGATGTCTTCGTGAGATTTACAAGATCAAATTCATTCCCAAGAAAGCTCTAAAGGCGAAGAGGACAAGTCTTAGATGGATTCTGACGAGGAGAATCTTGATGAGGTTGATGCATCTGTTGAAGATTTGGTGAAGGATGGGGAAGGTTTTACTTTGACTTTTGGAAGGACTTTGTTCGAAAAGAGTCATCTTGACGAGATGGTTCGATTGAAGTTTATTGAGTGCAGTCAAGTGAGGGTGCCTGATCCTACAGAGACCAATCTGAAGCCGTATCCGGATGAATGTATTGTTTATAAAGATTTGTTTACTCCTGGTCTTCGCTTCCCTTGTCAAGATTTCCTTAAAGATATGCTAAAGGCCTTCAAAATTCAGATGCATCATTTGACGCCTAACGGAGTGGTCAGGTTGGCTCAGTTTGTTTGGGCTGTGAAGTCCCAGGAAGCTAATGCTGATATTGCCGTTTTTTATGAGTTGTTTGAGATGCATACTCAATTCAAAGAGTTTATACTTGATGGTCGAGTGGTTACCAAGTACTTTGCTTGTTCTAGCTTTAAAATGGCTCATAATGCCGTTCAAGTTTCTCCGGCAACGAAGAATAAGTGAGGTGTTGGAGATTGATCAAGATATTGGTTCTATCATAAAGTGCCTATGGTTGAAGAAAGGGACCCAGAGACGAAGAAATTGGTGAAGAAATATCCGATAGCTGCTAGAATGAAGATTGATGAGTTTAAATTATCTCCATCTTTTCCTAATTCCATGATCTCGAAGACTGCTGTAAAGGCATACAAGTGCACAGCTTCGCTACAATGTGCTAGAGATCTTGTTGAAGAGTATGCCGTTGCCAGAATTTGGCCATTGAAGAAAGGTTGGTCTTTTCAACGCTTTCATGCTAAAAAAGTTCGAGGGGTGAACTACAAGTACCCGGATAATTACTTTCATCATCCAAGGACTTTTGCTTGTGATGAAGATTTTGTGAAATCTGTTGAATGTCGGGCTGAGGATTTGCTTGGTAATATGTGTTGAGTGAGAAAAATAACATTGATAAAATTCTTGGTCCTACTTATGTGCGTTTGAACAGAGTTTTTGAGGTTTCTAATGTTGAGTATGGCGAAAGACCTCCTCCTGCTTATGCCCGTGATAAGAAGCAAAGCAAGAAAAAGGAGGAGACTGTTGTTCAAGCTAAGGTCGTCAAGCGTAAAGCTGCTGGTGGCGTTAGCAAAAAAGAATAAAAGTCCTTCCTGTTTGCTGGACGCAGATGAGATTGATGTTGTGCTGGATCAGAGTTTGGATATGGAGGTGGATATGGAGGGTAACTTGGTTTCTGGCTTGGGTGGCTCTAGGAAAGATGATGATGATGCTACAAGAGTTGTTGATGATGTTGGTGGTTCTATGTCTCGACATGCTGAGGACGAGGTTTGAAAAATTAGTAAGATTTTTTCCTCTAGTGGTTTGACCCCACTGTTACTTACTCCGCTGAGTGCCGCTTTACAGAATTTGCAAGGTCAAAGTTTTCCCGTTGATGTTCCTGTCATAGTTGAGAAGCCAGTTTTTGAAAAGAAACTGTTGCAGAAGATTCTCAGGGGACTGATAAACCTACTTTGCCGAGGCTTGACTCTGAGGCTCCGACAATTGAGTCTTGTGATCAAGATGTTGATGCGGGGAAAGCAACTTCGGTTGAAAATCCTGCCATAGTTAATACTAGCGAGGTGTCGAAGAAAGTTGGCGGTTCCAGAGTTTATACTCTCAATCTTGAGGAAAGCGATGAAGAAGTCTTTGATGAAGAGACTAATGATGATAGGTTGGCACGTTTGTCAAGTTCTACTATTCATGTTGAAACTGGCAAAAAGGTTGAATGTAGCTTGGGTGAACGTGTCTCTATTGGTGAGTATTGCATCTTTGTATTTGATTTGTTTGACCTGTGTTGTCTTTTTTTTGCAGAAACCATTTTTCCTCACGCACCATCTTCTCCACAGAAAAATGTTGATTTCAGCAAGTTAAAAAGTGTTCAACAGGATCCTGCTACTCCTGTTGTTTCTGCTGTTGATGAAGGTGCTATTTCTGATGCCCTAAAATGTTTCTTGGATAGTTTAGGTTTAGATTGTTTCAAGTTCATAGGAATTGGAGCTGATAAACTTTGAGTTATGCCTCGTACTTCTGAGATTTAACTTTCAAAGTGCATTGATGAAGTTTTTAATATTTCGGATGCCGAGCTTGAATTATCAAAAAAGCCTTTACTTGAAGTTGCTGATGCAGGTCTGTCAATGATGTACAAGGGTTCTATCTTAATGAGAGGGTTGCGAATGGGTTTAGAAGAGAAGGAGAAAAATTTTGCTCTTCGCGAACGTGACTATCAAGTTGAAATTGAAAATCTAAAGAAGCAACTTGCCGAAAAGGAAAAGGAAAGAGCTGATGCTGTAGATGCTCACAATGTTTTTGAGGGAAAACTTATCAGTGCTCTTGCTCGAGTTGAAGAAAGAGAGGATGATATCAAGAAGATTATGAAGGATAATGAAAAGTCGAAGGAAGTCATGAGGCGTATTGAAAGAAAGATTAAGGATCAGGATAAATCCTTCTTTGATAATTGCAATCGCATTTGGGAGCTCTGTTTTGAATGTTATGATAAGTTTGGAGCTAGGCCTGGAGAAAAGTGTTGGGATCTTGGTGATCGTGACAATTTTTTTAGTTGGCTTTGTCACCAGTATGAAGATTTATCTCAAGTCATGGAAACTATGGTTGACATTGGGGTTTATTACTCTGCTCATGCTTTGTTTCATTTGATGAAGCAAAGTTAAGATTCTTTGTTTGCGTAGCTTTGTGACGTCGACTACAAATTTTCTTCTGTAACTGAACTAACCAATGTGATGAAGTCCACACAAGTATTGTACAATAAATATCTAGAGTAGTATTGGAGGTCAGGTGGTCGGGCTCATTGTTTTGATAAAGCTAGAGAAAAATTACAGAGGGTAATTTTTACACTTAACTATTTTTGTTTTCAAATGTGTTCTATATCTAACTTTTCTCCTTGTTTTATGTCAGCAAATTGCAAAGGAGGCGGAGGCTGCCCGGAGGGAGGCGGTGGAAGCTGCGAAGAGGGAGGCCGATGCTAGAGGTCAAAGCGGTGCCGGATCTAGCAATGTTAGTGGTGGCCAGCCTTAGGCTTTAGTTATCTTTTTCTTTTGTGAGATGAGAGGGTTTTAAGATACAATGGTTCTAAGTTATTGACTTTGTAATATATATACTTGGAAGTTGTTTGACTATTTGTTCATCCTGCGTAGGTTCCTCATGCTGAGCCTGTGCAGGATGTCGAAGACGTTACCCCGCTGTTAATGTCTAAAGATAACTTCATTTTCGAGCCTAGCGAATTTTATGACTTTCGTGCGAAGTATGATGGTTGTGATGTCGATGATTTTCTTGCCCGTAAGTTTTTTGCTCTCATTATTTTGAACTTGGGACTTTTTCTTTGGGGGTTTTGGGTTACAAATCTTTTATAGATGTGAATAAATGATACTGTAGTATCAGGCCTTCCAACTGTTGAGTTTTTGATTTCATGGATTTTGCACAAGTAAAGTTTGTTATGTAAAGTTTATTTTTGTCTGCGGTTGGACTTTTGTTTTCTAACCTCTTTTTCTTGTAGTCATCGGGGTCAAGTACTTCGCCGGTAAATGTTTGTAAAGACTATTTACGCCGTGAAGCGGATAATATTATTAATGAAGTTATAAGCGACATACTTGGTGATACTGCCGAAGTAATTAGTTCTTAAGATGACTAATTTTGTAAACATATTTTTGTAATTGGGTAAGTTGCATTGCAAGACATCTTGTTGTACTGCGAAGTGTGTGAGTTTACCTTCGCTTGTAAATGAGTATTGTATAATCGATTTGAATTTTATCGTCTTTCTTTTTTGAAGATTCTGCTTTTTATTTGAGGTGATTGTCTGTGCGTCGCTTAAGGACTGGTAATGTTTTTGCTCTGACGAGACCAATTTGAAGAATTTAATAAATTTTGAAACGCCGTTCCTTCTTTTCATTCGAAGTAGACGCGTATACTTCGCTTAGAGACTGAAAATGTTTTCTTCTTAGTGGAATAAGTTTGAAAAATTTGCCTTAGCGAATTTTGAAATGCCATCCCTTTCTTTTTCTACGAAGTGGACACGTGCGCTTTGCTTAGAAGCTTGAAACACTTTTACCTTAATAAAAAAAGATCAAAAAAATTTACCTTAGCAAATTTTGAAACGCCGTCCCTTCCTTTTCGTGTGAAGTGGACACATACGCTTCGCTTGGAAGCTTAAAACGCTTTCACCTTAGTGAAACAAAGTCGAAAATTTTGCCTTAGCAAATTTTGAAACGCCGTCCTTTCTTTTTCATTTGAAATGGACGCGTACGCTTCCTTAGAAGCTAAAAATATTTTCACCCTAGTGAAATAAAGTCAAAAAAATTACCTTAGCAAATTTTGAAATGCCGTCCCTTCTTTTTCATTCAAAGTGGGCGTGTACGCTTCCTTAGAAGCTGAAAACATTTTCACCTTAGTGAAATAAAGTCGAAAAATTTGCCTTAGCAAATTTTAAAACGTTATCTCTTCTTTTTCGTTCGAAATGGACACGTACGCTTCCTTAGAAGCTAAAAACATTTTTATCTTAGTGAAATAAAGTCGAAAAATTTGCCTTAGCAAATTTTAAAATACCGTCCCTTCTTTTTCATTCGAAGTGGATGCGTACGCTTCCTTAGAAGCTGAAAACATTGTCACCTTAGTGAAATAAAGTCAAAAAATTTGCCTTAGCAAATTTTAAAATGTCGTCCCTTCTTTTTCGTTCGAAGTAGATGCGTACGCTTTCTTAGAAGCTAAAAACATTTTCACCTTAGTAAAATAAAGTCAAAAAATTTACCTTAGCAAATTTTGAAACGCCGTCCCTTCTTTTTCGTTCGAAGTGGACGCGTACGCTTCCTTAGAAGCTGAAAACATTCTCACCTTAGTGAAATGAAGTCGAAAAATTTGCCTTAGGACTTATTTGAGTTGGATAAGTTAGTATTTTTTAGATTTAATAAAATATTGATACTAACTTAGTTTTGCAAAATTTATGCCGATATGGGAGTATATGTTTGATATACTCTTCGGCACTTTGTACTTTTAGTTGTGCAATGTAGAGACATATCTTTGGGGAAACTATTTTCTCATTTATATTTTATGAGATTTACAAAGAGACTGCCTCGTTAAAAAACCACTCACCCTGCAGAGGGTTTCCCCTGAGTGGAAAAAGAGTGCAGCTCGATTACATTATAAATTTGTTTGGAATGGAATTTCTACTTCTACTTTGCAGAAAAGAAAACTACTCTTCTAGTTTGGCTATGGGTAGTATTTGCAAAGTGCTTCTATATTCTAAGTGTGACTGAGTTCTTTACCTTTCGGATTTGCTAGATGATATGCACCTTCTTTGCTTGTTCTTGTGATGATAAAAGGTGCTTCCCACTTTTGTTGGAATCTTCCCACTGTGTCTTCGTCTCTTTTTCTTTTGAGGATAAAATCTCCTGGTGCTAACTCTCTTAGCTTAACTTTTTTATTGTACCACTTCTGTGTTTCGAGTTGGTACTTCTTGATATTCTCAAGTGCTTCATTTCTTTCTTCTTCGAGTAGATCTTTACTTGCTGTTTGATCCTTTTATGTGATCATTTGAATGTTTGTTCTTGGTCCCTCATACTTTATTTCTTCGGGGGTCATTTCTTCATCTCTGTATAGTAACTTGAATGGAGAAAAATCTGTTGGCCTTGGCTTCGATGTGTTGTGAGACTAGATAATTCTTGGTAATTCATCTACCCATTTTTTCTTTTTTAGATCTGTTAAACACTTTGATATTCCTATGCAAATTATCCCGTTTGCTCTCTCTACTGCTCCGTTGGACTATGGGTGCCTTACGGATGCGAAACAAAGTTTGATTCCCAATGAGTGGCAGTATTCTCTAAAGTCTTCACTATCAAATTGGGTTCCATTATCTACAGTGATGTGTCTTGGAACTCCAAATCTGCATATGATATTTTGCCATAGGAATTTTTTCATTGTGTAAGAAGACATGTTTGTGATTGGTTTTGCCTCAATCCACTTGGTGAAATATTCGACTGCTACTATTGCATATTGGTAGTTTCCTTGAGTCGGGGGTAATTTTCTAATTATGTCGATGCCCCATCTTGTGAGTGGCCAAGTTGGTTCAATTGGCTGTAAGTTTGTTCCTGGTGCATTGACTTTGCTCCCTGCCATTTGGCAATTGTGACAGGTACGAATTATTTCTTTGCTGTCACTTTGAGCGGTTGGCTAGAAAAACCATTGTCTGAAGGCTTTCCCAACTATTGATCTAGCCCCAGTGTGACATCCATAGATTCCCTCATGTATTTCTTTCAACAAGTTTTTCCCATCTTCTCTTGAGATGCACTTTAGTAGTGGTTGGCGACCTCCTTCCTTGTATAGTTCTTCGTTGATGATTTTGTAACTTCTGGTCTTTTGCTTCATTCTTATTTCATCAACTTTGTTTTCTGGCTCGTAAAATCCTTTGAGGAATGCCATAATTGGAGCCTCCAGTCTTTGCTTTCTATGATGTGTACTTCTTTCGGTTGTTCAACTTTTATTTTTGTTGAGGCTTCGGTGATAGTTTGGAAGAATACTTCTGGTGGTAACTCTAACTTTTGGGCGATGGCTTTTGCAATTTCATCTGCATCTGTGTTATCATTTCTTGAGATACTTTTCACTGTAAATCCAGCAAAGTATTTTTCTTTATCCCTCAATAGTTGGAGATACTTTGCTAGTTCTGGATCTCTTGCTTTATAATTTTTCTCTATATGCCCAGCCACAACTTGAGAATCTGTCTTGATTATTAGCTTTTGAATTCCCATTGCTCTTGCTTTGCAAAGTCTCAACAATACTGCCTCATATTCTGCAATGTTGTTGGTGCATTGAAAGTCTAGTCTTGCTGCGTATTTGAGTTTGATTCCAGAAGGTGAGGGTTATGATTGCTGCTGCTCCTGCGCCGGTGAAGCCCCAAGCGCTGGCACAATAGATTATCCATTCTGGTTGCTCCATTTTTTCTTGATTGTACTTTGAAGGTGTCTAATCTACTACGAAGTCAGCCAACACTTAAGATTTGATTGCTGTTTTTTTCTCAAATTTGATGAAGTATTGAGACAATTCTGCAGCCTATTTTTTTAATCTCCCTGAGTACTTACAGCCTTGTGGAACTTCTTTGAGGGGTTGATTTGGTGGCACTCTTATTTTGTGTGCTTGAAAGAAGTGTTTCAACTTTCTGGATGCCATAAGTACTGCATATGTAATTTTCTCGATTTCTGAATAGAAAATTTTTGATCCAGACAAAGCTTCAGATGCGAAGTATACTGGAACTTGCCTTGTTGAGTACTCATTTTCTTCTTCTTGTATCTGTACTGCACTAACTGTACTTTCGTTTACTGATACATATAGTAGCAAATCTGCCATTGGGTCAGGTGTTGCCAAAGTTGTGGGGTTGGATAAATGCTTCTTTATTTCTTCGAAAGCTTTTTGCTGTGGTTAGCCCAAGTTGAATTTTTCTTTTTTCCTTTTCGTGCTTGAAATATTGGGAGGCTCGCTCAGCTGATTTGGGTATAAATCTGTTCAGCGAAGCTAATATTCCTGTTAGCTTTTGGATGTCCTTGATGTTTCTTGGCACTTGCATATTCAGTATTGCCTTCACCTTCTCTGGATTTGGGTTAATTCCTTTTGTGGATACGATACACCCCAAAATTTTTCCTGTTTGAACTCCAAATGTGTATTTTTCTGGGTTCAACTTTAAATTTGCTTTTCTGAGGTTTGAGAAGGTTTCTTGTAAGTCTTTGACATGGTCTTCTCTTTTCTTGCTTTTGATTACAAGTCATCAACATACGCAAGCAAGTTTCTTGGTATTTGATCTTTGAGGACTGTGGATGTCATTCTGATAAAAGTTGTTCCTACATTACGAAGCCCCTCGGCCATTCTTTGACAACAGTAAGTTTTAAATGGTGTAATGAAACTTGTGTATTCTTTATCTTTTTTTATCCAAATTTGATGGTAGCTTGAATAGCAATCGAGGAAATTGAGCATTTCACTTCCTGTTGCTTGGTCTACTAGAGTATCTATTTTTGGTAGAGGGAAGTTGTCTTTTGGACATGCCTTGTTGAGATCTGTGAAGTCTATACACATTCTCCACTTTTTCTTATTCTTCTGCACCATGACTATGTTTGCGAGCCAAGTTGTGAATTATACTTCTCTTATGACTTTTGATCTAGCAATCTCTAGACTTCAGCTTTCGCAACTTGTGTTCTGTCTTTGGACAAGTTTCTGAGTTTTTGCTTTTTTAGCCTGAAGTTTGGGTCGATGTTTAACTTGTGTTCTATGACATCCCTGCTTACTCCTTCTAAGTCTTGTGCAGACCAGACGAAGATATCCTTGTTACTTCGCAAGACTTGTATTACCTTTTTTTCTTCTTCTTTTGATAAATTTGTGCCGATGATAACTTGTCTTTCTGGCACCGTTGGGTCGAGTGGTACTTTCTTTGTGCCTTCGCAAGGCTTCGCTTTTTCTTGTGTCTTCGCATTTTCAGTTTCAAGCTCATCATCTTCTTCTTCTTCTTGTATTACGTGGATATTTTTAAAAGCTAGGCTTGTATCTCTCTCTATGCTTCTTGCCTCTGTTTGATCGCCGAAGGTAGTTATGATTCCATTGACTGCTGGCATCTTCATACATAAGTATGGGTAGCTTACTATGGCTTCGAAAGCATTTAAACTTCCCCTTTCAAAGATTGTGTTGTATTGGCTGTGCATTTCAACAACATCAAATGCTATTTGTTCTGTTCTCGCATTGTTCACTGTTACGAATGAGACTGGCAAGATAATTCTGCCGACATAGTTTATTTTCTTTCCGTCGAAGCCAACCAATGGGTGCTCGGCTCTTCCCAAGATTTTTCTGTCAATTTGCATTGCATTTAAAGTTCTTGTGAATATGATATCTGCTGAGCTGCCACCATCTATTAGAATTTTTGATACTGCCCAACTTTCAATGTTTGCTTCTATGACCATTGCGTCCATATGAGGGTAATCTTTGAGCTTGAGATCTTGTTCTGAGAATGTGATTGGCATATGGGACCATCTTGTTTTCTTGAATGGACCTTCGACTGCTATGGAGTTTACTCTTCTGAAATAATTTCTTCTTTCATTTCTTGTATCAAGCTCCATGTTGTTTCCTCCGAAGATTGTCATAATTCTGCCTTTTCTTGTAATGATTGCATTCCTGTTGCTTGTTGACATTTCGGATATGTTGTTGTTGTGTTGAATTTGGTGGTTGCTATTTGCCACTGAACTTTCAGGGTGGAAACTTTGCTGCTGACTTGGGCCCCATTGATTTTGCTGGTACACTGCTAACGGTTGACAATTATAGATTGGCGGAGGTGGTGGCAACATGTGCTGAGGGTAAGTTATTGGCAGGTAACTTGTTCTTTGGGGAGCTAGATGGTTGACAACTTTCAACTGCGAAGTTGCTCTATTCTCTTCTTGCATTTCTTCAATGCTTTTCTTTACTCTTGGGCATATCTTTGATGTGTGACCAGCCCCTTTGCCATGTATGATACAGTACATTTCTTCGGGCCTCAAATTTTTTTTGAAATTTTTGCCTTGATTGTTGTAGTTTGCCCTTTGCTGGAAGTTTTCCTTGTAACTTCTGTTATTTTGAAAATATCTTTGATTGTTTGATCTTGGACCTTGACTGGCAGCTTCGCTCGTGTTGTTGATGTGATTTATCCTCTAAAATGGTCTTCGCTCAGTATTTAATCTTGAGTGTTGGGAATTATTATTTGATCTTGACATGTTTCTTTCTTCGTTCTCTTCTTCTATTCTTTTTCTGTAGTCTTTGTCGGACTCACAGTATTTTCTCAATTTTTCATATAACTTTTCCACTGTGGTTGGTCTTTTCCTTTTGAAGTGTGATGAGAGTTGGTCTGCTCGCAGTCCTTTGATTGCTGCTATGATGATGACTTCGTCTGGTATGTTTGGTATTTGAGCTTTAGCTTGTATAAATCTTTTGTAATATTGGCTCAACGATTCTTTTGGTTGTTGCTTGATGTTGAAAAGATCATCGCTGGTGAGTTCAACTCTTTGTAGGCCTTAGAAATCTTGGAGCAAAGTTGTGCGAAGTTGATCCCAAGATTTGATTGACCTTGGTTTTAGCGAAGAGTACCAATGCTGCGCTGGTCCTCTTACTGTCATGATGAGCGACTTCGCTAGGGTGTTCGCATCTCCCCCGCTTGATGTAACTGCTGCTTCAAAGCTTATGAGAAATTGTCTTGGGTCAGATATGCCATTGTAAGTTGGGTGATGTTGAATTTGAAACCTGTTGGCCACTTCGCTAGCTGAATATCGATTGACAGAGGCGACTCTGTGTCAATTGTTGCTATTTGACTTTGGTTGTCTTTGCTGTTGGTGTTTTTGCTTGCTGAGTTTGGGTCTTGGATCGCGACTTCGCTTTCATTTTCTATCTCTTCGTTGAGCTTTCTTATTTCTGCTTCTGCTTCCGCAATTCTTTGCTTCAGGGACTTTTCTCTTGTCTTCGCTCTTGCTTCTTCTAGCTGTTTTTTCTTGACAGCGAGTTGAATCTCGAGTTCCTTGAGTCTTTTTTCTTCGTTGAGTTTCTTCTTCTTCTTGAACACGTCTGGTTTTAGTTTCTGTTGCATCTTCTATAGTTGGATCTTGTACGACGTTGTTGTCGGTCATAGCTGTCCTTTACTGGGTCTTCCCATTTTGATGGTTGTGAGTGTCTTCGATCACATAAACAGACGACGCCAGATGTTGGGTGATGAAATCACACATATATAAGTAAGGTGAAAATATATGCTGGTCGCAATTGTATTTCATTCTGTCCCCAAAATTTACACCCTAGGGGGTATTTATAGACCCCCTGGCTTCGCTATATAAGGCAACTTTTACAAAACTGGTCAGATGTTTCCTATACATTCAACTCAAACTCATACCGGCGAAGTGATGAAACACACTCCGCCGCTATCCTTTTGACTTCTTTTGACGACTTTTGATCTTAGCCATATTTTCGATTTTGCAGATTGACTCGTCAACTTTCACGCGAAGTTGTCACGTCAACTTCGCTAGGTGCCCGGAGTGCAGTGAAGCCATCTTCGACAAGTGACCTGAAGTATGTGAAAACATACAAGCGAAGTCTAAGATAATCACAGCGAAGTGTCTATGTCAACTTCGCTAAACACTGTGTTGTCTCAAATGTCTATAGTGAAAAGTTTATTTTTATCTTCAATGTTTGGGATAGGTGTTTGTATGTCAAAGTTGTTCCCCAACAAATGGTTTTGAAAAGGTTTAACAATTAGTTGGTGAATAGTTATTTTGAAATAAAGATTAAATGCTATTTTAAAGACATGTTTGGTATAAAAGAGACACTTTTAAGCAATACTAGCAAAATTGCCCGTGCGTTACAACGGTATTTATATCTTACTATTTGGTCTAATACGGTTTAAAATCAAAGACCGTATATAATAAGTTTGACATATGCTATCTAACTCACATGATAAATCTCTTCGGCACCATTATCTGGCCATCCGAAAAAAGCTTCTTACTCTTGCTCCGTTGAAGGAGCAGCTTGGAGTAGAAGCATTTCATGAAAAATGTTTTACAAAATAGCATCTCTAATCTGAGAAGGATAAAACATCATTTCTTTTTTGCCTTTTTTTTTCTATTTTCCCTTTTGTTTTTTTGCCTTCTTACAAAGTTCACTTGAATTTATCGGTCTCGCTTATCAGTCAATTTTATCTATATTGAGTGCTTTCGAAATAAAATTAATATAATACTCTTCTTCTTTTTTTCTTTTTTTTCTTTTTTATGTGAGATCTACCGTGTACAAGGAACTATTTTTAAAGTGTAAGTAGCATAAAATAATAGTACTATTTGGAAAACAACTAACATGTTTGATCTTTTTTTTATCACAGGAGATTTTAATTTTGTTGTGCCGTTAGATGCATTTGTTCACATGTCCTGGTCTAGTATTACCTCCCGAGTCATGCTAAAAAAAGTATTACTTCCCGATTCCAATTTTTTTTTACGGGATGGATGACGTTAGATTTTATTTTTGTTGTCTCCTTTTTTTTCCCAAAGATTTTTGCAGGCATATACAGTAGATTTTTTTTTTCTGGAGTTTTTTTCCTGTCTCGATCCAGTCAATCGTAGATTCCTGGGCAGGCGCTATATTTGGTAGTGGAACAGTCCTATACGGACTACACTTTTGAGCAGACATAAATTATAGGAGGCTTAGAGGGCGGACAAATTAGATGGCGGACAGAAATTTCTGTGATAAAGTAATTTTTTTATTTTTTATTTTATATGGTCAAGCGGACAGGCTGAGGGGGACGGTCAGAAAAATTTGCCGGACAAAAAAAAAGGTGAGAAATTTTTACAGTTAAGTATTAGGTAGAGATACTAACATTATATATTACTTATAGACAAATTTGAAAAGAAATATTTAAATTTGATACAAGGTCTCTAACAATCACATAATGGCCATGAGGCCTTCAGCAACACAAGCATACACCAATAATATTGGCTTTGAATAAAAGTTAATGGCATATGGGCATATATCGTAGAACACTATTCTTTCAACTAGAGCCGTAATTCCCTTAATTCACCAAAGCCACCTCACCGACACAACCATGAAACAGTGTTGGTTACTTGGTTTGAATAAAATTTGATGGACGTGTAGCGTATAGTCACAGAACCACCTATTCTTTCTATCAACTAGAGTTGCACTCAATCGAAACGAAGAAGCCCTTAGCAATGGTGTGAGCCTGTGCTACAAGTGCATTGGGTGCTTGGGGCTGGCATGGTGCTCCGGAAAGAGGGCATCATCCCACAACCACAAGGCCACGGCCGTAGGCATATTCTCCCCGCTCTCTTCTCGACCGCACGTAGGCCCACGTCATCGTAGCACCGTGCCACCTCACCACAAACCCGGATTCCACGGGCCCCGCAGATCCAGTCCTCCACTCACTTCACTGCCATTCCGGCCCCACAACCAGAGCCAAGCCCCGGATACCTCCGAGGCCCGAATCAACGCGTGACGTCGTCGTCTCCCCTCTGTCTTTCCCAACACCTCGCGTCTCGTGCTGTCTCGCTGCTTCTCGGTTCTCCCGACTCCCCCAAACAGCAAAGCGCCAAAACCCTAGCCGCGGCCATCCAGGAATCGTCCGTCCATGGAGGCGAGGGTGTCGCCGCGTCCGCCGTCGATCTCCTTCGGCGGCGGAAGCGGCGGATTCGGAGCGGGGCGGGGCGACGACAGCGCCTTCTCGTTCCTCTCCAAGGGGTGGCGCGAGGTACGGGACTCCGCCACGGCCGACCTGCGCCTGATGCGCGCGCGGGCCGACTCCCTGCGCACGCTGGCCGACCGCGAGCTCGAGAACCTCCTCGCGTCCGCGTCCACCGCGCTGCCGCCGCCGCTCGCGGCGGGGGCGCCCATCGCCGAGCTCGAGTTCGTGCGCACGCGGATCCAGCCCAAGATCTCCGAGCTGCGGCGCCGCTACGCGTCGCAGGAGCGGGACCTCGGCCGCAGGGTGCTCGAGGGCTGGGCGCCTCAGCCGCGCGGGGCGGCGCGCGCGCGCGTCGACCTCTCCGGGATCACCGCCATCCGCAACGCCATCGTCTCTGAGGTGGATGGAGGGGAGCGGTGGAGACGCGCGGTGTGGAGCGGGGAGGCGGATGAGGGGAAGGAGTGGGAGTTGGTCAGGATGATACGCGACGGCATCAAGGAGTTCGAGCGACGGAGCCAGACCAGCGAGATTTTTGAGGGGCTGCGCAGTACCGGCGAGCTCGTTGAGAAATTCAAGTCCAGCCTGGTAATTTTGCACATCCATCTCGCTGATTATTCTGATTAATTGAACAAAATGTTGATGGGACTGCTTTGATTGGGTGTATTGCCCTGGAACTTTGTAGATTTTGTTTTTCTGGAACCAACTCAATGTGTCCTATGCGATTAGGCTCTAAAGAATTAATTTGAACCAAATGGACTAATGGAGTAATGATCATATGCTATCGTTGACCTCTGGCACTAGTTCATTTTTTATATCAAGCAACTGCAGAGCGCCTCCTGAATGTAGGCATTATTAATTGACTGCGGTGAAAGCAGGGATAAACATTATCATGACTACTTATGACTTGTGACTTGTGAGATGATAAATGCTATTATTTAAAGAAGTAAATGAAAAAATATATTTAACCCCAAGTGTAAATGCTTGACCTTTACTAGGATTATTCAGTTTCATTTATGTGCATGAATTTCGGTTCATAAGCAAGTGTTTATTCTGTAGTCCCTTATTTCAATGGAAGAGGAGTGGTGATCTGATTTAAGTTGCGGTTGCTGAAAATTTCCATTAACCTTGCAGCAAATCTCTGCTCTATTGACAAGCTGGTGATAGAGCAAACCTCAATTGAATTATCATGTCCACTATTTATACTCAACTGCTAAAGCTGGCTTATATTGGGTTATGTGAGCCTCATAGTTACTCATTTTTGGTGCAGAAATCATTCAACATGGAGTCTCAAGGATCCAAGGTAAGCCCAAAAAAACAACTCTAATTATGATTTTATGATCAACTGATGAGAAGTTGCATAATTTGATTCTGTCAGACATAGTTGTGGTGAATTTTGTGTTCTGGGATTTTCCCTTGATTTCTAAAAACTGCATGGGCCACCAGTACTTTCCTTTTATGTGCCTGATATGAACACTGAACTGTGAAACTTCCCAAAAGAAAGCAGCAACCATTTGTCTAGAATATTTGATAGTGCCTGATAATGCAAGCGCAAAGATATTTCATTACATAATATATTGTTGTTGACCTTATTAGTACTTGATGCAGGAAATTCCTCCACTGGATCTACCTGAAATACTGGCAAATCTAGTAAGGCAGTCTGAACCATTTTTGGATCAACTTGGTGTACGGAGAGGTATACATAAAAATCATTAACAGGCACCTTTATACTATTTTTCTTCCATTTATCAGTAGTTGACCCTCGTATATGTTCATATTCTCCAGATCAGTGTGACAAACTAGTGGAGGCATTGTGTAGAAAACAAAACCATTCCCTTTCAGAAGACACATCCCATGTAAATGATAAGTCATCAGACGAACTTGACTTGAGAATCGCAAGCGTGCTTCAAAGTACTGGTTATCATGTTGATGATGGTTTCTGGAGTGAACCTGCAAAGTATGAGGGCTCAGACAATAAAAGACATGTGGCCGTAGTCACCACAGCAAGTTTACCTTGGATGACAGGAACAGCAGTTAATCCATTGTTCCGTGCAGCATATCTTGCAAAAGGTACTAAGCAAGATGTGACACTCGTAGTGCCTTGGCTCTGCAAATCAGACCAAGAACTGGTATACCCAAATAGCATGACCTTCAATTCACCAGAAGAGCAGGAAGCTTATATAAGGCGCTGGCTGGAGGAAAGACTAGGATTTGAATCAAACTTCAAGATATCCTTTTATCCTGGCAAGGTTGTCATTTAATGCATCTTATGTCGAATTTGATATTTTTAATGACTTGATATTGACATGTTATATGCTTTATTTACAGTTTTCAAAAGAGCGTCGTAGCATCATTCCTGCTGGTGATACGTCTCAGTTCATACCATCAAGAGAAGCTGATATAGCAATATTGGAAGAACCAGAACATCTCAATTGGTATCATCATGGGAAACGCTGGACTGACAAGTTCAACCATGTTGTTGGTGTAGTTCATACAAACTACCTGGAATATATCAAGAGAGAGAAGAATGGAGCCCTTCAGGCTTTTCTAGTTAAACACATCAACAATTGGGTAACCAGAGCATATTGTGATAAGGTACTTTGTCTAACTTAGTTGTTTTGTTAATTACACTGATGCCCATGAACACTACTAATGTTATCCATCTATAGGTCTTACGTCTTTCTGCAGCAACACAAGATTTACCAAAGTCTATTGTTTGCAATGTTCATGGTGTTAACCCAAAGTTCCTGAAGATTGGAGAGAATATAACTGCCAATAGGGAGAATGGAGAGCCGCCATTTTCCAAGGGAGCATATTTTCTTGGGAAGATGGTTTGGGCCAAAGGTTATCGGGAACTCATAGATTTGATGGCCAAACATAAAAGCGACTTAGAAGGATTCAAGTTAGATGTATATGGAAGTGGTGAGGACTCGCAAGAAGTTCAATCTACTGCCAGGAAGTTGGATTTGAGTCTCAATTTTTTCAAGGGAAGGGATCATGCTGATCATTCACTCCATGGGTACGTATTGATCAAGAAACTATGAAGGGGTTGTTAAAGCTCAATTCATTCTGTATTCCACCTTTTGTTGTTGATTACTGATGCAACCATTCGCTGTTTGTATTATTTTCAGGTACAAGGTTTTCATAAATCCGAGCATTAGTGATGTCCTGTGCACAGCAACAGCAGAGGCTCTTGCAATGGGGAAATTCGTCATCTGTGCAGAACATCCATCAAACGATTTTTTCATGTCATTTCCGAACTGCTTGACATACAAGACTTCAGAAGAGTTTGTTGTGAGAGTGAAAGAGGCAATGGATAGAGAACCCCAGCCGCTAACCCCTGAACAAAGATACAACCTTTCGTGGGAGGCAGCGACTGAGAGATTCATGGAGTACTCAGACCTTGACAAGGTTCTGAGCAATGAGGCTGCTCAGCCTGGACAAGGTAGGAGCAGAAAGAATACAAGAACCTCACAGCCTAATTTGTCTGACATCATGGATGGCGGTCTGGCATTTGCCCATCGATGCTTAACTGGCAGTGAGGTCCTCAGGCTGGCAACCGGAGCCATTCCTGGTACCCGGGACTATGATAAGCAGCACTGCGTGGATATGGGTCTCTTGCCTCCTCAAGTACAGCACCCTGTGTATGGCTGGTGATGATTGGTGAGCACCCAAAGATAATCGTAGGTATATATATATATATATATATGTAGATAATACACCATGTAGCTCTTATGTCGACTAATGTTAGTATTGTAATTGTAGCACCCATCACGACCTTTGCGCCATTGTTTTGTACTCTGTAATATAAGGTTCTTTCTCCTTAAATTTGGAGTTGTATTACAGAAATTTAGTACATGGGCATTAAAAGTTCATGACTCCAGAAGATGGTCAGCATAATCTATAGAGGTTGAATATGCGAGCCTACACTACTTGAATGGGAAATTCAGTCTATTACATTGCATAGCTACATTAGTAAAATTTCTTAACTTTATACATTGCAATTTTTAAAATTTTTATCATACCAGCTATTCCATTCAGATATAACGTCGTGTAGGTTGAATGCAGTCAACGACCTTAGGATCTTTTCTTGTCACAGAATTCTCAAAAGAGTTTGGATTCCTGAAATCCTTTGTTCCAGACAGATGATTTTCACTTTGCGTCAGCTAATACATGCTTCCGGTTATACATGTCCTGAATTGAAGCGATGCAGGCAACTATCGTCTCTCTGGTGCTACTGGAGCTGCATATTTGTCCTTCGTGTTCCTGATCTTGTACCGGCAATAACTGATGGTCTACCACACTGGCGACTTTCTGGTCTTGCAGTGCTAATTCCACGTACCTATGAAGGTTGAGATCTTGCATATCTGTTGGTCTTTTCCCAGTAATAATTTCCAACAGCAGTACTCCAAAGCTGTATATGTCGCTGTAGATTGAGACCTCATTACCCAGTCCGTACTCTGTTTGGGACACATATTCAGAAACTAAATGAATTGAAGACTGCCAGCAATGCTATATATTTAAAGATGTTACAAAACCCTACTGATGATATGTCACTGTATCAGCGTGCTTTACGAATCAAGCCTACCCAACAATGCAATGTCAGATGTGCCTAGGATTCATGGAAGGTTTTACTTAAATGTAGTTCTGCCCTTTCTCAAACAAGATCATTTTAGCATACTGTTGGGTAATTTCTTTTGAAAATTTAGCAAAAACTAATGTGTGTTTGTTTAAATGTTCTTGCTTATTACTATGTGAAATGATTAATTTTAAAAGGAGCAATGCGTCTTAAATGCATTTTTTTTTTGACAAGGGGTCTTACATGCATTTGAATTGGACTAATCATGAAAGTAAGATAACTGTGTACTACATATATAGTGTTATGTGTTAAAGCAATGAAAATGGATATGTATTGGGCATGTGGCACGTTCAGTTGTTCCTGGTATAGCAGCTTACTATAGCTTGTAAGTGATCATCTGCAGTCTACCTTATTCGGGGCAAGTTTTCAGACATAGACGTAGTAACTGCTAATAGTTAGTGCACGTCCTGTCCATCAGCGTGTCACCTTCATGTTCAACTACAAGAGAACTGACCAACATCAGGTTTGCATCTCTAATTGCATGCATCACCATGGCTGCATCTCGTATCGCCATTCGCTCTCTGGGTTGCTGCTTCGAGCTGGATACACCGATCCTAATGACAGAGATCAGAGTTTCCTGAACTCTGCTTCTTGTGATCTTATCGCTGGGCTCATTGTGCAACCATATTGTTTGGTCAGCTATCTCCATGATCCTGTCAGGGAGAGCAGCCTCCGAGAACTTGTGAAGATCTAACGATCCAGTAAACATATCGTCTGTCGGGTTCCTACCCGTAAACATCTCAAGTAGCAATATCCGAAGGCTATAAACATCACCAAGAGTTGAGATCGGAAAACCATCTCCATACTCTGCAGTTAAGCAATTTTTTTATTACAATAATCAAGATATAATATTAATGAAATAACTAGGGTAATGGTAAAAAGAAGAGGTGCAATATTTTAGTTACCTGGAGCAACGTAACCAATGGATCCTCTTATTCCAATCGTGCTGTTTGAATTTTGCCCAGCTCTTTTTGCACTTTCAAGCAGGATCCTTGAGATGCCGAAGTCCCCAACCCGGGCACTCATATCTTCTGCTAGAAGGATGTTGCTTGGCTTGACATCACAATGAACAACTGGTGGCTGACAGTGATTATGAAGATAGTCCAGAGCATCCATGACATCACATCAATATCTAGCCTTTGAGTTAGGATCAGAGTATTGTTTAGAGTGGAGGTTCTGTACTTGGGATGAAGCCAACCATCCAAGCTCCCGTTGGGCATGAGGTCCATGACCAGTGCCTTAAAATCTTGACCTTGGTTATCTATGCTTGAGCAGAGCGTGATAATCTTTATGAGAGAACGGTGGCGTACCCTTCTCAGCGCCTCGCATTCAGCCTGGAAACTCTTAGAAGACCCTGATAGCTGAAGGTTAAATACCTTTATAGCCACTGGTGTTGGTGTATCCTCACCTTGTAAACTGCATTTGTAAACCGAGCCATATCTTCCTTTGCCAAGAAAGTTGGACTCTGAAAATCCATCTGTTCCCCTCAACAAGGCCTGATACGTAACTCTTTGGAAGTGTTCCTGAGTAACTTCCCTAGGTGGCGCTTGACTCTTCGGTCCTTGCTTAAGCTTCCAAAAAGTTACTGCGACTGAAACTAGCAATAACATTGCTCCAGTTGTTGCCAGAGAAACGATCAGAGCCTTTGACCTATCTTTTTTGCTATCTCTTACAAGATGCGTGGAGCATGGAGCCAAGCCAAGCTGAGGTATTCCACCGCACAGCTTGGTGTTTCCAGTTATCGATATGGCAGTCAAGTTGCCGAAAATACCTCCATTGGGCACTTGACCCTGCAAATCATTGAAGGATGCATCAAATGCCAACAACGACGTTAGATTCTGTAGAGATGCTGGGATCAGTCCTGACAGGTTGTTGTGGGCTAGATACAGCCCTTGCAAGGCGCCGATATTGCTAAAGGCATCTGGTATCTCACCTGACAATCTATTGGCGGTCAGGTTTAGTTCCCGGAGCCCTTTTACATTATGCATAGATTGTGGTATGTTTCCTTCAAATCAAACATGTTTTCATCCAGCATCAACGACTCTAGTACTAGGCAATTGCCGATGGTATCAGGTATGTGGCCAGACAACTGATTTCCTGACAGGATCAACTGGTTGAGATTAACCAAGTTACCAACTTCTGACGGAAGGGGTCCTGAGAATGAATTATGTGATAAATTCAGGCTCCAAGAAAGGGATGGCAGAAAAACCTCCTTGGGAATTGAACCATTCAACAGGTAGTTCGCTGATAGATCAAGGAGATACATGTTCCTTAGTTTGCCAAGGCTTGCGGGGATTGGTCCTTCCAAGCTGTTACTGTATGGAATAATCTCGTTAGGCCGTGTGAGGTTTCCAAGTGAAGATGGTATGAGGCCTGATAACCTGGTTCTGTACAAGCCAAGCTGAACCAAGTTTGCCAGTTTACCAATGCTGTCTGGGATCACTCCAGATATTGAGGTGTTTGCAAAATCAAGTATGGTTAGCCCAACCAAATTGCTGATGCCCTGGGGGATGCTGCCTGAGATGGCAGAGTCTGAAAAATAGAGAATTTGCAGCGTGTTTGACAGGTTTACCACCGATCTGGGGAGCTGCCCACTGAAGGAGTTGTAACTGATACTCAGCTGCAGCAGGTTGCTGCAGTTGGCCAGTGAAGCGACGAATTCCCAGCCCTCCGTGTCGTCTGTCTCAAGCAGATTCTAGGACAAGACAGAACCTGAAGATGCTCCAGCCTCCCGATATCGTGAGGCACAAGTCCAGTGAACTCGTTGATCGAGAGCTGTAGGCTTGTGAGAGTTGTGAGATTTGAGAGGGAAGGAGGGATGCGTCCGGTGAACCTGTTGCTGGCAAGGCTGAAATCTTCCATGGCGGGGAATTTGCTGCCGATGTTGGCGGGAATGCTGCCATGGAGCTGGTTCCCTTCCACGTGGAACATAGATTGTACATGGAGAGCGGGAGCGCACCGCGGAGCTTGTTCACGGAGAGGTCCAGGTGCCAGAGGCCGGCGAGGCTGGCGAGTCCCCGCGTGATCGGGCCCTCGAACTGGTTGTTGGCGAGGGCGAGGTGGCCTAGCGACGACATGTGGCAAGCGATCCTTTAGGATCTCTACTGTTTTTCTTCAACTTCCTTTTTACGCGGATGTCGTTGGAATTTTGAAGGCTTGAGAAGAAAACACGAATGAATGGACATGGACATGGCCGGTGGAGAGGTTCGTTTGATAAGTGATGACACGGCGACAGCGTTCGTCTTAATTTCTTCGCGATTAGTGACTTGCAAATATGAATTCGTGAAACTTCAGTCACGTCTTAGCCACCCCCGGTTGAAGCTGATGTCTCCCGGTGACATCATTCATCAGTCACGCTTGCACTGCTCCCTTCGTCCTTTCGTCTAAGTGTTGTTCTCACTTTTATGAAGTCAAATACTTTTAATTTTCATAAAAATGATAACATTTATAATATATAATTAGTATCATTAAATTTTATTGTTAATCTATTTTCATAACAAACTTATTTGAATTTGAAGGTATAAATGTACATAATATTTTCTACAAATTTAATTTAATTAAAAAAATAACTGACACATATACCATATCGATACTTATATTTTGAAAGTGAGGAAATACAAAGAAACACTTGAAACAAAGCTTGGTACACCCTGTGTCCTCCATTGAGATAGTTCAGCCATTTTGCACCAAAGATTTTGTACCTAAGATTTGAACATCATTACAGGACCAATAGCTCCTGCATTTAAATTAACCCAAAGGTTCATGCTTAATCTATATATAATAATGATAAGGCAAAATTTGCACCATAATTTTTGCCGCCTCTTTTTTTCCCGCCTCTCTAACACTGGTTCGGTCTTGGCATCGCTTCACCGATGCAAAGCAGATTAGGAATGGGGAAGATAACAAAAAGAAATATGAGGTTCCAGATGTAGAGATCCTAAAGAGAAAGAAAAGGTGCAAGGGCTTTAATAGTTTTTTAAAATAGTTTTTTAAATAGATTGGGATTTCTGACGTAAAATATCCATCTTCGAGTGGGCTTCTCCTGCTGTGCTTCTTTCTGAACATAGACTAAATTCTTGCAGTTGGATCGGCTTTGTAGTGAGCTGAACCAAGCCATGCAAGACTAAATCTCCTTATCTATGAAAACAAAAAGATCTTGCAAATTCATAAAAGTTAATAGAAAAAACAAGAAAATGCCAAAAAAAATTTGTTAGCTTCATAAAAGTGCAATTTATCAATAGATGTTATGATTTTGTTAGGTTTTGCTTTTCCTATAGGTGCGTTAAATCATTATTGCATATGTTGCATGCATATAGTTTCATTGATGACCGAAACATGCCCAAGGTTGAACCACAGTATGCGGAGGTGGTCGAGGAGTATGAGGAGGATGTCCTTGTCATCAGTGTTCCATAAGCCTTCAATAACTTTTTGATGTCCGGTTCCTACCCTAACGCAAAGTCCCTATGCACAACGCCTACTTTTCAACTATTATTATGTTTGTTTGCACGTTAGGTTTTGAGTAGAAAGATTTACACCATATAATAAGTTTTTATTACAAATAAAATTTATTTTTATTAAAATATAGTTAGTTAGTCAATGGTACAACTAAAATTTTGGATATATAGATTATTGTCCATTGAAATCTAAACAAATGTATTTATGTAATTCTGGACGAGGATGGCCACGTGAAAACTCAAGAGAGATCTCTAGTCATAATAATTGATGGACAAATCAATCTTTTATGCATCAAAAAAAAGTTAAGAAGGTTGATATAATTTGTCAAAATACCTACAAAGATCGATATGGAGTCGTAGAAACACATGGGTAGTATGAAAAATTAAAGTTATGAAATTATAATATATTTATATTTAAATAATCATGTACTCTGCAATGAAAGAAAAAATATGTCAAGGTGTATTTTAATTCGATACATGTTTAATATGATATTGGTATTTATTATCAACATTAACTTATGTTATGGATGTCATGGTCATCACAAATAAAGTATAAAAGCTTAAAACATAAGTACTAACGTTATCATTTTGCATAAATATTTAATAGTTTTTTCTGTTGCAACGTATGAGCATATTTGCTAGCATAATTTATAACATAGTAAATTTGAAATATAAATTTCAAAAAATGACATTGTCTAGTAGTTGCTTGAAGCAACAGTAGTTCGAACAGTCATGAGCATCCATATTAGATTTCGGCGATGTATTAGGGCCAAAAGGATAACCACAAACCTGCAAGAGATGATGTACGAAGAGAGAAAATTTAAATCTTAAAAAGTGACGAGGGACAAAAAAAAAAAATTACAAGAGACTTGGATAGTGATGTTATTGAGGAACTGAGATTACCCAAGAAGACAATTATTGAAGGCTAGTATGATTTAGACTTAGCAAAAAATACAAAGACCATATTTAAAATAATACATATGCTTCTAGAAATTTTAAGAAAGTATTTAGAGATAGATTGGGACATGATAGAACCAAATAACATGTTTAGAGCTCCTAA
This sequence comes from Bothriochloa decipiens, assembly GCA_023333625.1. NCBI lineage: Eukaryota > Viridiplantae > Streptophyta > Magnoliopsida > Poales > Poaceae > Bothriochloa > Bothriochloa decipiens. The sequence goes on from CM041645.1 coordinate 35,414,310, forward strand.
AAATCTAGCTTGAAGGTTCCAAAAATTAGATTTAATTCTAGAAATATGGGAAAATATCCACAAAAGTTTCCTAAAACATTATACATATTTTAAAATATTTCTAATACAAACTTATGAGATGCAACTAGTATGAATGCAACTTATATCAATGTTGAATGCATTCACCCTAAAAACATCCATGTTGATTGAATCTGGCGTTTCAACCTTGGAAATTTTTAAAACATGTTTATACTTGATTAGAAAGTTTTGAGGGATTTTCTGAATTTTGTGGGTGTTTTCTATTTTCTAGATCAGAATATAATTTTTTTGAAGCTTCTAAATATATTTTACAAGCTCTAAATATTTTATTTAGGTTTCTAATATCCCAGTGTATATCGCATATTTTTTATCTGAATTTTATAGGCTTACAGGTATTGTTCATGGCTTAAAAACTTTATAATGTGTTTATTGGATGCTTTAATGGATGAAATGCATTTTTTTGAGATTGAAATCGGCACGAGAGTTCGATTTTCAATCCTAAACTATGAAACCAGGTACTGGAGGTCCTCCAACTGTAGAGACCAAACAAATTAGGTCGCTAGTCTGAAAGGTGGCTATCTATTTTCTAAAGTAATAAAAATGGTTTTAATCTCAAAAAATTCATAACTTATTTGTTTTAAATAAAAAAACGTATGAAACTAATACCATTTTTTCTCTAAAAATTCATAACGTATTTCTTTTTTCTAAGGAGCTAGTCTTGAAGCAGCCCAGCCAGGTTTGTTAAATTTGCTTGCAACCCAGTAACACATTGTCGAATTCTATGTTGGGCTGCTGGCTTGGTCGGGCCCGTATTGGATCCTCGCCCAAAATGGATTTCTGGTCTAATGGGAATCCAGTCAGTACAAGAATTTTTTTTATTTTTAATTTTTTTTAAAAAAATTTACAAAATTAATTTTTTGTTTCAAAATATGACAGAACTAGTCGCCTACAGTGGGCGTTTTTTAAAAAACGCCCACTGTCTGGGCGTTATATGTGACGTGGCACACACCCGCCCGCCGCCGGCGCCGGCTCTTGCGGGTGGCCCACTTACGCCCAAAAAACACCCACTGTGTGGGCGTTTTTCGGTGGCCAAGGGGCCGCCTGCAAAAGTGCGCGCTGTTTTGCGGGCGGGCCTCGGAGCAGTAAAAAAACGCCCACTGTGTGGGCGTTTTTTGGTGGCCAGGGGGTCGCCTGCAAAAGTGCGCGCTGTTTTGCTCTCGGGCCTCGGAGCAGTAAAAAAAAGCCCACTGTGTGGGCGTTTTTTACGCTGCAGGGGGCCGCCTGCAAAACAGCGCCCACTTTTGCAGGCGGCCCCCTGGCCACCAAAAAACGCCCATACAGTGGGCGGTTTTTGGGGTCCCCCTATATATACCCGGCCCCCTCTTCAGATTTTCATTATATTCACTAAATTTTCCAGAAAAAAAGAAAGAGGAGAGGAGGGAGGAGAAGGAAGTAAACGACGAAGCCCTGTCAGTTTGAGACCTCGGCTTTTAGATAAGTTTCTCATACATTACAAGTCTGTTACTATGCATTAGTAAACTATAATGTGCACTAGAGTTGTTTAGTTTTTAGTTGACTCTGGATAGATCCGTGAGTAGTATGTATATCAGATCTATAAATAATGATGTTAGAGCATTGCAGTTCATGTTAGAAATAATGATGTTTCTTCTATGTTTAAACAATGGATTGCATGATTTGAAATGTGACGAATATCGTATTTTCTCTGAATAGATATATTTAGGTTTTAGGAATAATGATGTTTATGCTATTCTTTAAACAATGGATTGCATGATTTAAAATGTGACGAATATCGTATTTCTCTGAATAGATATGCAAAACTTGTGGCGGACGGAGTTTTGGAAAAAATGAGGTCGCCCTAGAGATTTGTATCCTGACGTGTCTAGCAAGGATGCTCCTGTTCCTCCTGCAGTCTCTGTCCCAAATTATGACTGTGGAGAACCGGCTGATATTGGCCAATCTCTCCATGAGGACACAGCTGCCCGTTGCTACTACACATGCGGTGGATTCAATGTAAGTAATTGCACCTCTGTCACTGCGCCTTTATTCATTGCTAGTAATTACAGCTCTTGCATCTCTAATAATATCGTTAGCAATTATGTTTTGTAGGCCCATGAGCGGTGCTTTTTCTTTCAGTGGATTGACGGTCCAGACAAATTCGACCCAAGGTATCTCCAGTTTGACGAATGGTGGAAAGGGAAGCATAATCCACCCGATCAATTCGAGCGGTGGGTGGCACCTCCCCTGACCCCCCCAATGACAGACAAGGAGAAGAAAATAGCCCAATTGAGACGGCTTGAATCTCCGCCTCATTGCAAATGCGGAGATTATTCTGTAATAAGTTCAGATAGGCCTAACGAGTTCGAATGTCCTAACCCCGCCGGAGTAAGTGCAAATTATATGCGGTCATGGCTTTCTTAGTATTTGTGCATGTACTAACATTTTACATTGTAGGGTGGGTATACCTTGTTGCAGAAGTGTAACTTCAGGGAGTGGCTGTGGGGTCCAAAGAACAAATGGCCGGAGCCGAAGGTGGACAAGAAGAGAAAAGTGGTTACCCCCAAGCCTCCCGTGTTGTGCAAATGTGGTGTCGAAGCGCAGTATGGCCTACTACCATCGGAGCTTGGAATAGGCTATTGGTGTGGCCATATGGTTGATTACGATGAGGTCCTTTTGTTCCACTTGTTGCTCACTTGATATCCAAACTTTTTGTATTTGCTGACTTTAAATTGTTCCGGTCGATCACAGAGCCTTAGGAAATGCAAGTGGGAGGTTTTTGCCCATGTTGAAGACCACAGGGAATACATGGATACACTGAAGCAAAAGCAACTAATGGACCTGAAGTTCAGGTCTGGTACTCAGCTTGTGGACAACTACATTAAGATGCGGAAGCGAGCGCAGGTTGACTATGCCCGACGATTGTGTGTCCAAACCCCAAGTGCTGCTCAGTGGAAGAAAGACTGTGATGCATGGAAAAAGAAGAGAGAAGAGGAAGCATCCTTGCATGCGAGGGAGAAGATGGAGGAGGCCGAAAAGAGGAGTGCTGATGCGAAGATGAAGCAGAAGATGGTGGAGGCGGAGATGCCAATGAACGACGAGGACGAGGAGTATGATGAAGCGTTCACCGAAGCCCTCGATGACTTGGAGGCCGCTTACTACAAAAAAAGGAAGAAGAGGAGTATGATGAAGCGTTCACCCAAGCCCTTGATGACTTGGAGGCCGCTTACTACAAAAAAAAGGAAGAAGAGGCCAACGCAGCTGAGCGTAGCCGTACCAATGCGTTTGTGGGAGAGGATAGTGGTTCTGAAGATGAAGACTTGCTTCCCGGTTATGTTTCGGATTATTAGGGCCGTTTTGTTAGATGAATTCGGATTAGTAGGTCATCGCCCTAGCGGACCTATAATTTAATTGTAATGAACTGTTTCCGTGACTTTTAACTGTGCTGTAATGGACTATTATAACGGATGTAATGCAAGCATGTAAGGGTTTAGGGTTTAGGGTATAGGGTTTAGGGTTTAGGGTTTAGGGTTTAGGGTTTAGGGTTTTTAGGGTTTAGGGATTAGGGATTAGGGATTAGGGTTTAGGGTTTAGGGTTTAGGGTTTTTAGGGTTTAGGGTTTAGGGATTAGGGATTAGGGTTTAGGGTTTAAGGTTTTTAGGGTTTAGGGTTTTTAGGGTTTAGGGTTTAGGGTTTATGGTAAATTTTCACAAAAGGATAGTGTGTATCATACATCAAGACAATAATTACATCGTACAGGGTACTACTGTCCCTGAGCCTGTCGCTGCCCTTGCCCCCTACCCCTCTTCGGCCTCCTCGGTCGCACTTGCCCCGACGAGTAGGTGTGGCGATCCGGTGGAACACCTCGAGTGGCGCGGACGTGCTGCACTGGAGTCATCTGTGATAACTCCTGCGTGTAGGGCGGAGGTGCTCCTGCAAGCTGTGAAGGGCTGATCTCGACCTCCTCGTCGCTGATCGATGCGTCAGTGGGGGGGTCATTAGGTAGTCGGTAGGTCCGCGACGAGTTGCCGGCTCCCTGGCCCGACGTCGAAGCTGCTCCCTGCGCAGAGGTACCCACTCCATGGGGCGAAGGTAAGACTCCCCCGGCTGCTCCCTGAGAGGAGGTACCCACTCCATGGGGAGAAGGCCAGGCTCCCCAGGCTGCTCCTTGAGCGGAGGAACCCTCACCATGGGCCGACGCGCTGGGTGGAGCATGAGTGAAGTGCCTGGATGCCTCTGCTCCGTGCACCGAGGACCCCGCTCCGGAGGAATGAAGGTATGGCGTAGAGAACGCTGTGAAAGGTGTCGTCGTAAGTCACACAGTCATCCAGATTGGAAAAACATAGGTAGACGAGGTGCGGTACACGGAGTTACCTCTGTTCTGGGGTGCAGGAGGACGTGCTGCGGGTGCCGGTGCAGGAATTTGAGGCGCTGCGTCGGAGGTCCAACAAGTCAGAGCCCTCAGCACGGATCTAAGCGTCGTACGCATCCGCGTGTACGAGGTGTGCTGCTCGTCCACTGTCAACGCCAAGCCACCCTCCAAGCGGCGACACATGGAGTCAACCTCCGTGTAAAGTAGTTGCGTACCATTGACCTAATTTCAGTTTTAAGTAAGATGAAAGATATACATAATGAACTACTGATATATATGAGAGATTCAAGTACTCATGGCGTGGAAGTATTCCTGATCACGGTGCGCAGGGTAAGCGTCACCCACGACGGCGACGTGTGGCTGCTGCTCCGGAGGAACGAAGGTGACACGTGTGTGGGTACGAGGCTGGTACCACCGGAGGTACATCATGTACGAGTCCTCGGTGGGGGGGCGATACTCATCAACGACGTCCTCTGTGGCAAGCAACCAATCGTCCACGTATGGCTGCAGACATGGAACCCATAAGTTGTCGCCGACCTGTCCCCTCCGAGTCAGCTTGAACACAAATTTGAGTAAGACATGTCTACTGCGATTAATTTTTCAAAGTCAGTTGTTAGTAGTACTTACCTATGAGCATCTGCAGGGACAGTACGGATGATAGGGACGGGGGACGGCTGCATGAGACCGAATTGGCACAAAACATGCCTTGGGCAGTGCGGTTCAACGAATATGTCGAACACCATCGGTCGGAGCGTCAGCCAGAAGGCCTGGTCACGTGTGCACAATGTGGACAGCCCAAGGGGAGCTCGTGCGTGGATAGCCTCCTGGCTGTAAGGCTCCCAGATCACGTCGGTCGGCTGTATCCTGTTGAACTCCAGCATAAACTCGTTGTACAACCGCGTGACCTGCACATGTGCCCATCGTCGCTGAAATATAACAATAAATGGGTTAGAAGGTACGATACGAATTAACTATATACGTCAGCTAGGAACACGAACCTGACGACGGCACCAGACTGTACCCATGGTGGGGAAGTCCTCGGGCGGATGCTGCAAGTATAGGTCCTCCTCGTAGGCGGTGTGATCCACCATAGGTCGACCAATCGTGAACCGTTCAGCTGCCCATAGCTGTAGAAGGAGGGGGCAACCAGTGAGCAAAGAACCTATTTCTATCTTGGTACACGCTTCGCAAAGGCCCCTGTACGTCGCCGCCAGTACTGCAGATCCCCAGCTCCACTGTGGCACTGCTCCCTCGTCAGCATCAGCGATCGCGCGCGCGTAGGGGATCATGACCTTGTCGACGGCATGTCCCGCGCTGCTGGTGAACATGACCCAGCCAAAAAGCCACAACAAGTAGGCCTCCAAGCTCCGTTGCACAGAGTACACGTCAGCCTCTGGGTGTAGCTGATCGGACTGAAAAAGATACAGTTAATAAAGTTGAGTACAACTGTAAATTGATAAAATTCTTTTAAAATAGGCCTTACGGTAAACTGCATGAGCCACTGCTGCGACGGGCCCATGGTCGTGTACGGAGGGAGGCTGCTCATAGCTGGAAGTGCAGGGTGACGCTGTACGTGGCCGAAGCGGGCCATCATGTCGTCTCGCCAATCATGAAGTCCGTCGACTGGCCCAACGGCATCGCCAGCGAGGGGAAGCCCAAGCAAGAATGCAATGTCCTGAAGCGTCGGTGCGACCTCCCCGCACGGCAGGTGGAACGTGTGTGTCTCTGGCCTCCATCGGTCGACCAGGGCTGCTAGAAGAGACCTATCGAAACTCCACCTCCTCGTCTCATCGTCCTCACCAGCTTGGGCCTCCATAAGACGACACAACGGGAGGAGGCCTGCCTCACGTAACCTGCACATAAAAATTTTATGTTATTAAAAAGCCATGTGTACTTAATTGGGAGACCTCAAAGAGTCAACAGATACCTGGAACAGAACCGAGGGTCCACTGAAAGTAGACGTCTGGACGGTCGCGGTCGAAGTACGGGCAGATTGGCGTTCTGCACCGCAATACGGTACGAGCGGTGCTGCAGATCGATCCCTTGATCTAGCAGCTCTGGTGTCTCGTCCGCCATCCCTGCATGACATTGTCACAGTTAACACATATGACACATGCAAATAGAAAGTGAAAAAGTATACAATAATAAATTTAAGGTACAACAAGAAATGATCAAATTTAAAACATAAAGAATGTACATACAACATGTAACAGAAATATATTCAAATACAAGACTGAGATTATGAACATTACATCCGAAAGATAGGTTGAAACAACAAGTTTGTTCACTTCAGTTACAACAAAGCAAAAACCGTACATTACATAATCTTAACGAAGCTTACTACACATCACTACACGACCGAACCACGAGGCACGCGTGCACGCCTTGGCCTGGTGGGCCTAGAAGTTGTCCCTTCTCCTATTGGCGGGGTACCATCCAATCCAGATCCTGATGGCGGGGCTTCTACTGTTGTGGGCATGTCTGAGTCCTTCGGGCACTTCTTGTAAGTATGTCCCTCCTTGTCGCATTTGCTGCAACGTTTGTACCTTGCACCTGCTTCGGACTCATCCATGGCGTTTCGAATACGTCTTGTCTTCCGACGTCCAGCCTTGTCTCTGATCTTACTTGGGTCTGGAATATAGGTAGGTTGCGGTACTGTACCTGTAAAATTCCCCGCTATGCCAAAACCATAAATTTCATGTGACCATGTATGCAATATGGCTTCCTTGGTGAAATAGGGAGATACAAAAGTACGATCAAGTATTCCACACTCCGAGCTCGCTGCAATAACATGGGAACATGGTTTGTGGTAGAGTCTTGGCTTGTGGCACGTGCATGCGCAATACCCATCCTCTTTAAGTATGCATTCTTGCACAACTCTTCTTCTATATATTCCACGCTTGGCCCTATCAGCACACAAGATTTTAAATCGGTGCTCTCTAGTACCTTGAGTTATAACTCTATGCTCCTTTGCCTTCTTACGTTTTTCCTCCAGATAATTTGTCAGCATATGTCCGAAAAAAACACCTTGCACTTGCATTGATAGGACAGCGACTTGGTACCGGTCTCTGAAATATCTGCATGTTCCATGCAGGATGAACTCAACAATGGCAACCAAGGGAAGGTCTCTAACACCACGCATCACCCAGTTGTAAACTTCAGCCAAATTAGTTGTCATAATACCAAACCGCGCTTCGCCGACATCATGCAGCAAAGACCACTTCTCCTTAGGCTCATTCTCTATCCAATGCGAAAATTTTTTCACAGCAAATGCCGATCTCCTTCTGATGTTTGGACCATCTGTGGGCAGCGGTCCTAAGGACTCTGGACCATCCTCACCAACAGTTGCTGATCGGCTTGAGTGCTCTTCCATTTGCTTCGTTGTGAGCTCGTCCAACCTCCTTCAAAGCTCGTTGAATTTTTTCTCTTAATTCTGTCCGCACAGCCTCTTGAATAGATCCATCAAGCTCTTGCGCTTAAACTGCTTGTAAAAATTAGCACCCATGTGACGCATACACCACCGACTTTGAACATCTGGCCAATCTTTACCATATCCCATCTCTGCATCACCGTTCTTCAGATATTCAATTGCCCGAAGAAGGCCAGCGTGACGGTCATGAATTAGGCATACACCAGGCCTCATACCAACAATGCTAACCTTCACCTGCTTGAGAAACCAGTACCAAGTATCGGTATTCTCGCTCTCCACAAAAGCGAATGCCAGTGGTAGAACTTGATTGTTCCCATCCACGGCAATTGCTGTTAGTATCTGACCTCTGTATTTACCTGTCAGAAATGTCTCGTCAATACAGAGTACTAGACGACAATGCACAAATGCCCTGATGCAAGCACCTAGTGCAAAGAAAGCTCGTTGCAAGACCAATACTGCACGGTCATTCTCCATGGTTGGGTATGTTATAAGATTTGTACATGTCCCTGGATTTCTGGCGGCTATGCATTGAAGAAGAGATGGTAAATTATCATATGAGGCTTTGAATGTGCCAAATCTCATCTCGATAATCTTCTGTTTTGCCCTCCACGCCTTAGCATATGAAATGGTGTATTTGAATTTATCTTCGATATGCCTTATTATTGACCTTGGCTCGTATCCCAGATTATGCACAACATCTGAATACATCTCTGCAGCAATAAATGCAGATGTCATGTTTCTGTGGTACTTCTGTACACCTTCCAAGTGACAGTTGTGCTGAGTGAATATTGACACTTTCCAATAATCCTTCCACTTTCCCTTGAATGCATGCACCCTCCACGGACAACCATCGCTGGATCTCATGCACTTAACTTCATATACACACTTTGTGGACTTTGCTACCCAGAACTCTCTCTGCAGTGATACAGCCCAAAGCTTGACTGCCTCCATCAATTCTTCCTTCTCTGCGTACATCCCTCCCTCGATTACCTCATTCTCCTTATACTCCCATAGAACATGGTATCCCTCTGAAATAGCAAGTCCAGAGAAGTCTTCATTAGACCATTGCCACGGATTCACATTGCATCCTTCCTCATCAGAAGATTCATCACCCTCCACTTCCTCATTCGCCGCATCTTCGTTTTCCATTTCCTGAACAATGGAGTTGATCCTCTCGCCCTCATCTGCCAAGCCTCTCGGCTCACTGGCTTCTCCTTCTCTTTCTGGTTTCTGCACATCATGTCCCTGTTCTTCTCCTTGCTGAGCACGGTCGTTTCCCTCTTCTATTTCAGCATCAGTCCTAACCATGCTTGTACCCTCCACATCTTGCAAGGTTGCATTGTCTTTATCGTGCACCTCCATGAAAATGCTAGGTTCCCAGCCCCGCTGCAATGCATTTTCTACGTACCATTTCCATGTTTCGGTGCAATCTACCGACATCAATTCCCAGAAGCATTCTTCGTTGCCACGGTTGACTACTACATTTACTTTTATTGTGTTCACCTCTGGGTTGATATGAAATATCCTCATTAACCAGTTACACACTGACCGAAAATTTCTTTCCGCTGGCCTATCTATCCCCTTTAGTGTTGACCCAAATTTAGATAGATCTATACCATACGGCCCATATCTGACAGTGCCACTACCATGGAACAACCGAAACATCACTTTGGTTGACATATCTATTCAGAGAAAATACGATATTCGTCACATTTCAAATCATGCAATCCATTGTTTAAAGCATAGAAGAAACATCATTATTTCTAACATGAACTGCAATGCTCTAACATAATTATTTATAGATCTAATATACATACTACTCACGGATCTATCCAGAGTCAACTAAAAACTAAACAACTCTAGTGCACATTATATTTTACTAATGAATAGCAACAGACTTGTAATGTATGAGAAACTTACCTAAAAGCCGAGGTTTCAAATTGGCAGGGCTTCGCCGTTACTTCCTTCTCCTCCCTTCTCTCTTCTTTCTTTTTTTCTGAAAATTTTAGTGAATATAATGAAAATCTGAAGAGGGGGGCTGGGTATATATAGGTGGAGGTCAAAAAACGCCCACTGTGTGGGCGTTTTTTGGCGGCGAGGGGGCCGCCTGCAAAAGTGCGCGGCCGGCCTCGCCTGTTTTGCAGGCGGCCCCCTGGACAGCAAAAAAGCCCATGCAGTGGGCGTTTTTTTACTGCTCCGAGGCCCGCCCGTAAAACAGCGCGCACTTTTGCAGGCGACCCCCTCGCCAACAAAAAACGCCCACGCAGTGGGCGTTTTTTTACATCTCCGAGGCCCGCCGCAAAACAACGCGCACTTTTGTAGGCGGCCCCCTCGCCAACAAAAAACGCCCACGCAGTGGGCGTTTTTTGGCCGCCAGGTGGCCGCCCGCAAAAGCCGGCACCGGCGCCGGTCAGCCCTGTGCCACGTCACAAAAAACGCCCACACAGTAGGCGTTTTTTAAAAAACGTCCACTGTAGACGACTAGTTCTGTCATATTTTGAAACGAAAAATTAATTTTGTAAATTTTTTTTAAAAAAAATTAAAAATAAAAAAATACAATGTGCTGCGGTGACGACGCGCCGGCTCGGCCGCTCGTGGTGCTGGTGCACATCCTCCTCTGTCCTCACCCCACCGGCTCGCGCGCACATCGAACGCGGACGCTGAGGAGAAGAGGAGGAGGAGGCGCCGCCGCCGCCGCCGCCGAGGATCGACCCGTGGCTGCCTAGAGTGGCCACCCGCGCCAATACGCGGACGACATCGCTCCTGGCGCGCACGCACGTGCCCGGCATGGGAAGGAAGAGGAGGTTCGGAGAGGTGGAAAGATCAGAGCTCGGGACCCGCCTGGGTTTTCCAGCCTTGTGTTCTTCCTCCTGCTAGCTCCAATCCAACCCGAGTGATGGATGAACCAATCAGTGCAATAATGCATGCGTGGACCATTCAGCTTAACCACGCTGACCCTGACGACGGGCTTGCGCTTGGCCGCGCGCTGAACAAGTGAAAAAAGTACACCTCCAGGGCGCAGCTGGCTACCAGTCCCGTGTGTTGAGTTGTTGACCTCCGGCCGGGCTTAATTCTCTCGCCGCTGGCTTCATGCTCATGGTGAACAGCTGAATCCCAGGGCTTTGTCATCGTCAGCTGATCAGTGATCACGCAGCTGCTACTTCTTCGGGGGACCTGCTAATTGTGATCTCGTTCATAGCCTAGCTAGCTCTGCCTGTGCACTGTCATGGATCGAGACTGGCCGGTGGCGTTCCGGAACAAACGCGCACCTTGGCTTCTTCCTGCCTCCTTCTTCCTCTGAGTGATCGTATCAGTGCATGCATGCGTGGACCAGTCAACGAACTTGGCTGACCACCAGGGCCGCTGACCCTGCAGGCTACTACCAGTCTAGCACACCAGTCTGTGTGTTGACTGTTGAGTGCTGACTCGGCCTGTCTATTGGCTGGGCTCAATCTCACCTCCAAGAAAATTAATTAATTCCTCTCTACCTTGAATGATCAGTGCCTGCTGAACAAAGCTGAAAAAACCCAAAACTTCGTCATTGTCGTCAGAGCTGTACATCCTTCTTCATTAGCCTAACTCCATGACTGCAGTTGTAGAACTGAGTTGCATTGGATGTAGCGGCAAATTTTGAGATTGACGAAATCACCACAGGCACGATACTGTTGACCGGCGCATTGTTTTACCACTTAAAACTAACGTCGTTAAATCTTAGAATAAATTTAGAAAAATACGAGCATCCGTGAATAATTGTTATCGTCGTCGATGACCAATTGTTCATGGTATTTTTCAATTTGTCATCGTCGATGACCAATTGTTAAGTCTCTAGTGCCAATTCACAACTTCAGTTCGAACTTAACAGGACTCTGTTTGCTTGAGCTGTTTTCAACCTCTGTTCACTTGTGGATATTCCATGAGTTCTAGGACTTCATGAGAACTGTACATCCTCTCGGCATTTGGATGTGCGACATGGCAGCCCTTTTTTCCCTCTTTATCAACCACCTCTCCTCTTATATGGCTGGCTCTAAATACAAGTAACAACCCACAGTATGTAATAGAATATAATCATATATTTACGAACGACCCTGCAGTAGCCGCCTAGCTAGCTAGTGAAAGTGCAAAAATGTCAATATCTTCGCTTTTGATCAATTAAACTGATGTTTACTACCTGATAGCAACATCGCAGTATACCAGGGCCCTCACAGAAAAGTAACCCGGGACACGGGAAGGAAAAGCACTCACGCTACAAACACCACCTCTTAGTGTATTTAGACATATATTATATCAAGATGTACAGACGAGGGATGGGTAAAAACTCAAAACGACTTATAATTTAGAACAGATAGGGTACTAACGTGCCAAATGACAACATGGTTGCGAGAAACTCACAATGGAATACATTTCTCACACTTTGTCTTATTTGTTTGCCTCTCTTTAGTTTCATAATAAGCTCTTCAGTGATCTAATAGATCAACAACTTGCATATAATTATAATTAGTTAAGCGAGTAAATCTCGGCGGGCTTTCATGTTGCTAAGAAAAGTGAGTTTAGATTTAGTTGTTTTTTCTTAATATAAAGGACAGAGAATATAGTGTTATTTACTTCCCCTAATAACACATACAAGCATGACTAGCTTTGTCCTAAGTCAAAGTATATGCATGCGTATAAGCATTCATACTAGGTTTAAGGGTGAATATGCATCATATACTGTGTTTTTTCTAGGGAAAAAAAAAGGACATCTCAAACTGACAACACAAAAAATGTGTCTGGCTCGCGAATAGTCTGGCTGTGAATGCAAACGTGGTGACATACAGTATAAGTACGTACCTGTATGGAGAGCGCATCATGAACTCGATCAACAATCATAACATAATACAAAGGTATACATATCTTTGATATTACAAGATCAACTTTGTAATACTTTATGCAACTGTTTTTATTCGTACTATTTGTACTACTAGTATAGGTTTAAAGTGCCATATATATTCAAGACCATGTTTGCTAAAAAAAAACATATATTCAAGACCACGTGATGTCTCACTAGCTTGATTACTTTCAAGCACAACCAGCAAGAATGTATAGGGCATATATAAAGATAGAGGGGGAGATGGCTCTACTTTTCTATATCTTGCATGTAAAAAACGGTTGGCCAGTCAGCTCATGACCTATAGAATAGAATTTTGCAGGTTTCATTTGCATACCTACTACGAGAGTCGAGTGGTGCATGCATGCATCTCTCATCTCTCTGTTCATGTGTGTCCATAAACCTATCGAAACATTTATTTTCTTTGACCCGCCGCCCGCCAGGATACATCATGCTAGCTTGTGGCTGCAGAGAGGAAGCGTGTCTGTGTCTCTGCGTATTGCAGCAGCAGAGTTTTGCAGCTACAACTACATGGACATTACGATACGGAGGATCACTGTCAACATGGTTGCATCCCCCCTGAAGTACATACAGCAGAATGGAAGATTCCGTGGACTGAAATTGTCTTCTATCTAGCTGCTACAGTGTATATCTCTATCTCTATCTATCATAAGTTACTGTGGGCTGTAATAACAAAGATAAGCATTTGACTATTGTGTCTTCCATTCAACTAGTTCGTCCCAATTAATGTCCATTTATGGTTTTAACGGGTCCTTGTTTTGAAATTTGAGCCAATTAACTAATGGCGCTGGTTGCAGCTTCTTCAATCAAGTTTGATTTATTCGTAGCCTGTGCAAATGAATGTTGAACTTACAGAAACTAGCGCTGCCTCTTTCAGCCGCGAGAACATCAGACATGTAGACAAGCATATCCTTCGTTCTATTTTTTTTTTAGACAATCAGATTGTGGCATTCAGCTGTGCTGTTTCATTTCTGACAAACTTGTGAATTTTATTGCCTTCGTAAGAACTTCTGTGTCTTCTTTTGTCGAGGGAGGCTAGAGAAAGGGGTCGGAGCAGGGAGCAGCTGATGGATTCAGGCATTCAGCGCTGCTGTTTTTTTTCTCTCTCGCGATCGTATCTCCCTGATGAAAAGTCTTGCATGATCCCGGTTGATCCACAATTGAGCCAAGACTGTGACTTTGTATTCATTTTCCCTTCAAAAAATAGTCTTATATGGTAGCTAAAATGGTCTATCCATGCATACTCTGATGTCTTTGCTAGGATGCGTGTGTGCAGCTAGCTACTTAAAGTCATCTAGAAGCGGACAATGGCTGCGAGAGAAATCTAGTGAAAGGTGCATCTTTGTCATTCAGATGGTATTTCTGCAGCAATCAAGCGAAAGCAATAGCAAACCAAACCTGTCATAAACTCGAATAGTTTAATAATGCTGGCTTACTGATCAATGGCAGTAGGATCCCGCCACTGAATGAATTTGATTGTTGTGCAGACAGTAGCAGCCTCCAAAAAATAAGTACGGCTGAAATAGACCATAAATATGCAAAATAAAGTACGAGTGGAATAGTCCACATATATCTACTAATTAAGTGCATAGCAAAAGCTATAAATCTAGAAAAGAAAAAATGTCTTATGATTTGGAATGGAGTGAGTATTACTGTTTAACCACCTCTTACAGCAGCACGGTTACCAAACATATGAAGATTCTGTTGATATATAATTATATATATGCAGACAACACATGCATCTTTGCATTCAGGTGGTATTTTGCAGCTATCAAGCGAAAGCAATAGCAAACCAAAACTGTCATATACTCGAATAATTTAATAATGTTGGCTTACTGATCAATATATGGCAGTAGGATCCTGCCACCGAATCTGAGTGTCGTGTATATAGCAGCCTCTAAGTTATAAGTACAGGTGAAAGACCTGTAGGGCTGCACATATATATGTAAAACAAAGTTATCACGGTTTATGTAATATCAAAACTTTAGGCCTTTTGTTACGATGGTCCATGGCTATTTTAGGCCGATCTCCTTCGACGTTTGATGAAGCGCGTTGTATGTATGTTTGAACTCTTCTTCTTAATATAATTATACATAAATCTTCACAGTTTATTGGTCGGAAAAAATATGCACACATATCGAAGGGTGTTTTTTTTTTTGCGAGCACATATGGAAATGGAAGGGTGTGATTCAGAAGAATGCCACTAGAAAGTTTATTTACATCTTCTTATAACTTTTTCCTTAATTGAAGCAAGAAATTAAACAAAGAGCTAACTTATTTCTTAGCAACATCAAACAACAGAAAATACTACATACATATGTTGTACAATTAAACCACCTCGCGCAGCAGCACGGTTAGCAAGCAGATGTGGATTTTGTAGAAATGCATACAGTACATTTATATACAGCACATTAATAAACTGCAAAACTATATTCTACAATTAATAATCACAATATACCCCTGATGCAGTCGCAAAATAGCTAGAACTTTTTGTTAGGGAAAATAGCTAGAACTAGTATCACACAGTTAAGACGTACACAAACTTAAATGAAATTTAATCAAGAATGTATAGCTTTTGCTTTTTATTAATTTATTTCAAATGTACACCAGCATATAAGGATCTAAGTGGACAATATAGACACATTTTCTACTTTGGAGAGTGTAATGTCTCTCTTTTTCCTTTTTGAAACATGAAAGAATTTGTACACATGTAAACTAAAATGACTTGTAGACAAACTTAAAAAGGAGAACCAAAATGTGTGCTCCTTTTGACTACAAATAAATATCAATGTAATGTACATGATTATATCAGCAAGGGTAAGAATCCCTCAGGTATGATTGGAGGCATTGCGAGTCTTTCCAAACCCTAGCGTGTGTCCTTAGCATATCCTTTGCCCTGAGAGCTGCCCTGTCGCCGGCATTGACCTGTAGAACCAGTAGCAGTTTTGCCACCACACCGACGGCGAGCATCTCCTGTAGCACGGCGGGCGTCGGCGAGTGCCTGGCCACGGCGTGGAGGGCGCGCACGGCGCTCTCGGTGGCGGGTACCGACACCCGCATGACCTTCTTGCACACGACGGCCAGCCCCGCCGGGTGCGCGACCAGCTCCGACCGTCCCTCCGCGCAGCCGCAGAGGTGGTCGATGGCCACGACCGCTACCTCGGTGACGCGGCGGCCGCCCTCGTCAAGGAGCAGCTCGATCAGTGCGGCCACGGCGCCGGCTTCGACGGCCTTGACGCGGTTCCGGCCCCAGGGGCAGAGGCGGCACAGCGCGTGCAGCGCTGCCCGAACAGCCTTGGAGGACACCCGGTCCGACACCACGCGCACCACCTCCTGCACCAGGCCGGCGCTCACCGTCATGAGGCGCGCCGGCGTCATGACCGCCGTCATTGCCTTGAGGAGAAGGATGCCGTAGGTGCGCGATCGGTAGCTCGGGCTGCGCAGGACGCACGCCAGCACGTCAAGGAAGTCTCCATCACGCTCCATGATCTGGACAAGGCTCCGCTCGGACGGCTTGAGCGCGTAGAGGACACCGAGCGCGTCCTCCGCCGGCGACCTCGTAGAGGTCGGAGAATCCAGCACGACGTCATCGGCGGCGGCGTCTTGCTGGCTGCTGGCACGCTTGGATGAAGAGTGCCTGGTGACGAGCGAGGCGAGGAAGTCGACGGCGCCCGGCGTGGCCTCGACACAGCGCCTGTTGCGCTCGCTCTCGGCGACGACGGCCTTGATCTCCCTGAGCGCGGCGGCGGCCAGGCGATCCCCGCCGTGGCGTCCCTCGTCGAGGAGCGCGGCGACGCGTCCGGAGTCGAGCCGCGGGCGCGGCGTGGGGAAGCGCTCGACCTGGTGCGCGGCGCACCAGGCCTGGATGAGGCGGCGCAGCGTGTGGTTGGGCGTGGCGTCCATCTCGTCGGGCGCCAGCGCGCGGCGCGTGAAGGGGCAGGTGGCGTGGCCGTCGGTGAAGAGCCAGCGCTCGATGCTGGCGCGGTCGTAGGTGATGCCGGTGGCGAGCGTCACCGGGTCGCGCATCACCTCCAGCGAGATCGGGCAGAGGAAGTAGTGGGGAACCTCCGCCGCCGCCGAGGACGACGAGACATCCATGCTGCTTGTGCGTGTGATCGATCGCAGGAGGGAGGTTGACACGGTATCAGTTGAGAGCTTGCTTTGCGACGGGAGAGATGGACGCGGTTGCTGGCTGGAGTTGAACGAATGGAAGGAGAATAACAATGGAAGGCTCGTTTTATAGGTGAGGCGAATGGAAGGGGAAGCGAAGAAGTCGTCCCGCGGCGCGTCGATGCGTGTGGTCAGGGGTTGTAGAATTGGCGCGGTGGCGTGCGTTACTTCAAACATTTTTTTGAAGGGAGTTACTTCAAACATTTAATAATCGATTATTAACGTGCGAAAATCTTTTTTTTTTGACAACCAACGTGCGAAAATCTTTAACCTCGCTCGCATAAGTTACCTCTCCCTCGGCCTGTTTCACTCACTTTGCTCGTTATACATTTTTTTTTCACACAACTTACTCAGTACGTACGTGCCTCCCGTAACAAGTACAACGACGTAAGATTTTGGGCCAATTGGAGGACCCAACGAGGGAGCAGCATCGACGTCACCGCAGTAGCCACGTCTCGCGAGCCAGGGCGCTGCGTGCGCGCAGGAGGAGGGCCGGGCGCACAGCCTTGTTACCGCTGCCGTCTACGGAGGATGCCACGTCATTTAGATAAATTAGAAAAATAGAATTAAATAAAATAGGAAGCAGAGAATCCGCAGGATCTTCGATTGCTTAGGGGTTAAGTCTTGCAAAGACTATAAATGTAAACCCTCATGTACTTGTTTCAATCTAGAAGGTAATTGGGGTTAAACCCAATCCTAGCTCTCTTGGCTCTCCTCGCCCACGCGCCGCCGCCCCTGTGCAGCCCTAGGGCGCCGCCCCTACCCTGCGCGCAGCCTCGCGTCGCCGCCTCTCTCCGCCCTCGCTCCTGCTGCCACGTGTCGCCGGGATTTATATTTGTTATACTTGGGTATCCGGAGACCGATCGATCCTTCGGGCATCATCCATGGCCGCCGCAACCATCATGAACGCCGCCATTGTGAAGAAGGATGAGTTCGAGACCTTCGCCACCAACATCAAAAATGACCTGGAGGAGCTCTGCACCATTATCACAAGTGGAGTTTCGGGACTCATGAATTTCTTCCTGCACCAACAGAACATAGTTCAGATCGGTTCAGATCTGAACGCCGCCAACAACGTCAACATCAACGTCGACGACGACGTCACCATGCTAGATCAAAGCCTCAAGGCCAAGAAGGACGAGCTGGCATGTATTGCCGCCAACGTCATCACCATCGCCACGAGCACCAAGGATAACCACCCTCAAGGAGCCACTACCATCGACAAGGAGGACGTCAACATCGATGCCCACTACCTGCTCGATGAAATGCCCGCCCAAGCGGAACATAGCCTACCAACCGCAACCACAAGAGCAACGGCGCCGCTGCAAGCGGCTATGCTGCCTAGCGTCCTCGCCATCATCATACCAGTACCGCGCGCCAACGTCGACGCCATCGACGATGCTGTTCTGAAGAAGCAGCAGAAGGACGATCAGCTGATGCGTCAGCATGACAACAGCATGCTGTCGTTCGTCGTCCACACCAACAGCAAGGCTCCTCATCCAAGGTGATGCCAAACTCCAACATGTTTGCCAAATCAGGACAAGAGTTAAATCATATGCCACAACTACAAATTTTTCCTCCTTCAATAATAGCTTCAACAGTACCTCCAAATACAAAATTCGAGATGCCGAATTTTCTCATAACACCAACAAGAGCACAACAGCCATTCTCTACAGTGTCCTCAAAACAGATCTACTATAACAGCTATTCGGTGGTGATCATAATTAATCCGGCCCCGACAACAATGATAGCAGAAAGCTATCACATGACGTCTGAGGCAACGACTGGGATAAATATTGCAAAGAAATTATCAGCAACAATCAGATCAGCCAGCTCAGCAAACCAGAACAAGAGGTACCACTAAAATACTAAATATTATTTTTGCCCTCTACCACGATAGCAAATTCAAAGGTGCAGTCAGATGCTAACACTTGCGATACTTTCTCGTAATTTCTTCATTGCACCACTAGCAACACAATAATATTTTCTGTCATGTCCTGGAGCTACAAATTGGGCCATATTCAGCACAATGGAGGCAACAACAAACACATCTCAACTGCCGTTCGCCATGGATAATAATACAAAATATTCATTAGCGTGGCTGGCTAGCTCTATGTCCACTGCAATTAGGCAGCAACAACCAAAGAAAGATCCATGGGAGCTATGTATCTACTTCTCAGTTAAGCTAGGAGATAATCCTTCTGCAACGCCTTCAGTGAAAAAGGGAGCACCTTGCATCACCTCAACATCTCTATGGTCGATAAATCATCAACTACTGGTAGTTATCTTTCTCCAAACACCACCAACATCAAGAAACGAGTCTCGCATTTGGCCAAACACCCTTGCTAATTGTGAGTTCACTCAACACATACTGACCTTCAATACAACAACAAGCATGGCAGGCTACTACCCGAACTATACCATGCTCAACATCTACGGCCGCTCCACCCCTACGACAAGCACCTTGTCCAACAACTACATTGACACTAGCAAAGGAGCAGAACTCTACTACTTCCACGACTATGTCTACTACATCAACATCGAGTGCCTTCTTCCACAGGAGGCATGCCTGCTGGAACCAAACACGAACATGTACTTCCTCTTCAGCAACATCAACATCAACCACAATGCCAGGCACCTCTACATCATCTTCATCTACAACGATAACTACTACCTCCAATCTCGTCGCGTAGGCGTGCTGAGTGGAAAAGAGGGGAGTACTGTAACAAGTATAACAACGGCCTAGCAAATTGTGGAAGAATTTGGGCCAACCGGAGGGCCCAAGGAGAGAGCAACGTCGACATTGCCGCACCAGCCGCGTCTCGCGGGCTAGGGGCGCCGTGTGCGTGTAGGAGGAGGGTCGGGCGCGCAGCCCCGGCATTGCCGCCGCCGTCTACAAAGGATGCCATGTCATTTAGATAAATTAGGGAAATAGAATTAAATAAAATAGAAAACGGAGGATCCGCAAGATCTTCGGTTGCTTAGGAGCTAAGTCTTACAAAGACTATAAATGTAAACCACATGTACTCGTTTCAGTCAAGAAGGAAATTGGGGTTAAACCCAACCCTTTCTCTCAGCTCTTGGCTCTCCTCGCCGCCGCCGCCTCTCTCCGTCCTCGTTCCTGCTACCACGTGTTACCGGGGTTTATCTACCCTACTAATGCACCAACATAAACAACGCTATGTCCAACCCATAAAACTTCCCACGCTGAGATGGCTCTCCTCCACGCACCCCAAAATTGTACCTAGAAAAACAACTCTATACAAAATCAACCATCTAGATTTCATCTTCAGCCTTCTCTCTCCTTACTCACTCAAATCCGACGATCAGGATTGTATGTATGGTCCTCGTCATGCCTACCCATCTGCCTCTCGCGAACGAGCATGTGCACGCGACGCAGAATCAGCGGCGGCCCGCGCGGCCCTTTCCTTTTTTCATTCATGGTGCTTTCCTCTCACGTTCCTTCTCTCGGCCCCTCATCACGATGTCATCGTGGTCGCTTGAGGACGATTGCTCGGCCGCGGCACGGAGAGATCGTGGTCATCGTCGCTCCGGGATGAGCACCTGGCCGCGGCACATAGACGGTGGCGGCGGCGGCGACATTGTCGTGGTCATTGCTCGAGGACGTACGAGCACCCGACTGTGGCACAAGGTGCGTTTGTTCTTCCAGTCTTGATCTGGCTTGACGCAACAAAGCAAGGAACAACAGCCACCGGCCGAGTGACCGCACGTCGGAGATCAGGTAGCATGGAACACCAACCGCCAGCCAAGCGACTACACGTCGGAGATCAGGTATCACGGAACACCGGCTGTCGGCCAAATTCCTGCACGTCGAAGACCAGGTGCGTGCATTTTGGTGATCGGTCTTTCTAATGCTCTCTTCTAATGCAGGTGTGTCGTCAAATTCTCTTAACTCTGAACTATTCAACTTCTGAACCTGTCAGCCGCAACGTCCGCCAGTTCCTGGAATGGTAGCTGTTCTTCTGCCATATGGCCCGTGGATGCTGCACTATATGAGGTGTGTTCTTAGGTTGCTTGCTCTGAACATCTCATTAGATCTTTCAACGTGTTGTTGTGCTTGTGCCTTGTGGTTCTTAAGTTCTTGCAGTCATGGGAAATAACAGTACCATGCCTGAGACTAAATACAGTACTTACCCGTAGCCAAGATTATTCTATGTCCAAGTGTCGCATGGGAGCCAAGGCTACTGGCTTGATCCAATCTAATTAGCTAGACATTCAGTAGTCTGGTGCACGATGGCTCATGATTTTTTTTGGAAACAATGGCTCATGAAATTGAAGGTGCCCAGAACCTGGTGGCACACACCGGCTTCGTCGCTACGCTCGACACCGGCCGCTCGACGTCATCGTGCTCCGTTCGGAGATGGAGGTATATGTGCGTGCGTGGTGCGTCTGCCGGCATGTACACTCCCTGCGGCCAACATACTGCCGTCTTCCTACAGCTATATATATAGGAACCCATCATTGAACATTTGAACTAATCTTTTTTGTTTTCTGTTCCTCTCAGATTCAAATCCGTTTTCAAAATTTGAGACATACCAACAAAAGAATCATTGCAATATTTGTTTGCAGTGTTTCTTGTGTAGGATGAACAGGGAGATTAGATTAGTGCATGAGTGCATCTGAACTCTGAAGAAGAACCCTGGAACTGCATGGAGTTGGTTTTTTTTGACTATTTATTAATCTGCAAGATATGGAATTGCATGCCCTTTTAAGTCTTCCCATTCTGTTTATTTTCGGGAGCCCAACTAAGCCTATAGTGCACTTTACTCTTTTTGGCACCTCTGTAAGACCAATGATCTATTTCTCATCTTATTTCAGCAAACAGTACTGCATGGAGTTATCAAACACATGTCATATTGTGCTCATGTTCTTCATGCAAAGGTTGAAAAGTGAGTTTTCTCATCTCCAAAATTACCACCTATTTTTCTGAGCTTTGAGAATTGAACCAATGGAACATGAGTTGCAGCTTGTTTCACCTTACTACTTTGAGAGGTGCATGCTAGGAGTACAAAAAGCACCCATCATCTGATTACTTTTTGATGAAAATGAAAATAAATATGAATAATGTATTGACGACATTCACAGATGCTATGTTAGACATACGTTGCAGTCTGCAGTAAGGAAGGCAATAGGCCCAGCACCTCACAAGAGAACAATCAGATTCAAAGCCTGCAAATGTTTGTTATTCCTTCCCTCATCCATACCTTGCTCGGCTTTCTTATTAATTGCTCAGATGTTATATATAATATTTCATTCAGGTTCATTCAGCACACTCCGTAGTGGAAATTTGCTTTGCTTTCGGATTCATGTCTTGAGTCCAAGGTGGCCAACAATAGTAGCAGGTAATCTTTGTAACAGATGTCCATTCCATTTTCTATCTCACTCATTGAAAAATTGTTTATATTCTACACATTAATTTGATATTATATGGATATGATGATTTTTTATTAGTGGTGGCATTGAAAACTATGATGTTTTGTACCAAATTACTAAATTGATTTTGAAAACTTTTTGTCGCACCCAAATGCAAATATCCTTGAGCTCTTTTGCGACATATATTAGCTATTAGATAACAAACCAAATATCCTTGAGCTCTTTTGAGACATATATCGCATAGAAATGCAAGTGTCGTCTTTTGCAAAATATATACATTTTTGGAGGGCAATTGTAATATATATAATTAAGTTTGTTCAATTTATTATTTTACTAGATATCACCGTAGCGTTAGCACGGGCAATATACTAGTACATGTTATACCTCTTTTGAGTCATTTTTATCTCGACGACTTCACAGCTGTTATACCTCTTTTGAGTCATTTTTACCTCGACGTGTTCACAGCACAACGTGAACATCCATTAAAAAAACACGTGGTTCTTTGAAAAAAAAAGTAGATCATACGACACCATTTATTTATTTTCAGCAGTTAGCGTATTCTTGAGAGGGTTGCTTTGGTTAATTGCCAATTAAGTCCATTAATTACTGTAATAGGGCAAAATGGCTTAGGTTATTCAATAAGAAGTGGTTACCTTTTGGTATATACTGGTAGCAGTCTCTATAGTTACCTTGTCGGTGTTGGGGTCTCTGGAATGATGACAAGGTCCGACTGGCTGGCTGGCTGATGGCCGCCGCTGACCCCTGCTGCTGACCATGTGTTCTTCTCCAATGTCATCCTGGCCTGGCCGGATTATTGACTTTTAATTGATCCCTTCTCGTCTCCGTCCGGCATATCCTTGAATGGTCTTTTCTTCAGCTTACACTTGAAAGATTCCGTTCGCCTTGCCTTGGGCTAGGTCTCACGTGCCTTTAATTTGACGCTGCATCTGCATGCCGTATATATCCACCTCATTCTGTAATGGTTCTCTGGCCCTCCACACTGTGGAGTGCTACCTCAAAAAAAAAAAAAAATCGGGTCTCATAGTGACAAATCGTCAGCCATAATTACAAGAATGTTCTTTGGGACATCGCACGTAATGTGCGTAACACCCCCAAGGCAGCACAAACCTCAGAGCGGCCATCCCATGAGAGGTACGCGATTTAAAAACACACTGAAAACTTAACAAGTTTGAGGCCACGAATGACTGCACTTCTTCTACCACCCCTGCACAATCCGAATGAGAATATTGATCAGTCACAATCGCTTGTTGAAAGGACCTAAATGGTCTAGAGGTGGGTGAATAGGCCTGTTTGAAAATTCTAAAACTCACAAACTCGAAATGCGGAGGTCAAACACCTACCGGAACTTCCGGCGGGTTTGGATCGGAAGTTCCGAACCGGAACTTCCGGTGCAAACCGACCAGAACTTCCGGCGCCCTACTGAATTACGAAATCAGAGTGAAATGAGTTGTGATTTCGGTTTTGATTGTTACCACACCCTTCTAGATGTTGTTAGTGATGATGTCGAAATCCACGGAGCTTGGCACCTCACCGAATCGAAGATCGGGTCCTCCAACCTATGAATTTTTGGGGTAGAGAGGAAGAACACGAAGAACACAAGAACAAGGGTAGTCGATGCTATATCCTCAGCAAGACACACGATTTATACCGAGGTTCGGCAATCCCCCACAAAGGAGTTCCTACGTCCTTGTTGTTGAGGTTACCACAAAGGTTTCCTCCCTCAAACCACCACGAAGGTAAACTCGAGGTATCCACTAAGAATCAGGAGCAATATAAACACTTCGGGTTGCCCTCATAAATGAATCAATATAGGCAACCACGAAGAACGCCTAGCTAGCTAGGGTTCCAAGAACCCAAGAGTAACAAATGCAAACCAAACCGCTGAGACGAGGAAGACAAGTGCTCAAGTTGACAATCGATGCTCTCGCTCTCAAATCTCACGTCCCTAGCTCAAAACAATCAAGGATTGAAGCTTGGAAGCAAAGGGAGAGAGAGTGAGCGAGCTCAGTGGAAATTTTGGCAGAGTTTTGGCGTGGTGAATGAATGGGCAAGAGAGAGAGAAAAAGGAGGTGAGAAACAATATATATACTCAGCCTCGGAACTTCTGGTGGAACCCACCGAAACTTCTGGTTGATTTGAGATCCGACTGTTAGGGCATGAGAAAGTCAATGCTCAGATCTGGATGACCGGAACTTCTAGTCCGAGCACCAGAACTTCCGGCCGGAGGCCGGAACCTAATACTCGCACGCGGTCACCCCTGAAAAATATACTACCAGAACTTTTGGTCCTGGCACCGGAACTTCCGGTCCAGGTCGAAACTTTCGGTTCAAGGCCAGAACCCTTTTCTCGCACGCGGTCGCTCGCAAGCACAGTGCAACTGGAACTTCCAGTCATTGGACCAGAACTTCTAGTGCACCAGCTGCAAATATTTTAAGTGAATGTGAGTGCACGGTGTCTCTCAAACGCGATAGCTAAACCAACATGAGCACTTATAGACCACGTCTAGCTAGTCTAATTTACATCCATCTTGATAGTGCGGCGTTTCCTATAACTCAAATTTAAATATAAAAGTGTGAACCAATTGAGTCTAAGCGCCTTTCATCTATAGAAATTTTGGGGGTGCTTGTATCACCAGATATATTTATTTAAATCTTTCAATGGACTAACACCTGTGAATACACTTGAATAAACTTGTTAGTCCCTAATTTGATTGTCATTAATTATCCAAAACCCACTTCGGAGACGAATGTACTTACAAACTCCCCCTTTTTGGTAATTGATGACAACCAACTTAGGCTTATAATAAATTAAAAGAATTAAATCTTTTGAATCCCAAATATTATGGAGAGCTCCCCCTAAATGTATGCATAGGATTTTGAATTTCAAATCTTGAATCAAATAAAGACACCTTACGCTCCTCCTAAAATTTGTAATCCGTGGGGTGCCTAAAAAGTGTGTGCGAAAATAATAATCCGTGATGCTTATGACAAGATATATCACCAGGAGATAATAAAATGAATATGAATAGTTATGCAAGAAAGAAAAGGACTTAAAATCAACATAACCATTCTAAAAACAACAATCATCATCACAATATCAAATATAGGCTATCACAGCATGATATATCAAATAAGCATAAGTGTTTAGCCTACAACCATTCATCACATATATAGTTCAAACTTCACCACATAGTTCACCACGGAGATAGAGTTATTACAAACCGATAAAAAACTATCCTATTACATCAAGATAAAGCCTAACACTCCCTCTTTGACATCAAATTCTAAAAAGGGTAGGCACCGTGAAGCTCCAAGAACAGCAATAAGGACACTAAAAGGCATCATAGTCAAACTTAGGGTCCACGGAGTAGGAGTACCGGCTCCGACCATACGGCACTGAAGAAGAAGTGCTAGCCTGATCAGGAGGAACAGAGGTAGAAGTCCGAGTGATCTCATCAGCCTCATCAAAGAAACCACCATAGGAGCCACCCTGAGCTATGTCCGGAAGGGAAAAGCCAATAGGAAGAATAGAGCCATAAGACGGATCACCATGGGAAACAAGGCCCTCTTGAGCAGGAGATTCCTGCCCCTGTCCTGCAAAGCCCTCCTGGGTAGCAAAACCCTCAGGTGGATGAAACTCGAACTCCTGGTCAGCATGACCAAACTGTGTAGCACCACCGGTAGAGGCCCCATGCAAGACATCCCACTCCTCATAAGGGTTCCTAAAGTTATGAAGTGGAGAGGTAGGAGTAAGGTGGGCTTGTTCCTCCAGCCGGCGCATGCGGCGATCTTGCTTCCTTTGACAGTAGCAAAAGAAAGACATGAACCTGGTGAGAGCATATCGGGTAGCGTCACCAACACCACGGCCACAACCACGACCACAGCCACGGCCTGCAGGAGTGCCACGAGCAAAAGGAGCAGCATCATCACCATGTCCAGTGCCATCACCATCACCATCATCACCTCCAAGAGCAGCAGCATCATCATCATTACCATGAGCAGTCCCACTGCCACTAGCCTCAGTGGCTTTGCCTTTGCCCTTGCCCATGTGAGGGGTCAAATATTTCACGTTCCAATCAGGATGAATGATATCACACCCAAAAGAAAAGCCTGTGACTTGCTGAATAACATGCATAAGATAGGGTGCATAAGGAAAGCTCTTGTGGGAATCCATAGAGACATCTCTGATGTTGCGCCAAAGAAGATCAGTCGCACTGAATCTCTTATCAAGCCCAAAGCAAACAAGAATGATTGGAGCATGATTTAGAAGATTTGTAGAATCACCCACCTTAGGATCAATTGTAGCACGAATCAAATTGTTTAGAACATAGAATTGGGGCTTCAAATTGTGACTCATGCCATCCGCTAGCATTGGATCCTGGTACAACCCAGCTTGAATATACTCATTTCTGCCAACGCCCTGAGGAAAGTTATCATATAAGCTCAATGCCTCTCTGTCATGGTGATCAAATCCAAGAAGCCTAGAGAAGTGAAGATAAGAGCATCGATAGTGCAGTCCTTCAGTCATCCAATGAAGAACCTTATTCTACTCATCCATCCACAAAGTAGCCCAGAACTAGCAGATAATCTCAGTATTCCAACTTTGTTTGAAGGTCATAAGTGGTAGAATGCGCCACGCCTGGAGCTTAGCAATCAAGGCATTGATCTGAGGATGATTGTGACCTTCCAAGGAGGCAAGGGTAGGAGCCTTGTGATGTATGATAGGGGTAGTAAGGCCCCTTGGGCTGTCCTTCATGCAAACAGACGCATAATAATCTCTATGAAATTGAGACCAAAAGCGATAATCCACAGCCTCATATTTGGTCCACTAAAAAGGATTCTCTTTTCTCATGGAATGGACATCCCTTGATTGTTCCTTATAATTGATGGCCCGCATTGGAACCATAGCATCAGGATCATGAGGCCGATGCAGGCGAGCAGTCCTATTGGTTGGATGATGATTAAGCTGACGCCCGGCTGTTGCCAAACCAATACAGACAGGGGAGTTGCGAACCACCTTAGGATCAATTGCACGCCCCTCAATGTCAAGCGGTGACTGAGGAACTGCCTCATAGACTTGGTCTCGATGAGGAAGAGGAGGACATAGCCTTGAAGTTGCACAATAAGCATTCCGAAAGCATGTATAGACTAAAAGAGACTAGCATGTGCAAGGAATCGACCCAAAAAGAAGAACATTCAGAGAGCGGGCACAAAATCCTGGTACCTTGTTCCTCGGAGAGAAGGGGCCAAAACTGCGTGTGCCGAGACCTCCCGGCGAGCACCAACATGCACCACATGATCTTCACGGCGAGGGCAAGCACCCTCTCAAAGGGTTTTGAGAATGGATGGAGGGGGAGGGAGATCGGGGCAGAGGGGCGGCGGGCGGCGGCGTCGGCTCTGAGCGAGTCGGGCTGGCGGGTCGGGTGGGCAGGAAAAAAGTGAAAAGATAAGAGAGAA
The DNA here is from genome assembly GCA_023333625.1 of Bothriochloa decipiens. Classification (NCBI taxonomy): domain Eukaryota; kingdom Viridiplantae; phylum Streptophyta; class Magnoliopsida; order Poales; family Poaceae; genus Bothriochloa; species Bothriochloa decipiens. Next base: position 35,442,071 of record CM041645.1, read on the forward strand.
TTATTTTTTATTTTACCATGCGGCCCCGTTACCGTGGTCATTTGGCTAATCGGAAGTTTCGGTGAGGAAGCCGGAAGTTCCAGTCCGTTAGGTCAACGCCAGATCTAGACTGAAATTTGAAAAAGGAAGGACCAGGCACCAGCCGAAACTTCCGGTCCGATCGACCGGAACTTCCAATAGAGGTGGAAGTTCCGCCCAACGACCGGAACAAAATACTGACGCGCGGATGCACATGATGAACAGAGGCCGAAACTTCTGGCCATTGCTACCAGAACTTCTGGTAAGTCAAATTTCAGCCACAGCAGTTCTAAGAGTGGTGAACTATATGAGAAACTCCAACCACTCAAAAATATGTCCAGATTTTAGAGAATCATCACATAGCAATGGGCACATATTTGAGATGTAAAATAAGATTTTGAAATTAGTACGCAATATTTTGGCAATGAATTTTATGCAATATATTAAATCAAACAAGGTGTGCTAGATGTCATTCCACGTTACGAGAATCAACGATATTGAGCTCACGCCTCAAAGCACAAAATCTCGACTCATCTAGAGGCTTTGTGAAGATATCGGCTAGCTGTTTTTCAGTTCTCACATGTTGAACAACGATATCTCCTTTGGCTTGGTGATCTCTAAGAAAGTGATGACGGATGTCTATGTGTTTTGTACGGGAATGGTTTATGGGGTTATCGGCTAGCTTGATTGCACCCTCATTGTCACATAAGAGTGGAATCTTGGATAGGTTGTAACCAAAGTCTCTCAAGGTTTGCTTCATCCAAAGTAATTGGGCACAACAAGAGCCGACCGCCACATACTCGGCTTCAGCGGTGGATAGGGCAATGGAGTTTTGTTTCTTAAAACTCCAAGACACCAAAGACCTACCAAGAAATTGGCAAGTCCCGGATGTACTCTTTCTCTCTACCTTGAAACCGGCATAATCCGAATCGGAATAACCAAGTACAGTGAAAGATGAGCCCTTAGGATACCATAAGCCAAGATTAGGTGTGAGCACCAAATACCGAAAAATTCTCTTAACGGCCATGAGATGACATTCTTTTGGATTAGATTGAAATCTTGCACACATGCACACACTAAGCATAATATCGAGCCTAGATGCACAAAGGTAAAGCAATGAGCCAATCATGGAACGATATACCTTTTGATCAATGGCTTTACCATCTTGGTCGAGGTCAAGATGTCCCGTAGTAGGCATTGGTGTGTTGATGGGTTTGGCCTTGTCCATGCCAAACTTCTTCAACATATCATGGGTATACTTGGTTTGGCAAATGAATGTTCCTTCCTTGAGTTGCTTTATTTGAAAATCGAGGAAGAAGGTCAATTCCCCTATCATGGACATCTCAAACCTTTTGGTCATAATCCTACTAAATTGCTTACAAAGCTCATCATTAGTACTACCAAATATTATGTCATCGACATATATTTGGCAAATAAAAATATCACCATTAACTTTGCGAGTAAATAAAGTAGGGGCTTGCTTGAGTAGGAAGTCCTTGAGACAATCATACCAAGCTCTAGGGGCTTGCTTGAGCCCATAGAGCACTTTGTGAAGCTTGTAGACGTGGTTGGGATAATGTGGATCTTCAAAACCCGGTGGTTGTTCAACATACACTACTTCGGAGAGGGCTCCGTTCAGGAATGTACTTTTCACGTCCATTTGAAACAACTTGAAATCATGGTAAGCAGCAAAGGCAAGTAATATACGAATAGATTCAAGCCTAGCTACCGGTGCATATGTTTCCCCAAAATCCAAACCTTCAATTTGGGTGTAACCTTGAAAAACCAATCGTGCCTTGTTCCTTGTGACCGCGCCATACTCATCTTCTTTGTTGCGGAAGACCCACTTGGTACCTATCACATTTTGCTTGGGCCTTTCCACCAAGGACCAGACTTCATTCCAGGTGAAGTTTTCCAACTCCTCTTGCATAGCCACCACCCAATCCTCATCTTGCAAGGCATCCTGCACCTTAAGAGGTAACATAGAGGAAACAAAAGAGTAATGCTCACAAAAAGATGCTAAACGAAAACGTCTCATCACTCCACTACGTATGTCTCCTATCACATTTTCAATGGGATGGTTCCGTTTAATGGATTGACGAGCTCTTGGGTGAGGTTCTGTTGTTCTTCTTTGAATTGGGCCATCATCTTCACTATCATAGTCAATGACGGTTGGAAAAACTCCATCAAGAGTTCCCCCTTGATCATCATCTTGGTTGTTTTCTTCAACTTGTGGTGGATTTTGATTTGCTTGTTCTCTTGAATCATGACCATCTCTTGATGTGGAAGCATCACCATGGGCATCGGTTGACCCATGATGCATGTATGGGTCATGATGGACTTGCACTTGTGTATAATCATCATCATCATCTTGTTCAATGGGTTTTACTTCACCGGTTGCAAGCTTCTTTATCACTTTGTGAGACGGCTCCTCTTTACCTACAATGTCCATATTGACTTGCTCCTTTTGAGAGCCGTCGGATTCATCAAAAGTCATGTCTACCGTTATTTCAGTAAGACCGGTGGTCTTATTGAAAACACGATATCCATGTTCGTTAGTACCATAACCAAGAAGAAAACCTTCATCAACCTTCGGTTCAAACTTAGATCTTTTGGATTTCTTTCTAAGTATGAAACACTTGCATCCAAAAACTCTAAAGTAATCAACCTTAGGTTTTTTACCGATGAGTAGTTCGTAGGCGGTTTTGTTCATAATCTTGTGAAGATATAAGCGGTTGATTACATGACATGCCGTGTTGACCGCCTTCGCCCAATAATCCTTCTCCGAAATCTTGTACTCATCCAACATTTCTCTTGCAGTTTCTATGAGCGTTCGGTTCTTTCTCTCCACAACCCCATTTTGTTGGGGAGTGTAGGGAACCAAAAACTCATGCTTGATCCCTTCTTCATCAAGAAACTTCTCAATGTTGGTGTTCTTGAACTCCGTCCTGTTATCACTTCTCACTCTCTTTATCTTCATATCAAACTCATTTTGAGCTTTTCTTGCAAACTTCTTGAAGATTTCTTAGGTTTTACTCTTATCTTTCAAAAAGAACACCCAAGTGAAGCGAGAATAATCATCAACAATTACAAAACCATATTTGTTACCTCCAATGCTTATGTAAGCATTGGGTCCGAATAAATCCATATGCAGTAACTCAAGTGGTCTTGAAGTTGACACAACGTTCTTTGCGGGATGTTTGGCTCCAACTTGTTTCCCCGCTTGACATGCACTGCAAATCCTGTCTTTCTTAAAAGAAACATTTGTTAGTCCAAGAATGTTTTGTCCTCTTTGAAGGTTGGCCAAGTTCCTCATCCCAACATGAGCGTTGATGCCACAACCAACCCATGCTAGATTTTGCCACTAAACAAGTCTCAGACCCCACTCTACTAGCTGTGAAATCAACTAGATAGAGCTTGCCCTTTAGTTGACCTGTAAAGACAATAGAGGAATCCACCCTTCTAGATATTTCCACACCCTTATCCGTAAAGAGACAATTGTAACCCATCTCACAAAGTTGTGAAACGGACAACAAATTATATCCCAACGAATCCACAAGTAATACATTTGAAATTGAATTATCATTTGATATAGCAATTTTACCCAAACCAAGGATTTCTCCTTTGCTATTGTCACCAAATGTGATTCCTTCACCCATGCTTTCACTTGGTTGGAAGGAGTCAAACATTTTCTTCGCTCCGGTCATATGATTAGTGAATCCACTATCTAGCACCTAACATGGTCCACCGGAGGAGTATTCCTACAAAATAGAATTAAGCCTTTGTTTTAGGAACCCAATTAGAATTGGGTCCTAGGGGTTAGATACATAAGATCTAGGCACCCAAACACTCCTCAAGATTTGCCTCTTCTTGAGAGCACCCATATACTTTACAATAATTTTACCATCCTTATCCCAACAACACAAATAATCATAAAAGTTGTTCCTTGAGATAGGCACTTGTTGCTTGGGAGCCTTCACTTCCTTCTTCTTGATATTCTTGTTGTTGGAGGAGGTGATAGGAGAAACCTCAACATTGTTAACCTTGTTGATGAGATCAACAAGAGGCACGCTCTTATTGAACTTCACACAAGGCACACCATTTACCATGTTTCTCCCGTTGGCCTTACCATCATATCTGTTGTAGCCGAGGCCATCCTTTATATGTGGATGCCTAGGTGCCTTGTAGATTATGGTTGGTTGCTTATCCTTGCTCTTGCAACCAATGTCCACAATGGCTTTCAACCTAAGAATATCCTTGTCCTTCTTCTCTAGCTCAACAAGGTTAGTAGCACAAGCATTTATATCAACATTATTGCATCTTTCATATCCTTCACTAGTTGAAGCAATTGAGTCCTTAGAAGAAGTAGAAGTGCTCTTCCAAAGAGTGTCATAGTTTACCTCAAGCTCATGATATTTATTTGTCAAGCTTGTGAGGTTTTCTTGAGATAAACTATAATTATCCTTTAGACTAGCCAAAGGGTCATTTAGTGAAGAATGTTCCTTAGTCAATCGCTCATGTGAGTCCTTGGCCAAAGATAATTCTACACTTAACTTCTCAACCTTCTCTTTTTCTTTGGTAAGACATGCCTCTAGCCCTTGGTTCTTCTCCCTTTCCACTAGGAGCATTTCACTTTGCGACTCTAAGCATGTTTCATGCTCATCTATGGTGTACATTAATTTTAAGATTTTAGAGACAGCTTCTTTTCCATATTTCTTAATGATTTTGATAGCATAGTTTTCATCAAATTCATCTTTATCATCACATTCATCATTAGAGTGTGTGGAGGTGTGGGATGATACCTTTGCCTCCTTTGCCATAAGACAAGTGGGAGGGACATCTTCATCGTTGGAGAGGTTGGCGAAGAGCTTAGGTGATGAAGAAGTGTTAGTGAAGAATGATGTCGATGAAGAGGATGTCTCATGTATAGCAATTGTAGCTACACTCTTCTTCTCATTGTCATCATCTTCATCACTATCATCATCAGATTGCCATTCTTCACCTATGTGTGCTTCACCTCTCTTCTTGTTCTTGTACTTCTTGTCACCTTCTTTGTTGTACCTTGACTTCTTGCCTTTGTTTGGACAATCCACAGCAAGGTGACCGGCCAAACCACATTCATAGCAAAATCTCTTCTTGTACACCTTGTTTCCACCACCACTCCTCATCTTTCCCTTCTTGTTTATCAAGAACCTTGCATAATTCTTCACCATGAGAGCTTGTTCTTCATCAAGTTCTTCTTCAATGTCATTATGCTTATGACCACAACATCCTTTGTTGCAATGACTTGATTCACTTGCATGGGATGCGGCAAGGGCAATGTTTCTCTTTTGACTAAGTCTTTCTGGTCTCATCATCTAGAACCTCATGATGCATGATCTTCGCAATCATCTCTTGTGTTGTCATGGTGGTGTAGTTTTCTCTTTCCATTATCACGGAAGCTAGAATTCTATTCTTGTCTCTATATATTCTACATAGCTCTCTTGCCACAGCTTGTTCATCCCATCTATCACATCCAAGAGCTCTTACTCTATTGACCAAAGTCATGAATCTATCATACATTGCCTTTGTTGTTTCTCCTTCCATCACTTGGAAATTCTCAATTTTGTTTTGGAGAAGCTCAATGTTTCCTATTCTCACACTCTTGTCACCTTCAAATGATATTTTCAAGGTTTTCCAAATTTGCTTTGCATTCACCATACCATTTACCTTGTTGTTATCTTCCAGAGTGAGACATTGCAAGATCAAGGTTGCCGCCATGGCATTGAGTTGAAAGTCCAACTCATCTTCGGGTGTCCACTCTTTGGGATCTACGAGAATGTTCACACCAATTTTAACCGCTTGCCAACATCTTGCGGCTATAAGATGCAACTTCATCCTATGAGCCCAATCAGTGTATCTTACTCGATCAAAAGGAGGTGGCTTACCAGGGTTGACCATTGATATGTGAGTGTTGTTCTTGCTTGTCCCTTCATAGATATAGCTTGCTCTTGTATAGCTTTTTGGTGTCTTGTTTCCATCTTCACCTTCATTCTTCTTCTCTTTGCTAGTTGCTTCATCACTTCTCTTGTCAATAATCTCCTTTATCTTGTCTAGTTGCTCTTGCATCTTGTTCATTTGCTCTTCTTGTTGCTTTTGCATCGTGATGGTGAGCTATGCTGCTACTTGTGCGGCTATTTCCTTCAATTGTGCATCATCCAACTTGGCCATTGTTACACCTCACGCGGTGAAGCATTGAACTGAGGGACCATGGTTTTGATACCACTTGAAAGGACCTAAATGGCCTAGAGGGGGTGAATAGGCCTGTTTGAAAATCTTGAAACTCACAAACTTGAAATGCGGAAGTTAAATACCTACCGGAACTTCCGGTGGGTTTGGAATGAAAGTTCCGGTGACCGGAACTTTCGGTGAAAACCGACCAGAACTTCCAGTGCCCTACTGAGTTACGAAATTAGAGTGAAATGAGTTGTGATTTTGGTTTTGATTGTTACCACACCCTCCTAGATGTTGTTGGTGATGATGTCAAATCCACGGAGCTTGGCACCTCACTGAATCGAAGATCGGGTCCTCCAACCTATGAATTTTTAGGGTAGAGAGGAAGAACATGAAGAACACAAGAACAAGGGTAGTCGATGCTACCTCCTCAGCAAGACACATGATTTATACCGAGGTTCGGCAATCCTCACAAAGGAGTTCCTACGTCCTCATTGTTGAGGTTACCACAAAGGTTTCCTCCCTCAAGCCACCACGAAGGTAAACTTGAGGTATCCACTAAGAATCAGGGGTAATACAAACACTTCGGGTTGCCCTCACAAATGAATCAACACAGGCAGCCACGAAGAATGCCTAGCCGGCTAGGGTTCCAAGAACCCAAGAGTAACAAATGCAAACCAAACCGGCGAGACGAGGAAGACAAGTGCTCAAGTAGACAATCGATGCTCTCGCTCTCAAATCTCACGTCCTTAGTTCAAAACAATCGAGGATTGAAGCTTGCAAGCAAAGGGGGAGAGAGAGTGGCCGAGCTCAGTGGAAATTTTGGCAAAGTTTTGGCGTGGTGAATGAATGGGCAAGAGAGAGAAAAAGAAGGTGAGAAACAATATATTTACTCAGCCCCTCAGATGCACTATCGGAACTTCTGGTGGAACCCACCAAAACTTTCGGTTGATTCGAGATCACACCGTTAGGACATGAGAAAGTCAATGCTCAGATATGGATGACCGGAACTTCTGGTCCGAGCACCGAAACTTCCGGTGAGACTGGAACTTCCGGCCAGAGGCCGGAACCTAATACTCGCACGCGGTCGCCCCTGAAAAATGTACTACTGAAACTTCTAGTCCTGGCACCGGAACTTCCGGTTCAAGGCCGGAACCCTTTTCTCGCACGCGGTCGCTCGCGAGCACAGTGCAACCGAAACTTTCAGTCGTTGGACCAGAACTTTCGGTGCACCAGCTGCAAACATTTTAAGTGAATGTGAGTGCACGGTGTCTCTCAAACGCGATAGCTAAATCAACATGAGCACTTATAGACCATGTCTAGCTAGTCTAATTTGCATCCCTCTTGATAGTGCGGCGTTTCCTATAACTCAAATTTTATATAAAAGTGTGAACCAATTGAGTCGAAGCGCCTTTCATCCATAGAAATTTTGGGGGTGCTTGTATCACCAGATATATTTATTTAAATCTTTCAATGGACTAACACCTGTGAATACACTTGAATAAACTTGTTAGTCCCTAATTTGATTGTCATTAATTATCCAAAATCCACTTCGGAGGCGAATGCACATACACTTGTCGTTGCACCATGGACGCATCGATCCTTCTCTAGGATAAGATTTTGTCATGCCTGCAGTGAAGATTTTGGCATCACTCTTCAAATGACACAATGTGTGAGGAATGGAGCATCACTAGTGGATCCTATGTGATATTAATAAAAGGCCTCCATGTCTACCCTCCATTAAAAAATACAGATAACACTGGTGCAACTACATTCATCGATCTCCACTTTTCCCGTGCTAGCACAGGTAGTTGCATTGTGCTCAGTGATGCTTCAACATTCTCTCTCTATTTTAGGCACCACTATAGCCCCATATTGTGGAAGGCCTAAAAACACAAGCAAAAGTTGGACAATCTACCAATCGAGCTATTCTCACGTACGCTTCTACATACTACTAGGAATCTCTTTAAAAGTTAGCATATCCTATCATATTTACAAATTGTGATTTCTAGCTTTTCAAGATGCATTGGTTTTGCTACGCATCTAATATCTATTATGTCTAGATATACAGTAAAAGCTATGAATATAAGAAAACTAGAACTTCATATAAGAAAGAATGGAGTATTACATACAGTATATAATTCTTTGATAAGAAAGTCCTTATTTTCTAAGATTCCTAAAGAGTAACCAATAGTTATTACTAGCCTTCAAATTTTAATATTCTCTTGAGGTTAACAATGCTTGTATATCTTACTTGAAGCCCCTAATGTCGTTCTTGAGTGTGCAGTCTACAACCTAAAAATCCAAACTTTTAATAAAACTAAAAATATTAGTTTTCAAATAAAACATACAAACACAAGAGTTACAACTTAATTTTAGTATAAAAATAGTAGCAACTAATAAATCAAAATTTGAAGGTCAAAACCTATATTCACAATGTTATGAGACATGGATTACAATAAGAACCACCATAAATGCTATCGTTCAACTAAATGTACTGAAGAAACCTGGAGGTACCATGAAAAGGTGATAAAAACTATGAATTTAGGGAAAAGAACATAATCACTGATAAATTTATCATGACTTTGTAGAAACTATAGAGTAATGTGTGTGAGAGAGTGCTAAGATAAACATTTTCTACTAGTTTACGATATTAAACGCAAATTTTCTAATGTTCACATGGGGGATGGACTTGTATATCTATATCTCTTATAGTGCAAGACCTCACTAGCAATTCTCTTGCCATATAAAGTATCCACATTAATATCCACTAAAACATCTCACTATTTATTATCTTGACATGAGCAAAACCTACTAGCAATTCTCTCACCATGCAAAGTGTCCACATTAACATTCACTAGAACATCCCACTATCTACTGTCTTGACATGCAAACCACCATAGCTGCCCACTAGCACAAGCAAATTTTGATATCCATGCTAGCGAGACACATCATCCATTAACAAATATGATGTCCACATCAATGTGCCACGCTATCCACTAATATTAGTTTGTAATAGTTGATCCCTTCTTAAGAATTGTATGAATAGTCTAATTTTATTTTAAATCAGTAGTTTCTGCAGCAACGCACGGGTATCTACCTAGTAACCCATTATTTACAAGTAAGCATCTATGTGCATTAATTATTTTTTTACTCCATGTATTTAATATAAGACATTTTGACATTTATAGATATGTAGTTTATGTGATGTCTACATATGTAGTAAAAATAATATATGTATATATATATTGATGACAAATCTGATCTGTGCCAACACACCAGCGGGCCTTGGATGCCCAAAGAGGTTGATTGATCAACCTACAACACAGCAAGAGCATAGCGTAACTGGCCAAACCGATCTAGAGATCAATAGGGCCGATGTAGAGCTCGATCTTGGCTGAAAAGGCTCCCGAACCACCTCCGAAAGGATCTATCAGGAGGAAGCACGTGGAGGATCTCCTAGGACCAGCAAGGCCGCCTAGGATGCCAACAGATCTCATGGAGAGAGGTGCCAGACAGCAAGTAGAGGGGTTGAGGATAACATATTGGGGTAAAGAAGATAATTGTGTTGTATGTTTGATAATTGATTGGATGGGATCAATCGGCCATGATCCTCTCATATATATAGAGAGGGGTGGTCTTATCCCAATAGGAAACATCTCCAAAGCCTAATCTCCAAGTTTTCCATCTCCAAAAGTTACCAAAAACCGACTTAGAAACAAGCCGGTTCGAAACAGACCCATCGGAAGTTCCACCGGAAGTTCCGGTCTCGAATCGGAAGTCCTTGCGCGCATGCGCACACCCAATTTCAACCAACTACCGAAGTTTCGGTCCTCGGACCGGAAGTTTCATTAGAAGTTCTGGTAGTTCAGGCATTCTTTAATCGAAGCACAATTAATTCATCCGGACTCAACGAGAGGAACACAATGATAAAGTCCTTTCTTGATTTTGAGCACTTTGGTCAAGTCAGCTTAGCCGACTCCAGCTGGTTCAACAAACAAAATACCATTTTCTTTGTTCAAACGTCAAACGTGATGATCCGAGTATGCTCTCTGGTCTTCTTGATGTAAGAAACATGATGACAAAGCATATTATGCTCTCTTGGATAATTTTTGAGTGTCAACATATGCCCCCTTGTTTTCAGGCGAATGATGCATTGAACCTAAAAACACCTATCGAAACACAACTAACCAGCAACAATACCCATCACATTGACTGGTCAGTGTCTAAGGGCAATGTATACATCAGCCATTTTTGTTCTAAGGGTGATACGTGTATCTGCCATTGCCGAATTTACTTATATGATAATATTGAGTCGATTGTCAACCGACTGCACATCACCACGCTCTAGAGAAAGTTCATGATCAACTTCATCAGGTACCTCAGAAGCCTCCATGCCCATCATGGCAGCCATAGTAGTGGAAAGTCTTTTGAAGGATCCTTAAGAGCATTAGAACCTGCAAGAATCGACTTGATCATCTTAGGAAACACTGCAGCCGATTCAAAGCTTGTTGAGGCACAAATAGCAGTAACAGTCGGCTTAGCCGACTCCTGGTCGGGTTGGCTAGAAGCAGCAGGACAGGCCGGCTTAGCCGATTTTACATTGACAGTCAGCTTAGCCGACTTGCCGGCTCAACATGGGCAGTGGCCGCTTTGATGATCTTTGGTAGAGATTCTTGGGGATTTTCGGGTGGAACTTGATTTTTCATGATCCTAAGAGCTTCTCTCTTTAGTCTTGTGTTTCAGGCACATAGTAACTTCCACTTCTAAGTTTTATCCAATCCTTGTGGAGACCATTTGGGTCAAGTATATCTTGGATCTCTTGGCGGCTTCTCTTTCTTCTTTTTAGCTCCAGCAATCTTCTCAAGATCTTCGTCTTTCTTCTTTGCTAGATCTTCCCCACAATCACAATTGGCTTATTGTCTTCAATAATGGGGATGATCATCGAAAAAATTGTAATGCAAGGCGATGAGATAGCTCACAAATGAGAACTTGGTGGTGGAGTCGTAACCAACTACTTGTTGTCTTATCTTCATGCTTTGGTGGTGTAGACTCTCTTTTTTTATGGGCCGATTCTCGGAATCAACGTTTTGTTTTTTGTACTTTGCCAAATGTTGATCAAAAGTACAAAGTGGCTTGACCACCGACTTCTCACTTTTCTCTTTGACTTTCCAAACTCCAACTTCTGTCTTGCACTGAATGAATGTACATAAAACCTAAACATCAGAAGAAGTGGAGCTGTTGGAAGTCTAGAAATTGACTAGGCCGGCTTGGATAGTCGGCTTAGCCGATTTGTCTAGAACAATGTTGGAATCGGCAAGGCCGACTAGCCGATTAGGCTGACCCGGCTTAGCCGACTGTGGCAGTCGGCTTAGCTGGCTCTGGCTGGACAGAGCTGGAATCAGCTTGGCCGACTATGGAAGTCGGCCTAGCTGATTCAGTGACCTAGCATGGCCGACTGAGGCAGTTGGCTTAGTCGGCTCTGGCTGGACAAAGCTAGAATTGGCGTGGCCGACTAGTGAAATTGGCCTAGCCATCCTCTGTCATGATGATTGCACTCAATTATAACCCCGCCAACATTAGTATAGAATATACCAAAAACAATATAGATAGGAGTTTTAAACTAACAAATTCTATAGTTTTGGTGTACACACTTGTTTTGCAGGTCATACATGAAAATACATAATATTGGGCCAACAATGAAGGAAAATAACAATATTTCACACATCTCATTTCTTGGCCCAAGGCAAAACAAGGAGAAATAGAAGAGAAAGGCCAAATTAGGACGTGTCAGCCCAAAACAACACCAAAGGCCAGGTCCAGATGCAGCCCAGAGCTAACCGACCAAAGATGGGCACCAGAGCCACTCTTGGTGTGCCGGCCGGGGCACCGACTGAGCGGCTGGGCCAGATCTTTGGTGAGGAGGTACATTCAATGCTGGGGGCTGGCGGTGCAGGAGTGTTTTGGTCATTTTGGCTCCAAAACTGACCTGCTCACTCACTATTTAAGGAGAGGCTCTCCACCTCCATTCGATATCAAATATCAATTCATATCATACACACTCTATTCTTCTTTCTCTTCACACACATTCTAGCATAGTATACAAGAGGGATAGTAGAGCCACTACCTAGCTTCTAGCTAGACTAAGTAGGGAGTGAGTGAGATCAAGCTAGCTGAAACGACCTCGATTTTCATGAAAGGAAATCCACAGAGCCTAAGTGTAATATGACCATTTAAATCACATTACCCGGTAACAGTTGAATACCATAATCCATACATCGAACAAAAGAGTGCAATAGAGAGGTTTATAATAACTTATTACATCACCACTTGGCTAAATCAGAGTTCATGCAGCATAACAATAAAAGCTTAAGGTGCGGAAGCTATCATCTTCGATCCAACTTGAGCATAGGCATGAAACCCTCATTCGTTGTACTATCCAGAAGAGTAATCACTCCTTGAACCTGAAACCAAATTTTCAGTATGATTTGTATTGGCCACACTGCCACCCTATGCATTGCTTTGTGGAAGTTGGATGCAAAAAGGATATATCAAAAGGAACCTATAAGGCTAGGGTTTTTCCTATGCATAAATCAGGTATATAAATAATAATATATTTATCAAGTTTTAAACACATTCCCAATCCCATCATCCATCACCATCCATATCTGTAGCACCATCCCTACTCCACCACACAATCTCAGACTCAAGTTGACAAGCCAACTCCCTCTCGACTTGTCTTAGCGGCCCGCAACCTCAACCTGGCTCACGACCAGAAAATCACACTCTGGGGAAGGTAGAACACTCCACTCACTAGTCCGGTGCATCCTCCTAAGGAAAGGTCCATAGCCAACGAATTGGCTTATGTATCGATCGATCAATCATACACTCTGCAGAGGTTTCACTAATCCACTAGATAACCATCATCGGTGCTTGCAATCACCTAGGCAGATTTCGGGCGCCTACTGCCATAGAACGATGCCACTCTTCCATACAGCTCTAAATCACTGAAACTATGAAGAGAGCATGTATCCGCTCTTGTAGAGGATGCCATGCCATGTACCCACTCTCGAAGGGGGTGCCATGATCGTCTCGGTAGGGTGTTAGCCCCATCTCATGCATATACCTTCCTAGCACTACTCGCCTAGCAGTAGTGGCATCTATCTATCCAGCGGTTCGGTCATCTCCCCACATGGAGAGCGAGTGAAAAGAAAGAGATTCCTAAGGTCCGGATACCAGCGCAGCAGTTCCTAAGTGTGACCAAACTGGGGTATCTTCATCAGGGTTTATCTTTAATGTGCTACCATGGCACCTTCATCCCGGGCTCCACCTCTCAGAGGATCACACCCAAAGACTACCATCACATCTCAGTTAGCCCGCCATAGGCTCCTCTCATGGGAATGTCCAGATCCATTCCCTAGCAAAACTCGCTCCAAAAGCTCATCATAGATCTCGGCTCGATCGACTCAACCCTCACCCTACTCCCTGCCATAAGCTCCACCCCAAACCCAGATATAGCATCATCAACTCACATGCCCATCTGTTCCATCAACTCACACATCACCAGCCTGGCACCCTCCAGGCCTTCCCGGGGTTCATCACGTCGCATCAAAATATAAGCGAGTGAAGTATATATATATAATTATAGTAGATAAGCAAGCGGCTAACATAACAGCGGGTAAGCAGGTGAAAGATTACAACAAGGTAGGGCTCATCAAGTAATAGTCTATCATGCAATCCTAGCACAGGCAAATCATTATAGCAACAGGAATTAAGGCACTAGCCATACTACATTTGCCATGCGTAATGGGATCTACGAGGTTGGGTGAGGTGTGGCACCTTCACTGACATAGCTGTCGGACTTCTCCTGGTAGTCACTGTCGTCAGACTTGTCCTCGCTCGAGCCTGAAACGAGAATTAATGATCATGGAAGCAACCCCTATAGATTAGCATAAAGAACAAATGCCAAATAGAAGATCCAAATGCACTCAAACATAGCTTAGATAGATAGGGCTCAATTTATAGAAAATTTGAATATGTGGATCGCATTTTTCGGAGCTCGTATGAATTAGTTATGAATTTTCAAAGATTTAACCATTTTCTGAAAAAGAAAAAGGGTGGATTTTTCTGGTGCTAACACGTGGCAGCTTCTGATTGGGCCACGTGTCACGCGCGGGTCAACTGGGTCAACACAGCGGCTGACGTGGCTGGATGACATCATGCTGACATCATCGATGAAGGTCAACGGTCAACTGACAGGTGGGGGCCCACATGACGTCACTGCTGACGTCATCACTGACTGGTGGGTCCAGGTTCGGCTCATGGCTCGGCTCATGGCTCATGGCTCGGCTCACGGCTCATGGCTCGGCTCGGTCCTTGGTGAACCGACGCTCGTGGGGTCCACTGGTCAGCGACTCGGATCCACATGCACCGGGTTCACTTGATCTGAGTCTGAGTCCATACGGTCCACTGACCGGTTCATGGTGCACTGGCTTCTCTTGGTCCAACTGTTAGCGACATGGTTCACGTGGACCACGTCCATCTCCTGGTCCACCAGCTCATCCCATTCCTCCTTCTCCTTTGGCCCGACGGCACAGCTCACCGACGACAAGGGAAACTCCGATTCCCGGCGCCACGGTGGTCCTCCAGCACCATTAACCTGCCCATCGGCTTTAGGACTCCATGGTGAACGCGATGATGGGCTTCAAGGCGACGGCTTGGCCTCCGATGATGAACTCCACGGTGGACGGCAGCTCGGTGGCGACGGCGCTCGGTGTACACTTCACACCGAGTTATCTTGAGTCCAATTGGGGCCACGGTTGCGCGATTGAGGTCTCGTAGCGCCTGCCCGAAGCACCGGCGATGACCAAAAGCCACGACGGAGTCCGCGTGGGCAACTACTCCCACGGCGGGGCTCCGTGGATCCTCGGTGCATGGCAACGACGATCAGGGAGGGTCCACGGCCTCCATCACCTTGTCCAATCGACGCAGCATGCCATGGCAGAGCTCCTCGGCCTCTTCTTGATCCCTTCGGTGCTCGGAGATGGCGGGAAGATGATGGTGAACGGCGGCGCTCCAGAGCTGCAGTGCACGGGCTCGGTGACTGGCAAGGTGGCTCAGGAACTATGCTCCAGCGAGGCAACACGGGGCTAGGTTGCGCACTGAGTCCGTCTCATCAAGGCGAGCACGGATCCATGGTCAAAGGAGGTCATGGCTCAACTGAGAGGTGGCTGTGTGACTTTGCCACAACGGCGCTCGGCGCGCGGTGGTGGACAGGGCGGCTTCCGCTCCAGCATCCGCCTGATGCCGTGGTCCAAGGGGGCTTGGCTGTCCTTGTGTGTGCGTGTGAATGTGTCCAGTGAGACTGGTGGTGGTCTCGGCCTACGCGCTCCCAAGGTAGAGCGCCATGACCGGAGGAGCACGGGCGGAGATTGGGGAGAAGGGCATAGCGGAGGTGCTCACCAGCGCTGGCGTGGATAGGAGATGTGGTACAAGTCCAGGCTCTGGCATCCTTGTGGCTCCGGCTTGTGGTACGGCCTCCTCTTCTTGCTCCTGGCGTAGCAGCATGGCGGAGCTCCTCTTCTTCTCTAACTCCAACGGCAGACAGCTTTCTCTTCCCCGCCTCCTTCTTCTCCTACCTCTCCTCCTTCTCCAAATTAGGCAGCTAGGGTTGCAATTGGGGTTCCACTGGAGTATTGGCGGTGACTGGGAACCCTAGAGCTCCGGCCCCTTGCTTATATAGGGCAGGGCGGAGGTTGGTGGCCGGCGGACGGCCGATCATGGCTCTGGCTCGATCAAGCGGCCAAGGAGGGGTCCAGGTCACCGGTGGGTTACTCGGTCGGGTCCATGAAGCAGTGGGAGGGAGCTAGCAGCGGCCGGGTGGTAGACCCTTTTACAGCGGCGTAGCTCACCGCAACGACAGCGCATGTGCGCGAGCGCGGGGAGCATCTTGCTCGCGGCCGTGGGCTTCTTGTGGCAGAACCGGTCGGGCCAGGTGGTAGGCGGGCGAGCGTCGATATGGATCGAGCGGCCGAGGCAGGTTGCTTCAAGGCGATGCGGGGGAACAGCGCCTGGCAACGGCCACGTCAGCACGCGCGGCCGGTCGGGTGACCTCAGCAGCGCTTATGACAACTGGGCCCCACTGTGGGTCCCGGCCGTCAGCGGCAGCGGGGCGATGGCATGGCGCGGGCGCGGGCGCACGGGCGATGGGCCGCCTTGATGGGCCGACGCTGCGCGCGGGCGAGCGGGCGAGCGCGTGATGGCGCGGTTGGGCGGCCTTGCTGGGCTGGCCTCGCGCGGTGAGCGGGAGCGAGCGGGCGAGCGCGAGTGGGCCGGCGGGGCTGGGCTGGTTGCTTGCTCGGGCCAAAAGGCTTTCTTCTTTTTCCTTTTCTTTTTCTTTTCCTTTTTCATTTTCAAATACTTTTATATATACATATATATATATTTGTGATGTGCCCAATTTAAGTAACAAGGTAGTGAGCATACATGGCCCCAAATATTGTTAGGGTATCATTCCCTTAAAATTTATTTATCAAAATAAATATTATTTTATCATTTTTATTATTCAACACATAAACCAAATAAAATTCAAATCACTCTTGTAATGCAACATGATGTATGAATTATTAAAACATTGAAACAAGGCTATTGCAACATTGAAATATAACATATGAAACATAGAGCATTGACATGTGACATTAATTAATTAAAAACACATGAATGCTATGCATGAAATGATGGGGTTAATGCAAGGTTAAGGGTGTAGATGATGACATGTTGCACCACATCACTCAGGGTTTTGTCAAAAAATTTTGTAGCTCAGATTTTCGGGTTGTTACACTAGCGGAGCTTCTTTGTTGGTTCCCGGGAGCATCGTCTTCCTGGTGGAGGAGTGCCGGAGTTGTCGGCTCCCTCCCCGCTTGTACCTCAACGGGCGCCTTGCTACTTGAAGTAAGAAACCCGTGTTTACCTTTTGGTTATATTCCTTTCAGAAAGGTTATTCTTGTTCATTTCTATCTTACGGGTTCATCGCCTGTCCTTTTGGTGGAAGCTCTAGTAGAGGACTCCTGATAAAGACGAAAGTTCTTGGCCAACGCTAGAGCTATAACAAATAGCGTAGTCGTGGTGTCTAAGCTAGGAGTTACCTTTGCTTGCCTCGTTCCCCAGGGTTGAGGGGTAGACGGCAGGTGGTGACAGCCCTGTCTGTCCCTTGTAATCCCCCACATTCAGATTTGGCGTAGAGCTACAGGCCGGTATCGCCTAGCAGACCAGGTGCGCTCCGGTGCCCGAAGTAAGATATTATCAGCTTGGATATCCTTCTTAGTGAATCGACCATTAGAAAACCTCACTACCCAAGTTATCTATCTATCTCCTCTAGGCAACTAGCTTAGTAACCTTTTGCACTATATTATTTCCTTGTGGAAATTAAGATACCCTATGGATCACCAGGTGAAGTGCTACAACGGTATTTCCGTGCGCTTGTGGACTTTGCTGCTTCTGCTAAGAAACACCAATAAGCATTTCTAGCACCGTTGCCGGAGAATCGATTAGCGTAGTTATCTACAAACCTAGTTCGCCCGTGTATCATGCTCTACCTTTGCTTTCTTCTTTTCCTTTCTTTTCAAAAACAAAAATTCACATGGAGCTACCTACCATCCACAACCTTTCTGCTCCAAAGAGAGAGCTCATTGAAATTCCTCAATCCTCAAAGCCAATCACAACTTCTAGTTATGAGCTCTGCCCAGCCTTCATAGCCATGGTTTAGGACCAAGCCTTTTCAGGTTTGGATTATTAAAATCCATATCATCACTTATGGGAGTTTGAGCAGCTCTGTGCTTGCTTAACAATTTTGGGCATGTCACCAAAAATGTTGCGGTGGAAGTTGTTTCCTTTTTCTCTTAACGAGAGAGCAAAACAATGGTACGCCCACACCGTAGGAAGGTAAATGGAGATTCGGAAGACTTACGGCACAAATTTTCCCTATATCTCGCATCGCTTCCCTACGACAAGAGATTCTTAGCTTCCAACAAAAAGATAGCGAGACTATAGGTGCAGCCTAGGACCGATTCTAGATTTTAACCAGATCCGACCCATATTTGTCTATACCAAACCATGTGCTTCTGTAGCACTTTTGGTTAGGTCTTAGAAAAGAGTCTACCCTATAGCTCGACATAGGAACCAGTGGCTCTTTTGCTCATCTTACCACAGCAGAAGGCGAGGCACTTCTAGAACGTATCCTAGAAAACACGCCTCCACTAGTACCTATTTGGTTTGAGCCTAAACCTGCTATAGAGGAAGTCTCTTTGGCACTTGCCAAATCTGTTACATCTATAGAGTGACCCTCTCCCGAGCCAGAAAAGGAAGACATCCAATCTTTGGATCTTCCCATATTCGAGGACGATCTTTTTGAAGAATTCAGAAATACCTCGAATTACACATGTCAAAGGAGACTACTAGTCCCTAAAACTCCTAACGAGCCTCTAGATCCTATTTTTCTTAAGGAATCTGTTAGGGAGTTAATGGTTATCATGAGCTCCGAATGGGTAGTGGAAGGAGAACTTTCTTCTGAAGAAATTCAGATTCACGCTCCTTGTTCGACCATTTGATGCAAACTTCATAGGGATTGGGTAGACACGTTGTATAATCCAATAGTTGGAGTGAACATCATGTCACAATCCTTTGCAACTTCTTGCTTAGGAAATGTATCAACTACTCCAACTAACAAGTCCTTACGAGTAGCATCTAGAACACTTATAAAAGGACTTGGGATTTTACACAATGCCACCTCCGCATAGATGATGATGACTTGGACTTAGACTTTCATATCTTTGACGTCCAACCTCTCGACATTCTCATTGGGCACCCCTTGGAGAAGCTTTATGCTAATCCATTGAGAATAGGGGAACTGAACATTAAGCTGGGGAGAGATTCATTTTCTATCCAAGTCACAAGAGCTAAAAACTCAGTGGTAGAACCTCCCCCGGTTCACGATACGCCCACGGAAGTCATGTCGGTGGTACCATTTGAATCTACTGAGTCATCCTTAGAAAAAGATGCAGAACTCTTCATGGATGAAACAGATGACTTAGGAGAGACCATAGACCTTCCCAAAGAGGAAGTGTTGGCACGACCTCCTCTTGAGCTTAAACCTTTGCCTACTATATTATGTTATGCTTTTCTGAATGGCGACACACAAACTCCTGTCATCATAAGTGACAAACTTAGTGACAAGGAGACGGCCAAACTCACCGCCATCTTAGAAAAGTATAGGATGGTCTTGGGGTATTCCTTAGATGATCTTAAATGGATAAGCCCAACTCTTTGCACCCATCGCATTCCTATCGATCCGTCTAGTACGCTCACACGAGAGCCTCAGTGAAGGCTCAACAATGCAATGCGGGAAGTCATGAAGAAGGAAGTTCTCAAGCTTCTTCACGCCAGGATTATTTATCCTGTACCACATAGCAACTGGGTCAGCCCCGTCCAAGTGGTTCCCAAAAAGGGAGGTATGACGATAGTGGAAAATGCTAAGAATGAACTTATTCCACAACGAACCGTCACAGGATGGCGAATGTGCATAGATTACTGAAAACTTGACGCGGCAACTAAGAAAGATCACTTCCCACTATCCTTCATTGATGAAATGTTGGAGCGATTAGCGAAACATTCTTTCTTTTGTTTCCTCGACGGGTATTTAGGTTATCATCAAATTCCCATCCATCCCGATGATCAAAGCAAAACGACCTTCACATGCCCATATGGAACATACGCTTATCGTAGAATGTCGTTCGGGTTGTGTAATGCACCCGTGTCATTTCAATGTGCATGATGTCTATCTTTTCCAACATGATTGAAGAAATCATGGAAATTTTCATGGACGACTTTTCGGCCTATGGAAAAACTTTCAATCATTGTCTAGAAAACTTGGACAGGGTCTTAGAAAGGTGTAAAGAAAAGGACCGAGTACTTAATTGGGAAAAGTGCCACTTTATGGTCCGAGAGGGGATTGTCCTCGAGCACCTTGTGTCTGAACGGGGGATAGAGATAGACAAGGCTAAGATCGAAGTTATCGAGAAGCTACCTCCTCCAGTGAACGTAAAAGGAATCCGTAGCTTCCTAGGACATGCAGGGTTCTATAGGAGATTTATTAAGGACTTTTCTTAGACCTCTAGACCCCTGATAAGACTATTAGTTAAGGATGCACCTTTTGAGTTTACTGATGAGTGTTTACAAGCTTTCCATACTCTTAAGAAAGCACTCATCTCGGCCCCGATTATTCAGCCACCCGATTGGTCTTTACTATTCGAGATCATGTGTGATGCTAGTGACTATGCTGTTGGTGCGGTCCTTTGCCAAACCAAAGATAAGAAGCATCACACAATAGCTTACGCTAGCAAGATGCTAATAGGAGCTCTATGCTACTACTGAAAAGGAGCTCCTTGTAGTCGTCTTTGCTATCGATAAGTTCCGGTCTTACTTAGTGAGAGCAAAAGTGATTGTTTATACTAATCATGCTGCACTTAAATACTTGCTCACTAAGAAAGATGCAAAACCTCATTTGATTCGTTGGATTCTTTTACTCCAAGAGTTTGATCTAGAAATAAAAGATAAGAAAGTAGTAAAGAATACTGTTGCAGATCATTTGTCGCGTATGCAAGTCACGAACATGCAGGAATTGCGGATCAATGACTTCATACGCGATGACATGCTACTCAAGGTGACGGACACCACCCTATGGTATGCAAACATTGTGAACTACATGGTTGCAGGATACGTATCGCCAGGGAAGAACCAAAGGAAACTACAAGTGGAAAGCCGGCGTCACCTATGGGATGACCCGTACCTGCACAGGGTATGTTCAGATGGCCTATTGAGAAGATGTGTACCGATAGCTGAAGGACTTCAAATCATAGAGAAATGCCATTCAGCACCGTACGGAGGTCACTTTGGAGTATTCCGCACATAAGCCAATATCTAGCAATGTGGATTCTTCTGGCCAACGATGTATGAGGACACCAAAGAATTCATTCGGAGGTGTCGAAAGTGTCAATCTCAAGGCAACATCATAGCACACAATGCAATGCCCCTACACTACAACCTTCAGATAGAAATATTTGATGTGTGGGGCATTGACTTCATGGGACCATTCTAGAGGTCCCAAGATTGCGAGTACATCCTTGTTGATGTTGACTACGTATCCAAGTGGGTGGAAGTCATGCCATGCAGAACTGCTGACGCCAAGCATGCCAGGAAAATGTTCCATGAGATAATCTTTCCTCGCTTTGGAACACCACACATGGTGATAAGCGATGGAGGATCACACTTCATTGACAAGACATTCAGAGCATTACTGAAGGGACTCGGTGCCAAGCACAACATTGAAACACCCTATCACCCGAAAACAAGTGGCCAAGCTGAGACATCCAATAGACAGATCAAAAATATCCTGCAGAAGGCGATCAATGATATGGGGAAAGGATGAAAAAATAAGCTTCCTGATGCACTCTGGGCATACAAGACTGCTTATAAAACCCCTATCAGCATGTCACAGTTCCAACTGGTATACGGGAAGTGTTGCCACCTGCCAGTAGAACTTGAGCACCGAGCCTATTGGGTAATCAAAAGCTGCAACATGGATCTCAAGCTAGCTGGGCGAAACCGACAAAAGGAAATCGCTAAGCTAGAGGAATGGCGTGAGAAAGCTTACCACGGTGCCAAACTATACAAAGAAAGAACAAAAAGATGGCACGATCACCGCATCAAGCTCAAGGAGTTTTGACAGGGTGATCAAGTCCTGTTGTTCAACTCTAGAGTAAAATTTTTCGATGAAGGGAAGCTGCAGAGCAAGTGGAAGGGACTGTACACCGTCATTGACACATCGTCCCATGGAGCGATAACAATTCAAGATGATGACGGTAATATCTTCAAGGTTAATGGTCAGAGACTAAAACCCTTCCTTGCACATCTCACAATTCTAATTTTGATCAAGAAATATAAAGAATAGATTTAATTATGCGTTAAAAATAAATTTAATTACTAAATATGTTTTAATTTATTATTTATATTTATAAAATAATAATCATGTTTTCTTTTTTAAGCAAAATTTTATTTCATTTATACTCTTTTATGATTGAAATGTGTTGGTGTTTAAAATATAATACGAAAATATTTTGACAGATTAAAAATGTGACTTAATCTCTTTGCTTAATGAGTATTATGTGAGTTAAGTCTGAGCGTCGTACCCGTATCAACCAAACCGACCATGTTTTCAAAATTCAAAAACACGGTTCTGTACATGGACGAAAAATCGGGCGGAGAGGAGCTCCGGGTGCGCCGGCCGACCCACCTGCGTCGGCCGGCCCACCGCCAGCTCCTCTCGCCCCAAATTTTTGCCATCGCGTTTCATTTCGTATCTTGATGTCTGTCTTGATGATGATTTTGCCCTGGTTGATTCGGAGGAGCATAGGGGTGCCTACCCATTTCTATAAGTAGTCCCCTCACTCTCATTCTTTTTCACAAATCAAGCTCAAGCCTTTCCTCTTCCTTCATACACTCCAGCAAGAACTCTCTGGTCTTAGTAGCCTCATCACCATGGCTCACCATGCTATGATGCTCTACAACTCCTCTTCCACCCCCAACAATCTTGATGGAGCCCTTTCCTTCACCTTGGAGGATTTAGAGAAGGACAGTAAGGAGCCAATGAGCATGGCGCCACTCGCCATGCTGCCATCACCAAGCGGAGGATCCAGCAAGGGCGACAGCATGAAGTCCACTGCCCACTCAAGACCACCGCTGTCTGGTGCCAAGATCAAGAAGGTGGTGATCAAGACGCTGACCACGGGAGCATTAGGCGTGAAGAAGAGCTCCTTCAACATCAGCAAGCATCCTGTAGCACTTGCGGGCAGCACCTCATCCTACCATACCACCTCTGAAACTTCATCCTATGTTCTTGTAGGAGAGGATAGGCCCAATGGTGGGCGTGGGAAGGGATTCATCCACAATCCCGACAAAGTTCCTGCACCCAAATCAGTAGGAACATCATCAGGTGCGCCCCTTAGAATCCCTAGGAAGAATGTGAGGAAGGCGCATGATGTGTTTGAGAGCAAGAGTGAGCAGCCAGTGCCTAGAGTCCCTTCTTTGAACTTCCTTAGAGGAAGAGTAGACGCGTTCTATGGGATGATAGGAAGGCTAAAAAATGAAATAGAAACTAGGGACATGCATAGAGTGACTCACGCAAACCTAATTAGGAGCTATCGTCTTAGTTTTATCACCAAGCTCACTAGGGTCGCCGGTGCAGCACATGTGGCTCACGCCATGAACATTCCCAAGTAGATGCACACCCACTACAAATAAATTAGGCACACACACCATTTTGATTTCAGCAATTTCCCTTTCCCAATTTATAATTTGAGTTCCAATGTGCGCCTATTTGTATCAAGTTTTGCAATGTTTCAATAAAGAATATATATATGCATATTTTGTCTCTCTTTGTCTCCACTTGTTTTTGTTCCTATAAAAAGACAGAAACAAAAACAAGTGTGGGGGAGGTGCCATCCAAAGAGGTGTGCACACGAACTTCCATCATGACAAAAATATTCGGTTTGCACATCTCTCACTCTTGCAATATTCTTCATAGAAAAAATATATCAAATGATTATACACTAAAAATGTGAGACTCCATTTCCATTTTCACCAATTGATAATGGTTTGTGTACTTTTTATTCCTTGCTAAAAGCCGATATATCTATGAACAACTCTATAATAGGGACCCCCATTTTCTATCTAAATTATTGACGGATGTGAGATAGTAGGATGACATGAAGTTTGCTTTTATCTTGCAATGATCTTGGGATTTATTTATAAAATTCAAAATATATAGCATGCTCCTCGGTGATGAATAAATTCCTACCAGTGCCATACTTACACATGACAAACTTACTACATAGCCATTTATCTTGTGTTGAGTTGTATCAAGTTTTTTGATTTATGTTGAGACAAGCTTCATATCCCCAAGATCGAATCTCACGTCCACCTACCAAATAATATTGCCGACTCTCACCCCAAGAGGTCATGCACAACATACACCCACCAAAAATACCAACTTCTACACTGGAAGTTGCACTTTTTTCCACCAAATAATATTGCCAATTCTTACCCTGAGAATCGCACAGTCATCATTCACCAAAAACTTTACTCCTCATTGCTATCATGACATCTTCTCATTCATATTTTTTCATATGCCAATAAAGAGATATGGGCTATGCTAAAAAAATCCATGCCAAGGGGCATCTGAGCAATAAACAATGGGAAAGCAAATATATGTGTCCGTTAAAAGAAATATATATATGTACAATTCTTTTTATAGCCCATACTCTTCAAAATTTTCATCCATCCTTCAGTAAAGAGAGTTATGATACAAGGAGTACCAAAAAACATTTAGAATTAGGATCTATCTTCATCTACGCTTACGCACACACTTGCACATGATTTGATCTAAGGGTATGTTCTTCCCTCCAAGGATCTAAGGCTTGATGCTGCAACATATGCAAGGTAAGTGAGCACCTCATCCCCACCTATGAACTCTAGATATTGAGCCTATCAAAATAGAGGTAGGATGAGTAACATGGTTCTTGGTGAGAAAAGAAAATAAAAAAATAAAAGAGCAATTTGAGAGCATCACTTGAGGAGCTAATTTATCTTTCTTTACAAAAATTCTCAAAACCCAAGATCCTAAAGCAGGAGGAGAGTAAGATGATTTGACTCCAGGCTATTCTATTTTTCAGTAACTCTATGATAATTTGGTAGACATCATGAATGTTCACAGATGCAGGTGAAGCTCGGAATAATCTGTATATAGATCAACATATTGGGAAGATAAACCATCTTGGTTCTTCAATCTTTACTCAAGGATGAGCAAAGGACCAAGTGTGGGTGAGTTTGTTGGAAGTCCTTAACTCAATTCTAACCCCACCAACATTAGTATAGAATACACCAAAAACAATATAGATAGGAGTTTTAAACTAACAAATTCCATAGATTTTGTGTACACACTTGTTTTGCAGGCCATACATAAAAATACATAATATTGGGCCAACGATGAAGGAAAATAACAATATTTCACACATCTCATTTCTTGGCCCAAGGCAAAACAAGGAGAAATAGCAGAGAAAGGCTAAACTGGGACGTGTCAGCCCAAAACAACACCAAAGGCCAGGTCCAGATGCAGCCCAGAGCCAACCGACCGAAGATGGGCGCCAGAGCCACTCTGGGTGCGCCGACCGGCGCACTTGGGCTGGTCGGCACACCGACTGAGTGGCCTGGCCCGATCTTCGGTAAGGCGGTACATTCAATGGTGGGGACTGGCGGTGCGGGAGTGTTTTGGTCATTTGGGCTCCGAAACCGACCTGCTCACTCACTATTTAAGGAGAGGCTCTCCACCTCCATTCGATATCAAATATCAATTCATATCATACACACTCTATTCTTCTTCCTCTTCACACACACTCTAGCATAGTATACAAGAGGGAGAGTAGAGCCACTACCTAGCTTCTAGCTAGACTAAGTAGGGAGTGAGTGAGATCAAGCTAGCGGAGCTTCTTCGGAGGTTCCCGCTGGTGGAGGAGTGCCAAGTTGTCGGCTCCCTCCCCGCTTGTACCTCAACGGATGCCTTGCTACTTGAAGTAAGAAACCTATGTTTACCTTTTGGTTATATTCCTTTCAGAAAGGTTATCCTTGTTCGTTTCTATCTTATGGGTTCGTCGTCCGTCCTTTCAGCGGAAGCTTTAGTAGAGGACTCCTGATAAATACAGAAGTTTCTGGCTAACGCTAGAGCTGTAACGAATAGCGTAGACGTGGTGTCTAAGATAGGAGTTATCTTCGTTTGCCTCGTTTCCCATGGTTGAGGGGTAGGTAGTAG
The DNA here is from genome assembly GCA_023333625.1 of Bothriochloa decipiens. NCBI lineage: Eukaryota > Viridiplantae > Streptophyta > Magnoliopsida > Poales > Poaceae > Bothriochloa > Bothriochloa decipiens. The sequence goes on from CM041645.1 coordinate 35,468,217, forward strand.
GTGGTGACAGCCCTGTCCGTCCCTTGTAATTCCCCATGTTCAGGTTCACCATAGAGCTGCAGGCCGGTATCGCCTGGCAGACCAGGTGCGCTCCAGTGCCTGAGGATATTAGAGGCTTGGATATCCTTCTTAGGTAATCGACCATTAGAAAACCTCACTACCCTAGTTATCTATTTCTCTCCTCCGGGGAACTAGCTTAGTAACCTTCTGCACTATATCGTTTCCTCATGGAAATTACGATACCCTGTGTAACACCGGATGAAGTGCTATAACAGTATTTTCGTGCGCTTGTGAACTTTGCTGCTTTCGCTAAGAAACACCAATAGCCATCGACGTGTATCTCCTTCTGAATTGGCCATATCGGTTTTAGGCGCCGAAGAGACCAATATAGGTTGCTTCCTAAATACAATCTTGTCATGTTGATCAAAATAACAAAAGAATAATCTCATACCAGGAGGTATAGCGTTAGCTTTCCCTAAATTGGTTTTATCGGTTTCAGGCGCTGAAGAGACCAATATAGCTTGTTTCATAAAGACAATCTTGCCATCGTGATCAAACTAACAATAGGACAACCTCATACCAGGAGGTATAGCAGCATATGACGATCCATCACTTCCATGACCCAGGTAATAGATGGAAACTGGAGTTGAAGCTTGCCTTCCCCAGCGAAATCGCCAAAAAGTATGTTGACGACAAATCTGATCCATGCCAACACACTAACGAGTCTTGGACGCCCAAAGAGGTTGCTTGATCAACCTACAACACAGCAAGAGCGTAGCGTAACTGGTCAAACGGATCTAGAGATCAATAGGGCCGATGTAGAGCTCGATCTTAGCTGAAAAGGCTCCCGAACCACCTCCGGAAGGATCCGTCAGGAGGAAGCACGTGGAGGATCTCCTAGGACCAGCAAGGCCGCCTAGGATACCAACAAATCTCATGGAGAGAGGTGCTAGACAGCAGGTAGAGGCGTTGAGGATAGCATATTGGGGTAAAGAAGACAATTGTATTGTATGTTTGATGATTGACTGGATGGGATCAATTGGCCATGATCCTCTCATATATATAGAGGGGGTGGTCTTAACCCAATAGGAAACATCTTCAAAACCTAATCTCCAAGTTTTTCATCTCCAAAAGTTACCAAAAACCGACTTAGAAATAAGCTGGTTCGGAACAGACCCATCGGAAGTTCCACCGGAAGTTCCGGTCTCAGACCGGAAGTCCTTGCGCGCACGCGCACGCCCAATTTCAACCAACTACCGGAAGTTCCGGTCCTCGGACTGGAAGTTCATCGGAAGTTCCGGTATTTCAGGCATTCTTTAATCGAAGCATAATTAATTCATCCGGACTCCAAACGGGGCAAACCATATATGTTTTTTGATCAGCTCAACGAGAGGAACGCAATGGTGAAGTCCTTTCTTGCATTTGAGCACTTTGGTCAAGTCGGCTTAGCCGACGTAGGAGGCCGGCCTAGGCGACTCCAGCTGGTTCAACCGCCAAAATACTATTTTTTTCATCCAAACATCAAACGTAATGATCCGAGTATGCTCTCTAGTCTTCTTGATGTAAGAAACATGATGACAAAGCCTATTATGCTCTCTTAGCCAATTTTGAGTGTCAACGATATCTTAAAAAAGAAGACTTTTTATAATTTAAAACAGAGAGAGTACGATGCAAAAAGCAATTTATTAAACAAAATCTCGTTGGGGGCTAAGGGGGAGGGTGTTGTTTATTGCCCACACTGTTTCTTGCATTGCTTGTACATTTTCGAAAATGTTGTATAAGTAAGGGAAATACGGGAATCCTTGTCGATGAAGATTTCATTTTAGATCGCGGGGGGAAATTAATGAATTGAAGATGTTTGTGCAAACAAAAGTTGGTGTGGTGACGTCCGTCATGTTGCTGCAGCACTATATTATGACTCGTTAATTAACTAACTTATCACGGATACAAAATTAGTATGCATGGTCAGAAATAAACTGCGTGTCGGTAGCTACGACGCAAGCGAAAGAAATAAAATGCAACGAAACCAAAAAAATCAGACGCGCGTCGGCGTCTTCCAAATCCGAAGCCGAAGGTGGTGGCAGCCTGGCACTGGCAAGCGCGCATGGATGGACGATGGGTCGGGCCCGCATGTCGGCAGGCCGGTTTGACTTTGACCACCAAAGCATCATCATATCGTGGCCTTCTGCGGAGCACTTGCGTTGTTGTCAACCGCAGATTATGCACGCGCGCGTAAAATAATTGGGCTGGATTGGATAGATTGCAGCATTATTCGAATTTCGGCACGTGGCGTGCTAATCTAACGACGACCGTTTCCTGTGGATTTATCAGAGCAAGCAGTTGTTTCACTTGCAGCAAACTCTGGATCATCCATATACTCTCCTGTTCAGCTGATCCCTACTACTACTGCATGCCATGCCACACATAAAAAGTACTCCTACTAGTCGTTTATTATGACCAGACGTCCAGACCGGACCTGTTGATCGATCGAACGGCAACCTGAATAAGATTGGAATAATAATTGTCACAGGGCATCTAAACCACGACCTAATGAACCACACCTAAACCACGGCTGCGTCTAGCTAGGAGTGCATGTCTACATCTTCAACCATTCGTGCGTCTCCAAAAGATCGTCTATCCAGATAGAGACCTGATAGATGGGATCATACTCGGAGGCCGCTACACTTATAGAACAGATTTACTTACTTCGTCCTAAAACAAATACGCTTCAAGCATTTGATGAAGACGGGATCCGTACTCATAGGCCGCTATATGTCAGAACAAATTTTGGTATACATACTATGAAATAAATTTCAAACTCTTGAAGTACACTTCATACGGCACCACGGAGATAGTGAAGATCATCGGTTGGCGTCTTTATTCACAAAGTTCTTTCATGTAAAAGTATGTGTGTCAAATTTATCTTGATTCACATTATTTGCTAATATAGTAAGTGTTATCTAGAGCCAGACATAATATCAAAACTGAAAAAGGTAGGAGTTTCATGTTCAACCCTGAGGACGTGGTGTTCCATAATGACCTCTTCAAACAAGTGTAAATCATCAATTTGAGAGTTTTACCCTGATCGTCGCCAACCATGGGTGGGTGGCCATCTTCATGTCCAACATGAGATCTACCATGCTGCAAGGTCACATTGAGGTTGGAACCGAAGGCCTCTTCATTGACACTAACGTGGGCTGTGACCACCCCCTGGTATAGAACTAGAGCCTACCATGTGGTATCAGGTAGAGTTTGCTCTTTACTAAAACAAAATTAGTTAGAACTAGTATCCCACAGTTAACACATGAAATTGATCGCAAAAAAACAAAGTTAACACATGAAACGAAATTGAATCATGAATATACAGATCGATTATTCCAGATGTACACTGAGGACCCACAAAAGAACAATATATACATTTTCATAAAGCGCGTAAGCAAGAACGTGTTACATTCTTTTTTTTTCTCTTTTTGAAACATGAAAAAATTTATACATGTACTAACTAAAATGATTTAATTAGCCACAAAAAGGAGAACTAAAATGTGTGCTCCTTTTGGTTACAAACAAATATCAATGTAATGTACATGACGTAGTTGTGTATGTATCAGCAAGGGTAAGAATCCCTCAGGTATGATTGGAGGCATGGCGAGTCCTTCCAAACCCTAGCGTGTTTCCTTAGCATCTCCTTTGCCCTGAGAGCGGCCCTGTCGTTGGCATTGACCTGCAGCACCAGCAGCAGCTTTGCCACCACACCGACGGCGAGCATCTCCTGCAGCACGGCGGGCGTCGGCGAGCGCCTGGCCACGGCGTGGAGCGCGCGCACGGCGCTCTCGGTGGCGGCCACGGACACCCTCATGACCTTCTTGGACACGACGGTCAGCCCCGCCGGGTGCGCGACCAGCTCCGAGCGGCCCTCCGCGCAGCCGCAGAGGTGGTCGATGGCCACGACGGCAAGCTCGGTAACGCGGCGGCCGCCCTCGTCGAGGAGCAGCTCGACCAGGGCTGCCACGGCGCCGGCCTCGACGGCCTTGACGCGGTTCCGGCCCCAGGGGCAGAGACGGCACAGCACGTGCAGCGCCGCCCGGACAGCCTTGGAGGACACCCGGTCCGAGACCACGCGCACCACCTCCTGCACCAGGCCGGCAGTCACCGTCATGAGCTGCGCCGGACTCATGACCACCGTCACCGCCTTGAGGAGAAGGATGCCGTAGGCGCGCGACCGGTAGCTCGGGCGGCGAAGCACGGACGCCAGCGTGTCGAGAAAGTCCCCGTCACGTTCCATGATCTGGGCAAGGCTCCGCTCAGACGGCTTGAGCGAGTAGAGGACAGCGAGCGCGTCCTCCGCCGGCGAGCTCGTGGAGGTTGGAGAATCCAGAACGAAGTCGTCTGCGGCGGCGTCTTGCTGGCTGCTGGCACGCTTGAATGAAGAGTTGGATGAGTGTTTGCTGACGAGTGAGGCGAGGAAGTCGACGGCGCCCGGCGTGGCCTCCACGCAGCGCCTGTTGCGCTCGCTCTCGGCGACGACGGCCTTGATCTCCCTGAGAGCGGCGGCCGCCTGTCGGTCCCCGCCGAGGCGTCCCTCGTCGAGGAGCGCGGCGACGCGTCCGGAGTCGAGCGGCGGGCGCGGCGTGGGGAAGCGCTCGACCTGGTGCGCGGCGCACCAGGCCTGGATGAGGCGGCGCAGCGTGTGGTTGGGCGTCGCGTCCATCTCGCCCGGCGCCAGCGCGCGGCGCGTGACGGGGCAGGTGGAGTGGCCGTCGGTGAAGAGCCAGCGCTCGATGCTGGCGCGGTCGTAGGTGATGCCAGTGGCGAGCGTGACCGGGTCGCGCATCACCTCCAGCGAGATCGGGCAGAGGAAGTAGTGGGGGACCTCCGCCGCCGCCGTGGACGACGAGACCTCCATGCTGCTGCGGGCTGTGTGCTCACTTGTGATGCGCTGCTGCTTGTGCGTGAGATCGATGGATGCAGAAGAGGAGGATCGAGATGTTGTGTTTGCTGTTGCTGGGAGTTGAACGAAATCGACGAATGGAAGGAAGAGCGATGGAAGGCGCGTTTTATAGGTGAGGCCAATGGAAGGGGAAGCGAAGAAGTCAACCCGCGGCGCGGCGATGCGTGTGGTCACAGAGTAATGGCCGGGTTGGTGCGGTGGGTGCGGTGGCGTGCGTTAAAACAAGAGCAATCACTACACCTAAAACACCCCAAATAGTTTCGTCCATCCGGCGATACCAAGCCTCTGCCCGCTACTTCCAATCAGCTCTAATCACGCGCTCCCAGGCCCGCCCGGCAACATGCATCGTAACCCTAGTAATTCCGCACCCCCAAAGGAAGGCGAACGTGAGATCAGGAGACGATCGTGAATGACGCCCCTTGCCCGTTAACAGAAGCCACGATCCTCACGGCCACGACCGCAATCGCCGCTGCCTTCCTTCTCTCGCTAACATCAACCGCATAATTGCCTTAACTTCGATCTCGTGCTGCAGCCTGTACAAAAGGACGCAATCCCCGCGTGCTCACTCACGCGATCACGATTACCCTGGCGCTCCGTTGGTATATCACGCGATCAGCGGCCACAACGTGTTTCCCACCTTCTTCTCCGACGGTGCTTCAACCAGTGGTAGAGAGGAACGATCTACGCGCGCACGGATTGAGTGCTGCTAGGTCTGGAGGTGGTTACTGTGTGATCGCCGGCTTGGATTGGGCCTTAAACTGTATGGAGGGCAGCTGGGTAGATCGATCGATCAATCATCGATGGTGTGAGTTGGATGGGGTTTTCTATTCTTGAATTGTACACATCGTTTGTTACCTGCTGGTCCGTAGGGTGCGCGTGGTTGCCGCCGCATGGTAGGAAGCTGCTCGATGATCGTCGTCGTAGCTCTCTTGATCCTGAGGTTTGGTTTCCTTAGGTTTCCAGTATAGCGACTGTGTCTGCATGAGGTTGTCGAGTTGGTGCAGGGCCCTGCAGTTATTACTTCCTCTCCTCGCGCCGTCGACCTCGCCGTTCCCTGTTCGTTAGATCAGGCTGCCGCGACAAGCTATATGGCATGTCCGCGATGCCGTGCCGTGCCCTGGAACGACGACCCTTCTCTACAGGTACGCCCACCCTTATCTACTCTGACATGTCGGCAGAAAACTTCACTTAAATTATAATAATAGCCTACAGATATATATATATATGTGTGTGTTCATGAATCATGGCTAGATCAGATACCGACGGCTAGAGATATGTTCATGCATAGATCAGATACCGATGGCTAGAGATATGTTCATGCATCAACGAAGACCGATTTACATTGTTCAGGCATTATGCCACCTTTGGCCAGCAGCTGGCATGGCAGTAGCTATTGAAATATGATCTATTTAATTATTACTTTGCAATATTATTTGCTTGGTCAGTTCTTTTTCAGTTCAGCAGAGCATTTGCAAGTTACTATTTATTTGCATCTTAAATATTTAGTAAAGCCATTTATGAAGCTGTTTATGTTTCGATTATGCTATGAAATCGCTGATATCCAAGTAAGAGAGGAAGAGAAGGCAGGCCATTGTGCATTCTGATTCCACTGTAAAGGTTTACTCTTTCTCTTCATGACACATGCTGGACCATTCTTTTTTTATAATACAGATCTCATACTAAGGTTCACAAACATCTCATTCTACGCCCTGAAATATTGGCAGCAAACAGGAGCGCATCAGCACCGTGAATCGGGGTCTAAAGGTAACAGATAGGAACAGGAGGAAGGCTTGAACGCCAACACCCATCACCTACAGGTAACACATACTGCCCCTTATATATGTTATGAAATGCGTATTATGTTACAGGCACTGATTATGTTTCTATTTTTCTTTTCTTCCTGTTTATTGCCAAATCTTATTACTGCAAAAGAGGGTTGTAGCCCATTCTAAAATTTGGTATATTAGTTGCAGACTAAAAAAAATGCCTTAGACAAGCTGGGAGTTGTTTTGCCAATTCAATTAATATGTGAATTAGTGATCTGCAAGCTGACACCTTATATGTAGTCCATCATCGGTGAGTACCATAGTTTTTCTGCATTCGGAAACTTGACAAAGACCGCCAATGCAGGTAACGGATATGAAAGATGTAATGTCTCACTTCTCGATACATATTGTTTCAAGATAGTCAATAGTACTTTAGCTTTAAGAATTAAGAAACAATTTATATGCAGGATACTTCCAATTACAACTTCAGCTGCAAGAACAGATAACGCATCATCTCTCCGACTTGAAAACTCCCTGGATCATCTTTGATTAGTGATAATGGTGCCCATGTAAAACAAGTTCTTCTACCGAGAGACTATATTATTAATTGTATAATATGAAGTTGGTGTTTAAGTTTCTTATCAAAATTCGGAGTTATATTTTAACTATCTTACTTGAATACTTATGTGATATTGATGGTCAAACACATGATTGCAGTATCTATTTTTAGGTAATAGTATAGTACACATGTGCTCACACATATGTTATGGTATTACGTGTTCCCGTTGTAACGTACGGGCATTTACCTATAGTTGAAAAATATCTACAAATGTTTGTATGAAAAGATATGTTATTGGAATGTTACGAAGTCAAGGAATTGGAGAAAATCTCAAGTGAAGAATACAACACCCGTTGTAACACACGGGCATTTGCCTAGTTATTATTTAATCGATTAATTAATCTGCAAAATTGCTTAATCTCATGTGGCACAAGTTACCTCTCGGTCAGTCAGTTTTCACTTTGCATCTCCGGATACATTTTACACATACACAACACAGAAGTGTGCAACCATATAAAGCTCCTTTTGGGTCATTTTTATATCTTCATAAAAAAAGCCCCATCACCACCTAAAACACGTGGCTTATAAAAAAAGAGATTGGATCATAGTACTACGCTGTTGATTTATTTTTTTTCCAGCAGTAAATTGGTGTATTTTCTTGAGAGGGTTACTTGGATTAATAATTTCCAATGAACTTAATTTTCCTGGGGCCAAAATTGGCTTAAATGTTAAAAAAGAAGTGGCTAAAAGCTGAGTTGGGTTTAGTTTGGGTTTGGTATCAGTCATCTAGAGCTACTACCTGGTCGGTTTTGGTCTGAGGAATGAAAAGGTCTGTTTGGCTGGCCCCCGTTGACCATGGCCGTGTGTTCTTTTACAAATCTCATCATCCTTGGCCTGGCCAGAGCCAGATAGATTGACTTTTAATTGATCCATTCTCCTCACCTCTACTCGGTATCTCCTTGCGTGGTCTTTTATACGTAGAGTAATACGTTTCTTCAACTCCTTTGCTCTTGAAAGATTCCGTTCGCCTTGCCTTTGGGGCTTACCGCTTACGTGCCTTTAACGACGCCGGTTCTGCAGTTCTGCTCGATCCTATCCACCTTTTTTTTAGCCACCTATGGAGGTCAATGCATAACGTTCTGGAACGTCTCTCTTCTAAAGAATTGAGAGCATTTTTTTTTTTTTGAGCACAGAATTGAGAGCATGTTGGACAATGTCCTGAACCAAGCTATTTCCACGCCCCTGAACGCTGGGAATCTCTTTAAAGTTCGCATATCTAATACTATTTCTAGCTAACTGAAGACCTCCGATGGAGAAATATCTCCTTAATTATCACTATACATGCTAAAATAAAATACAAATTATACAAATTCTTCCAAAAGTAAGAAATAAGTAACCATCAATTCAATTTAAATCTACTCGATCTATTTTATTTTCTAAAAAAATACAAACCTCCACCACAATAAAAATAACTAACCATGTGTGCTAATTTAGACATGTAAATAATAATGTAGGGAATATTTTAGCTTACTTTTAATAAATATATAAAAAAATGGTAAATTAGGTGCTAATTTGACGGGTTACTTATTCTATCTAGCATATCAGCATGATGTTATGCAAATTTGAGGGTTCCTTTTGATTATGTTTCATAATGATAGTGTATTTTGTATATTATTCACTTCCATTAACCTTAATATATACAAAATGGCAATGACATCAAAAATCATATACGACTATATTAATATACGACAACAATCAAGGAAAGTCATTACTTCTGATAAATTCTACATTTTAAATTAAACATATGACATATCCATATTAATACCATAATTTAAATGCCTATTTTAATAAAATACTAATAAGAAAATTCAACACTTTGAATAGTGAAGGATGTTAGTGCACATGAAATAGATGATTATGACCCTTCATGATTTGTTTAGATTCTTTTTTTAGTATTATTTAATTATACTAGGCTTAAATGTTAAATTTTCTTGAGGTTAACACACTTCAAGCTCTTAATTGCAATTTTTTGGAAGAATTTTTATCTTTATACGTGACATATAAGACCTTTTTTCTGTTTATACCTTTTATTATACCTGACTTGTCAACACATATATACACAAGGCATTATGTGGGCTGGACACGAGCTACATCCCACCTAACATCCCCTGTTCGCTTGGTCGTTTCTGGCTGGCTGGTTCTGGTTGCTGCTGATTTTTTGTGAGAGAAAAATACTGTTGAATGGCTGGCTGGTTTGGCTGATAAGTTCAAACGAACAGGCTGACAAGTCCTTGATCCGCTCCTGCTTATTAAACACAAATTTTGTAATAATGCTCGTGTCTTTAATGTTCTAGTTAACCCGTTGAAGAGCACAGGATAATTGACTTGTACATAACCCACCATAATTCACAAGCAAGCATCTATATATGTGACTTGATTGATACATACAATGCAAACCGAAAAAAAAAACTTACTAGGGTGTTTGTTGCCCACTATTTCTGGCAAATGCCTGTACACTTTCAAAAAATGTTGTCTAATAAGTAAAGGAAGTATGGTAATCTCTGTCGGCGAAGATTTCATTTTAGAGGGAAGAATGCGCACACAAAAAGCTGATGTGGTGACGTGCATCCCTGATCCTACATCGCCAGACAGACAAATGCAAGGTCCTCTTCGCTGAATTGTGATTCGTTAATTTATTATCATCCGAACTAAATAAAATCAGTATTATGTACGTACCCGGTCGGCAATTGTCAGCGAATAACAACTGCCCGCATCTCGGAACGCCAGCGTCGTCCAGACGGAAGCTGCCGCCGGAGCCGCATCAAGAAGTGGACGCGGGGATCCGATGGGCCGGGCCCGCATGTCGGCCAGGCCGGTCTGACGACTTTAACCGGCACAGCATCATCCAGCCTGTTCGTTTAAACTTATCAGTCAAACCAACCAGTCATTCAATAATGTTTTTCTCTCATAAAAAATCAGTTACAGCCAGAACCAGCCAGTCAGAAACGACTAAACGAACAGGGCCATCATCATCGTCGCCGATCGAGGAGGACCTGTGGTGTTGTCAACCGCACAAACGCACGCGCGAGATGGGATTATTCGAGTTTCGGCACGTGCCGCGTGCCATAGCTAACGACGACCGTTTACCACTCCACCTGCGGATTTATCACAGCTAGCAGCACCCAGCAGCAGCAGCAGTTGATTCCTTTTCTCAATTTTCAGCGAGCTCTGGATGCTTCGATGCTTTCCTGTTCAACTCATTCCTACTGCTGCTGCTACTCTTCCTAATTTTACTACTAGCTTTGATTGGATAGCAAACAACTGCAATGCCACAAGCATACTAAAATGTAGTCCTTCTAGTGGTTTATTAATTATGACCAGAGAGAGAGAATAAGATAATTATAAACAGGGCTCCTAAACCATGACCACAGACTACTGCGGCGACCGGCTAGCTCTTATGTGTGTAAATGGTCATATCAAATCTGATGAACCGTTCTTTCTAAATAATTAATTGTAGTATCTTATGCGAAGTTAGAGCAAATTCGAGGGGGGTGCGACTGGCTTGTAGATGCATAAATTTAAGTCATATCTATGGTGAAAAATTAACTATAGTCATTGATTTCAAAATTTTTATAGGTGCATCCGCGTCCACAACAACACACGTAGCTTCGCCACTGATCGTAGCCACGGCGAAGGAGGAGGTAGCAGCACTAGTTAGGACAGCATCGGACCTCTCTTGTACTTGCACACACCTACCTGAACGAAGAATCTGCAATAGAGTGACGATGTACCATGCTTGTTTTTCCTTGTGTCGCACACATTTCGCATCCTTTCCTTGATTTTGCTGCAATACTCGCGCGCGCGTGCTAAACAAAACCAATTTAAAAATAGTACTGCGCACTTTCGGTTGCCACCGAAAGAAAGGAAAATAAAAGCTCGGCATCTACGTCGGTCCAACCTTGCGTGCCTCTCCTCAAAAAGATCGGCTACGTCGTACAGCGTGTCAGACAACAGGTGTACCCGTACAAAGAGGATGTCTGAATAATTAACAAGAGCTCGTAGCTTTTTTTTAGGAGTATATATATAATATAATCATGGTCAGAGCTGAAGAATTTGCGCGGCTTATTATTAATATAATTGCCCCCGGCCGGATTAATTACTTATGTCTGAATAGTTTGGAAAGCTGGGTATGAATGTATGACACCAGTTAGCCAGTACCACTAGTTATCGTTTTGACATTTATTATTTATATATAGATAAACAAGACAAGAAACTCACATAAGTCACATTGTTTGCCTCCTTGATTATCATCACATGATTGAGATTTAACAACAAACAGATGTCGACCGGTCAACGGTTGCTTATGCAAATTGCAAATAACAAGCTGATGTTGGTAAGGTTGAAAATGAAAACGAAATTTCCCGACCGAATCGCATCGTTTTCTACGTTTAACCCGATCGTTTTCAGTCTTTTCGGAAAAATTCGAATTCGGTTCGAAATTCGGAATGAAAATTCAAAAACGGAGCGGAATTCGGTATGAGCCTTTTTCGATCGATTTCTATATTTCTATATTATATTCGGTAAAAACCGTATTCGAAATTCGGTAGGAACCAAATTTAGTCCAACATTCGCTACAGGTCAGAAAGCCCAATAGCCTACTCTACAGCCCAACCCAACTTGACAACCCTAAACCTCAACCTCCACTCATGTTCCCTTATTCCCTTCACACCCTTCCGTTGCGGTGCCGCACGGACCCCTCCCGACTCCCGTGTGTGACCGTGAGGTCTCCGTCCTCCACTCGGCCACTCCTCCACTCTAGTGCTCCTCCGTCCTCCCTTCCTTCTTGGCGGCGCCACCACCCGCCGGCCGCCGCGGCGAACTGCACGACGCCGACGACCCTAACCACGGACTGCACGACGCCGACGCCGACGACCGCGACCAAGACCCCACCCCACCAGCGCCGCCGGTCGCCACCCACCCCGCGCGACGATGGAGCCCCCTCCTGGAACGAAGGGCAAGGGAAGCAAGCCGAAGACGAAGAGCGTGCGTCGCCTTCTACAGCCGCCGTCCGTCCGGCCGTGTGAAAGGAGGTAGAAGATGATGCTAACTAGTGGGTCCCACCTAAAGCAGTGAAAGGAGCTGCAGGAAAGAGGAAGAGAGCATGGGAAACAACGACATTTTGCTTGCCCATGTTGACTGTGTCGCCTGCGTTGTGGTGTGTCACATAGACAAAAGTGGTAAAATTGAAATACGCACGAAGAAAACATGTTGCAGTAAGACCCATAGTAAGAGTGAGATTCCAGTAATTGTCATCCGTAAGGCTGGTAAAAATATAATCATGTACTTGTTAGTTTGGTCATGCATATGTTTAAAGTTATGCACCGTGGGTCGATATTTCGTATTGAATTTCGTACGCCGACCGTGTTCTACATAATTTCGTTCGAATTGGTTCGTTTTCGAAATACCATAAGTTCGTTTTCGTTTTCGTTTCCGACTATATCGTTTCCGCTTTCGCTTTGTATTCAAATATAAAAGTAGAAAACAATAGAGGAGTTTTTTTGACCGATTTTATCCTTATATGTTGGCAAATGGACGAAGTGCGGACCTGTGCCAACTGCCAGATGGGTAATCGATGTAGGGGTTCGTTCAATTCGTAGTGATCGCAGAAGATGACGAGAGAGAGAGCACCCAGCAAGCACGCGTCGCGTGCGTCGCCGTGCAGACAGGACAGGGAGGCCACGGCAGGCGACCCTGACGTTGACGCCGTGCGGGCAAACAATTACCCACGTGGACTCCGTGCGCGTTTGTAGCAGCCATTACGTATGGTCTGGTCTGACTAACAAGCGAGCGAGAGGAACAGGCGAACATACAGCAACTCACGGCGCCGCCTTTTGTCGGCCTTGCAAGGCGGGCGGGATGGATGCATGGATCTAGCCAAGACACACACAGCTTTGCTGCACTAGCTCTCACGCTGTCACGGCGCCGGTGGTCAGGAACAGGCGGCGCCACATTTCCGACCCTTTTCATCTCCTTTTCGGCTGGGCGTGGCCATGGTCGCCCGGGGTTGGAATAGTCGTCAACCTGCCGTCGCCGCTTCCGCGGCGACGCCCCTGCGTGCATGTGCATGATATTGGCATATAGTCGTCCACGTCGGCACACATCGCAACAGGACGGCCCTCCCTTCGCTATCTCCCCCACTCGTCAACAGCTCGTACTGCTAACCTCTCAACGTTCTTGGCCCTGCTACCCTCTCAAGGTTCTTGCCCTGGGTGAAAGGGTCTCTAGCATAGTGGTTAGAGCACCTGAATAGCACCCAGCAGATCTGGATTCGACTTTTCATAAAAATAAATTTAAATAGGTCTATATTATTAAAAAAATTAAAAATATAGACATAGGATTCCTATACTGACTTCGGTAAAAAAAAATTCTTGCCCTGGTACGTCGTGTACTAGTATAGCATCGAGATGGAATGAGTACGACTAGTATAGTGGAAGGACGTAAACCGCCGGCGACTTATATTGGCCGCTGGACTGAGGGGGATCGATGATGTTTGCTTATGGATCTCACACTGCGCCAACACTTCATTTGAGCCGAGTTTTGATGGAGGTACAGGAAAACTCCGCCATAACAGTCTTCGGCGGGAAACAATTGTAATGGTTTTTATTGCTATCTTGATCTACGCACAAATCAAATAGCATCCTCAGAAACCGTGCCAAGGCACAAACTAAGACGAGGTGTGCTGTGGCTGCCGTCCAAACACCCCTTGAGACTTCTTCCTCAAAGTCGAATCATCCTAATATCATATCCGTGCTAGAAGTTTACCTCGATTCATTGCGTGCTATAGATATCCAGATTTTTATATAAAATCAACAAGTAAGAATAGCTGTACATATTTTAGGCAAAAGAGGGACTTTCGTCGTTTGTGGATCACTCGGATAAACACAGCAACACGAGTATATAACATATTCAATAGTTATAGTAAATTAATACACAATCTGTCCAAGAAGGAATTGATTCTTAATCGTAAAATGTTTGCACAAGTAGTTGTATCAAATCCAAATAATCTTTACACGAGTTACAATAAAATAAGGACTATCGATTAAAGGATAAAAAAAAGTAATATACAGAAATAATTAAAACCGAATTCCCGGAGAAAGATATAATAAATTAAGATTAAGTGGTAGATTGATTAAAGTTGTTATTTTAGAAAACATAAGAACAAAGGAGTACTGCCAATCGACCAAAAACAACCTTTTTTTATTCGCCTCAGTTGGGCTCATCTGCAAACTACGATTTGCACTATGACATCGAACGCCTTCCCGAAAGTCGAATCGTGCTGATGTATACTTCCTCCGTCCTAAATTGACCGTTCTTTTTGTATCCATGTTGAAAGTTGAACTCGATTTATACAGAATACGTTGAACATATCTTTAAATAAATTTATTATAAATAGATTCAACAATCTATCTAATAATACTTATTGTATAATGTAGATATCAATATTTTTTATATAAAATTGATTAAAGTTAATTTTTAAGAAACATAAATGACAGTTATTTTAGAGCAAAGGTCTGTCGGCCAAAAATAATTTTTTTCATTCTCCTCAGTTCGGCTCATATGGAAACTACGATTTGCTTTCTGACATCGAACGCCCCCTCCAATGTCCTCTGTACGTTTTGTGCCAACACCGGACCTGATTCTTTTTTTTTTTTTGTTTTTGTTTTTGACAACTCACCGGACCTGCTTTGACTAGTCACTGGTGCAAATGTTTCTCCAAATTTTTTCGAGGCGGCAGAGGGAAAACAGCCAACAGCACACGACTGGGCCTGCCTATCCGGCCCATAAGTGAATGTATCTCCTTTCCTCTCTCGAAATTAAAAGCACAAGCCCACAAGCTGTTACCAACTAGGAGCAATCCGGGCCGGCGGAGGAAGGAAAAGGAACCAGCCGAGAACGTCACATGCAATTACTGTCACGGGCGTTGATGCTAGGTTTTCAACCTTAATGCTGCTGCTTATCTCGCGTCAAGCTTTGACCTTGCAAGTTGCAACTGCAAGGTGGAACACGAGACGGCGATGCCGCCTAGCGCTCAAGATATACATACACAGTAGCAGTATAGGACTAGGGACTACTAGTATGTACTCGTGCATGATGGTGAGGCACCCGTTGTTGAGTAGTAATCAATTCGTCTAGAATTAAGTGACGTTTTGTATCTTTGTATGACTTATTTGACCGTTCTCTTAATTAACTGAATTCTATAAAATTTCAAATAAGATGTCTTAAGATAAAATACGTCACCTGTCTCTTTGTGTATGTTTTTTTTTTTTTTTTGAGTCATCAAAACGTCACCTGTCTCTTAGGACGACTGAGGAGCCCACCTTGGTATCGATCTAAACACTGACAGGGTTATGTCTCGCTAGATGCGAGATCGATCGCTTTCGCACGTGTCTGCCACTGGTATTGACCACCACAGCATGCGCAGGAGCCTCCATCCTCGATATACTCATACCTCCAGCGCGCCGTCACCATCGACCGAGAGCCGTGGCACCCAGGGCATGTGTGCATCAGGGGGCGCCGCAGCTGGCGTTAAACGACTCCAGCTTCCGATATATGATCGGTCGAGGCCCCCCGTACGTAACGAGAAGGTGCAGCAGCCACTGATAGGGTAGATCCACTAATTAATATAAGCACCAAACAACCTTAATTTTGGCTCCACATATCACGACATGAGGCTCCAACATAATTAAGAAGGCCAAAGCAACAACGACGGTGAAGCTACGTTAAAGGAAAACTAAGAGGGTCCTCTGTGCTACTTTTCAGGTCACGTTTTCGATCTCTTAGCCAACTGAACAAAGCCAGTCAATTCATGTTCTTATTCGTTGAACGAACATTAGTATTGTCAAGACAGGACAGAAGTCCACCAGAAGACGGAGGATAGTGATGGCCTCGACCCTATCCGAGCGCGCGCCTGGCAGCTCGGCCGTCCACAGTCCCGGTTGCCCGGCCAGTGGCAGTGCCCACAGAGAAAGCTTGACTTCATCAACTCTGATCAGTCACCAGCACCCGACGCTGAAATCACCGAGTAAGTCAACATGTACGCGCGCACAAGACCTCCTAGAACAGGTTGTGCAAAGGCGACCAGGGCCACAACTCGGATGGGAAACAAGAAGCTCACACTCTCCAGGGCATTGTTGGCGGCAGAACCTGGGGTTGCACAGATGGAGGTTCCTTAGTGGCAAATGTTTGAAGACGTTCTAGAACTCTTTTTCTGTTGATGTGTGTGCAACCACCAGCTGGTCGTATACCTGGGCGCTATTACGCTTTGAAGAAGTTTAGAACTGTGTCGCAGTGGTGTTTTCTTCTTCGGTTGGTGGAAAACCCTCGGGTGTGCCAAGACCAAGTTGTTCAAATTGCCAAGACCAAGGCCTCGTTTAGATCACGAAATTTCTAGCCTGAAAAGTACCGTAGCATTTTTTTTTTCTTGTTGATCAGTTGGACGGAGCCCTTTTCAAGATTCATTAACATTCTCTTAATGTTTTGTGCCTCTTAAAGAATAGTAATAGAGAATCATTCGCGAATAAATGGTGAGATGCTGGAGGACGGCGACATACCTTTGCTCCATGAGTAAGATTTTCAGTTTCCTTGCTAGGTATCACTTTGAGTAGACTATGAGCAACCAGTACCAACAGATATGTGATTCAATCACGCGCTGCTTTGGATTTGCTTTTGCTCTGCCGTCTGCACCACCGTAGTAGTAATAGTAATCTCTGCCAGTAACTATAGCTAGTCATCCATCCTGTCCAAAGCGAGAGACAATCCAATCATAGAGCAGCAATTGAGTGAGACGGCTGGGTTGCGTTGGCCTAGCCAAAGCCAGCCTTTGCCCGTAGACTTTTCAGTAGCCGTCGTCAACAGCCGGCTTCTCCCACCTCACCCCAGACTCGATCAATCCTCTTCGGCTCTTCCTTCTCCTGGCGTTGAACCATTCCATCCGCCTCTCCCCTCCGCCGCAGACCGCAGCTACAAAGCCCCGTACGGCTCGGCGACCTCCATCTAGCCCCGCCGCCACGCCGTCCGTCTCTTCCCGCCGCTTCCTGCAGCTGCCGCCGCCTGCTTACGTACATACATGGACGCGTCGTCGGGCGACCGCTCGTCGCCGCGGAGCCGGCAGCCGCAGCTCCAGGGCCCGCGCCCGCCGCGGCTCGCCGTCAGCAAGGACTCGCACAAGGTCAGGAAGCCGCCCGTCGCGCCGCAGCGGCACCAGCCGCCGGCCGCGCAGCATCAGCAACAGTACCAGCACCACCAGCAGCAGCAGCGGCAGCCGGTCATCATCTACGACGCGTCGCCCAAGGTGATCCACACCAAGCCGGGGGACTTCATGGCGCTCGTGCAGCGCCTCACGGGCCCGGGCTCCACCTCCCAGGCCCAATTCGACGATGCCGCCGCCGCAGGCCCGTCGGCAGCCGCGGCATCGTCGTCGCAGTCGCAGCCGATGGAGTTCGAGCCGCGGGAGTTCCTGCTCTCGCCCACCGCCGCGCTGTCCCCGGCCGCGCGGCTGGCCGCCATCGAGACGTCCGTCCGCCCGCTGCCGCCGCACCACCACGGCTGCCCTCCCTACTACGGGCACGGCTCCAACGACGACGACTTGGACTTCTTCCTGCCGCCCCTCCCCGCTTCCGGTTCGGGGGACGTGGCGGACAGCAGCCTCGCCGCGTCAGTCTACGCGCCGCCTGCCGCGGGGGCCGGCCGCCCGGGCATCCTGTCCCCCGCGGCGCTCCCTCCGGCGGCCTCCACCGGGCTGTTCTCGCCGATGCCGTTCGACCCCAACTGCCTATCGTGGCTGAGCGAGCTGAGCCCGTTCCTCCCCTCCGCCGGCACCCGCGCCGCCGCGGGCGGGCTGCTGGACCAGGCGCCGGCGGCGTTCGCGCCCAGCCCGCGCAGCAGCAGCCTGCTGCTGTCCACGCCCACCTTGCCGTCGCCGGCCACCTTCTCCGTGCTCGAGTTCCTCAGCAGCAACAACTTCCCGGACCTGTAAATCAATCTCTACTAGACGATTATTGACCTCATCACAAATCATCGATTCCATTTCATTTCATTTCATTCCATTACTATACTTTGCCGAATTGCCCTTGCCGTCCCGTGAAAGCATCTCGGGAAATCATCCAACTCGATCATCCGTGTCTCACCAAACACAGCGCGGCGAAAGTTTTGTAATCTCTACTATCGCTTTGGTAATTCAGGGAGATGAGCAGGGACCAGACCAGATAGTGTTGTTTAGTTTTCCCTTTTGTTTTTCTAATAGCAAATAGCTAGTGCAATAGTGTATTGTTAGAGGGTTTTTTTTTTTTTTTTATCCGTGCTGGCCTTGTGGGTCAGTTGCGAGAGCAATTTGTCATTCTCCAGTAGTGGTAGCTACTGATTCATTAATTAATTTGATTGATTGATTGGAGGTAGGAATTTTTCCCTTCCTTCTCAAACAAGCTTTTTATGTGTTTCCATGGATTGAATTGAATTCGTCAACTGTAGTAGGTAGGTAGGAGAGAGAGAGAGACGTTTATTTATTTTATATCATTATTAAGTGATGATAATAATATATATATATATTACTTGTAAACAAAGGCGGTGGGTGGTGATCGATTCATTGTATGTGAAGATATAATAATATTCCCTACCTTATGCTAGTAGTTTCATATTTTTTCTTCACCCTCGATGCGACTTGGTCACACTGCCTGTTGGGATCATTCCACGTCGGGTGGTTGAGACGATCGATCAGCTGCGGCGAAGTAATATGGAATTAATTGAACTCCGAACCAGCTGCGGCGATCGGGTCTGTTGTGACGACGCACCATGCCTGCAATTGTCGACGAGTGCGCGCAAGACAACAGAGAGCTCACACGGCACCGCAGCCGCCCGCGCAAAGATGTCTCTGACCTGACCCTAAACTCACCGGTCGCTCGCGGCAACTTTGTCATCGATCGGTCGCCTGCCGTGCTTCGAGTTCGAAACGAGTGACAGCAAAAATCCACAAGTCAAGTGTCCCGTTTCGGACAAGTCCGGCGGTCCGCGGTAAGAGTCTGGAGACAGCCTGCAGCAAATAAGGTAAAGCACGTGGGCTGGTCAATCATCGTCAGTACGGGATGTTATCAAGAAATCATTACAAACGCATTGTCGTTGATGTGCATACAAGCAAAAATTAGCTAATACTATGTACCGTCCAAATTATTTCAAGATCGATTACAAACGCATTTTTGGAGTTGCTCAATAACTTTTCCATGCCGTATTTACGAGAAAATCCATAAACCGGGCATGGAAAAGGGAGAGAGCGCGTTTGTAATGATTT
>CM041645.1:35487929-35534681 GCA_023333625.1 Bothriochloa decipiens
TCGCACAATCTACACGTGAGGATCCCTTCTACGAGGAAATAGAATCTTTTTTATTTTAAATTTTTTAAAAAAAAATTACAAAAGTAATTTTTGGTTTCGGAATACGACAGAACTAGTCGCCTACAGTGGGTGTTTTTTAAAAAACGCCCACTGTGTGGGCGTTATATGTGACGTGGCACAGAGCCGGCCGCCGCCGGTGCCGGCTCTTGCGGGTGGCCCACGTGGCGTTTTTTGGTGGGGAGGGGGCCGCCTGTAAAAGTGCCCGCTGTTTTGCGGGCGGGCCGCGGAGCAGTAAAAAACGCCCACTGTGTGGGCGTTTTTTACACTGCAGGGGGCCGCCTGTAAAATTTACCCTGTACGATGGTAAATTTACCCTAAAAAATTTATCCTACAAAATTTACCCTGTACGATGGTAAATTTACCCTGCAAAATTTACATCGTACAGGGTAAATTTACCCTGCTGATGATGGGCCGCCTGCAAATTTATCCTGCAAAATTTACCCTGTACGATGGTAAATTTATCCTACAAAATTTACAAAATTTATCGTGCAGGGGTAAATTTTTCAGGCGGCCCCCGCAGTGTAAAAAACGCCCACACAGTGAGCGTTTTTTTACTGCTCCGCGGCCCGCCCGTAAAACAGCGGGCACTTTTGCAGGCGGCCCCCTCCCCACCAAAAAACGCCCACTGCGTGGGCGTTTTTTGGACGCAGGTGGGCCACCCGCAAGAGCCGGCACCGGCGGCGGCCGGCTCTGTGCCACGTCACATATAACGCCCACACAAAAAACGCCCACTGTAGGCGACTAGTTCTGTCATATTCCGAAACCAAATATTACTTTTGTAAATTTTTTTTTAAAAAAATTAAAAAAAAAAAAGTTCCGAGGAAATAGTGGCCAAGGCCCAATCGCTCAAAGCCCAACTCTCCCCAGTTCGGCGGCTCGCCCAGGCCCAGTCACGCTCTCAGATTGACCCGCGCCGCCGTTCGCTCACCGCCGACGCCCGTCATCCTTTCACCGACTCGGATCCCCTCCATCCACGTTCCGACGTCGCCATCCGTCACCCTCAAGACCAATCGACCGGTTGGGACTCGCAGGTGCGTACATGTCAGAGTTTCTTCAGTCGATTCAGGTTCGGACGAATTTAGATTTCTATATACATGTCTGTACGTCACCCTTGGACTATAGCTGCAATCTGCAAGACGTTTATCCATCTCCTATATTACTGTTAGTGATGCAACTGGGACTATTGTGAATCCCTGGTAGATCTATCATTATAGCCTTATAGGTGACTCTTGCCTCTATCAAGCTGGTCTCCTCGACGAATCCATCTATGTTGGGCTTCAAGTGAACTGGAGCATATCTTGCTTTGCTTCAGAGAGCTCGAATCTGTATGCCACAAATGCTGAGTTCATTAGCATTTAGGTTAATTAGGGATATCCCATCCGTATGCATTTTTACTCTCGATCAGTTCAGCTTTGGTACCACATTTGTTTTGGAGCTCTGTTCTTATAGAGGACTACTACGCTAATTTTTAATTCAAAAAGCTTAAACTTCGATTTTCAAATAGGGAAAGACAGAAAAAGTGACAACTTTTTATCTAATTGCCTACATGCATCACACAATAATAACACAATTTTTCTTTTGAAAAAGTACATATAAACACAGATTGTTACCAAATCTATAGCGGCTTGAACATCGATTAGGCTCACCGCTACAAGCAAACCACTTGGAAACTAACCCCATGCTCAGCTCAATGTACCACGATCCCTGTTAATTAACGACCCATTCTTTTAAACTAATGTACACCCTCGTCCTAGAACTTCCACGGAATGTGCAGTACAAGAAACAGTAATGGCAGTCGCCAAGCTCTTTTTTACATATCACAAATCAGAAACTCCACGCGCATGAAGCTCTGATCTCGCAAACCTACAGCTTCACTGGCAGTCCATAGTTGTGGAAGCATCGGATGACCCCGTCGCGGCTGCCGGTGACGACGACCCTGTTCCAGGCGGCCGACACCTTGGCGCGGCACTCGTCCATGCCGGCGCAGTTGACGTACTTGAGGGACGGCAACAGCTTCTCCTCGGGCCACGTCGCGGCGCCCCTCGCGCCGTCTGCCGAGAACCACTTCCCGAACGAGCAGAACTCGCGGTCGCGGCAAAGCTTCTCCGACGACGACTGGAGGTCTTCTTGCTGCTGCAGCAGCCCCGGCCATGCCGCCACGGACGTGACGCCCTCCGAGACGAAGTGCTCGCAGGAACGAACTCTTCTTGCTCCTCTGGTGGTCGTGCTTTTGCCTGCTGCTGGTCTGTCGAAGTTGCAGATGTAGACTTTGGAGTCGGCACCTGGTGACACGAGGTACTGGCCGTCGGAGGTCAGAGACGGCGGTACCAGGGCCTTGGAGCCTCGCCGCCCTGCAACGGGGACCAAATAACAATGTGTAAATTCTTACAAGCTGCAGTATGCCTAGGCTAGGAGCAGTACTGACAGGCAACAGCCGGTTGACAATGTAAAGTTGTCAACAGAACTTCACATGCATGTATTACTTTCACTTAATTCTCACATGTGACATGAATGATCAAAGCATACAGGATAAAGAAAATCTTACATTTGATTTTGACCATGTCATATCCAAGATATCACTTGTGTGACCATGAAACTCATGGAGTGGTGTCTCTGCAATGTTGAAAACTTTCTTGGGTATTATGGCAAGGCACGTCTCTGTCCTTCTCCCACTTTCATTTTCAGGCCCTTATTTCTATCCATGGATTTGACAGGCGCCTCTCCCTGATGTACAAATCAGGAGAGGATTCAACTTCTTGTATCATCCAAACGCGCACAATGCAGTCCTCGCCCACACTCGCTAAATACCATCCAGATGTACTGAATTTCATGACCCTGATTGAACCCCCGTGGGCATGGATTTCTCGGCACATATAGAGAGCAGAGAAGTCCATCCACTTTTTGTTCTGCTGACCAACTTTTGTGGTAAACAATGTGTCTGTCTTCAGGCTTTGCATACTTGTGTCATACATAGAAATTATATCTTCTCCCTTCTTTCTTGTGAACCTTTCACAAAAGCTCTTGGGATCCTTGTCACACTCCACTTTTAAGGATAAAAGTGGAATGTATAAATAGCCTTATATGCGCCTCAGGAACAATCGCACATATAGGATGACAAATTACAAAGGGTATCACCACCCTGTTTATTACATAGCGTACCAATATTTATTACAGAGTATTACGGATAAACAACAAAATCTAAGATAATATTATAGTGGAAGCCTCCCACAGAGACACGTCGACTGGTGAACACCAAGCCTAGTACTCATCCAGATAGCTCTCACTCCAACCTTCATCTGTTACCCATCCGGGATTTTCTAAAATTGAAAGTAAAGCAAGCGTAAGTACACAACCGTACTCAACAAGCATAACATGGGTTAATGAGGCTCAAATCAGCTGACACGGTTTGACTGCATTTAGCTTTTATATGTTAATCAAGTTGATCAGTTAAGCAGCATCAAGGTGACAAGTGTTTCCTAAAACCATCATGATCAATGTAACATAAATGAATAGTAAATATAACAGCAAAAATATGAACAATTTAACATGACAAGAGAGATCATCATTAGTGTAAGGAGTTCCAAGGCCGCTCGTGTCCTTGAGCAAGGCTAGTATACCAGTTTATTAAACTCTGCGCGGAGGTGTACACTTTCACTGTGAACCGTGAATTGCCCTTTCGCCCGAGGAGATCAGCCTCTTAGCCCACTACCAAGGAGGACTGGCAGGGTTCATAATGAAGCCTTTCAAAGGTTCGTCTAACAAGTTAGGGCCACTGAGGTTTCTGTGCCCTACGGATGTAGTATCCCCCCTTCTGATGGCACACGACCGCAGCCTATACTCATACAGACAGAGGTCCAACTACACCCAACCCGAAACACACCCCCCTTGCGTCATAAAGGGAACCGTTAACATGCTAGAAAAGGTCCTCATACTGAGCTAAAACCAGATCTATATAGCCCTCACAGTTGTACTGTAAATTCCGGAAGGTACGTTACTGAGTAATCCTCAGGTGGTTAAAAGTCATTATTACTGTTTATGTCACAAATACTCATCAAGCCATAAGATCATGATATCATTAAGCACTAGCATCTTGCTACCCAATGCACCCAAAAGGTTCAAGGAATCAGGATATCAAAGCTAGTTATAATCTCTAGGTCATCAAACAGACACATGTATATGTATTGTTATTTATAGTGAATAGGTAATAAGGAAGATCCATGCTATACTTGCCTTGATTCATAAAGTTTTGCTGATCCTGCTGATCCTCAAAATAACTTGGCTCAATAAAACCCTCACCGTCTGAACTCAACATTAATCATCAACACCAGACAATCCAATCGAGCATACATACACGAAGCAAACAATGAGTTATTAGAGGAACAGTATACCAATGTCATCAAAATAGAATAAAATATTTATAAAACTATTCTACTTGTTTCTACGATCACACAGACATCAAGTTCACTGAAAACGGAGTTATAACAGAGAAGTTATGATTTTTCAAAGATTTCTAGTAGACAAATAAATACTTTAAATATAGGCTAAAAATATAAAGTTTTTAAAATACTTCAAAAGTAGTACCACTGCGTAGATTATGAAATTATGAATCTAACAAAATTTGAACGGACCAAATCGGAGTTAAAACGTGAAAGTTATAAGCTTTTAAAGATAATGGCAAAACTGTAAATAGCTGAAAACGAATTCTGAACTGAAAAAGAAAAA
This sequence comes from Bothriochloa decipiens, assembly GCA_023333625.1. Taxonomy (NCBI): domain Eukaryota; kingdom Viridiplantae; phylum Streptophyta; class Magnoliopsida; order Poales; family Poaceae; genus Bothriochloa; species Bothriochloa decipiens. The sequence goes on from CM041645.1 coordinate 35,492,712, forward strand.
CACGTTTTCCAGAGAAGAAAGCGTATTCTGGAAGCTGTTACATGGAAAATACGTTTTTCAGTGGACAAAGCGTATTATGGATCTGTTAAGCAGAATTTACGCTTTCCAGTGGGGAAAACGGATCCTGACCAAAGCGCCAAGGGTTCTTAACAGATTAAACCGAAACCCAGGGGGTTTTCGGCAAATCTACCAGCCGAAGGGGTACGAGCTGTTTCTGGCCGTTCGACTCAAAACTGACGGCACAGATTGACCGAGGCGATCGGGCTCGCCGGGGAAGAAACCCGACACGGCGGCGGCCATCGCCGGCGGCGAAGGAGTTCGCCGGCGTTCACACAGGTCACGATTCCGGCCACCATTTGACATGGGACCGGTACCAAACGAACGGGGAGCTCACACCGCGCTCACCTGCGTAGAAGATGGAGGTCGAGGTGAAGCGGGGACAGCGAGCGGCTCGGAGCGGCGGCCAGCGGCGATCTATGAACGGCGAGAGATCGGGTCAGGCCAAGATGAGACAAATTGAAGGTACACATGCGCTCGGGGAGTCAAAGGGGTGCTTGCCGGCTAGCTGATGACGGAGATGACCCGAGGACGGCGAAGAATTTTGAGTTTTGGCGGCCGGCGGCAATGGCGGCTAGGGTTCGGGGTCGCGACGGCTCGAGTCAATGGGGCGATGACGTTAGGGTTCAGATAGGTCTTGCGGACATGGTTAATTGCTTAAATAGCCCGAGGCAAGGGGTGCGGCCGAGCGGACGTCGGGTCGATCGCGCGGGATCGGGCTTGGAGCTCCGACTCGCGTCCCGGTCGGATGAAGGAGAAGATGACACGGTCCCACCTGTCAGCCAGATAAGAAGAGAGGACAGAGGCGGCGCGGACGCGGACGCGGTGCCTTGATGGGCCGGCGGCCTAGGGCCCAAGATGGAAGCGATGGCGCGGCGCTGCTGTGGCTGGGCCAGAAGACGAAACGGGCCAGCGTGGAGGGCGAGCGGAGCAGCGGCCCGAGCGCGGGAAGAGGGCAGGCCGAGCGGGCCGTTCGGGCCAAAATGGCCGGAAGGTGAGGAGGAGGAAAAGAAATAGGTTTTCTTTTATTTAAATATTTTCAAATGCATTTTCAAATTGATTTTGAATTCAAATTCAAATTCAAACCTCATCACAACAAAATATGCACCAGCATGAATGCTCAAGCATGTTTCTACCATGTTGCAACTTTATTTTCATAAAAATATTTATTTTGCCATTTATTTATCCACCAAAAATTATTTTGACTATTTATATATATATATATTTTTGGAAATTGAAAACTAGGGTGTTACAGTCCTTTTGCTTCTCATTAAATGCTACATTCATTCCCCTTCCAGGACCACGATCACTGCCCTTCTGCAAGAACTCATGAACAAGCTGAGAGAAACTAAGAAAAGCTTCTGACTGGTTTATATTCATGGTTCTGTCTGTTCTAACCGCATCAAGTATTCCAGTCAGTTCATGCTGTTCGCTTTCATGAAGCACAACACTGTTCCTAGTACTATCTGGTGCTGATGCACAATGAGAAAAAGACGGACGATATGAAGAACAGATGCTACTAATTCTCTCCTCCAGGTCACGAAATGCACGATCAGCCAAAATTTCTCCCGGCCACTGCGAAAAGGTGATTCCAGTAGGAATAGGTTTAACAAAGCCCATCCCAATCAGGAATCTGTGCCGCCTTTCATTGACACTCATCAATTCACTTGTCCAGATTAGCTCATCCTCAGGTCCCCATGATGCTGATAATTGGTCACTTGTGCTACACCTAGCTGAAAAATATGTTGAACTTCTTATATCATCAGATGTCTCCAAGAATATGTCATCCTGTCCATCGCAATTGGACATTTTCCTCAAGCTGCTATGAACTAAGCAAACCAATCACCATGTAGGATGACACCTCCACATAGCCACTGTATAAATTGATGGTGATAAAACTGCCAAAAAAAGAGAGAGAGAATGTAGATCGTCAGGTCCACATCATGTGGCTATAAAAGAAATCATGATTTACAAAGCTTAGCATTTTAGCAATAAGGACAGCAGATACAGTATCACAGAAAGGACTAGGTATTCAACTACTAGAACAAATTGCACAGTACCCAATTGACCAATAAAGGAAAATGAACAAAATCACACACCAGACGAGATGACTACACAGATCAACATAGTGAGAGCAGATGGTACTAAACTTGCTACACCCATGTACAGATTTATACCCTACTGCTCATTCAAACCAAAGCGCAAGTGTGGCAAAACCACCAAATCCTGGAGCAACATAGCAGGTTAATTACCGTTTCCTACAAGGCACTTTTTCTCAAAATACGCGGAAAAATATACATCGTTATATTATTAGAGACGGGAAATTGATTTACAATCAGCGAACTCTACATCATCGTGGAGAGCTGCTGCTCTTCCCAAACACTAAAGCAAGTTATGCTTACAAAGGCCATATTTGGATGCAGAGTATTATTAGAGTATATATTGGATGAAAATTGTGTTGTTGCAAACTAGTATAATTTTTTTAATGTTGCCATGTGTTTGGATGGTACAGGCCTTTAACTTGCTTTTTTGGAGTTTTAGAAACTCCATTTGAAACTTGATTTTTCTAAACCACAGTTGTACATGCCTTAGGATTACAAAACAATAGTTGCTTGATATCGTAGTTTTCAAAAACAACAGCATCCAAATAATCAGTTCCTTAGAGGATGCGCCTCCCAACATCGTGTTTTGGCTACTCGCCGTATGGAGTAATGATTCCTTCCAAAAGAAAGTACTTATATATTTATTTTTCTCCAAAATATCAAAACTTGAAGAACCCACAAAACCCAACCTAACAAGTTAATTAACGAGGACCAACTAGGAGCTGGCCTGCCATAAACTAAACCAATCCTTAACTGACCCAGATGTTTAATGAGAGATGTGATGGATTTTCCCCTTATGTTGTTTTATTTTTGGCAAACTTTTTAGAAGCCATGCTTATATTTATTTTTTTGAAATAAATCCTTATATTTCCAACAAATGGAATATTAAACAACACAAATGAGCGGAAACTGATAGATTGTTGGGCCAGTACCACAGCTAGGCCTGCGCCAACTAGGGTCGAAACCTCTCATCCGGTCATTCTTATCATTCATAATTGATAACTACTCTCTTGCATGAAAAATGGTCCCTTTCGCCTTTTGCTTCTCCCTCCTCCCTCTCACCGCTTAGCTTTTGTCAAACTAGTATAGCCCTTTTGCTCTGGATGCGCTCCAGGAAGTATGTATAACTAAGATCTAATTTTTAGATACGACCAGCTCCAACGCACCAACATAATTGTTACCCTCATAGGTCCACGTAGGCTCGAACGCCACATAGAGAGGAAAGAGTGCGAGGGAAGGGTGGTTTGGCAACATGTCAGGGTAGCTTGCTTGGTTATAGAAAATAAAGGTTTGAGGAGAGAGAATAAGGTGTTGAGAAAAAGGAAAGCTCATAGTCATGTTGTAATGCCACGTGTCCTAGACGAAACTGCACCTTACATGCATCGAAACAATAGCTATGCCTTGTATAGCAGCAACTTTTCTTTCAAACCTTCGGTTCCTGTTGGTCTACATAGGTGTTTCTTTAAAACACTTGTTCTCCACCATCCTACTTAATTGATAATTGAATGGTTTGGTTTCGAGACATGTACTCCCTCTGTCCGAGATATAAAATGATGTTTGAGGAAGCTAAGGCCTCCTCAATGCAAGCTAATAACATTGATGCATGGCTTCAACCGAAACCGGCATCCACGTAGACATAGAAGAAACAAAACGGATTAACACAACACGCAAACAAATTAAGGTAAAAATGCCCTCTTTCACCTTTTGCTAGTTCCTCCTCCCTCTCAACTAGCTCACTTTTTGTCAAACCGATGAAACTCTTTTGTCTCGACGCACTTTAGGAAATATATATATCGCTTTTGGATAAGGCATAACTTTTAGATAAGAGCTAGCAGCCACAACACACAAAAGAAGTTGTTGGCGTTGTAAGACCACGTAGTCTTGGACACCACGTGGATGAGAGAAGGTCGAAGAAGGTGGTCTGGCAATGTGTCACGATGGCTTGGTCAGAGAAAGTAAAGGTTTGAGGAGAGAGAAAAGGTGCGTGAGAGGAAAAAGAAGCTCCTAGTTATGTTGCTATGCTGCGTGTCTAGACAAAGCAGCACGCCTTCTACCACGTGAATATGTGATAGAACAATAGCTGTTTATTCTGTTGCTCAAAGCCTACATATATAGCAGCAGAAACCTGCAGCTCGTGTTGTTCCGGATTGGTATTTGCTCTCTCTCTATCAGCATAGTATGAGATCACCGATCTTGACACCAGGAACGGAGCAGCGCCATGCCGCCAGCCAAAGTTGGATCCCAAGGCAAGGCAGGCTTTGGCCGCCGCCCCGCGCGGCCATGTCAGGTCGAAGCAGGGGCTAGAGCAATCCCGCCTTGCCAGGGTAGGAACTCGGCAGAGAAGACAGACCGCTGCCGGCCCTTTCGATTGCCAGTTTGCTGTGGCGAGGTGACAGAAGCAGAAGCGGTGTCGGTGTAAAACTACTAGTAGTACTCTAGTAGCCAGCGAGCAGCGTGGCACCCGGTGCCGTGCCCTGCCCCTCGCCGCCGGCTGGCTGGCTGGGCACAGGGTGGGCCGCGGGCGGGCGTGCACTAAAAAACCTGCGCCGCCGGCGCCCGCGTTAAAGGAGCAATCTTTTCCGTCGGTACGGCGCTGTTCAGTACAGCTGGGGACAAACAGAGAGAAAAAAAACGAGCCGTCGAAATCGATTGGGAGAAAAAAAAAAGGAGAGCAGAGTTCAGATTGAGCCGTCGTCCCCACTCCCAACGGTGACCAGAAGCGCTGTCAACGCGGGGTACCCATTGAAGTTCAAGCTCGCATGGTCGCCGAGAAGTATGGGACCTCTCCGGACGCATGGCTCGGCTCTTTTCGGTGGCCGGAAATCACGCACGGTACTGAAACAGGCAGTGGAAATTTTCAGGTGCGGAGCAGTAGAAACTGACGCTCAGCTATCGCTATCAGGGGGAAGGAAACGATGACACAGCCTGATTGGTTAAGGTTAACTTCACCAACAGTCCAAGCCTAGAAGATAAAATCGATCTACGCTGTCGGACAAGAGGCGAAGAACACACTGTGGTATTTTTTTAACCCGATAAATAGTATTATTTTTGTCTTATTTGACAAATATTGTTCGATCGTGGACCAACTAGGCTTAAAAGATTCATCTCGTGACTTTAAACTAAACTGTGTAATTAGTTATTTTTTTTACCTACATTTAATACTCCATGCAAGCAGCTAAATATTGATGTGATGGAGAGAGAGTGAAAAAATTATAACTTTTGGATGAATCTAAACATGGCCTAGCTCTACTACACCGCAAAAGCCCCAACCCGTTGCGAGAATTCCTGCGTCGGAAGCGATTCAAGACAACCCTGCTGCACTGCACTGCACTGTTCCATTGAGATCGGGACAGAATTCGCGCAAAGAAAGAGGGACGGGAGCCTGATCCATGGCATCCCCACCGCCATCGCAGGAATCAGAGCATAGCCGAGGAAAACAAAAGCACGACGAGATCGAAAGCACCGAGCAGCACTTACCCGCAGATCGCCGAACAGGATGGATCCCCTGCAGCCGATCGAAGAAGAAGAAGAAAATTCTGCTCCGTCGATCCTCGGGAGTCGCGCAACGCAACGCCGCCCAGCCAGAAACCGACCACCCTCTGTCACTGCAGTGCGACTGCGACGCTCGCTCTCCCCGGTGGCCCCAGGTCCCGGATTAAATCCGAAATGGCTTCCCACCGAGCGAACCGGCCGACCCTTATAGCCGCCCGTTTATATCCCGTGCGCCGCCGCGGCTCGGGTCTTTCTTCCTCTTTACTCGTGGCCGGGCTCTGTCTCTGTCTCTCTCTGTTAGACCCCGGTCCTCGGGGGGTAACTGACAGGTGGGGCCAGACAAACTTTGTCCACGTGGACTTTCTACTGCAAGCCCTTGTTTTCTGCTCAAGCGGTCAAGCCTGCCCGTAAACGTTTCTATGGCGACCGTAACGTTTTCATGGTGGGTTGCCTTCCACTTTCCTCAGCGTCCCAAGGATATATGATGCTATGTGTGTGGCGTCTCTTCCTCTTTTGCTCACCGAAATACAAAGCCTTCTCCCGAGGTGCTCGCTGTTCGTCGGTTCCATATCGATGAATTGACATACACTCCAAGGTTGGATGTTTGTGTATTCATCTCAGTCCGAGAACCCATATTTATCGGAGCGCACTAAACCACTCTTGCGTAAATGGATCGAAGTCAACGTACGGACATCCAAACAAGCCCTCCATGACGTAATCGAGTAGCTGTCTCTTACACGCGTCGTCAGTTACAGCTTACAGCCATTGTGGTGAGGTGACCGTTCATTACACACGCGTGAAGTAATTTCGACAGCGAAGATTGTTCGATGCGTGTGTATTTATGTTAGTCCGACAATCCATGTTTATTGGAGTGCACTAAGCCGCTCAAACGTACATGGATCAAAGTTAATATATGAACATCCAAACAAGCCCTCCATGACGTAGGTGAGTAGTTGTCTCTTACGCCATCACGCATCGTCAGTTACAGTTTACGACCACGGTGGGTGGGTGACGATCACCGTCCATTACAAACGCGTAAAGTAGTTTCGACGGTGAGGATGATCTCACATGCACGTGAATTTTTGAACTTCAGTCACTTGACGAATGATGAATATCTAACGAAGGTAATGAATAAAATGATTTTCTTAGATCCTGCCCAATTTTAATGGGATCGACGTCCTATGGTACTACAGCTGTACTGTTAACGTATAGGGGGTTTTCTGCAATATATATTTTTATATATGTGTTTAATTCAGTACTTACTGTATATGCAGTTCACAATTTTAGAGGGAGCCAGATAATGGAGCTAAGTGTTCAGTTATAAACCAAGTTGTAATTGTAATAGTCATACTATACAATGGTTGTCTCTTATTTATCTATATATAGAAAACTTTTTTTATTACTTTTACCTATGTCCTACTTTATATTTTCTAATTCTTCTCACATTCACTTAGTGTCTCGATTCATCATTGTATAGGCTCTTATGCCCAACTTGGTGGCTTGCATATGAGTTGAATTCCCATCTCTTCTCTTCTCCACATCATCATTTGCTTAGCTATATGACCATTATTGCACTCGCTCTTTAGTATGTCTTTTAGTGTAACTTCATTCATTCAAACAAATATGATGAGCAGCATTCATGTACACCCAAAAGGCCTCCCGTTTATGTTGCCTACTACATTTACTTGCCAACTAAAAAAGCCACTTCTTCTGCAATACAACTACTACTCTATTTGTTCCTTCTGGATTTAACGGGGTTAGGAGTAGCACGGGTGGTTAGCTGGTCAAATGAAGTAACAACACAATTTGCACACACCAAGCCAACGTGGCATCACTTCCATATCATAAACTACATGCGCCAAGCGCGCATACATACACCTCTCGCTGGTTTGGCTCATATCGAACCCCTTTCTAGGCCACTACAAATCCTGGTCACACAGCCCGAAATACAAGTACTTGGAGACAGGTAGACAACAGCTAATGCTACATGAGGAACTTATACTTGGGTTACATGCAGTAGCATTTGACAGGACGAGCAGGCCTGTTTTTTTTTAGTAGAGAGACTATGATGGGCTTGTTTGCCTGGATCGGACGTTCTGTTTTTCTTTTTTTTTATAAAAAAAAAAGCAGTTCTAGTTTTGGATCCTTCAAAGATGCAATAAATCCAGAATTCTCCTTCCCTAATATAAAACCGCCGATGACCAAACACTGGGCCGGTCGAAAACTCTATTCGGACATCACAGTGGACTCGCACGGCGCCACTTTGTAGGTTGCAGTGCCGCTTTCTTGATTGGTCGTCAATGCCCTTTATGTAATATCAAACTTTATATTTGTTTGCTAGGACGGTCCAGCCTTACGGTTGTAAGACCTTCGGTGACGCTTCTCATAAGCGTGTTGTTTGTATGTTTATACTCAGGAGCTGGAACCAGAGCCGCTACTAGAGTCATCATAACAAAAACCCTGTATAGTAAGTATTATAATACATATAACACTGAGTCAACGTGTACATCCAAAAAGGATTTTATAAGACAACTCTTTTTTTTTATAGAGGAAGGTTAAAAGCACCTAGCTCTCTGAAAATACACACCTTTTTTTAGAGCCGGGCCATTTCACTGACAGAAAAAACTAACAAACTAACGCCTCCTAAAATCAATTAACAGACATAAGCCTCTTTAGAAACCAAACCACCTCTCCCAACATCTGCCCATATGCCAGCCCTTGTCTACCAAAAAAAAGAGTAAAATACATGGATGGGCCACTAACTTGTGAGCGTGTGTCGATTTGGGACATTAACTTTGAAAATGCATTTTTTGTCCAAAAACTTGAGAATAGAGTCTATACCCCTTCGTTTCATGTTTATATTTGCAGAAACCTCCTTATACCTATTTTTCTTTCACAAGTTTGTCCTTCACCGCGCCCACAATCCCCGGCGCGGAGGCCGCCTCGCCCATGTCCACGATCGGCGGCGGTGGCCCTGTGTAAGGTCCTAGATGGTTAGAGGGGGGGTGAATAGCCTATTAAAATTCTACTAACCACTAGACAAAATTTGATTAGTATATCAAATGGCGTAACCGCGGTTTTGCCTAGCCTACAAGGTGAGCAAGCCTCCTATTGACAAATCTAGTATAAGTATGATCTCTATGTCACTCAAGGGCTATGTCACTACTTTCTAATCTATAGAGCTAGCAAGAACAACTATTCTAAAATAAGCTACACAAGATAAGTGCTAGAAAGTAATGCGAGGTAGAGAGGTGATTCTTATACCAACGGTGGAGAGAAGATGTTGTCAATCACCAAGATGATATGTAATCAATATAATATGACAACAATCACAATATGAAGACCAATCACCGGGAACAAGAAGATGACATAATTATTTTTTTTCACCCGGTGTTCACTTGTGCACCGACAAGCTACGTCACCGGTTGTGTCGACCAACACCTAGATGGATCCTCGGTGTGACCCTCAAGTCACTTGCCCCGCAAGGCACTCCCCCGCAAGGGAACCGCAAGACACCACTCTCAAGCGTGGTAACTCAATGACACGCGTATTCCACTAGAGTTGCTTTTGGCACTCCGCCGAGGACAAGCACAAGAACCTCTTACAAATCAATCACCGGAGGTGGGCAAGAACAATCACCAACTCTTCCCAACGCCTCCAAACAACCTCCAAGCCGGCTAGGAGCGGTACTCTCCAAGAGTAACAAGAAATCACCGGCCAAACGACTCGCAAGTGCCACTAGATGAATCAACTCATGCAATGCACTTCGAATCACTCAATCTCACTCTAGATTAGCAATCAAGCAAGAGAGATGAGTAGGAGGGAGAAGCTTTAGCTCAAAGGATGCACAAGAGTGTTAGAAAAGCCAAGAGACCTCCACAAGGGCCGGCCACATTCTATTTATAACCCCATCCTTTGAAACTAGCCGTTGCCCCTTGGGCGGCTCGATTACACACGCCGGACGCGTCTGCCGCTAGCGCCGGACGCGTCTGCCGCTAGCGCCGGACGCGTCCGGCGCCTCTGCCGCTCAGCCTCCAACGTTCGACTCCCACGACACGTCAGCGTCCGGCGGTACCCCTTGGCGTCTGGCGACCAGCGTCCGGCGACACCAACTGCTCTGCGACCCTCTCTGAGTAGCGTCCGGACGCACACCCTGGCGTCCGGCGCATCACACGTGCTGAAACATCGGCCTTCATTTCTCACGAGCGTCAGACGCTGAACAGTGCCGAGCCGGCGTCCGGCGCAGCGTCCGGCGCTCTGTCTCTCAACCGGTACTCTCTGTGTAGCGTCCGGACGCTGGGCCAGCGTCCGGCGCTCAGCGTCCGACGCTTAGAATATGAGCATTCTTAATCCCGCGACGACGCCCTCTTTTCTCCAACGAATTTGCATCCGGCGCAATAGAAAATATCTCTCTCATTTTCCCGAAGGCGCCGAATCCCCCCTCGCAAGCTCGGGGGTGGATGAGCGGTTACCAAACCTAACTCAACCTTACAAACATACTGCCGCCTTTGCAAATGTGCTAACACCACCAAGTGACATCTCCATGTGCATGTGTGTTAGCATTTTTCCAAAGCATTTTCAAAGGACTTTCATCGCGCACTAGATCCTAAATGCAATCACATGAAATGATGGACCTAGTGGCACTCATGAACAGAATTACCGAAGATCTCCCCTCTTCATAGTTCGGCTATCGATCCTAAACCACTCACACCCTCTATGGTGTCTTGAGTGCAAAAAACAAAATGGCCCTATAGGTTATACCTTTGCCTTGAGCCCATTTTGTCGATCCTTCAACCGCCAAGCCTTTACATGATACGTGACACTCCATGTCATCAAGCAACGGTCTTGGTCTATCGATCTTGATATTACTTGCTCTTCACCGTTGGTCGGTCCATCGGCGCCAAGTCATGCCCAAGCTTCACCGTCGCACGGTCCTTCGCTTCGAAGCCTCAACTTGCCCTTCACACTTCCAACCGATCCATCGAGCCAAGCCCATCTTGATCTTCACCATGCTTAGGTTGCATAACTTCATGTCATGCCTCAACATTGAGCTCCACTTGGCATGGACTACCTTTCTCTAAATCATCCACTTAGAAACAAGATTAGTCCTTAGGTTTCATCAATTACCCAAAACCAACTAGGGACTTTCACCCTGCCCCGTCCACGTTTGCACTGGTGGAGGGCCTATGTCCCATCCATGTCCATGCCTGAAGCTTGCCTTGCCGATGGCGGCCCCGCCCCCATGGCCATGACGCCCTTCCCTCTAGTGTAACGCAACCGTTGCGCCGTCGCCGTCCGTGATGGCGGAGGAGGCCGCTGAGCGGAGCGCCTCGACGCCGGCGCGGATCTTGACCTCCCTCAGATGCATATGGGAGACCTCCCTCCTCCCTCTCTCTCTGTCTCACGCTCTCTCTCTCTCTCTCTCTCCTCTCTCTCTCTCTCTCTCGCTCCCTCTCCCTCTCCAAGCTTCTCCCTCGGTCTCCGTTGTTGCTACACGTGACCACGGTCACCATGGCCGCCGCCCCGCCAGCTCGAGCTCAGGCCGCCGGCGCTCTTGCTCCCCCACGCGACGGCCACAAAAACAGAGCCGCTCCACCTCCACGGACAAGACCCAGCATGGCCACTGTCACGTGCCCGTGACGCCATCCCGTCCAGTAGTGGCCACCGCTGCCCGCCCAGCCCCTACCGGCACTCCCGTGACCGGCGCCTCTTCCCGCGGCGGACGCGCCCACGGTCGGCGCTCGCTACGACATCCCCTTCTAGCAGTAGCCGGTGGAGCCCAACCGCGTCGCCGGGGACCTCGTCGTCGCCGGTGAAGGACAAACTTGTGAAAGAAAAATAGATATAGGGAGGTTTCTGCAAATACAAACATAAAACGAAGGGGTATTGACTCTTTATGAACCACTTCTCAAGCTTTTGGTCCAAAACTGCATTTTCAAAGTTGACGGCTCAAATCGACATACGCTCATAAGTTAGTGGTCTATTTATGCATTTTACTAAAAAAAATCACCCCTCTCTCTCTTCCCCAAACACTGGTCGCCTGATCCAATGGGTGGGTAGAATATAGATCGGGGCAATGTAGCCTGATCAATGCCATGGAACCTAAATCCATCACGGCAAGACGGATCCAAGCGTGGTGGCAGCCCGATCTGCGCCCTGGTGTCAAAGGCCAGAGTTTCTAGGTACATGTCCCTTTAGATAACACACCCGTATAGCTAAAAGCCAAAAATCTCCATATCTTTCTTTTTTTTTATAAACGAGCAACCGTGCATAATGGGGAAAATTGGTATTCCTACGCCTTTGTTTTGTAGACTTCACTCTTTCTCTGTAGCACACTAGCACAACACTGTTTTTCTCCATTAATTGAAGACATTCAGAGTAGGCTAGCGATTAGCGAGTGAGACTGCGTGCTTTTGTCATATCATCTGTATGCAAAGCATTTTACATTTTTACTAACGTGTTGTTTGGTTCGAACCACCGTAACGTAAACGGAAATTAAATTAGTTCAAATGTTAACATTCACAGTTTCTTTTTTTTTTTCTCATTTACGTTCCCACGCTACAACCAAACAGCAAGTTTAACATAGCACCTGCAGTACATATAATTTCTCTAACTTTTTTTTACCATTAATCATTTATTTTATATTATCAAACTTTACCACGTACCTTTTTCATATTGATTACCATTACCAATCCAGAATTTTCATTCTTCGGCTTCGGCCGCACGAGTGCGCCTCATACGATCGATCACACGTGGAACGGAATGCGCACAAGATTGATCTGCATTGCGAGAACTCCTAGCTCTGCGCCGAGTCCAACGGATGAAAAGCTTCGGAGAAGAGAACCCGTCTCCGAATCGAGGGGACACACCTAAACCCTATGGTCGGAGGCTGGAGCTACAAAAAGGCCCCCCTGATCTGAAATGCAGAGAGAAGAACCTGCAGAGCTAGGACTACAGGAGAATGGAGGTAGGACTGTAGGAGAATGGTTCCTACTAGTGCTTTCCTTCCGTGGCAGTGGTGTTGAGACTTTGGGGACATGCTTTGCCATGGGAGGATATAATATTGTTTTGGGCGCTGTCAACTGGAGACAAGGGGTATAATAGTAGGGACTTGTTTAGTTTATCAAATTTAGCCATCAAATTTACTATGCAGAATTTTTATTCTCCATCATATTAAAATACTGGTACATATATGGAGTACTAAATATAGATAAAATTAAAAACTAATTGCACAGTTTTATTATACTTTGCGAGACGAACATTTTAAACCTAATTAGTCAAAATTTAGATAATTTTTACTGAATACAAACGAAATACTATAGGAATTTCGCTACAGTAATTCTAACTCTAATTTTAGGATCTAAACAAGGCCTAGTAAGGTCAGCAGTCACATGGTTGCCTAAGCTTGTCTCCTTGTGATGCCGTTGGAAGAAAGCAGGAAAGTGTACACTTTGGATTCGATCTGTCAAATTTGGACTAAATTCTAGTAGTACAATTCTAATATTTCTTCTAGTTAGAAGTCGTCTAGCGGAGCATTCGTATTAATTATCATGAAATATGCTATGTTAATTTTCACGAACCATACTAGGCTAAAGATGAAGAAGAGCATAAAAATCATGCCACCAATTGATAGAGCACTGAGCACCATCTTCTGTTAGATCCTCTCTTCGCTCAAAAAATAAAGCAAATCTCATTATTCATATAAAAATAGTAATACTTATTTATATAAAATAAGTACCATTAGATTAGTTATAGAATATATTTTTATAATAACTTTATCTGAAGACATAAATAGTAGTACTATTTATTATAAATCTGATCATACCTAGGCTAATTTGATCGATACAGATCCTATAATTACATTCTTATATGGACGGAGGAGTATATAGTATATTTTTCCTTCATGGTCCAATAGTTGGTCATGTCACATGCTTGAATTCTACATTCAACTAACTTAATCAATCAAGCCCATAACAATCTTTATTTGATTTATGTGGATTATGCATCTAAATAAATTTCTACTCTATTTCCATTATATTTGATATTAAGCCCTTTTCATAATTGGATTACTCCATTGTTTCAAATGAGCATTGACGGATTGACCCTGAGTGGTCGAGGTGGAACCGAAATGTTGCACGTTTCAGCTAAGGACATTCAAAATGGAGGCTCCACGAGGTGATGATGGCTAGGTATGTGGTGGTTGCCATCGTTTTAGTGTTTCAAGAAACTACATATCAATGTAGCCAAAATAATTTTGTAGGTTACTGTATATATTTCCAATTATATATGTGGTGGTATGGTAATGAGTGGAGTTGCAATGTAATATCTATAAAGGAAAACATAGAATTTAACTAGAGAGAGTACCGGTTTGTGATATCTTTGGGTGGTTCTAATTTGCATACCCAAATGTTGCCTTAACCTTAGCATAGGCACTCTACTAGTGTCAACTAATGGGCATTGGAAACAAAACGTGCTACAAGGTGTAGCTATCACGTTTTCGGGAAGAAAAAAAATTACATGCTAATCCAATTATGGGCCTGTTCGGCTGGTAACATTCCGGCTAAATCTTGGCTGGTCACCGGTATCTAGAATCAGCCAGCGACCCTGGATCAGCCGAGCAGCAGCCCAAAATCAGCCAGCTGAACGAGGCCTATGTCGCATACAGTTTAGCTGTCATGGCAGTTATACTAATCAAAATTACAGTATGTCATATGTTGCGAGATAAGAATATTTCCATATCAAATAGATTAAGCATTCATTAATGAGGTATCTAGAAAAATATTCTTGTATTAAAAAGTTTCCTTATTTATTCTATTTTATTAAATAAATGAATATTTCATTCATTACCCTTTAGTAAGAAAGTAATATGTGATTTTAACCATCCGACCGGCCCGTAGTATTTATTGTATTGAGTGTGCCTCAGAGCTTTCTGTTAACTCTGATCCCCAGAAGTTCCTTGGCGCAATCAAGGCGATCACGGCGACCACCCTTAAAATAAAAGACTGTCCAAGATCCTAGATAACCCAAATACCCAGCCCAATAATCATAAAGGCAGCTGGTAAGAAAAATGGCAACGCAAACCTTTTTCGTGCGACGGTTTCAGTTGGACAAAGAGGCCCGAATTGCCCTGCAGGCCCCTTTGTGCGTCGAGATGAACTGAACAACTCAGGCCGTTTTTTTTTTTTCAGAATTCGTTTTTTTCCCATGGTTTTTCTCTTGTTGTGCACTGAACTGAACAACTCACCGAATGCGAATCCAGAAGGAGACATCCAATAATGGGCCTAGTTTCTAGTGGTCTTTAATTTGCCAGTTTGTTGGCCCTTCTCTATCGATAATGGATTTGAGTAAAGGACTTTATTTTCTAGAGTATATACTAATGACTTCCATATCATTGTAAAAATGTCTTCAGCTCCTGTGCTCATGTCTTGATACTTCTATGACACTGATATTGTAGTAACTGATTTTGTTCAGACTAACGGATTTTGTTCTGTCAATACGTTTGCTGCTATTTCAGGCGGCACAATTATGTTTGCAACGGGGAGTATCGATCTTTTGTCCATTCTTTACTGCGAGAGACGGAAGATTTGCTTGCGGTTCATCCAGAGCACATTTCACCCTTATTTTTTCGGATGATGTGGTATGTGCTAAAGGGAAAACTAGAACAAGACCAGAGAGATGTCAACATGTGGACATGGTCTTGCTCCACTGTAGATACAATCAAGTAGTCTGGCTGCTTGTTCTTTTCTGGAACTTGTTGTGTAGGCGAGAGAAAGAGCCTAGTACTAACATGTTTTAATGATTCAAGCTAGAAAAGCGATGTTTGGATCTGTCATTTTGAGATTGCTAGGGACATTATTACCTGTGGTTGTTAAAGCTGCTCTGGATAAAAGGGTCCACAGATTACGGTAGGCGGTACCACATCTAGCGACCTCGTTGTGAGAAGTGAGAAGTGCCAAGTCATTATGCGCATTTTGTAACGATAATACAGTAGAACATGAGATCTTGGCATGCATTGTGTTGAGTGGTATCCTACTGACAGAGGAACAAAATTTTCTGTTAACAATCTCTTGGCTCTTGCCCAGCAGTCCAATGCTGTTTGTTACTACAAGGCCTGCACGGTGCACCATCAGCATCGAATTCACTGCACATCCCGTGCTGGAAAGGAAGAGTTCGATCGAGACCATGGCTGACTGCCTGACTGCTGTCAGTCTGCTGGTACACGATCTGAGACGGGAAGGAAGCTGACATGGCTACCTGGTCCCAAATGATTTGGTCCCGTCTGCCTCGCTGCTAGCTCCTGCTGCGACTGCGATGGATAGCACGGGAATCATGTTGCCCGCCGGTGAGGCGAGGCGAGGCGAGGCGTCTGATCGGACGAGAGGGCTTTCGCTTTAAGCAAAGATGATGGCATTGGCATCGCACGGCACGGCACGGCACGGCAGTCCGTCTCCGCTGGGCCATGTGTTGCGTCCTGCTGATTTGTTGATGTTCTACGAGTACTCGATCTCACTGCCCAGACAGCAGCAGGTTTCGTTTCAGTTAGTCAGTACGGGAGGGCGGTGTGGAGTCCAATCAGGGGTGCGTGCTTGAAAAATGGCCGAATCATTGTTTTTTAATCTTTTACCGCTTGGTCATAAAAACCTTTTTGCAAGTCCACTTTGTCCTAGTCTTTCCTTGTATGACTCCACAGCAAGTTTGATCAGAGTATATAGCCCCCGTATGGGTGGCTCTCTCTATTCTAAACTACTATAAGACGTTTTCATTTTTTTTTTCCTCCAAACAATTCTTTTACTATGTTTATGGACATAGTATATATTCAAGTCGGAAGCAAAAACTACATATATCTAGAAAGGACAGAATCTTATAATTCATTAAAGGGACAAGGTAGTGTTACAGCCACCAAGTAAGTTAATTTTCTTGAGAGCCAGCATAGAATTGACCTGGCAGTTTCGAATAACACCGAATAAAATATGAAATTACCTTGATGATTTGTAATAACACTCAAGGAAAAATGGAATTGCCTCGGTAGTTTGGTTTAGTACTCAAGAATATCCATTTTTCTTGGAGGTCTATATCCGGAGCAAAGAAATTAAATTACACTTTACTAGCCAATTTTTGTCTTGGCCCTCAGAAAAACATTAGCACTCAAGGTAATTCAGGATTAGAGACGACTATATGTTGTGATGGTGATGGCCATTACTCCCCGGTTCTTTTGATCGCCTTGTTTTGGCAGGAAGGAGGAATCGATGGATTGCGTGCATGGAGAAACAGCTCTCTAGCTAGATTTTACGGCCACAGCCAGCAGATCCCATCCGTGTGATTTGCTTTTTCACAATGCAAGGCCACCGTCCAATGTATACAGTAGTATAGATGCTTTGTGAGTTGTGACTGTGTGTCGAGGCAGCTAGCGTCGACGACCATGACCAAATGTGCGCACGGTGCAAGTTTCCACCCGTGCACGTACACAATGTGTAGTACGTGTAAAGCATGCGTGTCCCAGTCCGACTGTACCCTGGACCTGGAGGCTGGATCATTTCCCACGCGTCGCGTCTGCTCTCTCTCTCTCTGCTGGGCGGGCCCGACTCAAAAAGCCACGCGCTGCAGCGGCGTCGCTTCTGCAGCTCATCCCTCCGACTTGTCGTACGTTGCGGTGTCTGCTGCCTGCACAACAGTGCCGGCTTCGCTTTTGCAGCAACTGCACTGAACGCTTTTGTTTGCGAGGACCATCGATCTTCTTTTGATAGGATAGGACGCAAGGTTTCGATACAGTGATGGACTATACTGTAGTAGTATGTTTGCAGATCGTGTACTATGCTTTATTTGGTGGATGCTCTCTCTCTCTGTGCAAAACATATACTGCATTCAAGAGAGAGATCATAATTTGATCACTGTTGTGCAGCTTTCGCATAATTAGCGACTTGGAGTATTAGCAGCTTTCGCATCAAGTCACATCCATGTTTAAAAAATAGAAATATCCCTCGTCGATGCTAACACGTACAGCGCCAAATTAGTCAGCAGAAGCAACTGATCACTGTTGCTTATCGACAGGAGAAACGCGACTTGGGGATGGAGAGAGATGTAAACACAAGCAACAAGTGAGGTACGTACTACTCTCGATGGAAGAAGACCGCGGGAATGGTGAGCAAAGTCAGCGGGCGGGGGGCGTGTCGCGTCGGCCTGCAAGCGATCGATCCCACAGATTTTTGGCGCGCGCAGCGGCTGCGGTTGCCCCGATATCGATTCCAGTCCAGGATCGCGAGGCGAGGCTCGTCTCGTCGTCCGCCCGTTCACGTCAACGTCATTCCTTGTCCTGTCACATCACATCAGATCCTCTGGCTGCTGCAACCGCTCGCGTCGCGCG
Organism: Bothriochloa decipiens; assembly: GCA_023333625.1. Lineage (NCBI taxonomy): Eukaryota > Viridiplantae > Streptophyta > Magnoliopsida > Poales > Poaceae > Bothriochloa > Bothriochloa decipiens. Next base: position 35,510,724 of record CM041645.1, read on the forward strand.
TGTCCTACAACTACAATGCGATCGAGCAACCAATGCTTTTATACATCGTTTACACAGCTCGATCGCACTGTTGCTGTAACTGAGGAGCTGCCCGAAATCCCGAATGCCTGATCTGATCCCCTCCCCGTCCCAGAAACGGGGGCCGCTGAGATATTCCCCTTTCCGCTGAGATATTACCTAGCACTAGCAGTAGTAGGACGATGTGTCGTCTGTATCACACTGTACATTCTTGCAGGGGTGTCAAAATGCTGACGGAAGCAGGCATGTACAACAGCGGTAGTCGGCAGCTTGCACCGTTCGCTCATGCTAATCGCCCATTACTGCCTCCAAAATGAAACCGCCCAATTTGGAGGTGGCAGCTCGGTCAGATCGATCTGATCCAACGCGCCATTACGTTCTGATGATGATGCCGTGCGTGCCGGTGCCGGTACAATCAATCAACGTCTTGCATCACGGTTTCTCTGCTGATTCATAGTACTATCTTTCATTTCATCACGATTTTCTCTGCTCAACCACTGCAACCTTCCTAGCAACTTCGATAGTCAAACAAGAAGCACCACCGATGAAATGAGACGGAAACAACGTACTACGCCACCACCCATCTTCTCAAAAAAAAAAACAACAATAGCCTCCTCATGTACACTGTACGTCCTACGGAGAAAAACGTGCCTCATCGTTCTCTCCAAGTATACATATATATTGCTGCTACTGCTACTGCTACGTACTAACTAATCAATATAATACTGCTACGTACGACCTTGCTTAGCTACAATTGAAAACGAACCATGAATTTGAATAATCCATGATATGATGATGATGTACAACTCTCTTCGATATCTTACTCTGCAATATCTTCCTCGATCTGCAATAATCGGCTGCCGGCTTCTTCCGCCGTTCCGCGCATCGCACCGGCACGTCGTCGTCAGGGATGGCTTTGGTCCTGCGCTCCGATGGAGTTGTGCTGCCGCGAGGGGCCCGACGGCGGCACGGTGCCCCGGGGCAAGAACCCCAGGAAATGGTTGGCGCTGCCTGCTTCCAGCGGCTTCCCTCTGAACGGCTGCATGCCTCGCGTCGCCTGGCAGCAGCTCGGCGCCAGCAGGGGGAGGAGTAGCAGGAACACCAGCACCAGCCGCCACGGCTGCTGCTGCGGCGGCGCTAATGATGGCCCCCTCCGCCGCGTCGTCGGCCGGCTGCTGCTGATGCTACTACAGCCTACTCCTCCTCCTGCTTGGAAACAGCCGGCGGCGGCCATGGACAGACCGAGCTAGCGGCAGCACCCCGGCCGGGGACGGACAGGCGTCAATGGAGTAGCTGGCTGTGGTGGGCGTCGTGAGCAAATGGCGAGGTATGGGTACTTAGGAGGACGGTGGGGTCATGGCATACAAGTCCTGGGGATGATGAGACGACAAAATGTACACCGTTGAAAAATGATGTCCCAGCGGAAGAAAACAGATGTGATCTATCCCATCCAGCAGATTTTTCAACAGGCACCGGCAAAATGTACCCCGTTGAAAAATGTGCCCGGCGTCTGACTATTAGAGTATCCCCGTAACGGCCCGTTCGTTTGAACTTATCAGCCAAACCAACCAGCCATTCAACAGTATTTTTCTCTCACAAAAAATCAGCAGCAGCCAGAACCAGCCAGCCAGAAACGACCAAGCGAACAGGATATATGTAATAGTGAACCTGCTGGCTGTTTGAACTTATTTTTCTTGAGTGAAACTTCAGATATTTACATACATAAATCATAAGATCTATATATGGTCATATTTTGGATATAAAAGCCCAGTATCTCTCTCTTTTTTTTCAAAAAATGAGAAAAAACTTTTTTAAAGGACAGAAAGTATTTGCTACAATTTTATCAGAAGTAAATAAAAACACAAAGGCTGGTCTAGTTTTTGAGTGAAATCCGGTAAAAAAAAAAACCCATACAACTAGAGGGATGTATCCACACACACCACTGTCACACGTTCAAAACAACAACGACCAATTAACTACTCAAACCTCACTACTCGCTCGAAAGAGCCAACTTGGTTGTAAATTTGAAATGCAACACAAATACAAATACCTCTCTCTCCCTTTTTAAGGAACTTGTCAAACAAGAAAAATAATTATGATAATTAAAACTCCTGACCGTGTTTTCAACTTTTTCTCTCTCTGTAATTAATTGGCCTAAAAGGTTGCTTACGAAGCAACTGGTTTCATTATGTCTAGCTGTTACATTTTACTTTACAACTTGGAGCATGCTTATTTGATGAAGACCGTGATTCAATCTTCAATGCTTTATTAGAAAAAAATGTAAAACTTATTCGGTTGCTAAAACATTAGCATTCTTGACTATCCCATGTCTTTATGATGTTTCCTTTTCTGAGAGGAGCATAATAATAACCATATATTTCTAAAGTTTTAGCTTTAAAATGTACTACCATGGGCTGACGCATGCGCGTATCCTAAGCCAAAACACTGACTCTCACTGACAGTGGCGGATCCAGGATGCACGCCCGGGGAGGGGAGGGAGGGGGGGCTAACTAATGGAGGTTTAAGACTTAAGCTGATGATTAATGATGTATTAATGCAAAGCGACAGTGTTTTTAGTGTAAAAATCAAACCCCACCCCCACCCCCCACCCCCCCCGCGCGGATCCGCCAATGCCCACTGATCAAATTACCTTCAAGATCCGGCTACTACTATAGACTGGATAGGAGATAGGAGCAGGGGTGATCTCATCCAATATCCCAGCATAGAAGATAATATAGGCTACACAGATTGTTGAAAATACTAAAGGTTCTTATTAAATTGTTATTCAGATCTACTACAGAATGAATAACCGTGATAGGCGATTTCAGTTTTCCGCAGCGGACGAATTCAAACGCCACGGATACAAGGTCACGGTAAATCGTGGTCTCCCGCAGCGGGCACATTGGATCGCCTGCTGCGGTTAATAAATTGAAAAAACAAAAAAAAGAGAAAAAAGCCCATATGGGCTAGGATCTGGGCCGCACTAGATCCCACCGCCGCCGTCGAACCATCGAACCACCGCACACACCACCAGCGCCGCTCAGGATCCGCCATCGTCACCATCGTCGGGGCTCCGGATCCGCACCTGTAGGAGCCGAGCGGCCCGCCACCACCATGAGCAGGCCGCGACCGCCGGGATCTAGCCTTGTGTCATCGAATCGGCGAGCCCGTCGTCGATCCGCCACCGGAGGGTGGGCCCCGAGGCGGCATGCACCGGATCTGCAAAAGGAAAGCAGTGGGGGAGAGAGTGAAGGAGATGAAGGGGGAGGGAAGAAAATGGAGGAGAGAGAGCACCTGCCACCCATCGGTCTCCGTGGTAGCCTCCTCTTGCACGCCGGATCTGGCCGGAGATGAAGGGGAAGAGGAGGCGCACCCGGTGTGGAGGCCCACCGCGACCCGCTGTCGCCGAGGACCGCCTGGGAGACGCTGTCACGAGAGGAGACGCTGCCGACGAGGATGATGGAGCCCGCCTCCGCGCGTTCTCCATGCCGAAGATCTGGATGCCGCTGTTCCATGCTCTTCGGAGGAATAAGGCCCGCCTCCGCAAGAGGAGGGGCGCGAGCTCGTGCTGGGAGGTCGCGCCGTCGTGCCGGGCCAGCGAAGTAGAGAGAAGAGAGTGAGAGAGGAGTGAAGCGAGAGATGGGGAGCGCCGCGCACGTCTGAGCGTCGCGATGGGGAGCGCCGCGCGCGTTTGAGCCGTGACTGCGCGAGGGGGGGGGAGAGGGAAGTGAAGGATAACCCTAAGTGCTCCATTATATACAACGGGCTGGTACTGGGCCAATTGGGCCTCAGCTATTTTCTGTGACAGGCCTTTTAACGCGCCGGCCACGGTAAATCTATTTACCGTGGCGGGCCTTTTAAGATGTCCGCTGCGGAAGCTATTTTCCGCACTTCCGCAGCGGACATCTTAAAAGGCCCGCCAAGGTAAATAGATTTACCGTGACGGGCAAAAATGCCCGCTGTGATAATTTGCCCGCCACGATAAATCATAGGATTTACCGTGAAGGGAAAAAAACTGTCCGCCACGGAGTGGCTTTGGACAACGCCACGGAAGTTTATTTTTGTAATAGTGAAAATTTGTAGATTGTTTTTTTGTCATGCATGGTTCGATGCTTTTCTTCTTTCGAAAGAAATAGTCCACATATATCCATTGTAAGGTGCCTTTTTGCTTGCTGAAACATCAACATTCTCATCGGATAACCTTCTGATATGTGATATGTAGGATGCTTTCCTGTTTTTCTTTTATGTTCAGAAGAGAATATGCAAAGTTTGCTAAAGTTGTGCTTTTAAGGCATTAGAGTGTTTATTATAAGAGGTCCTTAAAACAACTCTCTATTAATTTTTTTTGACAAAGACAAACTAACAGTTTTGTATCCAAACTATGTAAAGACAAATCTTCCCTTTAAAAATATTTGTATGTAAAGATAAATCTTCCCTCTCTGCTTTTTTCTCCCTTCCACCTAGACTTTTTTCCTCTAGCCGGCATTGCCGACCTCCACCGTGCAACCAGCTATAGTTTGATTTTTGTTTAGCAACTAAATATGGCAATCTATTGGAGAAGGAAAAACTTACTCAATTTGTCATCAATGAGTTAGAAATTGTTTTTTTTTAGAGATTTTGGAGGTGCTCATAGCATATATAGCTGTTGTGTAACAAGGACAACGAATAATTATCAGGGTTTGCTGCTTATAGAAACAAAGGTAAAAAAAAAAAGGTACAGTTCTGTAAAGCTTCAAATAGATTGGCCAAAGTGTGACAAGGCTATAGATGGACAGCGTTCAGTCTGAATAACGCGTGGTAAAAAAAAAAAATAAGGGTGTACTGTTATTGCTAGTTCGAAACCGGGCATCCATGCCCCCACACTCAAAAAAGTGTCGGTCAGTTAGAAGAAGAAGAAGATTTCAAGAACAGATTGCCTTTGTTTTGTGGGTGGCATGCTACCTGTTGTCGTGCCGTGCGCCTCAATCATTGCAAAAGTAAGAAGTAGTGAACAAGAAGAAAACTCGATCAAGATTCGGTTTTAAATCTGCGAAAAACAAATCATCGCGAGAGCAGGTATAGATTTGTACGTTTTTGCAACAGTGTAGTCAACCTATCTCATCTACATCTACTACATACGTAGGCGCTGCTGTGCTATAGTCGTGTATGTAGAGGTAAGCGCCGGCCGGGCGGAGTAATGGCGATGGTGGGCCGGGGCTTGGCATGTCATCTTGGATACAGACGTATGCACGCGTGGACCAGAGAAAAAGAAGTCCGGGCACACCGCATACCCAAAGTACAGGATCAAATCAAAACAAACAAGGGAGCAACAAAGCGAGAGAGAGGAAAACATTGAAAAGAAGCGGCCAATGGCCAATGCAAACGAGCGCTGTTTCTTGCCACGCGAAGCAACCAGCAATTTCCGAGAAATTCGTAGCGTTTCTGCCGACCGGAGAGCGCACAAATGCAGCGCCCGGACCCGGGGCTCCTGGGGCTGGCTGCCTGTCTTGTCTCTGCTTGCCGCGCGGCCGCGGCGCATGTGTCCGTCCGAGCGCGCTGTGCTCCCGTCCACGCCGTGCCCAGCCAGACACACGAGCATGGGCCGGCGGGGCGCACCGCCAGTACGCGCGCGCTGGTCAGTGATGGCTGCGACCGATGAGTAAATAAAGGATGACCGGCCTTGATCGGCTGACGAGCGTGTCATGCCATTCGGTGCATGGCAAGCTGGTTGCTGCTTTGCCCTGCCCATGGCCAAACCGGTGGCGGTAGCGCAGAAATTTGGTTCGTTGGTGCAGACATGTTTGTTTGACCTATCCTTGCCGCATGCCACGACTGGACGAATGGCCAAACGTTTTGGGTAGAAGCTAGACACTCTAGCTTGGCTGCAGCTAGCCCTGCCGGCCAGGAACCGTTCGTCGCCCGCTGAGCCACGTCAGTCACTCCCAGATGGTCCGATCGATCACTGTCATACGAGCCTGCTTGCCTACCTACCTAGGTACCTAACCCCAGGTAGGAGCAGGTACGTATGTACAGATACACTAGCCTTACCAGAAAAACTAAATTGATAGTGAATAATAATATCAATATCTATGACATCAAATATATTAATAGTTTACTCATATAATAAATATTAATAGCTTTTACACAAATATTAATAGTTTTTGGTATCATATGTCCAATAGTGATTGTTTGGTATCACAAATATTAGAGTAATGTTTTTTACAGAGAATGTAATTAAACTACAATAGAATTGTATTCTTCTTTTTTTGAATGGAGACAGTATTTCTTTGTCCTGTCTCTACTCTCTTTCTCGAGAGATCGGGTTTCACCCCCTTTTTTTATTAAGAGAGCAAATGAAGTTTACAAAGTAGTGACACCCAATAGGAGTAATATCGATTGCAAGGCACAATCGATGTTGTCTCTAGTCAAATTCTTACACTGTGGCTATCAAAAATTCTATTGCATATTGCGATAATATGTTGCTCCTATCTTCACCATTTCCCGGTCCATTTTAGTTAATACATCATGCGATCAATTAATGCTCTTTGTGGAAAAGTTGCCTTCTAAGGTCTTTCCCTAAGTCAAACCACGGAACCAAAACTTTTGACTTCACTTTCTTTCTTGTTCTTGAGCACCAGACGATTAATAAGAGGAGAAAAATATAAGATTGGGTCCGCCCAAACCAACATAGAGAGTGAAAAATTATGGGGCATTTGAAACCTCCGTGACTTAATGGCTCAAACTCTTACATACTCAAAATCTCATAGTGGATTTTGTCCTGTCGTCGCCCCGTGTTTTTTTTTTTTTTTTACTACAAGGAGTTTGTATCCAGACCTTGGTATTTGCTCTTGATTCAATACTTTCTTATTGTGTCTGTTGATTAGTTCATGCTGCTTACTGCTGTTCTATATGTGAAGTGGTCTGCTTGGATAGATACGTGTGTTATAATTTCATATTGGTGTTGACTGTTGAGATTTGTCCTATAGTGAACTAAATGATGCAAGTATGTTACTATTGGTATTGGACGTTTGAACAGCTCCTGGTTTGCTATTATTTTAAGTGCCATTTATTAATTTAATTTATGCACACGAGGTGTTTCGTGTACGCTTATAAGAAACAAGTTGGTTTGTTAGTTTGGTTGTCCCCGCGACCCCTCTGCTGCGATGATATGAAAATAAACGGAACTTTATTAGCCGGCTGCTTGTCGATCAAATTCTTGGAGATACGTTTGTTTATGTGTCGGAGAATTGAGGTGGGAGAACGAGGGAAACGATGGCTTGCCGGCGACAGGCATTGTTTAAAGGGCCGTGCGTCTCGCCGGGGCAGTCGACGATGATGATGATGGCCAAGAAAAGGTTGGCAGAATAGTTTTAGAGGAGAGGCCAGAGGGAGGGGAGCTTAGCTACCCCAACGTGTGCAGCAACCAAACCCACCTGATGATCAGGCTTATGACTCTTGCGACCATGAGTTGCTGTGACTTGCCGTAACGAAAAACTCGGTCCACTTTCTGGCCAAACTTAGGCAGTCGGGTTAGTGAGTAAACATCACCATTGACCAAGACGGCAATTAAATATATGATCGTCGACTGCGTGCATGTATAACAAACACTTTAGTAGTTGTATATATGAAACGTTTTGGCCAGCTCTAGCTCCAGCTCCAGATGGGTGAGAAAGTTGAGACAAGCAGCCAAAAGGAGACCAAGGCAATGATCGCCCCGGCCGGGTCGAAACTAACGCACAATCTATGCATACTCCTTTTGTTAATGAAGCATAATGGACGGAACATACCACGCATGATGAGCACACATGCAGCATGCATGGGACTTCAGAAGATGAACAAAGAGCAGGCGAAAGAGGGTCGGAAATTTAGAATTCATCTGCAACAGAAGCTAGTCAAGAAATGCAATGGCTCTGTAGTTGTAGCTGTACGTGCCCGTAATCATGGCCGACCGTCGCCCGGACGGGCTTTTGGCCTTTGCTAACCAAAGGAGCAGCGGGGCCCTGTCGCTGCCTCCCTGTCCGTCTCCGTCCGGTCCGAGTACCATACCACCTGTCTGTCTGCTTGTCAGCCAGCCATGTATGATGAGTAGCAAACGATCACCAGAGTTTCAGCAACCTGCTGCTGAACCTGAAGTCCTGAACCCGATGGATGGCAGCGTTCTGCCTGCGGATCCTCTGCTGCCTGCAACACCATCTCCATCTTCTGCCCTGCTGCCTGCCCGTCACAACGACATGATGGTCGAATTACTATACTACTCTGCGCTTCATCTTTTGCTCCATCGTTGATGTGGTAATCACCTTAATTAATTACTGAATCCCCGCAAAGTAAAACGATCAGAGTGTGCTCACTGGTCACCTAATAAGCGGCCGCCTGATATCCACGCGGGACAGACAGCCCGATCAGTCAATTCTCCACGTAATACGCTCCAGTCGCCATCAATCAAATCCAACGGAAGAACATATTAGGTGGCAAGATAACAGCGTTAGTGAGGGTCCCACCTGTCATCAATGGACCCCATCTGTCAAACTCTCACCCTTCTCATTTTTTTCTATTTTTTCCATATTATCTTCTTCCTCACGCCGCGCGGTCGTCGGGGCGAGCTCCGGCGCAGGCGAGGTCAGCTTGGGCGAGCCCCGCCGCGGGCGCGAGCCGCCGTCGGTGCGAGCTCCGCTGCGGTCGAGCCCCGCCTGGGCGCGAGCCGCCGGCGCGGGCGAGCTCCGCCTGGCCGAGACGAAGACGCGCGGAGTCGGGGACGGTCGAGCACCGTGCGGCAGACTTGGACGGGACGGGGGCCGGCGGACCTGGCGGGAGCGCCTCTTCGGGCGAAGTTTTGTGTGGGACAGGGCCGGCGCGGACGGGACGGCGGACCAGGCAAGACGGGGCCGGCGCGGGCGGAGGCCGGCAAGGCCGGGCCGGCACGGGCGGAGGCCGGCAAGGCCGGGCCGGCGCGACGCGGGCGTTGGGCGGCGGCGGCTGAGGGAGTAGCATCTGCGTGAGGTGTAGATGGGGAGAGAAGGTGAAGGGATAAGATTGGTGTGGATGGGGAGAGAGGGTGAAGTGATTAACGGTGACTGCACACGTGGACATCCCCGACCAAAGCGGAGCGGCTCCGTCCCTCACATTTCGGCGGTCCAACCCAACCCGGATCTTGGAGGAATATTCTCCTGGGGTTCAACCCAACCCATCCCCAACCTCCATCCAAACAACCAAAAAGCGGATCGAACCCATCCAGGTTGGTCCCAACTCTCCAACCAAACACACGGGTCAAGTCCACCGGTTATTCCGTACACTCGCATGTTATAATGTACTTGCTCTGTCCATTTAATATCATCTATATATCGTTGAAGTTACATTATTACCGTGTGTATCTGCAAAAGTAATCTTGATCGCCAGCTGCATTGGGAGATTGATAGGCAGAGGGGCAGAATGGCTGTGCCTGTGCGCTACAACACAAAGCGGATCCCAGACAAAAACAGGAGAGGAAGAGGGGAGCGAGGGACGAGGAAGCAACAGACGCAAAAGGAGGGAAAGATATAGCAAGCATTACTTTTGCAGACATGTACACACAAGATCAAACTCTTTTTCAGTCTTTTTCACTGAGACGTGCAGAGCTGGAAACCCACCATATACTACTGCTACTGCTACTGCTACTACAAAAGAGTGCAAGTGATCAGTTCAGCTTTACCAACTACAGAGTACGTATAACCAAGGAATCCGCACAACTATAAACTGCATGCTCAATCTATATAAAATTAAACCGTTGAGGTGCAAACAAGCGATCGGAAAGAAAAGCGGGGAGCAGGTTCAGTTAAATAAGAGTAACAGACAACTAGTCCCCTGAAACCAGGAGGAAGCAATGCATAATGGAGGCCAGCAAGCAAACAAGCATCTGCGATTCAGTGCACGGAAGCTAAGGTAGCAGCCAACCATGCAGTGCAGGCACGTCCGTGCAACAACTAACCGAGCAATATATATGGGTATTGGCCTGTTCGGTAGGGGGAAAAGATGACCTACGCCTCAACTAAATCTACCCCTGCGTGCTGTCTGGTCTGTAGCTAGCTTACTCTGCCTATATCAACAACAACATGCCTAGCTAGGTTATTAACCCCAGGTTAGTTGCGATGTGACACTTGTATTAACATATATGCTAATCGATCAATGCAATCATCAATCATTACTCTCCCCTATAGGTAGCAATGCTTGTTTGCTTCAGATATAATCTTGTTCCTGCATGTACGTGCAGCACAGCACAGGCTGTGACTTGGACGGTTATGTAGGTGCCGATGAACGCATGTGTAGTAGATGCTAGCAAAGTATATTAGATTAGTAGGATTTGGAGTCGTTCTCATATTAGATTAGTAGGATTTGGAGTCGTTCTCATAGCTCTGCTGCTACTGCAGCACTGATTATATTAATAGGATAGCAGCAGGGTTTAGCTGATGCACGGCGGGAGCTGAGCTCACACTGGAAGGAGAGTAGCCGTGCCCCCATCGCAACAACAACCTTAGCTACACTACACACCGTGCACGGGTAGCTGAGTTCACATTGCTTTCAGATGGGTAAGCAAAGCAACAAGGCCCAGGCTAGAGGGATTAGTACGGAGGTTGATGGGTTGCTGCTTGATTGCAGCTGGCTTCAGGCTTCATGCAGTCAGATCCGGAGAGCTCTGAGCCCAATCTAAATAGCTAGCACTGCTACCTCATCTCCAGCATTAGAGACCACGAGTACTACGGAGCATCTCAGTTCTTCCCAAACTGTAAAACGAGTTGTGCAGACTGCAGAGTGACGTGAGATTCAGAGGACGTTGGCCTAAGGCAGGAGCCAGAAGGAATCGCATGTACTAGACTGCATTCGACGATTTGTTTCTCTTGGGTCAATAGAGTCATTGCTAGATCGTCGCACAAGCAAGCATTCTTGGACCCACATTTTAAAACATATACTCCCACGGTGCAAAAAAAAAAAAAAAAGCACACGCGCGCACACGCAATTCTAGCTTTGAATTTAGACGTGCATTTATCCATGTTCAAAGTTAGAATTGCATTTTTTTTTAAGGATGGAGGGAGTAAATTTGATCTGCACCTCCATCTTCTAGAATCTAGAAAAAAAAAACAATGTTTTTTTTTCGAGCAACATCTATCAATGTAGTAGTGTACTGTAGTATGTTGCAGTGTTTACAGTTTATTAGTAGTGGGCCTGACTCCGGGCTTTTATGTTTCTGGTGCCACCGTGCCACTGGCAGGCCGAGCAGTGCAAGCTGCCAAATTGATTCAACGCAACAGCGCTAGGCCTCAATGGCAGCCCCGACCCCAGCTTGGCGAGCTCAGCCCACCAGTAGATCCAAATTAAGTCTGGATGTGGCCCATTTATCCCGTTGTCGTCTTCGTGACGGCCGACCTGACGAGCATTGAACATCCATTGTATTCAAAAGTTCCAGGCCGCGACAGCAACGTGTGTGCCCTTCGTTTCAAACCCGATGCATCTTAAATTTTAAGTTTTTTTACTTTCTTTCAATCACATTAATATTTAGCCACTTGCAAGACGAATTAAAAATAGGTAAAAGAAATAACTAATTACACACTTTGGTTATAAATCACGAGACGAATCTTTTAAATCTAGTTAATCTATAATTAAATAATATTTATTAAATACAAACGAAGATGCTACAGTAATAAAGTTAAAAAAATTCTAACATGTAAACAAGGCCCCGATTGTTACTCCACAGGCTCTGGCTGGCAATGTCATGTGTTTACGGTCGCCCATCACTGCACGGCACACGCACGACTTCCTAAGTCACAATTAAAGCTGAGGTGAGCTGCATCTTTGTTTCCTTGGACTGAAGAGAAGAGAAGAAATTTTGTGCCGTGCCGACAAAGTCCAAATCAAAGCGTGTGAAAAAACTGACTTATTTCCTTTGGAGCTCTCTCGCTGCCTATATTTGGATGCAGGCATGTGTGAATGGCTGTGTGAATGGCTGCTGGATTTCCACGGCGAACTGCGAAGGCTTTGTTTGCCTTGGCCCTTAGGTCAAAGATTTTGGACCTCAGTGGAAAGGACCTGATGGAACGAGATTACGGAGTGCGCTTTCGGTGGTTGTTAGTAGCTTTATTTGGGGGACTGCACGCTTGGTTTCTGATGAAACTCAGACCTCACGTTTGTGGCGCGAATGTATATCAGGAAAAATGTCACGAGCACGCCCAGGTTTCATCTTAGCAACGAAGGAATCGGACCAGACTTCCATTCAAAACGTACAAAGCAATTCTAAGAACAAAAGACCATGCATGAGGAGAAAAGAACGTCATAGCCGTCGAATCCGGGGTAGAGCACGCGAGCGTGGGCGATTAGCGTGTTCGCGACATCGCTGCACTGTAACCACTCTAGAATCAGAGGCACTGAGGCAATACATCCCTCCAATCAAAACCTGCAAAAAAAAAAACCATTGGGTTTGCACCTATCAAACAACAATTTGCAGTGCCAAGTACAATTTGCAATGCTCGCCAGAGAAATTTAGTATACACATGCCAATTTAAGGTGTTGGATCCGGTCTACGTTGTTAGAAAATCAAAATTTAGTATACACATGCCAATTTGTTCTAGCAATAGGAGCATGATTAAACAAGCATCACTGCGTTGGCTCATTTTTTTTACATGAGAATAATTAATGCTATCTAGAAGAGAACAATACTTCCTCGGTTCCAAATCATAAATGACCTTAGCTTTTATTTTAAGTTAAAACTTTTCTGGTTTTTACTTAATTTATAGAAAATTAGAGAGAAAATTGTTAAAGATATACAAGTACAAACAAACCAACTATTATTGCATATAGGGAACTTAATGAAGCTAATTTGATTGTAGATATTGATGTCGTTTCTACAAACCTTACAAAGTTTGAGATGTTTGACATAGGACAAAATCATAATGCAATAGCGAATCTAGGATGGCTGATGGGTGGAGGGGCAGGAGGCTGATTGCTGAGGCTACAACCCCTTGTCATCGTTTATTCGAATCGGTGACAACAACGATTTATTACTCACCGTTGGCTGAAGCCATAAATCAATGCTGATAAGAAATAAACAAAAAAAAACATCAGCCAAGCCCATTGTCTCCAATGGGCCCTCTAGCGTCCTATGTGCCCCATAATCGAGAAGCCCACTAACCCTATCACCACGAGCCCCCATGGCACGCACAAAGAGCTTTGGGAGTGCCTATGGCACCACCGCCACAAGCTGTAGGAGTACGTACCCATGTGGTGGTATGATCGAGAAGGAGGGCAGGGAGAATGGGGCGGCTGGGCGGGGGAGGTGTGTGGTGATCGAGGCAATTGGTCGGTTCTTGGTTTCTTTTATAATTGATCGGTTCTAGCATCTCATGAATCGATTTCTTAGGTAACCAAGGAACCGAACTGAAGAACTGAATGCTGTCTGATGTGCAAAATGAAATGCAGGACACAATGGCGACACAAAGCAAGAGAAAAATTGTGCCGGCATTTATAGGGATGGGAGTTATAATTTTGGAGTTCACCGTGTTGGCACATTTTCACCGACGCTTTGTAGAAACGGAGATATACATCATTTTTACCGATGGTTTGTGGCACCAACCATCCGTGATATATTATCAATATATCACATTCGATTTTTTTAATGAACCGTACCGTTCATGAAAATGCGTTTGCAAAAATGTTTCCTACATAGTGCTAGTGTTTAGCGGTTAACCACTGATTAGAAAACTCCATGCTTTCCCTTTGACTACAGCGTATTGCATTGCGCATGCAGTCCCTTAAGTTGATAATGGTTGCTACGACGTACGAAGTTAAGCCGACGTGGTTGGCACTTCGCGGTTAGCTGCTTTCTATGCCACTTTTAGCTGCTTTGAGAACAATTGGTTGGACCAAGAACCGTAGGCAGCATAGATTGAGATCCGGCCTCAACCAAAAGGTGCACCACACTCCATCACAGACACGGAGGCGACCACACGTACAATTATCAAGCTATCCACTTTTTTTTTCTAGTCAAAGTCAGAATCGAAATAATAACTAATCCATAGTTCAACTAGCGCGTGCAGATTCCCGGCTGGTGCAAAATATGTTTTTTGCCGTCAAAAAAAAAAAACTAGCGCGTGCATTAAATTAAATCAGTCGTGATTATATGGAGCGCAAAAGGAACTTGTGATCAGGATCAGGTCATCGATCGCCCTGATCAGGTGGCTGATCGTCATTGCCAGCAGAGGATGGAGACGAGTCAATGTCATTGCGGCCACGACATCTAGCGTTGGTTCCATTGTGATTTATTTGTCCCTATATATAAATCACTAGCTCTAATTTCTACAGTAGCAAGCATCATAAATTTTGATGCGAATAAGACGGCAGCGCAATGCAAAATGGGGCTGGTAGATATGTATGTCAGTTCTGTTACTAGTATAGCCACGTATCGATTCATAATAAAACAGCGAAGGAAACGGTGGTGAGTGGTGAGAGCAGTGTGTAGCCCCGACGACATCGTCTCGTCGGTGTCCCGCCCATCTAGCGAACGAGCCAGAGTGGTGACGCGCGTCGCTTGTCCGTCTTCTAGAACCTTCGTTCCTAAAATCGGAGGTCGCGTTTGCGCTCCGGCCGTCGTCTTCTCGGAAAGAAGCCTCCACGCCGCCACGCGTCCATCGCGCGCGTTGTAAACATCAGCGAGTACTCGTACGTGTCGCTCGCAGCAGAGAGCTTCAATTCAACCACAGCGCGTAGCCAAGCGCTACTGTCGATCGCTAGCTGTAAATCTTGTTGCGTAGCGCCGCCGGGTGGTTCCGCGCGCGCCGCCCAGCCCCGGAGTCACAGTCAGCACAAGTCGGCCCATGGATTGGAAGCTAGCTAGCGCGCGCGCCGCCCGTCCCCGTCCCCGTCCGGTGCTTGCAGTTCTACCAAGTCCGCCGAGGGGTTCCAGCCTGGCGACGCGGCCGGTGGCCTGCTTGGCCGTTCGCGGCTCGCGGTCGACGCGTGCCGGGCGGAACTGCGGAGGTCAGAGCAGGCGAGCTTCGTGTGCTCCTCCGAGCCCGGCCGGTGATGGATGCATAGGTAGGCGGAGGCGGTGGCGATGGCGACGCCGGCACGCAAGGCCTCGCTCGTCCGGTCCGCCAGCAGCCTCCAGCTGGGTGCCTGGGTTCCCCTTGCCTTCATGACTGCTTGCCTTGGCGAGTTTGACGCTTTGACGATGACACCTGGGCGTGCTAACTGATTCACTCAACCAAACTAATCAGCACCGTACGTTCATGTGGCTTCAGTCGAGTGAAGTTCTGACCAAAGATAATTTTTTGAAGAGGAAAGTGGGTTGGCAATCCTGACTGTTATTTCTGTGATCATTATCTCTTTTTTTCAATGCACTGTTTTGGCGCTACTGATTTGCCTGACAATTTAAATCATTGTTGGGTATGGTTGGATAAATGGTTTGCCAAACGTTTCCATGTGCTGAGTGTTTCTGCTTTCTGTTGGGCTATATATGGAAAGCACGAAACAATGCTTGTTTTGAGGTAATTAAGAGTCCTCTTCATATCATCTGTCATGCTGACACATTAATGAGACGATTCTGGGCAGGCAGGTCTGTTCAAAAGGAGCTCGAGGCGGGCATTGACCTGATGATGAAGGTGACGCTGGGTCTAAAAAAACTAATCAGCACCGGAATTAGATTAACTAAAGCTTGATCTTTAGTTCTAGATAAACAGCCATGATTTTTTTTGCCTGCATCATTCCATTTCACCTTTAAAGTTGACATCTAGAAAGGATATTGATTAATACTTAAAAAACAAATTGGAGGGAGTTTTTTTTTTGAAACTAGGGTTATATTTCAAGGAAGTGGCAATATATCGTAAAGTGAAAAAAAAATCTGGAATTCAAACTAAACTAGAAATGAAACTAAAATGAACTGAGTTGAAACTAAACTAAGAGGAACTAAAATAGCTAATACAAAATTGAAAATAAACTCTAACACACAAGTCAAGAAAAAATTATTTATCCAAATTGAACAAATCAGTGTCCACCTGTGTTAATTCTAGAAAAACCGGACCTCCATACAGGCAATTATACAGTTTCTTCATTCCTGTTTTGTTTCCTATTAGGGACAATTCTCCTCTTTCGCAATGGAAATTTATTCATGTGGGCAGTATGCATAGGTACATCCTCACATTTTAAACTATGGGTGACAAATGTTCCTACTAAACAGCACACAAATTATAACACACAGTTGAATAGTAATGATTGTTCGATCTATTTAATGTAACATGCCACATATTGGATAAATAACTTGCTACAAAGATACATAATAACAAAAACAAAGTTAAAATCTATTGATGACCCTATATGCATATACATTATGCTAAACAATGGAACCAAAGAACGGTTCTTCATCCACATACGCATGAGAAAAACCAAAACACAAACTCTATGTATCATAAATGCAACTTAACAGGATCAGCACCAATGGGGCAGAGGAGCAGTGATAAGGGTTGGGTTATACTCACCGGCCATCGTTGAATACGAAATGCAGCAAACACCAAAGCAGATGAAGGAGCTAGTTTTCAGCTACTCAGAGGATGCTGAAGGAACCTCAAATGGCTCCTGCAATAGACCCAACAACATCGACATAGATGCAAACAACGGAAGGACACACGGTGGAGAGAGTGAAAACCTTCAATAACAATTGAACAACTCTTCCGCCGTAGCATGTTGCACCTACTCTCCTCCGTCGTCGCTCGCCGCAACTCTGGAAGAAGTCATGGATGCCAGCTACAGGAGCCCCACCACACCGAAGCAGTTGCAAAAAGAAGAAAAGTGATATGAACAATGGCGAAGAGAGAGGGAGCACTTGATCCATCGTCCCCCCCCCCCCCCCCCCCATTGCAATCTACCGGGTTCCGATAGAATATCGGATCAATCGCCCCCCGGATGCGCTGTTTTTTTTGACCAAGTTAGCATGGGAACCCCATGCCTATTTTTTTGATTTTTTTTTAATAATACAGATCTGTTTAAGTTCGCTCTCACGGGGAGTCGAACCCAGGTCTATTGGGTGCTACTCAGGTGCTCTAACCATTAGGCTAGAGGTCCTTTCACAAAAGGGTGTGGAACAAGCGTTGGGTGCTTGCTTGCTCAGGAGGATGTGGCGTTGGATTGGGGGCAGGGGCTCTGCTGGTCGGCCCGTCACAGTTTGGTGTTGCAGGCTCCAGCCGGAGCACAACCGGTCACAAGTTTCCTAATAGACTTTACTTAGTTCACAAGTTTCTAACAGATGTTTAGCAAAAATCACATTTATATTTGTTCATAGGCTAATAGATTTTTGAGCCTGTTTTTGACCCATTTGCTAAAAATCAGGGGCTGGGAGGGGCCATATGCCCCCTCTTAGCACAACAAAAACTTTTTACTTAATATATAATTTAAGAAACTACATTTATTTTAGGAAGACTATAGCCATAAACACATGTACTACACGTCTTTATGATTTTGATGATCGCTACAATTATATTAATAAGATGTAGTTTTTAAATTGAGTTGCTCACGAGATGCAGATGCTTTCTTAAATCGCCCGCTCCATAACCCAGCCACTCAATTATTCGTTCACTTAGATATTCAAGTAATTAGCCACTTAGCCGCTTCGACAAAATAATATCATGTTTCCATAATCTTGGATAACAATGTTTCCTATAAATATTTTGAAAAATTTAATATAAATGTTGAAAAGTGTAACAAAAAATTCCATTCAATGATTGAAATAATAAATATTTTTTTTAGAATTCAAATAACATATAAAAAAAATCCATGTGTTATATCATATGATGACGATGGAAACAAGGAGCTTGTATATATGGACCTTAACAGTTTAGGGTTTAAATCAAATTGTCGTGCAAGTATTGTTGCGTGGCTGATAATCTGACCACGCAGAGCCACCATAGCGCATAAAATAGATTTTCGTTTTCAGACGATCATTTTATTTTTCCACAAACTATCTAGGCCGGTGGGCGGTGAGAGAGAAATATATCACGGTGCAGAGCGCTTGCAGTGGCATCGCGTGCCCTCGGGCCAAGCGCAAGACGTCGACGCCTCTTGTCAGTCTAGATTCTAGATCCCGTGGTAAATCGCGCGCGCAGACATCGATCCGTAGCAGCGCGCGACGCCTACTCCCTCCGTCCGGTAGCTGTAAATCTTCTGTTGCCTAGAGGCGCCGCCCGCCGGGACCCCGCGACGTTCACACACGTCGGCCGAGGGCCAGGTGGGGTCGCCGCGGTCGTCGCTGTCCACCCGATGGATCGTAGCTGCAGCTAGCTCGTCGTGCACCAGTGGAAGTCCTATGGAGTGAGTTCGTTCTACGCCGAAAGGGAAGGTCAGACCGTTGAGGTCTTAAGCCTCACCGCCTGACCAACCGAGCCGTGGCTCGTTCCCGCAGGCAAATGGTATGGTGCAGTAGTAAACGGCCGGTGCGCGCGGTGCGGTGCTGTGCGTGGCGTGGCGAAGCCCCCTTGTCCTCGGGTAGTCCGTTGCCCGAGCGCGGTCGCCACGGCGACGCCGTGGCCGCCGCGTGCCGGAAAGCGGCAAGGCTTGTCATGTGCCGCGCTATTGCCTATTGGCATGGCATGTGCCGAGCTGGCGAGTGCCGACTGCCTGGCGAACGGGCTTGACTCCGCGAAGCTGTCTGGAACTGGAATTCTTGCGCTCCTTGTCGTGTGTGCGACTGGTGAGTGAGTTGGCAGCTGGATTTGGCTGGAGAATATGCAGACCAGAGGAGTATTTGCGAGGTTGCTCCATATGGGAATTCGGCTCTGGTTTTCTTCAATCTTCGATCGCGTTAATTTCTTTAGTACCCGTGAAAAGGTTCGACTAGAGTTCATAACAAGGGATGGAAATGATTATTTCCTTGAGGCCCAATCCCATCCATGTCATTTTCAACGTTCCAACAAGGGAGGGGCATCAACCGAACACATAAACTTGTCACCTAGTACCTAACGGCTGCATAGCATAGCTTCGCGGTGGCGCCATGGTGTCTGCCTCCCAAAAACAAAAACTAATGCTTGCCTGTTTTGACTAGACGACGTCAGAGCGAAGATAATGTAGTACAGCATCAAACAAAATCGTTGACCGGGATACAGAAACACAAACTGCTGGTTGCTTTGATCGACATACTAGGAGATACGGTGGATGCTAGAACCCCCCAAAAGAAAAACGAGCACCTCGCCAACGCCAAGCCAATTGGCAGCAAAAACAACTGGAGACGACGACCAAAAAGCAGGCATGGAGCGACAGCGACTTGGCGCCCGGTCCATACGTCATCTCAATTCTCCTGCTTTGACCCTCGCTGGCCTTTCCACGCCAGCTTTCCGCATTCCCACGCCCCATTTCTCTTCTCCTTCCTTCGTCCTTGCTGTTTCTCTTGCATCGCGCGCCCTCAGAGACCCAATATTTTCATGTGCCATGGTGTTTATATGTGGTTTCAGCGTACGTTACAGCAGACTTTGGATCTTCTCCAGTCCGGTCCGGTCCTTGTCATTCCAGCAATGTCAAGAACTGGTTCTCAATTGACACCGATTTGGCATCGCGTAACTCTTCAAACTTGCTATGCGACTTCCATATGCTTCTGGCACGTTTTCCCGACGGATGAACAGAGGATTTGTGCAAATTCGTCTTTGCTCCTTATCGCATGCCTTACATATGCAACCTCTACACTACTGTAGTGAACAATTCAATTCTAGCAATGGTGGAAAGATGATAATAATCATACGGCACACTATATACTAGATTAATGTGACAGTCTAAAAAAGGAGTTCAGTTTTTGTTAGTTATACGTATTATGCAATGTAGTGTGTAAAACAACAAGGCCAATAATATAGTCCATGTTGATTATATGTATAAATATTACAACTCATCTATTAGAACACACTCATATACTATTAGTTAGCTCATATTTGACTACGTTGTTTCCCTCAAAATATTTTTCTACGCTCATACATAAATGACATATTCGTTTGAACTTATCAGGCACAGTACAATATTTTTATCACATAACAAAACAGCATCGCGGGCTCATCAGGAGCAGAATTCATCAGCCGAACAGCCCAAAGCTAGTTGTAAACGTATAGCCACCTGGTCTTCTTTTTTCTTCAGACTTCAACGTAAAGCTCACCTACAACTGTTTACTATACTTGCTCGAAGTAATGTCTAGCTTAATTTGAGTCTCGTGCCTTTCAAATCATCGAAAACTGAAGCGGGGACCTTTCTAGAATAGTTCAGTAATACAGGGTGTGGAACCAAAAGAGCACCACTGCCTATAATACCAGTGGCCCCTTTCCCCTGTTTTCCTCAACTCTTTCCCTTTCTTCTCCATTCGCACCCCGCCTTCAGTCCACTTGTTTCTCTCTGCCCCGAGCGGCATTGCACACCGACAGGACCAACAGCTGCCCACGGCAAGCACCGAAGCCAGGAATTCATCTTCTTGGATCAATCCATGGGGAGGCGCGAGATGAACGGGCGTCTATCGGCCGAGT
This sequence comes from Bothriochloa decipiens, assembly GCA_023333625.1. Classification (NCBI taxonomy): domain Eukaryota; kingdom Viridiplantae; phylum Streptophyta; class Magnoliopsida; order Poales; family Poaceae; genus Bothriochloa; species Bothriochloa decipiens. The sequence continues at coordinate 35,531,222 of CM041645.1, forward strand.
ACCAGGGCCTGGAGGTGAAGGTGCCCAACCTGTTCCGGTGCCCCATCTCGCTGGACGTGATGCGCTCCCCGGTGAGCCTCTGCACGGGCGTCACCTACGAGCGCGCCTCCATCCAGCGCTGGCTCGACTCCGGCAACACCACGTGCCCGGCCACCATGCTCCCGCTCCCCTCCACCGACCTCGTCCCCAACCTCACCCTGCGCCGCCTCATCGCGCTCTGGGCGTCCACGGCCGCGCCCTCCTCTCCTTCGTCGTCCTCGCCGCCCGCGGCGTCCGCCGTCGGGCCCACGCCGGCCGCCGCGGCCGCCGAGCTCCTCCGCCGGGTCTCTGACCCCGGCGCCGACCCCTGCCCCCCGCTGAAGAAGCTCGCGGCTTTCCTCTCCGACGACGACGTCGACGAGTTCGACAAGAACGCGCTGGCCCGGGCCACCGGCGCCGCGGAGACCGTGGCGTCCGTGCTGCGGCGGCAGAGGAGCGCGGCGGACAGCAACGAGGCCGCGGAGGCCGCCGTGTGTGTCCTCGCGGCGATCGCGGCGTCCGACTGCATCGAGGAGGAGAGCAAGCGGCGCGTGGCCGCGGCGCTCGCCGTCGACGCGCCTTCCGCGGCCGCGGCCCTGGCGCGCGTGCTGCGGGACGGGTCCTCGCTTGAGGCCCGCGTGGATGCGGCGCGGCTGGTGGAGTCGCTGCTCCGCAATGCCGCTGGCGCGCGGGCCGCCGCGGTGGCGGAGTCCGAGGAGCTGGTCGGCGAGCTGATCCGCCTCGTGGGCCCCGCGGACGACGAGAAGAAGCAGAAGGGCGTTGGTGGCCTGGACAGGCAGGCCGTGGCGGCGGGGCTGTCGTGCCTGGCGGCCATCGCGGCGGCGCGGCGGGGCGCCCGCTCCGAGATGGTCCGTCTGGGCGCCGTGGCCGCGGCGGTGCGGGTGCTGGAATCCGACGACGCCGTTGGGTCCCCAAGCCTGGCGCTCCGCGTGCTGGAGGCGGCGGTGGGGTGCGCCGAGGGCCGCGCCGCGGTGTGCGAGTCGGCGGGGACGGCGGTGCCCGCGGTGGTGTCCAAGATGATGAAGGGCGGGATGGGCGGCGCCGAGGCGGCCGTGTCGGTGCTGTGGGCGGTGTGCCACCGGTACCGGGACCGGCGCGCCGTGGAGGCCGCGGCGTCCTGCGAGGGCGGGCTCACCAAGCTGCTGCTGCTGATGCAGAGCGGGTGCTCGGCGGCGACGAGGCAGATGGCGTCGGAGCTGCTCAAGATCTTCCGGGTGAACGGGAAGAGCTGCGTCGCGGGGTACGACTCCAAGACCAGCCACATCATGCCCTTCTGAATTTCTGATCCTGACCATGAAGCAGGGGAACCAACTCACATTTGACTTTTCAGATTCCCGTTTCTTGATTTTGATTTGATTCGGTGGAAGTACATACATACATACATACAGCAGAGAAAAAGAATCGGAGCAACACAAACTTGTACATCGGTAGAGAATTTTGGTAGGAAAAAAGGAAAGAAATTAACGGATGGGCAAATTCAACTTGTCTATTGTCAAATTTCACTTCACTTGTGTCAGATTTCAATCGTTAACCGTGTTACAAACCTTGTACTACATGCAATTATATTGGCCAAACGCTGCGATCACGTTGTGATGTTTGGATCAGCATCAGTCCGTCTCCGTCCAGCAACACCACCGAACATGGAAATTGCGTGCCTCGTCTCGTTTGCGCTAGTGATGGTCAAAGACGTCAAAACCTCGCTCGCATGAGTCCCGATTGCTTGACATCCAATCCAAACATGTAGCCTGCCCACTAGCACGCTTTGGTTGGTGTACTATATCCTAGGTAAGACCGATGGCGAGCAAAGGAAGTGGCCAAGACGGATGTTGATCCTGCATTTTCGTCGTCTCCTGGCACCCGGATGGTCGAGGAGCTAGCAGGCTCGGGTGGGAGGAGACCATCAGGTTTCCGTCTACTCTGACCATGTCGGTGTTTGCAGATTAGCTTGCGAAGCTACCAAAGGTCGAGGCGATGTTGGAGGATTGTGCATTGAGAAGCTGATGATGATCGACTCAGGAAATTAAGAGGGGACAGGGTTGACGGCCTTGATATATTAATGGTACAACGAAGATCATCAAATGGGAAAAAAAAAAAGAATTAGAAAATCAAGCAACCGAAGCATAGCATTTGACTATATGATCAAATAATCTGCGTGAACCATGAGATTCATGACTGGCAGGTTTTTGCATTGCCACGTCGCGTGGAGAGCAACCTGTCCTAGTATTGGTCAAACAAAATCTTTGACAGAAAAACTATTAGTCAAACATTCATTGGGGAAGCAAAATAATGTACAAGAACAAGAAGCATGGCAATGCGTGGTTCTTGAGGCAGGCTGCAGGCACTGATGTTCGCTCGCTCGGTCCTGCTGGTGTGTATATATATATATATCAGTCCAGCACGGCACATAATACGATACGATACGATACGATACGATACGAGACGTCCTGGTCATCCTGGACCTCGTGGGCATCGGTATCCCACTCGCAATTATCGACGATCACCTGCAGGCCACTCCTGTTCATCGGTTGGTCGTTCTTGACAGCAGGAGGAGCTCAAAGGCATGTGGCTCAAAGGCATCGGGGCTGGTCTGCACGCAGGTCAACTTCACCACAAGATGTGCATCTGCAATCCAATCCGGTACAGAAATGGCGAGGCAGGAACATGTCTGGGACCGCGCGGACGCGGAGGGCAGCATTTTCAACGTCTACTCCTCTGCTGCCGCTACTAGCACTAGTGTTGTAGGAGTGCTGCTTTGGTACTACTGTACTGAAAAATGGACCTAAAAGCTAGCGCAATGACCAGTTGTAGCATTTGCAATAGCATGAATGAAAGGAGAGCTCCATTTGAGTTGAATCCATCCATGGTGGTAGGGTAGTTCCATAAAGTTTGAAGAGGGGAAGATCCAGCTGCCGAGCACCTAACAAAGTGAGTGAGGAACGAAAAAGCGGCAGACCAAGCGCGGCAGGTCGACCAACACATGCAGATATGCAGTGGGAATCACGCGTGCGCCTCGCCCGCCTTGTCTGTACAACTCTTTAACCCCACTTTCACTGCTTCAGTTCTTCTTCTTCTTTCTTTCTCTCCAAGTTCTTCCGTTTATTATTATGTGATATATAGTGATAATAAAGAAAAAGGTATTTTTCTTGTTCCAAATTCTATCTAGTCAAAGGTTGTTGGTTCCGTGCCCGTCTGCGAGTGCCATGCCCATCGGCCGGCACAGCTAGGATGAATGATACGCGGAGAGATCAGTATCCAATCGGCAATTATATTTATTGTTTATACAGTATATGATTTTGCCGCCATGAGATACGGCATCAGAGACGACTTGACCGCGGCGATGCGATGCTACCGGGGCACAGGGAAAGGTGCAAAGGAACCGACGAGGAAGCGAGCGCGGCCGGAGCCTGCAACTTGCACTCGG
>CM041645.1:35534691-35561442 GCA_023333625.1 Bothriochloa decipiens
AACCGACGAGGAAGCGAGCGCGGCCGGAGCCTGCAACTTGCACTCGGCACTCTCGGCAAGCAAGTTGGGTAGAGACTGGAGAGTATACAGGGGGTGGCTTATTTTTAGTGAGCCTTTTGAGTGTCGCCCCGAATCCATATTACTTTCTCCGTCTTAAATTATAAGTTATTCTAAAAATTTTAGAAAGTCAAAGCATTTTAAGTTTGACTAAGATTATAGAGAAAATTATAATGATTTGTGATATCAATTAAGTACACTATAGAAATATAGTTAATAAAGAATCCAATAATAATTAGTTGATATCCTAAATGTTATTATCTTATCGTATAAATTTAGTCAAATTTAAAATATTTTGACTCTCCAAAATTCTTAAAATGACTTACAATTTGAGACAGAGAGGGTATACAAATTGGAATTCGTTCACTGTTGCTCTTGCTCGCAAGCCGCCCCTGCACAATGCATAACCATTGACGAGCATCCGAAGAAGGCTCAGCGGGTGGTGGCATGGTGGCCCGGCCCGGCCAGAGAGCGGGAAGCGGCAGCGTAGTACATCTTTGTGGCCACTCAGGCAGGCCAGATGATTTGCATATATGCAGGTTCTCAGCAAGGGCGCCATACTTGGCATTGATAGAACGGACACGCCAGTCATGTGGACCTTCAATTCGCATGATATACATAGGTGGGTCTTCATTAACAAGATATTAGATATGTGCTTGATATGGTCCGCTGGCTTCAGTCCCATAGAAGAATCTCGTCGTCTGCGATTTGCTGCCATCTTGTTTTGCTAATATCTCTATCTTTTGCTCATTGTAATGTGGTGAATGGCTTATATATACAGTTGCCAGAATAAACAACTTTCAGTTCATTAAAACAGCAATATCAACATATATATAGAACTTTCCGGATTGAACAAGAGAAGGTACAATGGTCTGGGCGACGCGCTGGCTCCCCTGCCACCGCCGCCCGTCGCCCAAGGTCCGGCGCGTCCACCTCCCTCTCCCGCTCCACCTCCCCCTCACCCTCTCCCCGCTCCCCTTGCCTCTCCAGCGCAGGGAGGCCGTCGCCCACGCCAGTCCCCTCCTCTGGCGCCGCCGTGACATTTGAAGAGGGGCCGCCACCCGGGGGCCCGGGGTCGCCGGATCCACCTCTGGAGCCCTCGGATCCGGGGTTGTGGGTGGAGAATCGGCTCCTGGCGGCAACTTGCCTGACGTACGGATGTCTGGGGCGCTGCCCCAGCCTGCGGTGCTGCTGGCCAACCACCGGCTTGAGCAGCTCGCGGAGGGGGGCGGAGCTGCGGCCTCGGCCTTCGCGTCGTCGTACAGTCGAAGGACGGCCCCTGCGTGGAGGAGGCCCCCACGGTCGCCACCCCGACCTCGGCATCCAGCTTGCCAAGTCAGCCGGGGCCCGTCACCGTCCTCGTGCGCCCGTCTACCCCGAGTCCGTCACCGCCTCCCTTCGCCCCGCCTCCCCTTCCCGTAGTGATGGCCTGCTTGTCGCTGCCACCCTGTTTGTGACCGCTGGCGGGTCTCCTCTGGGGACAGCCGCCATAGCCGCCGCAGCACCCGCGTCTGCGGCTGTCGGAGATACGGAGGATGTGTTCCAGGTCATCATCGAGGACGTCTGGGACGACGATGACAAGGCCTCCTCGGGGGAGAGCTCCGCCCCGTCTCTTCTCACTGTGCCCTTTTCCCCGGCCGCACGTTCTGCGGGCAGGGCCAAGGCTCTGTGATGAGGGAGGACTCCGGCGATTTTGATTGTGATGGCGTGTCCCCCGTCATTGGGTCGTCGTATCTGGATGCCTGCCGGGCTTTGGAGGTGAAGGTGCCTGCTGCCCCATGTGATGGGGATGGCTCCGCCTTGCGCCTAGTCACCATCGCCGCGAAGAAGTGGTGCCGTCGTCATCAGGCCAGACTGAGGAACACGGACAGCTCCGCGCCGGTGCCCCCACCCCCGTCACTAGGGTGGCCGTGCACCAGCGTCTCAGCCCTCTGCCTGCCGAGCGTGTATCCGTGCACCAGCGCCTACATCAGGGGTCGGCACCTGGTGGCTGTCACCGTCGCTGTCGTGCGCCAGGCCTTGGTTCCTCGACGCTCTCTAGGAAATCCCCTTCGTTGCCGCCACGCAACGACCGCCTGGATGCGCCTGCTCGGTGCCACGCTCCGCATGAGGCCGCGCTGGTTGATGCCGACAGCTTCACTCTCGTTCAGGGGCGTCGGCGCAGGCGGCGTCGTACCCCCGAACCAACCTTGCCGCCAGCGGCCGGTGCCACCTTCACTTATCGGACTTTTTTTCAACTGTTTGGTGGGGGGCCACATCACCGTCCAGTGCAGTTCCAAGTCCCGCTGCCTCTTCTGCCTCAGCACGAGGCATCGGGCGAGGAACTGCAGGCATGGTCGTCCGCTCCAGCGCCTCCCCTCGGACCGGGTGCGAGGGTCTCCGAGGCGTGGTTGTGGTGCCGACGCCGGCAGCGGCGACGACTTCCACAGTGCTAGCGGCGCGCCAGAAACGCAGGCACCCATCCTCATCGGGCAGATCCCTTGCCCGACCGTCGGCCACCTGTGGCCGGTGTGGATGGGTGGCGGCCCATGTTCTGTTGGCTCAGGTGGAGCCATGAAGGGGGTGGTGACGGGCGCCTTTGACACGGTCGCGGCCCCGGTCTACGCCGCCAACGCTAATGCTCCTGCGGACCCGCTCGTGGCAACACTGTGCGAGGTCGTCAGAACACCCGTCTGGGTCGATCCGATACTCGACAAACTAGCTACCTCCCTCTTTGCGACAGCTCCTGTGCCGTGTCCACCCACCCCGTCAGACGCCCCCATTGAGGCCATGTTGGTGGACGTCCTTTCGCCGCCACGCATGGTCCGACTCAACTTCGCCGATGCTGTCGCACCGGGGGTGGATGGTGAGGACGCGGCGGCTGCCTACAACGCCGGGACGCTCTCCAGCAGCCCACCACCAGCTACTCCGGTCGCCGAACCGCCCACGCCAGCAACCCCCGTTCCTGTTGCTGCCGCGCCTACTGCAGCCTCGGTGGCCGCCTTCATCGAGTCCATAACGTTGCCGCTGGAGGAGCCTCTGATCAAGACCGGGCCTCGCGCCCAGACTTTGAGGGTCCCGTACGAGGGCTGGGTCCCACGCCGCAACGACAGTCTAGCTGCCAAGTCGGCGTATCGTGACCCTCAGCCAGAGATGCAGGCGCGCCGCGTCATGTTGAGCAAGTGGTTTGGGCCTGATCATGTGCCGGCTGGCACCCGAGACGCCACAATCGCCACCAAGTTTCATGAGGCGTTCACCGGCGCAGCTTCGCCTTCAAGGCTGGAATTAATGCGCCATTGCTTCCCCCATCTCCGCAGGTTGCAAGCCATGGCGAAGAATCAGGAGATGCTAGAGGATTGAGCGGTCAGGGATGTCGCTTTAGTCGCAAAATTAGTTCTTTAGTTAGTACATCAATATTTGCTCCACCGTTTGAGCCGGTGATTCATGTTTATGTGTGGTTGCCTGTGGTGATCTACGACATCTTGCCAACTGTCACAACAGGCATTGTAACCAAACTCTAATTTCTCTTAAAGCAACACTTGCAAATGCACGATTTCGAAAAAAAAATTTCATTAAAATAGTAAACGAAAATGAAACTATTTGGTGGATTTGATTGGGCACGTGGATTCTCGATCTTTCCCACACGAGTACTGTCAGCAAGGCAACTGGCCGGCAGATTGCAAGGTTCAGTGGCTCAACTGCACCGACCTGGTCAGCGGTAACAAAAGTCATTAAAGTAAACACATACAACGACAAATGAGACCTCCACGCATACGTACTACGACATGCCTTGAAGGACTCAACTTTATTTCTTCTCAGCTAGCTCGTAGTAGCGTGCGGCCTCTTGGCCTGAAGTCTGCTCTCGTTTGGGGTTGCCTATGTTTTCAATGAATTTGAATTCGAACTACCGACCGTTCCTCGTTGTGACTTGGAATGTGCGCGGTTTAGACGACTCGGACAAGTGCTCAATCGTTCGCAATGCTTTTAGTGATGTAAAGCCATCGATCATTTGCATCCAAGAAACGAAACTAGCTCTAATCGACATCTTTAAAGCAAAAACTTTCCTGCCTGCCAACAAGTCGTCCTCTTTTGTATTCACTCCTGCGGATGGTTCAAGAGGAGGCATTCTAACGGCTTGGGACCCGGCTGTGTTCTCCCTACAAAACTCTTTCATTCGCCCCCACTCCCTCACCTCTGTCTTCTCCTGCAACGCCTCTAATCTGGATTTCTCGATCTCCAACATATATGGCCCCTCGGATCACCAGGGCTCTATACCCTTCCTTCACAATCTGCTCGAGCTCCCTCCTTTGGTCCCCGGACCATGGATCCTGCTGGGAGATTTTAATCTTGTCAGAGGGGCAAATGACAAGAACAATGGCCAGTTTAATATGGCCCTGGCCACTGAATTCAACAATACTATCCAGAAACTCAATGTCTCTGAAATAGAGCTTTCGGATCGCTTGTACACTTGGTCTAACATGCAAGATAACCCTATCCTTGCACGGCTGGACAGAGCTTTCACGGACAATGCGTTGAACCTTGCCTTCCCCATGATTACTCTCTCCTCCCTCCCAAAACCTACCTCTGATCACACTCCGCTTCTTTTGTCCCTCTCTACTAATCTCCCAAAACCTTGCACCTCCCGTTTCGAAAATAAGTGGCTCAACCATCAGAGCTTCCTGCCATCGGTTCTTGGGGCGTGGCAGCATTCGCCGTTGCGCACTGAAGCGGCTGGGCAGCTCGTGGCCTGCATCAAATCGGCACGATCGGCGGCAAAGGTCCCCCTCCAACTCATCCATAACTGTCAATTCTTTATTCAGCTTTTTGATTGTTTTGAGGAGGTTAGGCGGCTGTCTGACAATGAACTTCAGGTGCGCCGTTTGGCGCAGCTAACACTGCAACAGGCCATCAAGGACAAAGCTTCGTACTGGAAGCAAAGAAGCAAACACAGAGCCATCAGGGAAGGCGATGCCAACACTGCTTTCCATCACGCGAATGCAACCCAGCGTCTGCGCAGCAATTTCATCCGGATGGTCAGAGTGCAAGGTGTCGAGATCGTAAATCACAGTGGGAAGACGGAGGCGCTGACTGGATACTTCAAATCGATTGTTGGCGCCTCTGGCTCCTCGACTCCTCTTGACTTGGGCAGCCTGTACAGGGAGAGCAGCCAACCAGGGGACAGCCTTACTGAGGAATTCTCTGAAGCTGAAGCAAAGCAGGCAATGCTGTCAATGAACCAGAATAGTGCGCCAGGTCCGGATGGCTTTGGGCCTGCGTTTTACAAGGCAGCATGGAACACCATAAAGGACAGGATCATGGAGTTCATGGCGGCGTTTCACCGGGGAGATGCCAACCTGGATTGCATCAACCGTTCTTTCATGGTCCTCATTCCGAAGAAACCAGGGGCGGTGGATGTTGATGCTTTTAGGCCGATTTGTCTACAGAACTGCTGTCTCAAAATTCTCTCAAAGGTCCTTACCAGAAGACTGCAAGATGTGATACCAAGTTTGATCGACATCAACCAGACAGGTTTCATCCGTGGTCGCTCAATCACTGACACTTTTGTGTATGCCGCGAAGCTGGTTCAAGTGTACCACAAGAGGAAAAGGCCAGCCATTGTACTCAAATTAGACTTTGCCAAGGCTTTTGACACCGTCAACTGGGATGGATTGTTCAGTGTTCTGCGTGCAAGGAACTTTAGCGAAAAATGGATAAGTTGGATGCATGCTATTCTTGCTTCCTCCAAGTCCGCGGTTCTTGTCAATGGCTGCCCAGGACCTTGGATCACTTGCAAAAGGGGTCTGCGTCAGGGAGACCCTATCGGCACCGGCGCTGTTCAGTCACTGCTCCAACAAGGACATGTCAGTCAGTGAGCTCGTCTCCAATGGCCTCCAGCAATACCTTGTACCGCGGCTCTCTCGGCAAGCAGCGGCAGAACTGCAACAAGCACAGGAGATAGTTGCCAGCACAGCTCTTACTCATGAACCGGATGCTCGGGCATCTCCTTTCTGCAAGATCAACAATGCACTGGATACCGGGGCCATCTACTGCATGCTCAAAGCTCGAGGACAGCCGCTACATGATGACAGATCAAGCTTTATTTGGCAGAACTGCGCCCCTCCGCGGGTTCAGATGTTCATGTGGCTATTGCTGCAGAGGAGAATTCAGTGCCGATCTGTGCTGGTCCGGAAGCACGTTCTCCACTCCAGCATCTGTGAGATATGCCACCAGGAGGACGAGACGCCTGAGCACATCATCAGCGGCTGCGCGCTCGGCAAGCAATTCTGCGGCAGACAACCTCCACAACCTGAGCCCGCAAGGAGGCGTACCGAGGGATGAATTCTCTGCCTTCATCGCTCTATCCTGCTGGCAGCTTTGGAAAGCAAGAAACGCGAAGATATTCAGGAATGAGTCCCACTCCATAAGTCAAGTGCTTGCAGCATGCAAGGCTACTGCTGAGCAATGGAAACTCCGTTTCAAAACAAGGAAGAAGCAGGTTGTGGACAAATGGTGTCAAATTTTTGATCAGGCGCGAGCAAACTAGAAAGCCAATGTCTTTGTTTTCAGTTTTTGTAAATTAGCATCACCGTCTGTGTGATTATGTAAATGTAAATGTCATACATCCTTGGGGCCATTAATAAAATTAAAAAAAAAACATGCCTTGAAGGACGGGGTTAATTAGGATACTGCAAGGATCAGAGCGAGACAGTGCAGCTGGCTAGCTAGGAGTGCAAGACAATGTTGAGTTAGGCAGCCTAGCTTTGTAGAATGTGAATTTCAATGCTGTAAAAGGATAGATAACCTGCCACTAGTGACCACTGAGACATACGTATGCATTATCGCAACCGGACTGGCGGGTTATATATCCGTGCGGGCTACACGCTCCACCTTTTGGGTTGGGCTGAAAGGCCACCGCGGCCAAGGCCCAGGTTAGCTGCCAACTTTCAGTCCAGGCGCAGCTCAAACAAGATTTTTCCGTCGGTGCTATCACGGACCGACAGAAAAATATAGACAACCGACGGGATAATAGCTCGGTTTTCGTATTTATCACCGTAACCGACATGATAATTTCTATTTTTCTATCAATTGGTCTCATAAAATTTTTAGTTTCCAGTAGTGTAAATATATATCTATACCTAATATTTAATTACAAAAATTTCAGTGTGCCCTTCAGATTTCTTCCGCTTCCTCTTTTTGCGTCAGTACATTACAGAGTTGGAGACAAATACCAAAGCAAAAGGAGTTTCCAAAACGAAAAGAAGGATTGTTAGTTCATCTATCGAGTTGGAGATGGACATGGACCAAAGGACTTTTCCAAACACACGAGATGCAAGGAAAACAAACTGAAAGACCAAATCAAGGAAGCACGATGGGCAGAAATTAAATTTTGCGGAGACCAAATTACGAATCACAAGGTTGGATATAATAGGCGAGCGTGGCTGCACCGAGACGCGAATCTCGACAAGGACGAGCATAGCTGCATCCGTGAGGAGGAGCACAGCCACGGAACGCACCGACGAGGAGCTCGACGACAACGCAGAGGTGCTAGCCGCCGTGCTCCGTCGTCGGACCCCGCTTTAGATGTGCCCCCCATGCAGATGTTGCTGGCCAGGTTGGCCAGCGCCGCCGTCTCTACGCTCGCCGGCCTGGGCGCACGCGCCATCGCCTCCCACCGTGGGTGTGGCCACATGCATGCATGTCACCGGCCAGGTGCGTGCAAGTTGCCGGCCAGGTGCGTCTCCACTGCCTCCACCGCGAGCGTGGGCCACGAGGCAAGGTGGCGTCGAGTCGCGAGCACGGAACGTTACGGACAGGCGGCATCGAGTTGTGAGGCCTGGCAACGACAGTGAGGCGACGACGACTCGCGGGCGCGGCATCCCTCGGCTCATGCTCATATGATCGCGCTTTGGGCGAGTTTTCCCCTCAGCGTGAGGGCAGTTGCATAGGTGAGTGCGGGCAAGACGGGGGCATTGTCGCCGGTGCTGCGGTGCAACCACTGAGCAAGTGAGCATCGAGAAGGAGCCGCCGGGTCAAGCCGTCCGGGCTTGGCTGTTTGGGGTGTGACCGTCTGGAGGCACGCCGACGCCGGCCAGGGTCTCGGCGTCACTGTACAGGATGAGGGGCGCGAGTGTTCTAGGCGTGGCTGTGCAGCAGCAGGAGGAAGGGGCGCCGGCAGGGACAAGCCGAGCAGCGGCGGCCTCGCGGCGGTGATGGAGCGCGTGCGGGTTGTTAGGAGAGTGCGGCCGCGTGAGAAGATAAGGTTGAATATGCGGATCCGGTGGCGTGTACGTAACAGTGATAACTCACTAGCACTTTGGTTACCGCCTGCTGATTCATCCATTTTGTCATACCGTACAGGTTGTATTATGGTGATTCATTCTCATACACACGAAAGGTTGAATCAATGTTCAGACATGGCACAAAATTTAAATTTAAATATGAAAGGTTTTCATGGTCAGTTTCTTTTTGCAGCGCGTCCACGTTACATTCACATCTAATGATGTTTCGATCTAAGATGAATTGGACAAATGATTCTAAAATAAAATTAGAACTAATGAACAAACGTAGAATATACATGGCAATATATATATTCCGTTGCAACGCACGGGCATGTTTTGCTAGTATTAAAGTAAAAAAAGAAAAGAGATCCAAACCAGGAACTCAAACAAATTACAAAGCCGGGAGAGGAGGTGCGTGTGTGGGTTGTGACTGCTGCACGCACCCACTTGCCAAGAGCTAAACCACATGAGTTCTACAATGGCATACGCCATAGGGACATGGAGAAGGTAATTAAGGCCCGTTTGGATCGGATTTGGATAACATCATATGACAATATGACAAGTCCCCCCCCCCCTGTCGCCCCCCTGCACGGGCGACACGGGCGGCACCATAGCCGCCGCCCGGCGCCGCCCCCCACCGTCCTCCTCTCCCTCGCCACCGCCTGAGGGCGCCGCCGGGAGGCCCGTGCGGCTCCCCGGGAGGGTGGCGGCGGGGCTACTTGCTCCGGTCTGGCCTTGGCTGCCCTTTGTGTGGGGGGAGGGCACTAGGCCACCGGCTGACGGCGGACGGCAGTGACGGCGGCGTCCCCCGGCCGCTGGAGCGCGGATCCATGGCCCCCTCGGCCGGATCCGGCGAGGGAGGGAGTGGATCGAGTCGCTCGGGGCCAGGAGCGTCTGCGGCCCGGCGGGTCTCCGACGGCGTGTCGGGAGGTGCCCGCGGCCGGGTGGGTTGCGACGGCCGGCGAGGCGCGCGACGGGGACCCGGATCTGGTGCCCAGGTGCCCGGATCCGGTCCACAGTGGTCCGGTGGTGGTGGGGTAGGTGGCGGCGGCTGGTTGTTCGGCGACTCGGAGGGTCTGAGGGCCTCTTCGGCGACTGGGCTGGCGGCTGCGGTGTGATGGTGGGTTGGTCGCCGGAGCCGGCGGCCCCGGTCCCTGGTCTCTCTACCATACTATGCTGGATGGAGGAACACACCGGCGAAAGCCAGGCCGGACCTGCCGGCACGATGACGGCAGCGCCTTTGGGTGTCGTTCCCCTCCTTGGAGGCGTTATCAAGGTATGTTCCTCCATTCGACCGGTTGCTGTAGGGCGGCGGCTACGCCGCGGTGGTGCGGTCGGCAGCGGCTTGCTTGGTGGTGGCGGTGACGACGAGGTGCCGTGATCGCATGTCGCCAAGCAGGGGCGTGAGTGGCGCCATGGTGGTGTTGCTGGGGCACATGGTTGCTGTGCCAGGAGGTTAGGGCTCATTGATGCGTGATGGCCAGCATTGGGCAGTGGTGGTGATGGTGTAGGAGGTGGTAGTGGTTGGAGAGGCTCGTGTCGAGGACCCAATCCGACCGAGTAAGGCGAGGGCCAGGGCGATGATCTGTATCTCTAGCAGCTTCAGGTTCGTTCACATGGTGCAATGATTTCCGGTGGTGGCCAGTCGAAGGTGGATTTCTTTTGGGGTGACTCGGTGGTTCTAAGTTGCCCCCGACGGCGAAGCAAGCTCGGATCCCCGGAGAGTCCAGCGACGGGATTGGCGAGGCCCCCGTGCCCTTCAAGGTGGTGAATCCAAGGAGTTGTCCAAGAGTGGTGCTACGGTGGGTGAGGCGAGGCCCCCATGAGTTGAGTTGAGTTGAGTTGCCTTGGAGGTCTGGAATTCGGTGCTGAGTTTCGATTGTTTTGGGGGTGGTTTGGTACAACAGCGGTTCTTCAGCGAGAGGTCCTGCATAGCAGCGGCCTCTTCGGTGGGGTGTCGTGGGCATCCCCTCTTTTGTCTGCCAACGATGGTTTACGGCTGGGAGATCAAGGACCGTGTGTGTATCTTTGAAGTTGTTTTTCTTCGGCCAAGTTGTTAGTTGAGTTGATGAGTTGAGTGGGCGCTCTTGTGGCGCGAGTTGAGTTGAGTTGTTTTGGTACCTAGGTGTGCAAGTGGAGTAGGGTACCCTTTCAATTGTATGGTTTTTCTGGCTCGGTTTCCAGTAAAAAACTGGGCTGACACTTGCCTTTTCTTTTATTCGTCTAATAGAAATCACGGCAAAACTTTTGCCGTCCTTTGAAAAAAAAACAGACTTATTTCCCAAGATGCATTTTTTTTATTTCTAAACATAAATAATATCATAGACAAGTTCGAAGACCCGAAAATATATTTTAGTGGTTCTAAGTACGAGAATACTCCAAGACAAGTTCAAAGAGCGCTGAAATAATCAATCAAAGAGATTATCCCAAGGCTAGCATGGTAAATTAGCACCAACTATACATTCTCTCGAAGCAATACATTCTCAAAAGTGAAATCTGGATCATCTGAATCCACCATCTTCATCTTCAGCACTTGCTGCGTGTCCTTGGGTAGCTTGTGCATGATGCAGACCAAGAAATCCATGAAGCACACGGTGTTGAGCGTCGCTTTCTGGCCTTTCTTCCTATCCTGCTCAGCAACGGGCTTCAGGACCTTCATCACGTGCGTCGAGCATTCCCGGTCTTGCTGGAGGTTGCCTACGACACTGCTCGGTGCCTCGAGCGTCGGCCTGTAACCCCAGCAAATTGCGAGGTCTGATGGCTCTGACCACCCAAGTGTCACGACGCTCTCCAAATTTGCCCTGAGCATCTTGCCGGTCGTGAGATCGTACAGAAAACCTCGGTCCCGCGAGCGAACGCACCGGGGCCGGCGCGCTGCCGTTGAACCCGCCGGCGCCGGCGACGTGGAAGCCATGGAACGCGCTGGCGGGCACGTCGTCCTTCCTGGTGGGCCGCGTCCTCACGGTCGCTGTCGCAAGGTACGCGATGTGTGGGCGAGGAAGCGGCGGGGCGAGCCGGCGGTGGAGGCTCCGGAACTCGGGGCTGCGGATCAGCCGCCGGTATCTCCTCGACAGCGCCATCGACGCCACCGCGGTGCGCGCCGGGACGCGGGCGAGGATGTTGCCCACGACGTCGTCGCACAGGCCTGACGCGCCATCGGTGGTCGACGGGCTCCCGCTCCTCCTCCTCTTCTTGTCTGGCGTGCCTGCCGCCGCCGCCTCTTGCTCCTCGGTCTCACGCTCGCCTGCCCTCTTCCCCGTCGTACACAATTCCATTTTCGCGGTCGATCGCTCGTTCGTGTTCCGAGCGAACACTCCGACCGTGCATTCGCTTTCCTTTTTGTCTTGTTGTCGTTTCCTTTCCTGTCCAGCATGTGACGATGACGACGCGGACGGACTCGAGCCCAAAATTCATTCCCCTTCTTCCTTAGTCCTTTCACGAGTTTGAACAGTTCGACTTCTTCCTCATCGCGCTGCCGCCGCTCTGGGCGGCCACCGCGGGCACGCCGGCTCCGGTCCCGAGCGCGGCATCTGCGCCGGCTCCAGCCTCATCTCTCCGCTGGCCGCGACCTCCCTTTTTCTCCTGGCTCTTTCACCTCGTGCTAGATTTCCTCCCCTGCCGTGCACGGCCTCCTCTTCGGTCAACCTCGTGGGATTTCGATTCTAGGGATGCACTGCTGGTGGGTGTTCTCACGGTGGGATTGGATTTTGGAGGGGTCGCCGGCTGGATTGGATTTCACGGGGTTCATGCGAGGTATTCCTCTCTCCCTCTCTCTCGATTTCTCTCTGATTTGCATCAATGGTCTATCCGATTCGAGATTTTCTAGGGTTTCTCTTTCCCGGCTCCTACTGAATGACGAGTGCTACCTCTCTCCTCTGCTCAGGTGGGGTTCATCGGCGTTGGCCCTAACCCTAGCTTGCACTGTCGCCGCGGTTTCCCCATGCCCGACCATGGCATTGTTGACGGTGACTGTAGTGCCGGCGTCGCGCCTCATCCGTGCGCTCCTCTTCTCTTTTCCAGCACCCTCCCCTTCCCTATGCGGCCTCTGTGGGTTCACCGGTTGGCCCCAGTTCTGAACTCGGGCCCGTGTGGTAGCGCCTCTTGTCAATCGTCGTCTGGGCGTGCCTGAGCACTAGAATTTGATTATTCATGATTATTTCTGTTGGAGTGAAGTGCATTTGTGAGTCCCTAAATTTTGTTTGGTTGTGCCAATGGGGTCCCTAAACTTATCAGTTAAGATTAATGTCATGGCATGCCTAATCTGCATAGGTAGTTTAAAATTAAAATGACATGGTATTAGAGAACACTACATGTCGTTGTTTACTTTTGCAACTATTTGTGAAATGGGCAAGGATTCCATATTCTAGATTATAGAGATTTTCCTTTTTATCTAAGCTTCATTGGTGAAGTAAAAACTAAACAACTGAAAAATACCTTGTCAATGGTAGTTAAATGGTTCAAGTGCAGTCTCTATTCTTTTTTCATTTCAATGTATCCTTGGTTCTCAGGAGCGTTACCAGTTCACTGGTTGTTGTTTTATCCTTGCTGATTACTAACATAGTCTGTTTGGTTCAGTAGACTAAAGTAGTATCTACTTTTAGCAAGGTTCCAGTTTGTACTACTTCAGTTGTTTAGCTTTGTTAGCCTGTTTCGTCCGTATAGTATGTGTATGTCAGTTCTCTTTTAGAAACCGCTTACAACATGAACAGATAGGTTAAGATGTACCCTCTTGAAATGTATACTTTTGTTGTTTGTGAAATGAAATACGGTGAATGGAACTGCACATATATCTGCTATAGTTTGAGACACATTCAGGCATCAGAGGTTAATGAAGTCAATTTTATTTTGTGTCTGCAAGTTAATTTTTCATTGTCTGATTGCAAATGGAGTTGATGGAGTAGGGGTAATTTACTTTGTTTCTCATGGAGTTTTTAGCATGGTAAAGGCAGGGGACATCCTCTATGCCTAAATAGGAGATCCCCACTACCTGATTTATCTAGCATTCTGTGAAGCCACGTCATCACCAAGTCTCTACTTCGTGTCCCCTATTGTCCTTCGAGTTACTAGGCCGAAGAAAGGCCGAAGAAACGAACAGGCAGTTCAGGTGAAACTGATCTCCCGGCACTGAGATGACTCCTGACTTTCCATATGGGCGCACCCGCACCACCGGCACACAAAATAGACCCGTCCCTCTCTCTCCCCCTTGCGTGGCCCTGCCTCATCCCACGAGCATCACTGCTGCAAAAGCTAGACGACATCATCCAGGCCTCAGTCTGTGTTGGCATGGACCATGGGGCAGGGCGGGGAAGATTTCTCAGAAGCAGATCCGCAACCTGAGTGGGCGAAGGGGCTAGGTGAGGGGTGCGCCGATGAGGCTTGCTGCATGGCGAGGTGGGACGAGGGCGGCAATACCGGAGAAGCCTCCGCCAAAGATTTGTAGTCAAGAGCGAGGAGAGGGAATGGCAGCGGGTTTGGAAGGAACTGCCAGCGAGTCTCCGGCGATTGAGTCTCGAGACGCCATCATGCAACCGGCGATCGGCTCCCACGGCGGTAGCCAGTCCTTATCCTGGACCCTCCCTGTACGTAGGGGTGATCGCTGGTCCTATGATTGCTGCGGTTAGGTACTATGAATCTACGTTGGCTTGACAGGAGCGTGAAGCCGTAAAGAATGAGTCTGGGCGTAGGAACCTTCAACCGGGAGAGATGGGCCTGCAAGCCATACTGGCCGAGGTGCTCGATACTAATTAACTATTATTTCCTTTCTCAAAAAAATTAAATATTATTTACTCTCTCTCTATATATTAATTAGCATAAATAGAATGCTTATGTATGAAGATATGTATTATATACAATTTTATTTGTCAATCTATCAATAGCTACAAATGTTGTGTTTTTGAAACGAACCATGTGTATTTCTCAGATGATCAATATTTTTTTCAAGATTTCATTACCCACTTCATTCCATTCTTTCTCCACGATGCAGTGAAATGCTAATACAAAAGTGCCCGCAGCAACGCGCGGGGTATCATCTAGTTCATTTAGTTTGGTTGCCTCATGTAGCTCATTTTGCATTATTTTGTCCACTATTCAGTTATAAGGCGAAAGTTGAGATATGATAGTGGACGATCGGTCCAATATATGCATAAGCAATCTTGCAGAACATTTTTGTTAATTCTCAGTTGACGATAGTTTTTCAATATGTGAAACTAGTTTGTGCTGCTGTATTGTGGTTGTTTGACAACCTTGATCCCTGAATTCTGTTTGCTTTTTAACTTTCACAATAACTTGATTCCTGAATTGTTGTAATTTTGTTTTTTAAATGAAATACATTTGTCTACAGATGGCTGATGAGGGAGAGGGTTCTATTAAGTCAAAAAGTCCAGTTCAATTCATGAGTTGGTGTCTTCTGATAATAAAGTAAGTGAATGTGTGTGGCATTTCTCTTTCTTTAGTTTTGTTTAGTTGAAGTCCCCACTTCTGGATATGCTTGCTCCTGTGCACATTATGTGCGGGTATGGCTTGGCGCAGAAATCCCTTCCCCAGACCCCGCACAGCGCGGGAGCCTACGGCACTGGGTACGCCCTTTTTTTTATTCTTCACCTTGAGCCACCTGCATTTTAGCCCATTAGGAAAACTGTGACATTTGTATATATTTTTTATTTTTAAAGCATATATAATAGCTTTTTACTAACCTCATTTTAGATCAAAATAATCTTGGTGGTGCTTCATTTAGATCAAACAATCTTGGTATTGCTTCACTTGGTATGCTTGTTGTTGCATTACTATTCATAGTTAAAAGCTTACCTTAAAAGTCTGCAAGGCTGCAGTCTGTATTTTTTTTCCTATCTATCGAATCTCCTGTTCATTATCTAAATAATCTAGTCTCCTGTTTGTGATTGCCTTCAAGGACATGGATATACTAGTGTAGGCATGTTTTTTTTTTTGTGTTTTTATAGTAAAAATGGCTTTAGTTGATATAAAGTGCACAGAAAGGCAGGACATAACTTGTGTTGTATAACTTAGTTGTGTAATAACTTACAATACATGTTAGGTTGTATAACTTAGTTTGAACTCTAACTTTGCATCATAAGTTAAGACTACTACCTTTACTAACAGTTATGTAAGTTGTACATGATAAGTTGGTTTGACTAAGTTTGACTACTAAATTACCAATATAAGTTAAGGTTGTATAACTTAGTTTGGCCTCTAACCTTGCATCATAAGTTAAGACTACTAGCTTTTTATATTACTAACAGTTATGTAAGTTATACAGGATTAGTTAGCCTGTATAACTTAGTTTGACTACTAACTCACCAACATAGCTTAGATTACTAAGTTACTAACAGTTGTGTAAGTTGTATAAGATAAGGGAGTAGGATGCTATATCATGTACATAACTTAGATTACTAAGTTATTAATTCTCTAGTGTGCTGAGATAGTTCGTATGAGTATCATGCACAAAGAATTTAGCAGACACCGGGAACAATGAAATGGGTTAGCACATTTTCAATTAATGTGTTTTTTTAAAGCTATTGACTATGGTTTGTGATAATCAAGTGATATGCCAGTAAACAAGGGATATTTGATGTGTGTAGAAGTTGTAAGCATCTGCTCACTTTCCTATGTATTCTGATTTCTCTTCAGTGTCCCTTAGTTTACCATGATGTGCTTTTGTAAAGTAGCTTTTACATATTATGTACATGCCATGATAACATGAAAGTTGGAAATTTCTATTCCTTTTTTTTTTCTTAAGAAACTAGACCCTTTGATTATGTATCTAACTTGTTTTTTATATATACGCTACCTAACTAGTTCGATGAGCTTTGTTTTCTTTTTTGTGATATGCTAAATTTCATTGTTACAAAGTGCTAAGTGATAACTATCATAATTGCAAAAGTTATGAAATTTATTATGCATAAAACTTGCATGTTTAAACTTATGCATAAATATTTTTTTAAAGGGTAACTTATGTATAAACTTTATCAATGTAACTTAGCTTCAATAAGTAAACAGTGCAACTTAGCTTCAATAAGTCAAATACATAACTTACCGGTATAACTTATGAAGTAAACTAATTAACTTCTACATGTTTAAGTTTCCGCTCATAACTTGTATGTTCAATTCGTAGTTTATAACTTATGTTCAATTCGTAGTTTATAACCTGTATGGTTATGTTTTCTTTGCAAATTATTATGTTTGACTTGCATGTTTAAGTATCAGCTCATTATTTTGTTTGCAAATTATTATGTTTGATTGACTTGCACAACTTGTATATTGAACTTAGGTTTTTAACTTTAGGTGAAATTGGGGTTTCTCTATTATTTAGGTCAAATTGGGAAGCTATTTTATGTAGATGCACTTATGTTTAAATCTGTAGGGACAAATTCTTGATTGTATATGGCATGGTGCCCCCATATTTTGGTTAGTCCTTTGAATTGTATTTTTGCTGTGTGCATGCCTTGAAGCATTTTTGGTATGGTGATCTATTTTTTGGCTATGTTGAATGCGATGTTTTTGCGTCATTATTGGTCTGGCTTTACATAGGATTTGTAGGAAAATTTAGATTTAAGCGTGACAATTAGCCACCAAAGGTATTTTGGTTGCATTGCTTTATGGGTAAGGCTTATGGGGCTTCCCTTTTCTATGGTGATCTAAATTGCCGAGTTGGGTTGATGCTTCCATCTGCTTTTATGGGCTCCTACAACCTATTTATTTCCCACGGTTATTTGATTGTTTGATAGAAATGACAATGGATTTGCATGCAAATTTGGTTAACGTGCTACGATTTTACTTAGGTAGGGGGAAATAGGTAGATTGATCTTGGCTAACTAGTATTGGAAGTCTAAATTCACATGTTGTAAATATATTGAAGGATAATATAATCAGGACCGCTGATTCGCAACTCCTGTGGTGAAATTTTGAGTGTCACCTTTTTTGTTGTTGCCTCGTGATTTGAATGTAGTAGATCGACAACGATGAGAGGCAGTGAAAGCTTTGATAGTTTTAGCATGGTTGTGATTCCTCAAATTCAGATTTTGTGCTTGTTGTCAACTTATGCTTAAGCTACAATTATTTAGAGTTTTACTTGACATTTACAGATAGAGCTGTTAATTTGGCAAAAGTTTAAATGGTTGTGGTGCCTTTGTTGGCCAATGCTTCAACACGCATTACTTCAGCATTGCAGAATTTATACAACTAGCTCCAAAATGTGACCTACTTAGCATTTGTTATTGCCATTGAAAAAATCTTGGCTGGTTAATGAACTTGGTAGCTTGATTTATCTGTGATAGAACCAAAGGGGTTGGTAGATATATAAATGTCGTGTCCTTGCTGTTAAGGACTCGATTCATGCATTCAGGGTGATAATATCAGTAATCTTTACCTCAATCTAGTTTTTTCAATGTAACCATTCATAGACATATACAGTTTGGTTAAGGAGGCTAGTTTACCATATTCTTATTTGTTGACTTGTTGCCTTTTTGGTTGGTCTTGGCCATCTCTAGTTGTTAAATAGTGTTTGTATGGTTTATGCATGTGATAGTTACTGAACTTGGCATGTCACGGCTGAAATTTTATGTTTTATAACTTTTTTTGTCATATTCATTCCACATTGGAAACCATAAAATTTGTTTGTTTTTGTTTAGAGGTTTTTGTCACAACTTGCAGGAACAAATATTGGTATGTTGTGAATGCAAACTTTTTAAAACACAAATGTTTTAAAAAGTGGTAGAGAAAACGCTCCAGCTCCACCTAGCAACTAGACCACTGCCTAGCATTTCTTAGGCATTTCGCAAAAAAAAAAAAGAGGCAAGTGGTAGATTTTTTAATTTCACAAGGATGAATGTTTCGATCAACGATATATTTACTAAATACATGTTAGTTTTCCTCCTCTATCACAACCCACTGTTCCTGTCATGCAGGAGACAGTAGCATGCAAGAATCACTGAATAAGTATTGGAAACATGAATCCGTAATGTGCAGCCGACACACTAAAGTAGCAAAAAGCAGAAAAAAAAAACACCCTTTCGGATTAAGCATCCAGCCACTTAAAATCCATCGCCCCACGGATATGGTAACAGTCAGTCCTATCGTAGAAACAACACTCTTCAAAAGAAGAGTAAACAGTCAGTACTATCGTCGAAACAACACTATTCAAAAGAACAGCTACCCTCCGGTCACAGATAATCAATAATATCTTATGATGGGCTCCCAAATAAAACAGTCATCTAATTTTATTATTAATATTATCTAAAAAAATCTTACGAACGAAAAATAACGCCATCAGATACTGACATAGACCGCAGGCAATACAGTGAGTAACATTGGTCATGGTATATCAACCTGTGAGCATGATAACACCTGGTGGTGATGCGGCGGTGCATCACGGGTCTTCTTGGGAGTTGAGACGGAGGTTGAGGGGTTCACGGTTCTTGTACGCCTCCCGCAGCGCCGCCCTCTGCTTCTTGGACACCTCCACGAGAAAAGGGCGCAATTTCTCCTGAACAACCCAGGTAGATTCGATTTCGCCTCGGTTAGAATCAATTCCCGAAGATAGACAGGCGCGCAAGCGAAAGCGAACAAGAGAGAGGGCGCGCGCAATGCCGTTTGTTTGGCGGCGTTCTCGTCCATTCCATCCCGTCTCTCTCTCTCAAGCACCTTGTTTGGTGCATCGAAGGAGAAAGGCTGTGCCTGTGCGGACAGATCATACAACCAAGATTTTTTTTGACAAAGTGCGAGTGGGAGATTGTGACGCGAGAGGACGTGTGTGGTCGTGGCTGGCTGATGCTGATGAGATGTACTCCTATGATATTTATGTGGGATCCGACAGTGCAATGCCACTGTATATAACGAATGCAACGACGTTTCGTCTGAAACACGATGAGAAAGAACGAACGTGGCGCGTGATCCCATCGAGCCAGTGACTGAAACTGAACCAACCCTTTGTTCTCTTGGCCGGGCACCGGTGCTTTGGCATCCGATATATCCCCGGTCGCAGTTCGATCCAGTGGAGAATCTGCACGCTCGGGCGGTTGGTGCACGGGTGCCATACCATTTTGGACCACAGACAAAAACATGTGCGCTTGGGTGGGCCCGCTCACAGGATTCCCAATCATCCATGCTGCTCTTTGCTTGCTTCGCTCTGCCGCATCCCAAGCGAAAAATGCACTACCACCAGTAGTGCTGATCGATTGAGCTTTGAGGTAAGTTTTGTTTCCATTTCCCATGATAGGATAGATAGGACCGGGCCGGATGGGCACAGGAACCTCAGGGAAAGCTTTTCATTTGCAACAATAATTAAGTGGTGATAACAGCCTTCGTTTCCGGTAAAGCCCCATTTCGACCTTAAAAATTGAATCTATTATAATAAATTTTTGACTGAAGCTGCGGACAGAAGCATGAGCTTCGAGAACTTTGAATCAAACGTGGACACATGAATGCGATATTTGTATGGCCATGATTTTTATAGAGCCCGGGCTAAGCCCCCTACCACTATGAGGAGGAAGAAGAAGAAAAGGAGGGGCCAGAGAAAGAAGAAGAGGAAGCCAGCCCCCCTAACGCCATTCCTGGGCTTCGTCGCTGCGTATCGGACGTGGATACAAACGGAGGAATCGAGATTTGGTTTCGTCGGATGCATGACAAAGTCGCTGGCTTTAGATTCCGGTAACTTCGTTAGCTATCTTAAATTTATATATTTTTTGTTTTTCTAAAAAAAAGAATTACAATTTGAGTATAGTAAAGGTGCCTTTTGAAAAGTGAAAATGATTTTTTGTGAGTACATTTAAACGTGGGCCGAGGCCAAGCGAGAGAGCGTGTGCTACTGCTACAGCGCGACCGTGAAAGAGAAGTAAAAGTACCAGCCGTTGGCGCGCGCCAAAAGCCGTCGCGCTGGAGTGTCAACATGGGCGTGGAGCCAAAAGATGATCCACCGCCACGTCCACGTGGGTGGGGTTAGTTGGCCTCCAAGGACGCTGGCGACGTCACCCGGTGGGTCCTGAAGATTCCCGTGGTACCAGCGTGTCCGACGGCCGCTGTCACGGCCCGGATTCGGAATCTCGATATTTTGGCTTTACGTGCCCCAGCTTTGTCAGACTATCTTTATCTTTAGTAAAATTTATTTGACAAATATTATGATTTTATAAATTACTAAAATATATATCAAGTCAAAAAATTATACTGTTTCTAAGAATTTGTCATTGAGACTTGATAAAATTAAAAGTAGACCCACAGAACTCCAACCGGACCCACAGAATCAACCGCGACCGGCCCCTCTCGCGCGGTTCATCTCCTCGCGCGACTATACTGCGCCGCCGCCGCGGTCTATCCTTTCCTCGCACGGCCTCATCGTCCTTTCGTCACGCGAGTGCTCGATCAGCGCTGCCGCCGCGGTTCCTCCCGTCGTCCTTCATTTCCAGGCGCAGCTGGTGGCCATCATCTACGTACTCCGGCCAGCAGGTTTTGGATTGCAGAGCAGCACCTGCCGGCCAGGATCTTCGACACCATATCGAACAGAACAGCAGCACCTGAACACGAAATCTTCACCGTCTCATCAAGCTACAGGACCATGCCGCAAGAGCAATTATTTTCTACACTGATCCCATCACCAGGTACTGAACAGGTACACAGGAACAATGCACATACGCTAGGACCATGCACGTGTACATGAATAGATAAAGGTTCTGAGTATTAAGAAACAATACTGAATGTTGATGAGATCGCCGGGTCCTGGTCGCAACTCCTCCGATCGCGACGAGGAAGTTGATGAGATCGACGAGAAGAAGCCACGGAATTTTCACTTGGCACGCGGCAAGGCAGGCGGAGAAGCGTGGCTCGCGATAGGAAGCGCGATGCGCGCGCGCGGTGCTGACAAATAGCAAGTTGAAACAAATCATAAGTCTATTTAGCAAACTGTTGATGGACATATTTTCTTATTTTGTCAAATTTTCATGGATAGCAAATTCATTTAGCAAAGTGTTGTAGATGCTCTCAGAACTGGGAACTTCTCCCATACCAACTACCAAGAGATCTCGCGCCGGCAAGAAGACGGGGAGCCAAACCCGGCCACGACCATGATACGCCCATGCCGTTGCTTAGCAAAATTCGTTACTCAGGCTGCACGTTGCAGTAGTACGTGCACACAAGAACGTCGATGGTGTCGTGACATGATCTACTACTGTACTTGCATCGTGTGATGATTTATTATATTCAATTCAATGTACGCGCGGCCACGATCTTGCCTCGATCAATATCAGACTTTGATCATCGAGATCGCACGTGTTGTCTAGTCATCACTCATCACCTTTGAAAATTACTCCGGATACTGTATAAAACAATGTGACTAAGTGAAGTCACCAACCTGATTTTAAGATGGAAACTAGTACAGCAGTAAACATTGTCATTCAAATCAACCCACGGCTATTGTGTCAACGCTAGTGGCATGTTTTCATTTAAAGAGAGGTTTGAATAACCATCCTATTTAGACCTAGCACCGTTGAAACAAAAAAAAAAAAAAAAGCCATAGAGAAATTTGAATAACTGTCATATGAGAACCAATAGAGACCTAAGCTGCCGACCGGAGGCCCTTTGTTGCGTGCATGTGTTGTTGCCTTACTTTTATATTTTGGCTCCTAATGTATTTTAATAATTGCATATGAATCCAGAACTATGGTAGAGGTCTTCCAAACAAGTTTTTTGAGATCCACGGTGAATCCGTTCTGTGGTGAAGTTCGTGTTCTCAAATAGACTTATACTAGCGTTGTTTGATATTTTGTTTAACATATGTTGCATCACCACTATGGGGCAAATTTCTGAGCTAGGTTAGGCAACAAAAAAAAAAAAAAAGATAGAAGATTTCCCTGCTGATGGTTTGAAAAAAATATATGGTGGATCCCAGCTTATCATTCTTCCACTGCAGTGTCTATTTCTAATTTTGTAACATTTCGAAAATGACGCTTATTTTGTTCTTTTCCGTCCATTTTGTAATAATAATAATGAAAAAACTCCCTTTATTTAATTGCCACGTCGGTCCTGTCAGCACTCAAAAACCCATACAACGACATATACTTGAACAACCAGTTCGCTGCCAATCCGGACCCACATCTAACCGGTCCCACCAACCAGCGAATCAGACCCGTGCACACACGACACACCGGGAAGTCGGGCACGGACGGCCCTCCCGGCGAGTGGTGGCGACCCGTTTCTCCCGTCTCGCCGTCCGATTATAAATGCGCCCGCAAATCACTCCAGTCCCCTCCCCCCGCTCTCTCTCTCTCTCCCGCTGCGTCCCGCCTCCGTCCCCAAATCTGCGCAAGGCCTCCCCCCTTGCGGCGATCGATATGGTTGGGAGCGTGGGCAACGGGCTGGCGGATCTGGGCGCAGGGGCCGTAGCGAAGGCGCTGCTGCATCCTGCCGAGCCGCCGGCGGCGGCGGCGGTGGAGGCGGAGGCGAAGCGGGAGGAGGCTGCTTCAAACGGGAGGAAGAGGGAGATCGTGATGGGGCGGAACGTGCACACCTCCTGCTTCGCCGTGAAGGAGCCCGACGCGGACGACGAGGAGACCGGCGAGCGCGAGGCCACCATGGCCAGCGTCCTCGCGCTCTACCGCCGCTCCCTCGTCGAGCGCACAAAGCACCACCTCGGTACGTTGCACGCGCCTTGGACGCCCACCGATCCGGCGGTGGCTCCGTCGCGATTTTCGCTTTTCCTTCTCTTCCGCCCGCCTCCTCGATCTGGTCCGTGGTGGCCGCCTGATCTCGTCACGCACCGATTGCGCCGGACGGTTTAGCAGCTTCCGGGTTGCGGCGTTCTTGGTGTCGGCTTGTGGCCCCGTATTTTTGGTACTCTACTGGCATTCGTAGTGTTCGTTTCCTTCGTCCTGCATAAATACACTCGCGGGGGATAAACAAGTTGCGTTTTTTTTAATTCATGCAGCAGTTTGATGCGCCTATGTCATTTTCAGTGCAAATCTGAATGAACTTCACTTTTGTTTATATTACTGTTGCCACTCTGTTGATCGAGTACGGCTTAGGCTTTGATAGTCAGCTTTTTTATCTGGTGCATATTTACTTTGCCTTCGTTGCCAATTTGTTCGGGTATTGTATTCTGAAATACACTCTTGTCTTAAATGTATCTAACTGAGCAAGCATGGAAGGCACAATCACTAATAAAAAATTCCAGCCCACTGAATCACGTGTCAGCTGTTTGTCTTTCTTACCAACAGCATGTGTCAACCCTTTTCTTGTCAGCTCAAATACATATATTATTCGATCCTAATCAACATAGATCTTGTATATGTGGACAGAATTTCCTTTAAATTTATCTCCATCCACGTGTGTTCTGCTGCAATCGGGGGATGGATGTCTGATTATATAAAAAAGATTCCTTCCTTTTCTTTTTTTAAATAAAATATTAATTAATAGTGTTGGCATAAGCATAGATCCACATCTCGCAAGGAGCTGAGATCCCTTTTGTCTGAAAACTTTTTTTTTAAAAAAAGAACTATTTTTCCCAGAAAAAAAAACAGAACATAATTCTTCTGAAGTTTCACTTGTTCTAGCTTTCTAAAGCCATCCTGCAACTCTAATGAAACTTCACGTTGTAGTGCATGCACTGAAATGTAATGGAAGTGCTACAAAGTTATCCACTTGTGTTATTATATTTGGTTTAAGAAAGAACTAAAGCTTTTGGACAAAAATCAGAAAATAGAGATAGAAAAAGCCTGCTCTAGTCAAGTACCTCTGCATTTATCAGTACCTCTGCAGTTCTTTAGTTTAAGTGTACTATATATGCAATCTAAAAATACTTTCCATAATTTTCTGGTTTACTTGGCTAAATAATTTATTGGCCAAAGATGCATACTGCAAACTTTGTTGTTGTTGGAAATGACACTTGCTTTTACCAGATGGAGTAGTTAAATAAAGAAGGTAGCATAAGTATAAATCTGGACTCTGGAGTCTAGTGGGACATGCAACAGTTATATCGATGTGCCTTTTGTATAATAGAACCAGAGAAGTGACATCAATATAATTATGTTAGCTCACAGCATCTGTTTGTTTTCATGAAGGTTACCCATACAATCTGGACTTCGATTATGGTGCGCTGGCCCAGTTGCAGCACTTCTCCATTAACAACCTTGGCGACCCCTTCATCGAGAGCAACTACGGTGTCCACTCCAGGCAGTTTGAGGTTGGAGTGTTGGATTGGTTCGCTCGCCTCTGGGAGTTAGAAAAGGATGAGTACTGGGGATATATTACTAACTGTGGTACAGAAGGAAATCTGCATGGGATTCTTGTTGGGTAATACTTGAAAGTCCTTGCTACTTTCACTGCTTATGTGAAATCTCACTTCATCATCTCTTAATCTTCTTTATAAACTGTTTTACAGGAGGGAGGTGTTCCCTGATGGAATATTGTATGCTTCTCGCGAGTCCCATTATTCAGTATTCAAAGCAGCAAGAATGTACAGAATGGATTGTGTCAAAGTTGATACCCTTATGTCTGGGGAAATAGATTGTGCTGATTTCCAGAAGAAGTTATTGCAGAATCGAGACAAACCTGCCATTATTAATGTTAACATTGGTGAGTTTTGACTCCCAGACCAACCTTGCCTTTACATGTGTTCTGCTTCTAAACAAAATTGCTGTGCAGGAACAACTGTAAAGGGGGCAGTTGATGATCTAGACTTGGTTATCAAAACCCTCGAGGAAAATGGCTTTAAAGATCGGTTTTATATTCATTGTGATGGTGCCCTTTTTGGATTGATGATACCATTTGTTAAGAAGGTGATCTTTTGATTTTCCATGCTTTAATTTACGTACTAGTTACACATCTACTTTGATAGCTCAGCGTCCTGATATATGTATATGTATCTTCATTAGGCACCTCAAGTGACATTTAAAAAGCCTATTGGGAGTGTCAGCGTCTCTGGGCACAAGTTTGTTGGATGCCCCATGCCATGTGGTGTCCAGATAACAAGATTGGAGCACATAAATGCCCTTTCTAGCAATGTGGAATATCTGGCATCAAGGGATGCAACAATCATGGGAAGCAGGAATGGTCATGCTCCTATCTTCCTCTGGTACACCCTCAACAGGAAGGGCTACAGAGGTTTTCAGAAAGAAGTCCAAAAGTGCTTGAGAAACGCACACTACCTAAAAGATCGCCTCAAGGAAGCAGGAATTGGAGCAATGCTTAACGAGCTCAGCAGCACAGTTGTATTTGAAAGGCCGAAGGATGAAGAATTTGTCCGAAGGTGGCAGCTCGCTTGTGAAGGCAATATAGCTCATGTTGTGGTGATGCCCAGTGTCAACATTGACAAACTAGACTATTTCCTGAATGAATTAGTGGAGAAACGGGCGACTTGGTACCAGGATGGAATAAGTCAACCCCCCTGCATTGCCAGAGACGTAGGCGTTGAGAACTGTCTCTGTGGACTTCACAAGTAGTGTGAGCCTTTTGCAAGGGGGTTCATTCGTCAGTTGAGTGTTATGTTGTACTGTATCCATGCGTTCTGTATGTGATAAATGTGTTCTGCAGTGTAGTTTATTTGTTCCCATGAGAATACAATTCCTTCTATTTATTAAATTGATGGATGGAAGTTGCATCACCGTTGGCGTGGCTCGTCTGTACTGGTGTTCAAACAATTCACTTTGCTTTACCCCCTCGGCCATGCTTCTGTTATCTGTAGAACACAGGGACAACTCTGACATGCACTTCTGTTATCAGAACATGGGGGCAACTGCCATGCTTCTGTTATCTGTAAAACAACGATGAGCGCTTTAGATACAGTGGCTGCAACGATGTTATAAAACCGAACTGAAGCCCTATCCACTTTCCATAGCGATAATAATGGTCTTCTCTTATTTCAGAAATGCTTAGCAAGTAGATTTGAACAACTTTATAGCTGCTGTCATTGAATGTCAAGGGCCAATGCTTATCAATTGGACAAACGTTTGCAGGTACCAGAAAACAAGTCATTTTGTTTTCCACTTTCACAAATGCTGATTCTAACAGTTGTTTTTTATATGTTAATTTTTTTTTTATCTACATACTCTCTCCATTCTAAATTTTTCTGGTGGCTAAAATGACTTTAACTAACATGACTTAAAATTTAGAGTGGAGGAAATATTTTTTTAAATATTCTTTTAGAGTGGGATGGCAGCAGGGGCCTAGAAGTAGAACTTTCAGTTTATAGCAACTTTGGCCTTTTATTCTTTCTTGTAGCTGCAAATTCTGATGTAAAATGGGATAACCAGGCCTTACTGGAAAGGTTACTTGCATAGGACAGACTTAGCAGAATATTTTGAGAAGAAAACGTATGCAACTTCAATCCTATGTGTCTTATGCAATGATGCCTTGAGGAGACAGTTGAATACCATTTTTTTGCACTGTCAGTTTGTAGCAGTTAAGCCCTGTTCCCTGTTAACTCTTAGTTATTTGTGCT
>CM041645.1:35576442-35625235 GCA_023333625.1 Bothriochloa decipiens
CAGGCCAGTGAACGTGCTGGGCCAATAGTGGTGTATTAGCAAAGCTAATAGTTGTTTTTGGCCCATTAAACAATTCTTTCGGTGGCATGTAATTCGCTGTAAACAAGATAAAGGAAGGTCGAGGCAATGATATAACGTTCAACCGGGCTGTAGATCAGAGTCATCGTCTCCTTATCTATTGTTGATGCTCAGCCCCTTTCTAAAGATATATATATATACAAGGTCATGGCACAATGCATGACCGAAAACGATTAATAGCCGTGGCGCAATGCACGGCCGAACGATCAAAACCATGGCGCAATGCATGGATGAGTGGCGTCGTGGCGCAATGCACGATCCATGTGGGCTTCATCTTCTTGTTGATGAATTTTATCAAGCTGGCGCTCAGCATATGCGTCTCAAAGTCTACACAAGGAGGAATCTCCGGAGTATCATACATGAGCACAAGTCTCACATTCACCTACCATTTTCCGCACCGTCAAGGCCGGTGATCCATATGAAGTCATCCTTCTTTCTTTAACCGACGAGGCTGCGACGTCTTTTCCGCAACCGACGAGGCCGAACGCTCTCGACTTCACTATGGGATCCGCATGACGAGGCCAGATACCCTTTCCTAGAGACCGACGAGGCTATAGCACCATTATTTTCCACTTTGTGCTTATGCATATACTTTGGAGACAACTCTTTAAATATTTGGAGACGACAAGATGACCATCGGCATAGCTTAATCAGAGGTATTCTACGGCCCAAAGCTGTGGATATAATTAACCGGTGGCCTCTAGAGGCCCCGGGAACTAGAAACACACAATCCTCTGATTATCAGATGGAGCTTAGCGCAAATATGTAAAAGTGGGAGATTGTACTTTGTAATTCGCCAATGAATGAATGAAGTGATATTTCCCTGAATTTGTGTTATTTGTGTTTATTGCACATTTACATTTATTTTGTATACGGATGTATACTGGCACGCCTGCGCTTATTTAGTACTTAGTACGATTCCGCCGTTAGCGATTTTTTCCCGCGAAACAATAGGTAACACCCCAGTTCGTCATGGTCCCTTCCAATGTACACTTTTTTCCACAGTTCTATAGGTAACACCCCAGTTCGTCATGGTCCCTTCCATGGTACAAGTTTTTCCTGTTCTTGTGTGTCCATACACGAAGATACATACGTTATATCCATCTAAGATACTACTGACTAGTGGAGACACATTTATGACCTTATGACACCTCATTCCCGAATCAGAGTTGGTATTGATAGAAAACCTTGATATTTCAGAAATAGTTTAAAAAGATAAATTGAAATTTTAAAATTTCATTGTCTGACAATGAGTTTTATATTCCACAATGAGTTTTGTATTCCCATTCTATCTGTCTTTCTCATCTATTTCAAGAACATCAAGGTGTTCTGTCGACACTAGCTCTTAATCGAAGATGAGGTGTCATTAGGTCATAAATGTCTCCAATGGTCACTTCTGTCTTAGATGGCTACAATGTACGCTTCTTTGTGTGTGGATAGACAAGAACAAGAAAGACTTACACCATGGAAGTGACCAAAACTGATACGAGTGTTAACTATAGAAAAATATGGAGGAGCTTTTTAAGATTTACACCATGGATAGTTAACTAGTATAGAAAAATATCTCCTCTGGGGCGCACGCATACCAGACGTCGACGGGCCCGCGATGTGTGCCGTGCCATGGAACGTGCAGAACACGCAGTGATCGCGTCCAGGAAGGCGCACAACGAGGCAGCCAGCAGTGGTTAAGATTGGAAGGATAGGTTAGTTTCCCATTTTTGGTCCATAATTTAGGAGCATTTGGCTCTGGTTGGTTGAGGCCGCTGGCCATATATTCATGTAATCGTATACTTGATGAATCAAACAAGTTATTTCCCATCTAATCTCCCTACCTGTCTTCTCCAACCAAGCCTAGTCGACCGAGGGGCAAAACCTCGTCGTCTGGAAGACGACATCGCGAGACTACGAATTCCGTAGTCAAGGGCTAGCTACCCTAGGTCACAAGGTCCTTGACGGTTTGCAAAATTATATCTCATAGTGCTTTTATGCTACCTATTAATTAGCACCTGTTCCATTATTATATTTTGAGATTCCCATGCCATTTTATTTAGCTTCAGATTTTAATTTCAGAAACATAATAAATATCCTATAATCAAGCATGGCAAAAATTGATGTAAACTTATTTTCCCCAATATAGCCATACTATTTTAGTTTTATTCTGCTTGCAAGCATCAGACAATGAATTAAGAATGCTGTTTGATTCTTCATTACTGAGCTTTACTCTATTTTCTATGAATGATCCATCAGAAAGATAAAGGCAGAGGGACAAAAACGTCCACCATCAAAAAATGGTTGACCAAGCGGTTGGCTGCATGACCAGGCTGTCAATACTAGGTATATGTACTCGAACAATATTGCAGTACTTTGTCTTTTTTTATTAATGATTTTAAGTAACGCGTACGAATAAACATGTTTTCAATGATTAGCTTTCTTCTGACATCTATGCTCCCACAGGGGAAATGGATATATTGGGTTCTTTTTAGAGATTTAGAGATAAAAGCATTTACCGATTTGGTTTTCCCTAGCCCAGATCAAATCCAAAACTGAAATTCGTATCTCTTCTTCTGATTTTTATGTCAGATGGTAGTTTACAGGGTCTAATTGAAGGCACAAACAAGGATTGCTAACGCTCGCCTTTATTACAGTCTAACAGTTATCTCATAAGAAGCTGATAGTCAGCCAGTCTAAAAGCTATGCCTCAGTATCTGATGAACTTTTCGCAACCTATTCTGCCTTTCCAGGTCTGGGAAGCTAGCTGCTTGTTGGTCTGCCTTTGTATTTCCCACTGATAATGCTGTAGTATCATTATTAGAATTGAAATTTGGATACAAAAAAGTATCAGTGGAATTGTTATGTCCATTCAACTAGCATACTCCTATCTGCATATTAAAACTGTGCTTTTCCTATGCTTTGGTGATGCTTACAGCGTGTCTATTCTGTTTTGCCAAATGAGAGTATGTCTTTTCAGTTTTGCAAAAATGGGAGTCCGGAAGGCAAAGGTATCAGTAGAACTATGTTCATCTATCAGGCATTTTTCTGCCGTCCATAGCGTGTAGCTTCTTTGTGATGTATTTGTTTATATTAAGCACAGATTGAAATCATCTCTATCTGCTGTCAATATTGTAAGGCAGTTAATCTACATGTAGTAATATTTTTTTCTTATTACATCATTGGTTTGGATGTTTGCTTTCAGTGGCCCTATTCAGTGTAATACCTTTATTTAAACTTCTAAGGTTGCCAACTTTGGATAATTATATAGGGTGAGGATTGACTAGATCAATCTTAGGCAATGTACATTTTTTTTCTGTTTAGATCACTGACCCTCTTCAGCAAACAGCCTGGTGCACACGGTCAATCACAGTTCTTATTGTTTTGTGTTGCATACATCTCGGTGCCTAAAATTACTTGGATTGCTTCACCTTGTTCTCCATTAAGTATTTGTTATTGTGCATTCAGCTAGGTTGTTGCTTTTCTTCATGATTCCCACATAAGCTTAAAAAGCGTGTCAAAGTGAACCATCATGTACTGTAGCCATTCGGGTATATAATTTACATCTGATATCTGAGGGAGGTAAAGAATAGTGACAAAGCCTAATAACCAAAATTCATCCACCCATCTATAATTTTTAATTATTTTTTCAGCTTGTGGCAATAGCATTTACGTCTACCCACTGATTGGTGCTTTGAGGTCTTAGAAAGCAGTCAAATGCTTTCCTTGCCCTCTGATGCCCTGAAGTCAATTCCTGTAGAACTGGCAATTCCTTTTGTAGTTGGGTCAATTTGTTCTATTTTGGTGCTTCCATCACATTTGGATGCGATTATTTATAGCCTTCGGTTAGTCCTATTGTACTAAAAAAAATATGATGACTCAAACATGTTGCTAAGTAAAGGTGACTCTGTAGAGTGAACTTAATCAGTGAAAACTGAAACAGCCATTTTTCATATGACTGGATCATTCTCAATGTTGTTTCAGCGAAACCACCGTGACGCTGCTCTGGACCGTTGACCAATCGACACGAGCAAAGTCTCAGTAAGATCATCGTTGGAGCTGACCCAGCGCCCATCCTTGAAAGCAAGCTCACTTATGACGCGCAAGGATCCAGGGTCGGAGTTGCGATCAAGCTCTGCTTACTGTCCGGCCGCTCCTGGTTCGTTCAAAGTGGAAGGGATTAGAACAAGCCAATCAGCATATGCAGATGCAACGTGGTGTGTGAGTGGTAATTAATTCCTTTGTCAGCCTCACCATTTGTGCCCACATGCTTCACGTCTCCCGAAGATATGATTCACATTCACTGCAAGATGGGTGTATGTTACTGTCAGCTGTCATACTAGTCAAATTCAACTTTCTTGGACCATTGTTTCTCACACCTCCCTCCTTTTTATCAAAAAAAGAAAAGTTGAAGGATGTTTCCTGTGAGTGATACAAGAAGGCACTAGTGTCACAGACAGAATTGCATCTATCATATATCTGCTTTAGTTTGTTTAGTCAGTACAGTAGTCAAGATGTTAATCAACTACTTGCGAGTTTACGATAGTCATAATCTGGAAAAAATCAGAATTTTGGAAGTCAAACTCACCATTTTT
The DNA here is from genome assembly GCA_023333625.1 of Bothriochloa decipiens. Taxonomy (NCBI): domain Eukaryota; kingdom Viridiplantae; phylum Streptophyta; class Magnoliopsida; order Poales; family Poaceae; genus Bothriochloa; species Bothriochloa decipiens. The sequence goes on from CM041645.1 coordinate 35,581,104, forward strand.
CTTTTCCTATCATCATATCCTTATGCTTTCCATTAGACAGCAGACCATGCCCATGAGTTGAGTTGCCTGGACTAGAGTTTGACTTGACCCCAAAGTTCACAAATAATTCAGTTGCCATGCCATGAACCACACAGTATGGCAGGGAAGTAGCAAAGGTCAAAGATACAGCCTCCCACACAAGCCACATGGCCTGCAAAAGAGTGCAACACCAACAAATAATTCAGTGCCTGATCGATCTCCTCTTTTTTCTAATCCATCTCTTGCTGCATGTGTGCCAAGCCTCTTTATCCTGCTTTACACCCATGATCAGGCAGACAAGATCTGGTGCTATACCAGCTAGTGCCCCTCTGATTCCCGGAAAGCCACCACTGTTAACAACACACTCACACGCCCAGCTAGCTTCCTAGTGCTCGGTAACCTCCTGGGTCCTGGCCTCTCCATTGCCTCCCCTGGGTGCTGTTGCTATGAAAGTAATGGTGATGGTGACACTGATGCCAAAGCAAAAAAAAAAAATTATGCAAGTTCACACCAAGCCTTACCGTTGGCTACAATCTTGCAGCCCGGCTTAGCCTCTATATATACTGCTTCCAGTTCAGCACGGCAGAAACTTACTCTTACATTGTCGCTGAGCTAGAGTTACAGCGCTCGGTGGCCTTTAAATTTGTAGATAGACGAGAGAGAACATAGTTCACCTGGGATTGGGATTTGGGAAGGAAGAGTCGGCGTCAGTGGAGAGCAGGATTAGGGATCACAAAGTTCACGAGTGAAGACAGTTACAGCAAGCATGCAAGACGGGTACGTGTACTCGCGAAGGGCGCTGCTGCTGTCTCCGCTGCACAGCTACGGGGAGAATGCGGCGGCGAGCCAGGTGATGGCCGGGCAGCAGGAAGCCCCAGCGAGCGACGGTGTCAGGAACGGAGGTGGGAGCACCAGCAGCAGCTTCGACGCGAACGTGGTCATGATCCTGGCCGTGCTCCTGTGCGCGCTCATCTGCGCTCTGGGGCTCAACTCCATCGTGCGGTGCGCGCTCCGGTGCTCCAGCTGGACGACGTCGCCCGGCCGGGCGCAGCGGCAGCCGGCCGCGGGAGCGGGGGAGCCGGGGCTGTCGTCGGTGGCGCGGCTCGCGCATGCCGGGGCGCGGCGGAAGGCGCTGCGCGCGATGCCGACGCTTGTGTACTCGGCGGGGCTGCTGCCGCTGCAGGCAGCCGGCGGCGGCGGCGGGCCCGTGTGCGCCATCTGCCTGGCCGAGCTGGAGCCCGGGGAGCGCGTGCGGGTGCTGCCCAAGTGCAACCACGGCTTCCACGTCCGCTGCGTCGACCGCTGGCTGCTGGCGCGGTCCACGTGCCCGACGTGCCGGCAGCCGCTGTTCGGCGCGCCGCACAAGGGTTCCGGTTGCGCCGACGTTGCCGGCGCCGGCGCCGAGCCGCCGGTACGGGCGTTCCTCGTGCCGCTCCGGCCGGAAGGTTTCGTTACGCCGTACGATTTTTAGACTAAAGATTGCCTTGTAACCTTTGAATTGTAGAGTATACAAGCAATACACGCGTGTGCACCCATCATCACTGCATTCTACGTTTGTGCGGTTTTTAATTTGGAGGCCGTTTAAACATCACTCACGCAATTTTATAGCTTTTTGTAATACGATGTTCTGTCGTATATCTTGTGATATTCTGGTGCGTTCTTGATGATGTTCTAGACACACATATGTCCTCGCGAGAGAAATACGTCAGTCGTATGACGGGAAGCTAAAAGTTACTTGAGTAATGTATAGCTTTTCTCTTAATTGTAAGTACAAAGTAACTCTTTTGCATTAATCAGGCGGGGCTATCCACGAAAGAATACAATTTCCGTTTTTTGATAAATCAAATAATTTAAACTTGGATTAAATTTATATAAAAAATTACTTACATTCATGATATAAAATAAGTATTAAATTAGTTATAGGATATATTTTCTTGATTTAGAATGGTCAAATTTGATCTACTTTGACCAGCACGGATATCATAATTGTGTTTTTTTAAGAACGAAGTTAGTACTAGTATACTTAGTTTTCAGTAGAGATTGATAAGCCCTCTTAATCAGTCGACTGAAATATGCTAATTGACGTACTCAATCTAGCAATGGGTTAGGGCTATGGACTACCTAGATAGAGGAAACCTTAGGCAAGGCACCCTGACGGTGGTGATGAGAGTTGAGGTGATGTGGTGAGAGAAAAACCTTTCATTAAGAAGGAAAGGTTTAATACTTGCCCATGTGTTCGGTGAATAGTAGGCAATGAGAGGCCTACCATCATAATTGAACAAATCACAACAAGTAGAACACCTAGAATGTTAAATGAATCATGGCCTCATAGTTTTGGTCTCGTGGAGTTGTGGAAGACAAAACGCAACACAACTATCTTGTCGCGCACGACTCCACGAGGCCACACCCCGTTTGGGGGTTCCATCTCCATGGAATGACTCCATAGTTTAGTAGTTTTTGTTTCTTAATCCTAGAGATAATTGTTATTCGTCTTCAAATTACATGGCATTATTTGATACCACCTACGAGACAAGAGCAATGTACTTTTCTTTAGGTGGGCTCCATATTTATCGAAATATATACACAAAAGCTTGTATATTTATGTCTTTGGGATTTCATTCCATCCTAATGTTCAGTCATCGTAGTATGACTACTAGATAATAGTTCATTACGTGTTTGGTTGGCCGCCACCGATCGTCACGACTAAAATTAGGCAGCCTCCTGACGCATGTGTTTAGTTTATTAATTTATTAATAGTTTTAGACTCGCCACCACTTATTTAACTGAGTGGAGGCGAAAATCTCGCCACAACTTAGATGGCCGATTCCATCGCCGCAGGTTCGGTGCCGCCACAGGGTGCATGGAGAACTAACGATGGCCTGAAACAAAACGGGCTCTTGAACCAGGAATTCAGCGAACAACGATGTCCCTGGCTCCACGCACTCTGTGGCGAGTCCCCATTTCTTTAACAACAATTACCACAGACTTATATTATAGTGCAACTCAGATCAGGTTGCCAAAGCAAAGAAGATGTTATATAAAGGCAACGACTTGTTGGAGCCATCAATCATCATGGTTGGTTTGTTGGAGTGTAGCGACTTGTTAGAGCCAACAATCATCACCCTGTTTAGTTCCATAATTTTGCTAAAAGTTCTGGTGTTGTTTTGGCCCATCTTTTTGCAAAATTGTTTAAATACCAATATACCTTGGTGTAAAAACAGCAAAACTATTGGCATTTGGTATTTAGCACCGAAGAGGTTCAAAAGAGAGCAAAAACGACATGAAGGCACGTGTTGTATTTGCATGGCTAAAATTTTAGCATGCATCTAAAGACCAAGGTGTAAATTTTGGCATTTGGCATTTTATGCAGCCAAGAGATATGGCCAAAAATATTTGCCATTCCAAATACATCTAAACACCACCTAAGGTAGATGTTGTGCAAGATAGACATAAGGGCAGTAGAGACACGGAGTGATAAAACCATTACATAAGGAAAGTTAGGTTTTTTAGGGTTGGTAATGAAAAAGTCGATAGATAAATCATCCTTATTGTCTCTCTATAAAACCGTATATGAGATTTTCACCTCATACAACTCACCTAAAGGCTAAAGTGCACGTAGACCAAGAAGCTAGCAAGCTTACACTGTGAGCAGCGTAGTTAGTGCTCCAAATGCCAAATGCAAGCTTATACAACTTGTGCGCTTTTGTAGGAGATTTGTTCTTTTGTTAGATGAAGCACTTTGTTGCCTCTGCAAACCAATCTACTCCCTCCGCCCAATTTAATTGTCATTTTTTTTCATGTCACAAGTTTGAATTGGTTTGTAGTACTACAATATTTTGAAAGGACCTAGGATGTCGCCTAGAGGGGCGTGAATAGGCGTTTTTGAAAAACCTGAAACTTAAAACTCAAATGCGAAAGTTAAATACCAACCGGTAGTAGGACCGAAAGTAGCACCGGTACTACCTGTAGTACAAAAACCAGTACTACCGATGCAAACTTCTGGTACTACCGGTAGCCTACGAAACTACGAAATCAAAATAAAAATCAGAGTAAAATGAGCTATAAATTCAGATCCAATTGTTACCACCCCTTTGTTGATGTTGCTGATAAAGGTGTTGAACTTCTTGAGGCGTTTCACCGCACTAAATCATAGATCGAGTCCACCAACCTATGAACTTTGGGGGTAGGGATGAAGAACACAAGAACAAGGGTAGTCGATGCTACCACCACAGCAAGACACATGATTTAATCTGAGGTTCGGCAATCCCCATAAAGGAGTTCCTACATCCTCGTTGTTGAGGTCGCCACAAAGGTTTCCTCCCTCAAACAACCACGAAGGTAAACTTGAGATATTCACTAAGAATCAAAGGTAATACAAACACTTCAGGGCGCCCTCACAAATGAGGCAACACGGGCAGCCACGAAGAACGCCTAGCCGGTGTAACACCCTAGTTTTCAATTTCCAAAAATATATATATAAATAGTCAAAATGATTTTGGGTGGATAAATAAATGGCAAAATAAATGTTTTTATGAAATGAAGTTGCAACATGGTAGAAACATGCTTGAGCATTCATGCTGGTGCATATTTTTCTTGTGTGATGTTTGAATTTGATTTGGAATTCAAAATTCATTTGAAATTGCTTTGAAAATGTTTCAAATAAATGGAAAACCATTTCTTTTCTCCTTCCTGGCTTTCGGCCCGCTCGGCCTGCCGGCGGCCCGCTTCTCCCTGCCTCCGCTCCGGCCCAACCGGCGCCAGCGCCTCCCCCTCCGACTTCGCCCTCCTTCTTGGGCCGTCGGGCCGCAGCCCATCAAGACGACGATCGCGTCGTCCGCGTCCGCTCCCTCCAGACACTGACCAGCGGGCCCCGCGTCGCCTTCGTCCTCCTCCGACTCGGCCGCGACCCGGACGCCGAAACCGACCCCGCGCGACTCGCGCCGCCACGCCACGCCCGGTCCAGCGCCTCATTCCCTAGGCTATTTAAGCCTTCATCGCGCGCCGTAACTCGCCCGCAACCCTAGCCAGCCGCCTCGAATCGCTTCACCCGAGCGCCGACGCTGGAACCCTAGCCGCCGCCGATTCTTTCGCCGGCCGCCAAAACTCCAAATTCCCCGCCACCGACGGTTCATCTTTGCCATTAACCGGTCGGCAAGTCTTTCCTTGGTCCCCAGAGCACGTTGGTGAGGTTCTTTTGGTCGAATTTTGACTAACTCGAGCTCCTATCGTGTGCAGCTCGCCGCCGGCCGCCGCTCCGAGCCGCACGCCGTCCTCGCATCGCCTCGGCTTCCATTGACTTCATAGGTGAGCGCGGTGTAAGCTCCCTGTTCGTTTGGTACCGGTCTTGTGGTTTGTGGTGACCAGAGCTGCGAGTTCCATGAACTCCGGCGAGTCCGTACGCCGCCGGCGATGGCCGCCGCCATGTCAAAAAAAATTTCGGCCGACGACGCCGTTGTCCGATCGGTGGTCCGATCGGTTGTCCGTTTTGACACCTTGAATCTGCGTCTTCCGTTTTGATTCGAACGGCCGTCGCGTGGTAACTTTGCAGAAAACCCCCTGAGGTCTGGTTTATTTAGTTAAGAGCCCTCGGCGTTTTCGACAGAATACGTTTACTCCGTTGGAAAACGTACTTCTTGCTTAACAGATCTAAAATACGCTTTGTCCACTGGAAAGCATATTTTTCCTTATAATAGCTTCCAGAATACGTTTTCTCCTCTGGAAAACGTATTTTCCCGTTCCAGTTTCAGAAAACGTTTTCACTTAATTACAGTTTTGCCATTATCTTTAAAAGCTTATAACTTTCACGTTTTAACTCCGATTTGGTCCGTTCAAATTGCGTTAGATTCATAATTTTATAATCTACGCAGTGGTACTATTCTTGAAGTATTTTGGAAAGTTTATATTTTTAGTCTATATTTAAATTATTTATTTATATACAGGAAATCTTTGAAAATTCATATCTTCGCCGTTATAAGTCCGATTTCGGTGAACTTGACGTCTGTGTGAACATAGAAACGAGCAGAATAGTTTTATAACCTTTTTATTCTATTTTGATGAGATTGATGTACTGTTCCTCTAATAGCTCTTTGTTTGCTTCGTGTATGTATGCTCGATTGGATTGTCTGGTGTTGATTGTTAATGTCGAGTTCAGACGGTGAGGTTTTTGCTGAGCAAAGCTACTTTGAGAATCAGCAGGATCAGCAGGACTTCATGAATCAAGGCAAGTATAACATGGACCATCCTTGTTACCTATTCACTATAGCTAATCATTCATATGCATGTGTCTTTGATGACCTAGAGATTATAACTAGCTTTGATATCCTGATTCCTTGAACCTTTTGGGTTGCATTGGGTAGTTATGATGCTAGTGCTCTAGTGGTCATGATCTTATAACTTGATGTGTGTTATGCTATCAACGAAAACGATGACTTTTAACAAACATGGACTTTTGTCTGTAAGTGATTTATCATGGAGAATCCGTACAGCTGTGAGGGCTATATGGCTCTGGCTTTAGTCACTTGTAGGCCCTTTTCTAGCTGGTTGGTGGTCTGGAAGTTGGGGTCTAGGACTGCCTCTGTCCTTATGAGTATAGCCGGGTAGGTGTGTGCCATATTGGAAGGGGAGTTCCTAACACAACGGTATTTCCGTATCTCTGATTGGTTAGGAGAACCTATAGGAGGCTTTATATGTTTTGTGGTGGTTTGGAAGTTATAAGTCCACTCAGTTGCAAAACATGACTCACAGTGAAAGTGTACACCTCTGATCAGAGTTTAAATCAATATATTGTCCGTGCCCTTCGGTTAGGGCGGCCTTGACACATTTACAAAAGATAATGGTTCTCAAATTGTTAATGTGTGCATCTTAATGTCGTTCTTGCTATACACTGGTTAATGTTATTTTGATCATGAGTATATGGGAATTATCACTGCCTTGATGCTATGCTTCAATATGATTAACTTATAAGCCTCATTAACCCATGTTATGCTTGTTGAGTACGGTTGTGTACTTACGCTTGCTTTACTTTCAATTTTGAAAAATCCCGGATGGGTAACAGATGAAGGTTGGAATGAGAGCTATCGCGATGAGTACTAGGCTTGATGTTCACCAGTTGACGTGTCCCTGTGTGGAGCTTCCGCAATAAAGATATCTTAGTTATTTATTGTTTATGCGCAATACTCTGTAATAAATATTGGTTCGCTATGTAATAAACAAGGTGATGATACTCTTTGTAATTTGTCATCCAATATGTGCGACTGTTCCTGGGGCGCATATAAGGCTATTTATGCATTCTACTTTTATCCTTAAAAGTGGAGTGTGACAGCCGGCTAGGGTTCCAAGAACCAAAGAGTAACAAACACAAATCAAGCCGGCAAGACGAGGAATCCAAGTGCTCAAGTCGTAGATCAAAGTTTCCACTCTCTAATCTCACGTCCCTAGCTTGAATCTTTGAGGGGTTGAAGTTTGGGAGCAAAGGAGGAAAAAGAGCATGCGAGCTGGTGCTTGGGAGCTTTCTTTCTCATGTGAAGAATGAGTGAAATGGCGAGAGCTGCCAAAAAGAGAGAGGTGAGGGGTATATATATGGTCTGTCCACAACAACTACCGGTAGTACTGATGGAACCACCGGTACTACCGGTACCTCACCAAATATGACCGTTGTTGTGTCAGAGCGTGCACAGGATGACATACTGGTACTACCGGAAGTAGGACCTGAAGTAGGACCGGTACTACCGGTAGTACATTTCCTGCGCAACTGGGTACCTTTGACTTGGTCTAAAAATAAATAAATAAATATATATAGCCGGTACTACTGGTACCACCAACGGTACTACCGGTAGTACACAACTACGCCAAATCGCAGACTTCGACTTTGGGAAAATATGCCCGATACTTCCGTAGTATAATTTTAATAAAATGCGGTGCTATCGGAGAGCACCAATACTACCGGTTGGGGAACCGGTACTACCGGTAGTACAAAGTTTCTTCAACTTTGCACATCTCGACTTTCTGAGAAAATAGCACGCATACTTCCGGTTTAAAACTCCAATATTTCTGGTACTTCCGGTAGGTCAGGTTGGCTGAAGCAAAGGACTTTTCTAAGTGATGTGAATGCAACAGTGACTCTCCAAATGCTCTAAATATAGACTTGAGTATTTTTAGACCTTGAAGTACCAACCTAATTTGTATCCCTCTTGATAGTACGGCGTTTCCTATAACTCAAGTAAAGATAAAAATTAAGGGCACTCTTGAGTAGAAACGTCATCCATCCGAAGAGACTTTGGGGTGCTAGGATCACCAAATATCATCGTTCAAATCTTTCAATGTACTTCAAGGAGAGATAACATTTTAACTTTGATTTTTCTTCCTGAGCAATGTCATCTTGAGTACGTGACTTGATTCTATTCATCAAATATAGATAAATCTAAATATACCAAGTCACTTTTTGTTCAATGTAGCAAACTTTAAATATGAGATCATTCCATATGCAATCCCTTATGTCTCATTATCTAACTCAATGTGCTTGCTTCCACATGAATCATAGAAATCTAACAATAGATAGGCCTTTATATGAATTCTATTTGCATTGTTGTCTTGTGCTTATACAACAATGACACATCATTTTAGCTTTATACACTTTAATAAAGTACTTGTGAGATAATCAATTTCCTATCCAACACTTAGCAGAATCATTAGACCTTTTAATTATGTTGTCAATCAATTCACCAAAACCCACTAAAGGGCTAGATGCACTTTCAATCTCTCCCTTTTTGGTAATTGATGATAACACAATTAAAGCTTACAAGAGATTGATAAATAATAAGATTTTAAATCCTATGATATAGTGAGCTCCCCCTAAATGTGTGCATTGAAGAAATTCAAACTTTGGCCTCAAATGCCAAATACACATATTTAAGATGAAGTGTGGAAACTCTCCTATATATTAGCATCCGAGGGGTGCAAGGTGTAACATTATAACCGTGATGCTCATGACAGTTCATGCACTCAAAGAAAATAAACATTACACCATTCAAGGCATGAATGTCACACACTAGCATAAATGATCCTTATCAAAAAGCATCAATTTAAACTATCCTTGCATACACCACACAAATTAAAAAATCTTATATGCCCTCCGTTACCCCTTTCAATCCACATATCAATCTCACTATCTCTCAATATTTCTCCCCCTTTGGCATTAATCTCCAAAAAGGGTCTCTCCGCCAAAAGGAGGAAATGATGCATGGAAGACAAGTGAGAGCAAGAGGTGGGTAAATGATTAGCATATAGGACTTCTCTTCTAAGATTTCTACCATATAAAGTATACAACAACTTAAGTCAAGATTCTTGAGTAGTTACATATTTAGCTCATACCTCACTTAGATCATAGTTATACACAAAAGGTATGAACCAAATATCTAAAGATTTCTTGAATCATCACCACAAGAATAAACTTATGGTGTGACCCAAAATATTGCATACACATGCACGAACTAGCATGTACGGGCCTAGATGCACAAAGGTAATGCAAGAGTTCATGAAGCGATATACCTTTGTTCTAAGTCTCATAATTTTTCACCATGAAGGTGATTTTAATAGTTGGATTTAGTTCTTTGATTGGACTAGTACTTCTTTATGCAAGATAATTTCATGTGTGCCCATCTCTCTTTATCATCATCTTCAAGGAGATATCACACTTGCGCTTGATCTCAATTGAACGTCCATTGCTGGCTTTTGTTGTCATTTTGAGATACCAATTGAAGACATATTTCTTGATATATCAAGTTAAAAAATTATCCACCAATATCAATTGAAATATAGTCTTCACAATTTTGACATCAATTTGAAGGAGTCTTCACAAGTTGATGTCAATTGGAATGAATGCTTGTATCTCATAATATCACCTAGGGAATGCTCACAAAGCCAAGAGATAGCACCAAATTGCACAAGCTATAGTTTCACAACTAGTGACTTTTGGATGTGGCAGACATGTAAGTCACTAATTGCAAAACCTCATAACATAGATTAAATTCCCCCTTTTTGATAGTGCATACATATATATGTGGAAGGCAAGAACGTATGCACTTTTGGTCAATGAAGTCCAAATAAGGAAATTTAATCTATATTATGGAGAGTAGCTACTCAAGAGATAAAATGACAATCCAAATGAATATGAGAGATAACTTTACCGATTTGGATTGAGTTAATGTAGCATACTCATGAGAAGCTCATTCTCACCAAGAGACTACACAAATCACTAGAAGAAAAGGTTAGTCTTCAAAGACACAAACATAGGATGGGCTCCCCCTTAATATATGCATCAAGTATTCGAATTACTTGTGAAATGCATTTGAATCGATTTAAGAGTCATGAGGAGTTAACCCTATATCTTGGCCAAGGCATGATAAATTTACAAGAATTGAGATTATGCCAAGAAAACATACCACCACCAAGGTAGATAAAACACTATATAGATATGACCATCATAAGTGAGACTTCATGATTCAGATGGACATAATTCTTCACTTGATGACTCATGGTGGATTATGATGCGTCAAGATCTAAATTAGGTGCCTAGTTCTTTCTTTACCTAAAACAACTCACACAGAGAGCAAAAGGTAAAATTTATGAAATTTACAAATTGTGAACTAGGAGTTACCACTTTTGTTGATAAGATCTTGGGTAATCAATGAGATGAATCAAGTTTACTTGATGAGATCTAGAGAGGAGAAATAGAAGTGGAATTCTAATCTTCAGTTGTTTTCTCTAACTTATTTAGATTCAGTTCCACTAAAGGATTGGGACATCCTTTTGAGATACCCAAAGAATCTAAGAAACCATCCATCCACCTTTTCCCATGTATGGGACTGCATATAATACACTTGGAAGAAGCCAATAGTCCCACAAGATATAAGCTAAACTCCCCATAAATTTGTGCATGCATGAGTACACGAAGCACTATGATGCATATCAATAATGTGATGTCAATAGAGAGGTTTGCACAATATTTCATCTGTTTCAAACTCCTTCAGGCTGCTTGCAATCCAATAGAATCATATGTTTCTAATTTCTTCTCATTGATTTCAGCTAGTACCAATTGATTGTAACTCATTGATGCTTCTTGTAACTACTCAAGTCAACTAGTTTCAATTGATTTCAGCTGCTATTTCTGAAAAACTGCAACTGATTGCCTTTTTGGTCCAACTAGTTACAACTGCCTACTGCTACTTGTAATATGAGTTCAACTGATTTGGACCCATGTGATTCCTTTTTCTTTCATTGAAACTTCTTTAGGCCAAACTGATACTTCTCTTTTTTAAATGATTTTACATGACCAACTTGAGAGCCAACTGAACCTTGTTGCTACAATCTAATTCAATTCAATATAGTCAGTTTTCATATTCTGTCCTTCGAAGAGAAAGATCCATATTTCTCAGACCACTAGTCCAATATGTATGAAATTTAGTAGATAGTGGAATCTATGTGCCATCTAACTTGTGTAAAACTTTTAGCTTATTTGGAACCCTTTTGGTGAACCAAATCAAATTTCTACCAAAATTATCAAGGTCTGAAAACTGTAGCACTAAATCTGATAGAAACTAACTCACAGCTGACTTTCTTCAAAACTAATCTTCATGCAAATTATACAACAACAAGTGCTAGATGTGTATAGCATGCTCACAAATTTTTAGGTTAATTAATTAGTATTTGAATCTTCAAATCCATGCTTGAAGACAGTCAATCACATAATTCAAAAATTTCTGGACAGATTTGATAATTCTCAACTTTTCTTAGCTTCTTATCCAATTTTGAGATGAACTTGGAACCGTTACAGTATGTAGATGCCCATAAGATAAAAATGAGAAGTTGACAATCTACATATGACAAAATCACATCAAGTATAGGGTTCTTGAACTATGAATAATAAGTGCCTTCATCTTACTTGCCCTTGATCTTCAGTTTTGAGTACCAAGTGTGCACTTAAACACTCCACAATCAAATATCCTTATACACTATCATATATCACTTTTAGATTATTTCAAGATTTCACTTAGGTCTCCCAAACACTTCTAATCATGGTTTCAACTTGAGGACATTTTAATCAAAGTGACTCTTGATCAATCCAACGATTGTTATTTTTCTGGTAGATTCTATCCCCTTCAAAGATTAATTCATAACTACCAAGGTACATATCCAAATACCACAAAATTTGGTTGACATGCTCTTTACAAAGTCATCTAGTAGCTGTGAAAATTTGAGCTTCATTTGCCCTGTAGATTGCTACCAGATTTCTCATCTTTCAGTACTGCTACGTGCTGAAAACTGATTTACCATAGCTGACAAGATTCACTCCAAAGCTAAAGTATCTCTTATCCAGTTCTCATGCAACTTGTATGTTAATTAATACCTTAACTCTAGAGCATGCACACCAAATTTCAAGCCAATACAAAAAGATTTGGTCACATAAACATGGCTCACAGCACAGCTCAGTCAGATTTAAAATGTGGGGCAGATTTCAACACATTGAGCTATACTTCTTCAAACTGAACCAAACTTGAAGTTAATATGTTTGAATACTTTCACAAGAAATATATCCATTCACTTAGAAGGTCTTCTATGAACTTATACATTCAAACCAACTCAAATTTAATTACTAAATATTTAATCTATTCAAAATATCTCATAGCAAGCAGCATATGCATATTTATCCAATTTAATCAACTCTCATATGCACCCAAAAGTATATGATCAACAAGAGATATACCTTTGCAGCTCATGATCAACCAATATCATGCTTTATAAATGATATGCATGTCTTCTTGACATTTTCTTTTGATTGGAAATGCAACTTCTAAACTTGTCTCTAACTTGATGAATGAATTCAATTATATTAAGCCCTCTATCCATACTTTGAATAAAACTTTTCCTTGAGCTCACAAAACCACCACTGAGATAATATATGACATGATAATCATCAAGTTGACCTTTCTTGTCAAGTAATCATGCTATGTGTAAGACAAATTTCATCTAAAAGACTACAAAAAAATACTAGATAAATTTGTTAGTTCACAATGGTGGAAAATAGAGATTGAGCTCCCCCTAAATGAGTGCCACAAGTAGTTTGAATGACTTGCAATAGGCACTTGATTCTATCAAGAATTTTAGGAGTCAATTTCTATTTTTATCAAATACATAATCAAATGCCATATTTGAATTGAGTTGAAGAGATGCTCACAACCCACTTAGGTGTAGATAATCATAAGAATGAATATGTGAAATCTCATGGATAAGAACTCAGTTGCATCTAAAATAGTGTTCTTAAATACTACTTTGTTTACAACATTCATGATTCACTATTTGGCACTTAGTATTTCTTGTATACCTGCATCTTAATAAATATGTTGCTCTACTAGAGAGCCATTAAAAACACCAAATGGCAAACATCAAGTGATCAATAACCCTAATTAGCCACTTACAATATTTCACAAATATTTCTATTTGTGAACTATTAAGCACTTCCACAAACAAAGTGGCTATCCTACTAAAATTAAGTACTTGTTACCAATGAAAAGGATGAAGTAGAGAATATGATCATTAAATTATCTTTGGGTCAACCATACAATAGATTATGATAAGAATTGGTTGATAGCTTGAGTAAATATTTTCAATTTGCTTCCTCAAGCACTCCGAAGACTTCATCTCACCATCAAGTACCTACATCAATATCCTAAGCACATTTTGATACCCAACTTATGTTGGGTCCTTTTGAGTTAGTCAACAAGTGCTTAGGCACCCAGATGACTTTAGCACTAGTTTGTAGTGGACACATTGTCTTGCTATCACTAACTCTATTTGTGGCCCTCCTAAGCATATTATCATAAACAGATGTGTTCGACTTAGGAGTGTTACCATTTGGGCAATCATAGCTTAGATGCCCCTTTCTCTTACAAGCATAGCATATGCGGCCTTGATTTGCTTTGTGCTTATTTTGCTTGTTGGGACAACCATCAACCAAGTGCCCCATCTCATTGCATCCATAACATCTTCTTGTTGTAACTTGGGCTCTCTTTATTGCCTCTTTGTACAAGGGGCAATTCTTGGTAGAATGGCCCAACTTCTTGGGCCCAACTCTTGTGTGGATACAAAGCCCACTTATGTCCATGTTTCTTGCTCTTGGTTGTTTTGAAATTGCTTGAAGTGTGATTATTTTGTTGGGATTTGGAGGAAGCAAGATTTGAACCCTTCTCAAGCTTCTTCACCATGTTATCATGGTTATCTTGAGAAGGTTGTGCTTTCTCCTTACCCTCCAAACAAATCACATCTTTCTTTAGTATTTCCACTTCTTCTTTGAGCTCATTGTTTTCTATGAGATTTAGCTCAATCAAAGACTGGCTTACTTGAGAAGCACACTTATTAGTATAAGAAATATTCAATTGAGATTGCATACAAGTGAGTGTTTGTGTGAGAGGCTGAAATGATTTTACCGATGTAATTACAACCTCATGCGCTATCTCAAGCATAGCATGTGATTCTATTAATTTCTCATGAGAGCACTTGAGATGAACATAGTTTGCTTGTAATACATTATATTTGCCTTGAGCTCACTATTTTTCTTTTCTAGTTGGGACACACTAGAAGAGGAGTTAGTAACCAAAGCATGCTCAATTGACAACTTTTCATACCTCTTATTGATTTCCTTTAGTTCATCTGACTTGGAAATGACAAACATCTCTTGCTTCTGAAGTATGTTTTCTTTCTTCTCATTTTCTTCTTCTAGCTTAACATTCTTCTTAATCAACTTGACAAATATTTTCTTGTCTTTGCTACTGAGATGATCAATGGTATCAAAATCCTCAATTTTAAGACCACTTTCTTCTTGATCATCTTCATGTGCAATCTCCTTGACTTGTTCATTCTTGGTTGCCTTCTTCTTGTTCTTCTTGGCCATGAGACATGAGTGGTGAGGATCTTGAGCTGTGGAACTTGATTCCTCACTTGGCCGCCACCGGTCTTGAGCAATATTCTTGACTTGCACTTCTTGCTCTAGCTCGGTGCTCTTGAGGTCTTGTGAGGTTTCTTCATTGCACACAATGGGCATGTTTTCTAATGACTTGAGCTCATGTGCATCATCACATTTGGACTTTTCATATAACTCGATAAGTCTCGTCCAAATGACATGAACACTCTCTGATGGTGTTTCTTTATTGTAAATTGCCTCAGCTTGAACCTCTACACTCAATGTACTCAAGATGACATTAATTGCTTGAGCGTTGAGTTGCACACATCTTTTTTCCTCTTCGGGCATATTTTTATAGTTGCTCCAATCAACTTTAGGAATAGATATGCTTGCATCCACAATACGCTCAACAAGAGGACTAATAGTCCTAAAAATATTGAGTACATAATTATACCAAGATAGAAAATTTGAACCATCATTTTGGAGAATCATGAGCTTTGATTCATTAGGCATCGATATCCTTTGTCACGGCGGTGAAGCTTTTAGTGAGATTCCGGCTCTGATACCACTTGAAAGGACCTAGGGTGTTTCCTAGAAAGGAGGGTGAATAGGTGTTTTTGAAAAACCTGAAACTTAAAACTCAAATACGGAAGTTAAATATCAACCAGTAGTAGGACCGGAAGTAGCACCGGTACTACCTGTAGTACAAAAATCAGTACTACCGATGCAAACTTCTGGTACTACCGGTAGCCTACGAAACTACGAAATCGAAATAGAAATCAGAGTAAAATGAGCTGTAAATTTAGATCCAATTGTTACCACCCCTTTGTTGATGTTACTGATAAAGGTGTTGAACTTCTTAAGGCGTTTCACCGCACCAAATCATAGATCGAGTCCACCAACCTATGAACTTTGGGGGTAGGGATGAAGAACACAAGAACAAGGGTAGTCGATGCTACCACCACAGCAAGACACATGATTTAATCCGAGGTTCGGCAATTCCCACAAAGGAGTTCCTACGTCCTCGTTGTTGAGGTCGCCACAAAGGTTTCCTCCCTCAAGCAACCACAAAGGTAAACTTGAGATATTCACTAAGAATCAAAGGTAATACAAACACTTCGGGGCGCCCTCATAAATGAGGCAACACGGGCGGCCACGAAGAACGCCTAGCCGGCTAGGGTTCCAAGAACCCAAGAGTAACAAACACAAATCAAGCTGGCAAGATGAGGAATCCAATTGCTCAAGTCGTAGATCGAAGTTCCCACTCTCTAATCTCACGTCCCTAGCTCGAATCTTTGAGGGGTTGAAGTTTGGGAGAAAAGGGGGAGAGAGAGCAGGCGAGCTGGTGCTTGGGAGGTTTCTTTCTCAGGTGAAGAATGAGTGAAATGGCGAGTGCTGCCAAAAAGAGAGAGGTGAGGGGTATATATATGGCCTGTCCACAACAACTACCGGTAGTACTAATGGAACCACCGGTACTACCGGTATCTCACCAAATATAACCGTTGTTGTGTCAGAGCGTGCACAGGATGACATACTGGTACTACCAGAAGTAGGACCAGAAGTAGGACCGGTACTACCGGTAGTACATTTCCTGTGCAACTGGACACCTTCGACTTGGCCTAAAAATAAATAAATATATATATAGCCAGTATTACCAGTACCACCAGCGGTACTACCGGTAGTACACAACTACGCCAACTCGTAGATTTCGACTTTGGAAAAATCTGCCCGATACTTTCGGAGTATAATTTTAATAAAATACGGTGCTACCGGAGAGCACTGGTACTACCGATTGGGGAACCGGTACTACCGGTAGTACAAAGTTTCTTCAACTTTGCACATTTCGACTTTCTGAGAAAATAGCACGGATACTTCCGGTTTAAAACTCCAATATTTTCGGTACTTCCGGTAGGTCAGGTTGGCTGAAGCAAAGGACTTTTCCAAGTGATGTAAGTGCAACAGTGACTCTCTAAATGCTCTAAATATAGACTTGAGCATTTTGAGACCTCAAATTACCAACCTAATTTGTATCCCTCTTAATAGTACGGCGTTTCCTATAACTCAAGTAAAGATAAAAATTGAGGGCACTCTTGAGTAGAAATGTCATCCATCCGAAGAGACTTTGGGGTGCTAGGAACACCAAATATCATCGTTCAAATCTTTCAATGTACTTCAAGGAGAGATAACATTCCAACTTTGATTTTTCTTCTTGAGCAATATCATCTTGAGTATGTGACTTGATTCTATTCATCAAATATAGATAAATCCAAATATACCAAGTCACTTTTCATTTAATGTAGGAAGCTTCAAATATGAGACCATTCCATATACAATCTCTTATGTCTCATTATCTAACTCAATGTGCTTGCTTCCACATGAATCATAGAAATCTCACAATAGATAGGCCTTTATATGAATTCTATTTGCATTGTTGTCTTGTGCTTATACAATAATGACACATCATTTTGGCTTTATACACTTTAATCAAGTACTTGTGAGATAATCAATTTTCTGTCTAACACTTAGCAGAATCATTAGACCTTTCAATTATGTTGTCAATCAATTCACCAAAACCCACTAAAGGGCTAGATGCACTTTCAATCTCCCCCTTTTTGGTGATTGATGACAACACAATTAAAGCTTACAAGAGATTGATAAATAATAAGATTTTGAATTCTATGATATAGTAAGCTCCCCTAAATGTGTGCATCGAAGGAATTCAAACTTTGGCCTCAAATTCCAAATGCACATATTTAAGATGAAGTGTGGAAACTCTCCTATATATTAGCATCCGAGGGGTGCAAGGTGTAACATTATAACCGTGATGCTCATGACAGTTCATGCACCCAAAGAAAATAAACATTACACCATTCAAGGCATGAATGTCACACACTAGCATAAGTGATCCTTATCAAAAAGCATCAATTTAAACTATCCTTGCATACACCACACAAAATTAAAAAATCTTATATGCCCTCCTTTACCCCTTTCAATCCACATATCAATCTCACTATCTCTCAATATTTCTCCCCCTTTGGCATTAATCTCCAAAAAGGGTCTCTCCGCCAAAAGGAGAAAATTATGCATGGAAGACAAGTGAGAGCAAGAGGTGGGTAAATGATTAGCATATAGGACTTCTCTTCTAAGATTTCTACCATATAAAGTATACAACAACTTAAGTCAAGATTCTTGAGTAGTCACATATTTAGCTCATACCTCACTTAGATCATAGTTATACACAAGAGGTATGAACCAAATATCTAAAGATTTCTCGATCGTCACCCCAAGAATAAACTTATGGTGTGACCTAAAATATTACATACACATGCACGAACTAGCATGTACGGGCCTAGATGCACAAAAGTAATGCAAGAGTTTATGAAGCGATATACCTTTGTTCTAAGTCTCATAATTTTTCACCATGAAGGTGATTTCAATAGTTGGATTTAGTTCTTTGATTGGACTAGTACTTCTTTATGCAAGATAATTTCATCTGTGCCCATCTCTCTTTATCATCATCTTCAAGGAGATATCACACTTGCGCTTGATCTCAATTGAACGTCCATTGCTGGCTTTTGTTGTCATTTTGAGATACCAATTGAAGACATATTTCTTGATATACCAAGTTAAAAAGTTATCCACCAATATCAATTGAAATATGGTCTTCATAATTTTGACATCAATTTATTAATATTTTTAATATAATATATTTTGTTAAATTTATTTGTTAGGAAGCAACAATTACAGTATTTTAGGCCAGAAGGAGTAACAGTGTACATAGAGGATGTGGTTGATGGAAAGCTTTAGCGTTGGGGAAGCCCCAAGGGAGGACCAAGATGGGACTGGATATGGGTTTGATTAGTGCTAAAGTTTTTTTTCTGCGAAAATGATTAGTGCTAAAGTTAGGGACGTGGTTTAGTTTATAAAGCTGTAAGAGCAGAGAAGGACTTGATACGTAGATCAGGCCATAGAAAGAGCAATACTTGGGTTAGCAGAATGACAGGCGGGTTAAGCTAGGAGAATAGAATGACTCTTGGTCACGAAGCTTCAACGGGTGAAGGTTTAGGCTCCTTTAGAGGATCCCACAAGGTAAATTGTGTGCAATTGGGGAGATGCGTTTAGGCTTCACAAGAAATTATTAAAATGTTTTAACGGAGTTAGGTTTTCAAATCGTTACAAGGTCGTGTACTTGTGTCTCGTATCATGCAGAGATAAGAGCTTTTCCAAGGTTGTATCAACTTGATGTATTGGAGATAAAAAAAAAACTTGATGCATTGGACTTGAAAATTAATAACATTTATTAAAAAAATGTATGTGAGGTGTGCTCATGTATATGCCATTTCAGGATTGCTTGCCGTACTGACTCCATCACAAAATAATTCACCATGGTGGGCACATCCCATACACCATATTTGGTACAAGGAGGCCATGTCCACGGATCGCAAATGACTAGATTTTCAGAAGTCGGAGCTACGGCATCACATGTTTGTCCTCCCACCAGAATACCAGATCGTAGCAAAACTGAAGCACTATGTGAGGCAACAAATACTCCTCGTCACTTTAGCAAATAGAATAGGCTTTAGATTCCAATTTAAAGCACAACTGGGTTCACGGCCGAAAATACATTAGATATATCATTGCTCCACTGGAGAATCCCTTTCAGGCTTTCCCTTCGGCATATCAGGTCTGTTGCATGGTCAAGTGCGAAATCCTTAAAAGCGAATTTCATTGTTTGGTCAACGTCAACCGCTGAATGGAGCTTCCTTCGCACTTCAGGGTCATGCATATCCAACGGGCCAATGCTCATATTTATTATATTTTTTCCCAATTTGTTGTCATGATTAGGAAAAAATTTGATCAGACATTATAAAATCTTTATTAAAAACCAATAACTCCGAAGTTATTTAGATCTGCCATGCCGCCATGCGCATATCTAGAACTGTACTTATTCAGAGTAGCTGTAGCAGGTGTACATCTATATTAGAATATAGAAAATAGTTGCAAAATCTCATAAACATTGAGTGGTTTTAAGAATATATGTTCCATAGAACACTAGTGGCCAAAGATACCGTATGCATTATGACTGTGCAAAGTCAATCGTACTCCCTTCGTCCCAGCAAGTTTGTCGTTGTACGTCCATCAACATGCAACATTTATGGTCTCTTTGAATTTGACATTTAAATAGGTGCTAGAACGACAAAAGATATGGAACAGAAGGAGTAAGTAGTATTTTTAGGATGAGTGTTAGCTAACGGGAGGAAGCATTGCTTTCCAAACATACTCTAAAGTTCAAGTTGTTGGTTGCCGATGTTTTCCACGAAATTGGTGATAGGCTGATGCCACAGTAATGGAAGGTGTAGTTACACTTACACCCAATCATGCATTCGTGCACCTAGGTTTAAGCCTTCTCCCGGCTTAAATTTGAATGTTTATTCTCTTTTTAATGAAAAACTATCACGTAACTTCTAAGGGCCCCTTTGGTTCACGGGTGAACCAAAGAATTTTCGCAGGAAACGATTCCCATAGGAATGATGATGTCATGGTGCCTTTGGGAGCTCACGGGTGAAACGGAAGAATTCCTATGGGATTCTTTCTCTCACACCGGCACAGGAAAAAATTCATCCAGTCGCAGCTCATTTTTTCGCGAAGTCCAAGGCGAACGGCAGCGACGGCGGCTCGTTGAGGTCGAACAAGGAGGGCCTTGGGCCCCGTCCGGAGCTCCAGCGCCATGGACGCCAGCGACGAGGCGACGTCCCCCACGTGCCTGGATTGAGCCCGAGCGCTGCCTCCAGGCTTGCGCCGCCGGCGCCGCGGAAGAGGCTGCCTCCCTGCGCGTACGCCTCGCCGACACCGCCACGCTGCGCGCCCTCCCCGAGCGACTCGAGCGCGAGGCCGCCGGCGTGGGGAGCGGACGTCCGCCTTTTTCGTGAGTTGGCTGGCCGAGACGGCGCGGCGCTCGCACGCGGACCAGCGGCGGTTGACGGAGCTGCAGACCGGTGGCTCTGGCATGGCCGGCGCAGGGGAGGCGGTGAAGCGTGTGGGAGGGAAAGGAGGGCGACGGTCACCGTCCGCCGGCGAGCACTCCCGCTCCCGCTGCTGCAGCCCTCGTCGCCGGGCGCTGGCGATCCCCCTGCGACTCCGTCCGCTGCGCTGCCGACCATGGTGAGCCACTAGGGCCGGCCCGCCGCAAGAAGAAGGAGGGAGGAGCCACGCCGCCCTGGATCCGAACGCGGGCTTCCCGGGACGGCCCCGCCACGCTTCCTCCTCCCCGTCATGGCGGCCGGCAAGAACCGAACCAACCACGATGCCGCTCCTCGTCCTCCCCTCTGCCACCCCAGATCCGGACGCGGATGTGGAGGACTGGCGCGGGCGAGCGACACGGACTCGCGGGGCAGGGTGGACCGGCAGCCGCTAGCCGGAGTCGCGAAACGTGGAGGCGGACGAGAGAGGGAGAGGGACGTACGAAGGAAAGGAAGCACCCTGAGGAATATTTCCTACGCCTACTACGGACAAAGGAAAGGAAGCGGATCTTCCAGAGGATTCTTTCCTACACGCTTCGATTCCTGTATTTTTCCTTTGGTCTCCCTGTGTGCCAAAGGGGGCCTAAATGTGAACTGTTTTCGACAGTTTGACATCCACATTAATCAGGGAGACACACATGCCAACAGTTTTTCATCCAAATTTTATCAAAAAGACATGCCACCGTTGTGTTCCCGGAGAATGAAAGGAGCTGCGGCCAGGCAGGCCAGCTCACTTAAACAGCGTATTGGTGGTGGTAGTGGTAAGAATAGAGCGAATCTCGCAAGAGCATCATCAGGTAGGGATCTACTTCTCTACTGTATGCACTACCACCGTTCCAAAATAAACCAAGGCCTTGTTTAGATGGCTAGAAAGTTGCATTTTGACACTGTAGCACTTTCATTTGTATTTGGTAATTATTGTCTCATCATAGCCTAACTAGACTTAAAAGATTCGTCTCATGATTTATAACCAAACTATGCAATTGGTTATTTTCTATTTACATTTAATGCTCCATGCAAGCGGCTAAAGATTGATATGATAGAGAGAGAATGAAAAAACTAGCAATTTTGCAAGCAACTAAACAAGGTCCAATTCCTAAAATCACCTAAAGTTAAAATCACCTAGAGTACTTTATATAAGAAACAGTATCATCGTCTATGACACCAAATACATAATGGAAATATTTTGTGATCTAATGATGCTAATTTAGTTTCATACATATTGATTGATCATTTTCTATAAATTTGATCACATTTATACCAGTTTAACAGAGGGCAACTCTAGAAATAATTTATATTGAGACAGAAGGAACATATTACATGAACTTCCTTGAATCCTAAATTTTACTAAAGCATTTACAGACTGTATCAGGGCCTACGCACCGATATATAGGCCTAAATTCGTCAATGTGGTGGTAGATGGGTGACCTTATTTCAGTATCAGTGCTTGTGACTCGTAAGTTGTAGCAAGTGGTAACGAACCGACGATAGCACATGCCACCATTACACATTTCCGCTCTTTTTTTTAGCAGATTATTAATATTGCACAGGGTCATTTTCTAAAGACATTGCACGGGGCTCTTCCATTAAGCAACAACCCATGTGGTGTGCCCTGACAGAATAGAGATATTGGACCTAATAACCTGGTCAATAAGTGGCATGGTAAAACGAGTTGATGGAGCACTATCTTGCTAGGAAGACAACATAAGTTTGGCAGTGGGTAAGCAAAACAATCGGACTGCGACTGGCACAAAAGAGGATCAGATCACTGTTCACTAGTGTATGATAGTGCTCAGGGCTACATCCAAATCCAAATCCAATAGGACTGCCTTTTGGGATGAGAGGTACAGCTCCGAGCAAGCCAAAGTGAGCAAACCCCTTTGGGCAGAGCTTAGGAGGATCAGGATAGCACGGCACCCGTTCTAGGCACTTACGCAGCCGAATGAATACATGCGTCAATCATCTTTTCCTCCACTCTATCCCAACATTTTGGTTTTTCCAAATACATCAACAAAAATTATATATAGAAAGCATAAATCGTCTTATAATTTAGAACAGAGGGAGTAATAACTATCGTCTTTAATCCCAAGACTCAAGAGATATACATATTTGATCCCATTCTTTACTTGAGGGCTGCTTGCACTCTAACTGGATAGCTCTCAACATAATCATAATACTAGCCTTGACACAAAAATCAAGTTTAGACCGAACTTGGAAACCCCTTTGGCAACATTCTAGTACCATGTACCGTCTACTGTCTACCGTCTACGAATCTGAAACGTCTTTCAGGCAGATTTTTGCTATGCCAGGTCAGGACACATTGATCACCATCATCCAAAGCAAAGGAGAACATCCAATCTTAATCCAGTCAGAAAGCACCGATGCAACAAATTTGTGGCAGGCACAGGAGATAACTGATTTAGCATTCCACGTCGGATGATAGAGATTGCAATTACAGCTCAATAAGTGAACTCTATCAGTTGTCGCCATAGGCCATAGCACAACACCATAGCAAACAGAACATGAGACAAACACAAAGCCGACATGAGCTTAACCAAACCACTCAATGGCAACAAAGAAAATAGATGTTCCATAAGATTTTAACCTACCAAAAAGCACCAGATAAATCCATATACAAGGGCCAGTAAACATATATTGATGGGGAACCACAGAAACAAAAAGGATGCAGAGAGATGCTGTAATATATAACCACAAGCTCCCCTCATAACAGCATCCATTGGTCAGTTCACAACATCTGGACAAAAGCTATGTTGCGCCAATGTTTCATTCCAGGTCAGTACTACGAACTTTTGCTCGTGACAAATCATTACCGCCAGCTAGAAGTAATGTACACATGTTATTCCGTCTCATCAAAGTTTAGGAGCCAAATGATGAGTTATGTGCTCGTGAAAATACACTGTAAAAGCAATTAAGGTATTTTACAGCATTTAATGCTCAGCCACAATCTTGGAAATATTCCATAGATTTTTATCCAACAATGCAGGAGGAAACCTGCCGGTTCAATACTAGCAGCAGAAATGAAATTGCGAACTGGCAGTGGAAAATTTGTGTTACCCAAGAGGCAAAACTTCTCTGACAAATATTAATTGCCATAATAGTCTATAGGTCGCACAAGTCATACAATTATTACCAAATTTGGGTGGATAATTGGAGGGAAAACTGTCCTTGTCATTTTAACATCTCAAAGAGTTTCTCTGCAACCTGCATAGTAGCAACAATCGAAACAAGTTTAGTGTTCAGTAAACTAAGTACTGGCCATATCAGCAAGATTAATAGATACGATGGCCACACATAAGCAAGAAGCACTCACATTCTTGTCAACGCATTTCCAGTAATCAAAGTACTGGCCGGTACAGTGCTTGTGCCCAGTCTCGTCATTCTCAATCCTCTTAACACATTTCTGTGCACAACGCAAGTTTCATAAGCTCTTGCTCCAGTATCACAGCAAAAGATAACATACTCTATACTAGTAAATAACACATGGAGATATTTCTTGTAATGAAACTGGCAAAAAAACTGAAGTTTTAGGATTGTGAAATTGCAACATAAGCACAGAACAACAAGGTGGCAGGTCCAACTTAGATGTCACCATAAAATGCTCAGCTAAACTTAGAAGACTTTGACCACTACTATATTTACTATTTAGATATGTTATCTGATAATTATACTAGCAGATTCATTGTTTCACAAAGAAAGAGGTGTCTATATGAGGTCGTGTCCATTTTCTAATTGAAAAGTAAATTGGAATGCACATAGTGACAGGTTCCTAAATTACAGATAAAACAGGTGGGAGGTATGAATGCGGTCTAAACCCAAGATACAATCCCCTTTTACATTATATAATACTACTAGTCTCTCAGCAAAATATAGTTGCTAAAACAAATAATGGAACTTTCTATTCCAAAGGTCCTTGAGATAGTACAAACTTCAACAAAAATATAATATAAGCAGAATTTCTTCCTAGCGAAGGTTATAAGCAGACCATATTTTGACCTATAAACTTGGCTCAAGAGCAGCAGCAGCCTGACTAAAACAAAAACAACAGACAAATATTTCAACAGAGTTCCAAAAACACTCTCCAATTGATCAAGAACTTGCTTTGATGCACATTCACATTGTTCTAGCAAGTTTATAGGATGTATCATTCATAAAAACAAACTAATCAAATTCACACGCACATAAGCAACAGCCAATACGAAATGAAGATCCAACAACTGATATAGCAGCATATTACCTGATATTCATACCACTGCGACACACACTTAGCCTTTGAGCGTTCCTCTAGAAGTGCCTTTGGATCAGTTACCTCCTCGTCCGACCTGTAACACAATGCACGATACAGAGATTAAAACAAGAAATCAAATTGAATCTCTAGCACTAGAGAACTCGACAAAGTCCAAGTAAGAAAAAGGCAACTAGTTACCAATTGAAAAACGATGCCAGTATTTTGTCTTTCTAGATGAAGTTTTCAGGAACCTCTTAGCACGTCAAAACATTTTCAACAACACTTGCAGAAATATACTAAGCTATTGAACATCAAACCACAGAGCTAATACCATTTTGGTTTACAAATGGCATGCTAATTTCCAACCAATGGAAACCAAATCTTACACTTGTTCCATGTCAAGCTTGGCCAAAGAGGTTCACATAACTCATAACCCACAGAGGACTAACAACTCACTTTTTAACTATTCTAACACAAAAGCTATGCTGACTGGAGATAGAACTGGGGAAGCATCTAGGAACATTTTGAAGTTTATTAGGAATGTCACTTTTAGTGAACATAACAATCAAAGGCAAGGCAATGAAAGGAAAATAGAACAAACACATCTGTTCTAAAAACTACTTCCTAATCCTACCCTGCCTATACACCACTCTTCTGTCCAACACCTAATAACTGGCCATTGGCCAATCCTGACTAGATGCTAAAAGCTGCCTAATCTTCTTCCTAGGTTCTAAACAGTTTTTAGAACACTTGTCAGTACCCATGAAAGCATTCACGCTTCACACAAAGAACAATGGCACAAACACAAACATCAGGAATCACACATAACAAATACGATGCAACTGTTTGCTTGGTGAGTGGTGACCCATGCATCATCCTATGACTATCGATCCCACCAATGCCGCGGGCGGGGTGAGGCTGGCACCCCTAGACCGAGCAACAAGTAATTGAACGCACGGTACCAATAAGCAACGCGCCTGATGCTCGTCTATCAAATCCACTACATTGCATCACCGAGTTTCTCAGAGAGTAAACAAGCATCCACGGATTTGTCAGGACGTAAATCCACGAAATTCTAGAGGCACGACCGATCCGAGCATCGTCAACGGGAGCCCGGTCGATCCACGCGCGATGCTTGGACACAGATCATGATCAACGAGAGGAGACCGCAAGGAATAGAGTATGGATGGGGATGGATCAGATCGAGATCGGATTACTCACATGGGCGACTGACGAACTGCGGCGACCAGATGAAGAGCTGAATCCAACTGCACAGGACAGCAGGGATTAACCTAAGGAACAAAAAAACAGATGCCTTTTTTGAATCACGAAAAAAAGAGACGGATTTGGACTCACCGGAGCGAGAGGAGAACGGCGAGGTCGGAGGAGGCGGCGAAATGGGGCAGATGCGATGAGCACGGGGCAGGAGGGGACGAAGAAGCTTCCGGACCCGCGGGTGGGTTGGAGAGGAAGCGGGTCTGTTGGGCTGGGCCGTGCGCCGTGAAGATGGGGCCGCTGGTTCTGGGATGGCCCTTTTGTTCCTATTACTACTAAAATTCCACTAAAAAAACTAAAATATGTTTTTGTTTTTTTGCTCAAAAAATGTTTTTTGTTAAGAATTTGTTGATAATAATGTACGAACAGATATATTGAAACATTTTTAAGCAATGGATTTAATTTAGTTTTTATTAATTTCTCATATCTTTGTATAAAAATTCGATGTAATCATGAGGTCCTTGTAACTGATTTTGATAGCATTCCATTCACTTAGAGCAGCTCTGGTGCTGGTACTAATGGTTCCAAAAAATTGATTTAGACGAGAGCCTTTTGAGAGCTTTTGGACCTTAGGTTTGGGGCATTCCAAAATCCAAGAAGAAAGCTAACAAGCCCTAACTTTGGTTTCAATTGTTCATGAGTCGAACAATGTTTTAAATGCAATTTAAAGGAATCTTTTCTCTCAGTCGATGGGTGCAGTTTGAAAAATATAATTTTATGCCTCTTTTTATCATGGTTCGATTTGCTCTTGTTTCTTTTTCATAGTTATAAGACTTTTAATAACAGTGTGTAATGTGTTTTATATCCACTTCTCCTACATAGTCATATGTTGCCTGATATGGACGATTTGGGCGCTTTAGTTGACCCTAGTCATGTGGCTTTCTACAATTTTTGTGCACCTTTTCCATAGGAGAAGCCGACCTACATCAATCAGATAATGGTTCACACTATGGACTTATGAATATTAGGGTGATAATGGTTGGTAACTATAGGCAAATTCGACTAGAATTATTTGTAGTAGCAGTGGCCGCCGTTGCGGAAAGGTTGAGAGTAAAACATTGTGTGTCATTATATGAAAAGTAGATATATATAATTGCAGTGTTGCCCAAGAGGGTAGCCGGATAGCCCCATGTCCACATGGACATGTGTAGGTAGTTTTTAAAATGTATAATTGAGTGTTGCCAAGAAGGGCAACCAGACAACCCCATCCCCACACATGGACATGTGTAGTTAATTTTTAAAATGTTGCAAAGCCTTGGTGGGAAACTAGAAATGAAAGGAGAAACACTGCATGGAATTTCATCTTTGAATAAACCACAAGTCATAAGAAAGTATGTTCTTGTTTTGGCGTTGGACCTAGGAAAAAATAATCACTATATATTAGGTCCTCTAACCTTTTAAGGAGTTTATCTAAAAGCCACAATATAATGAAGACATTTCAAATACCACACATGAGTCACTCGATATACTTGTTTGATGTATCCCATTAGAGGTGTCGTACCATAGCTTGAACGCCGATTTTGTCAAGATACGATAGTCATCTTGTTATTATTCTTTGTATTCAACTAGAAAACATATTTGTAAAACAATCGACATCTATGTAATCCTAGCCCCATTCTAATAAACAAAAACAATTAACATACGCAATCTCTCCCTTCTCAGTTTAAGAAGCTAAAGGATTTCATAAAGTGATTTTGTTAAATAATATGAAATACTGTTTATAACATAATTTAAAGTTTTAAACCAAAACGTTTGTACAAGTTCAATCCCTATGTGGCAGAACCTCCTAAATTCTATGGCCCACACGCATGATTATTGTCTAAACAAACTCCAAATAACCATGAATGTGTTCCATAAAACTTAAAAGGTCTGTCAGGTAAATCTCGAATCATCCACGATTCTTCGAGCAGGATCAATCATTACAAAGAGACATTGCAGTATTATAACAGTTTTATACAAATAATATACATCAGAGTAAAAGAGCGGAAGGATTACAAAACATAAGTTTATAAACCTTTTACAAACCATAAGTTGGAGGATTATAAACCATATAGCAGCGGAATAACAATATAACTTATTACATTAACCCTGATTATATGCTCTGCCCAAGAGCGAGATATCCTATTCGTCGTCACTTTCCTCAACGACTGTCATGCAGCAGGATGCGAAGCATTTCTGCCCATGAGGCTCACCTGCAACAAGGGTTTAACGAACCCTGAGTACAAAAGTACTCAACAAGACTGACCCGACGAAAAAGAGGGGTGAAGACTTAGGAAATGCAGGCTAGAGGGACAAGGTAAGGCTTGCAGGAGATAAGAAATTTTGCAGAAAAGCTTGAAAGAAAGAAGAGTTGTCTTGCTTAAAATCGAAATTACCAACCAACTTTCTTCTTAAATCTTACTCATTGTTTAGGTTGTTGCTACGACGATGAACACCGATCAAGTCTTCTTCTCCAAGAAGTACGATGATTCGAATCTATTTTCATACCCAGCTGGGACCTAGGTTACTGATATGCAGGAGACTCTAACTCCTAAGCATAGCAGGTGAACCGATATACCGGGATAACAACCGCAACCATATATCACCACATGATACACATGAGCACTTCGACCCAGTGTACCGATATACAGGGGAACTTAAACCCACAGTATAACACACTATGATATATGTGGGGTCTCTGGCCCACTATAAGTCACTCCATGATATACCCGGCTACAACCATCAGTATATCACCATGCATGTGGATTTTTTAGTTTCTCGATGTCACCAGTTCACCATCGACACGGGACCTAGGGCATCAACAGATGAAAACACTACAGAGGAACTCCGTTCCCAATGCAAGTTAGCCGTCCGGACTCGATTTATTAACTATCATCATGATTTCAACAGATAAAGCCAAACTCATCTTTTTTCATTCTTTTACCTTTGAATAGTTAATTAATTAAGCAGGGCTAAGCATTAATACGCATCCTTTAGAACAGGTAACAAGGAATATAGGAGTAAGACAGGTAATGCAGTTGGTGGGTTTTCACTCAACTCCTATTACTTAATGCAACATATCAAAACTAAAGCGGTAAAACTTTTATAAAATAGAATAGGGTTTGAATGCATCCGGGGCTTGTCTTGGTAGTCGGGGTAGATGGTTTCAGGCTCTGGATCAATTCCAACCTTCGAAGTCTGCTCTTCC
The DNA here is from genome assembly GCA_023333625.1 of Bothriochloa decipiens. Taxonomy (NCBI): domain Eukaryota; kingdom Viridiplantae; phylum Streptophyta; class Magnoliopsida; order Poales; family Poaceae; genus Bothriochloa; species Bothriochloa decipiens. The sequence continues at coordinate 35,610,803 of CM041645.1, forward strand.
TTCGGATCTGGGGTGACAACGTTAAACTCTCCGTTATCGGAAACTATACGATGCAATGATATGCTTCAACATGATTGAATAATAAACATGATGCTCGATGAATGCATCACCAGATTAAAGGCTTGAGTACAACTTTCTTTCACGATAAAGTTGCAAGCCACTCAAAACATACTTACTAAGTTTATTAGGGTTAACTACATTATTTAAGAAAGTTATTAAACACATGAAATAACGTTAATTAAGCCCTAATGACGTGATCTAGGTAAGCGCAACAATTAATTAAAGTGACAAAGGTCATTAAGGTTAATGACCTAAGGTCATCACTCAATACCAAAGTCAAACAAATCCTATAATGATTAACTTAATTAAACGGGATTAATTAATTATTTAAAAGCATAGAATAAAGGCATAAAAATTAAAGTTGTCTAATTAAGCTTAAAATTTTATTTTGGAAAGCTCTTGGCCTAATTAGATGGCAAAACAAATTTTAGAATTAAAAGCCAATTATTTTATTTATTAAAAATCATTGAAGGTCCATTTTTCAATTAAAATAGCTAATTTTAACATATGCAAAAAGTACTCAAATTTGTTATTTCATATTTTTTCTAGGTAGATGACATCATAAAGAACACACACAAAAAATTTTAGAATTTTTGAGATATACATGAATTACTATGATTTTCTAAAGAAAATAGCATTTAAATCACTTTCTGGAAAAAGAAAAAGAAAAATCAGCACAGTGTCACCGCGCTGACCGACGGCGGCGCGACGGTTGACCGGCGATTTCTCGCCGACGGCGAGGTCTCCGGCGACGAGGTTTGGTCCTACAGGCTCATCTCGGCACGGCGAGCAACCTGGGCTAGCTAACGTGGAGGCGGAGCGACGTCGGCACACACGCCGGCGGCCATGGCGGCGCGGCGGAGCTCGGGTGCGGCGGTAACGCTCACCGGAGCGATTTTCGGCGATGGCGAGGACACAAGCAGATGCAGGACATCGACTCGGACGCGTTGGACAACAAGATGAGGCTCAATTTGGCCCCCAGCCGCAACGGCTACGCGCGCGGCGGAGCGGCAAGGTCACGCCGACGGCGACACACGGCGGCTGGACCCTACGGCGTAAGAGAGATGGAATTGAGGGCATGGATAGGTGCATGAGCTCACCACGGGTCTAGTTCGCACGCTAATGAAGGCCCGGAGTGGTTGAAACGAGCTGTGGACGGCGGCGCTGATGGCGGCGGCGGCGCTCCGATGGCAAGGACGGCGCTCCGGCGTTTCCTGTGCACCATCAGACTGACCAAGAGGCGCATAAGGGGCAGCGAAGCATGGAGAACATGATGGGAGGGTTAAAGGTAAAATATTTTCCACCTTGGCGGCGGTGGACGGCGAGGAAGCTGGCGGCGGCTCGACGACCGGTCGCGAGGAAGACGTCGTGCGGGCGGCTCGAGCGGCCAGAGCGAGCACGAACTGGCTCAGAAGAAGCGCAAGAATGTGGCGGATCTTTTGGCAAGACAAAGCGGGCAGAGATGAAGTGACGGTGGTGAATTTTACCGGCGAAGCAAGGTCGTCGGCGACGGCGGCGGTAGAAAGAAGAAGAAGTCGGCCACGGCCGACCTATTTATAGGGCAGGGGCGAGGTATGGACGAGCGACACGACGACGATGAAGCTTCGCGCGTCCTGGAGCACGCTGGCGGCCGTGCATGTGCGGCGGTGGACGGCGGCACGGCTTGAGAAGCCGGCGATGGCGGCCGACGATAGGTCTCGGTGCTGTTCAAGGAAATTACAGAATTACCACTCGTTTGAAATTACAAATTACTCCAAAATTTATATAGGAACTTGAAAATATCCAAAAATATCATTTGCATAACTTTTCAAGATCTACACTTTTTATTTAACTGGCATCCTCAAATTCTATCTGGATTTTGAAATATGAATTCAAATTCAAAAAGGGAATAAAACCGTAGAAACAAACATTTGAAATTACTTTTGATCTTTCAATAAAACTTGAAAATCTTCAAAACTATGAAATGTCTAAATTTTCAAACCAAACCTTTTTAATATACAAAGTTTTCCAAAATTATTCATAATTTTTGAATTATAGTTTTAAAATTAAAAGGGGACAAATGCTGGAAAACTGTATTTTTAAAGTTATTTGAAATTATTTGTGGAAACTTGAAAAAAGTTATATACCAACTTTGTATCTCTTGTTAAGATCTACAAACTATCTTTTTAGAGTATCCCCAAATTCCTTATAGATTTTAAATTACAGAAAAGGAGATAAAACTAGGTTTTGAAATAAAGGGTTTTTGAAACCGAATTCAAACTCGATTTGGGTTTCTAATTTAATTGGTTGGTTATTAGTGATCACATACATCATCCAAGGATATTTTTAGGTCAATGACCCAATGACACCCTTGGTTGACCAAGTTGACTTTTGAAAAACATTTTATAGCTTTCCAATCTGAATTTAAATTTGGATTGCAAGACTTGGGAATAAGATTTGAAATCCAAATTCAACTTTAAATATGGAAATCATTTTTAGGGTTGGACTTAGATTTATACGCTATGCTTGGTACTAGTGTAAATACGGTTTACACCTCAAGTACATAGAATATAAACTAAGTATTTGAGATGACATTCGAAAGTAGGGTTTTATTATTTCATGTAACAACACATTCCAGAAACACAATCAATCTATGAAATGTAAACTTGTTTTAGTTAATGCACATCAAAGTTAACCTAATCATGAATGCTTTGCAATGTATATGATGACATGACAGGTTTTAGTTAATATAACACCAGATGTGTTACACCCTACTATCGCTATTTGTGTGTGGCGAGCATATGCCATGCTAGTTGTGGTATGGTCGAAGCCAAGGTGAAGAAAATGGCCACCGCAATTGTGGCAAGAATCAACGCAAGAAATAAACTGAAGAAGCTTGTGGTTGACACGATTTCTACACAAACCAAACATCAACCAGCCAGCGCGGGCGTGTGCCTTGGCAAGCCTGGCCTCCATTTTCATGTTTTCACCTGGCGCCCCGGTCAAACCAAATTGGCGAGGCTGCGCGGCTTTGTTTAGTTCTTTAAATTCACTTCTAAATTTTACTACGTAGAATTTTTATTCCTCGTCATATTAAAATGCCGATAAATATATAAAGTACTAAATGTAGATAAAATAAAAACTAATTATACAGTTTTGTTATACTTTACGAGACGAACATTTTAATTCTAATTAATCAATATTTAGACAATTATTACCAAATAAAAACAAAATTACTGCAGTGCGCATGCACTGTGCATGCCCCGAATCCGGCGTCACGGCCCAGATGAACACACCGACCAGTAGGCCCTCCGATCCTCCCCCGTTCAGTCCCAGCCAATCGGAGCCCAGCGTCACCCATCACGCGGATCGTCACTCCGCCTCCAACTCATCGGCGCCGTACATCTCCATCCAACGCCTCTCCATCACCGCTCCCTTCCCCCGAAAAAGTTCCCGTCTCCCGCTCCGCACCAGTACAAATACCCATCCCTTGCCACCGCCCCCACATCACTCCCAAATCCCCCGCCAGCAACCAACTCCTCTCCAAATCCACCGCCGCCGCCTCCGGCTCGCCGTCCTCCGCGCCAAGCAGCAACCCCCACCCCCCCCCCTCCCCCCGATGGCCCGCACGAAGCAGACGGCGCGCAAGTCGACGGGCGGCAAGGCGCCCCGGAAGCAGCTGGCTACCAAGGCGGCGCGCAAGTCGGCCCCCGCCACCGGCGGCGTGAAGAAGCCCCACCGCTTCCGTCCCGGCACCGTCGCGCTCCGTGAGATCCGCAAGTACCAGAAGAGCACGGAGCTGCTCATCCGCAAGCTCCCCTTCCAGCGCCTCGTTCGCGAGATCGCGCAGGACTTCAAGACGGACCTCCGCTTCCAGTCCTCCGCCGTGGCCGCGCTGCAGGAGGCCGCCGAGGCCTACCTCGTGGGGCTCTTCGAGGACACCAACCTCTGCGCCATCCACGCCAAGCGCGTCACCATCATGCCCAAGGACATCCAGCTCGCGCGCCGCATCAGGGGCGAGAGGGCCTGAGCGAGACCTGCTCCTCCCACTGCAGCCGTCGTCGTTGTTGCTTCGTGCCTGCTTGTAGGATTTGTGCTTGTTCCTAGTTCTTAGAGAGTTGTTCGGTTGCTGGGTAACCTGCTTGTTTATTGTACTGATGCTGATGTAGTGGTGGTCTGTTATCTTAATGCAATATCTCAATCCTAGCTTGTTCGGTTACTCGCCTTTGTGAAGGGACTGATCTATTACAAGCTAACTTTTGATCCTTTTAGATCCTCTGCAATTAGTTTGGAATGGAGATTAACTGAACTACTGTGTTCAATCTGGGATTAGCTTTGGTTACTCTTGAGTATATGTGTATATTAGTTGTGTATTCTTTGTATAGAATAAGCGGCACTTTACCGCTGTTTAATTTCATGCACCTTGACACTCAGGCAACCATTACCCTGAACAAACCATTATTCACTTCCTGAACACAAGTGATTTTCAGACATGATTTCTACTAATATCTGGATTTGTTCGTTTCATTCAGTGCATCTAGAGTAGAGGTAGTACTGCTAGATGCATATCTGTGCGCCTCATCAGCAGATTTCAGTGAATATCACTAAACATTTGGCAGCTAGTATCAGTTTGGCACACCATTTTACCTGCAGATGGTGAAGGGAAACATGACAATGAAACAGGGAGACGTCACCTAGACAGATGATTGAGCAAATACTCCGTAGATGTCATCCAGTCTCTGCATCCACTGCTGTCGTTGGAGCCTGATGGCCTTGATCCCAATTGTCCAATCCAAACATAAATAGACATCAAAATAGAGTAAAAAAGAACTGATTCTGCAAATGCCTCCGTGCGTTTGTCATAAGCAAATTTGGCCGCCAACAAGCGTTGGCCACTGCCTTATCGACTTATCCAGGAACCGAATAGTTGCCTCCCCTACAGCCTCTAACCCCATCTTGTTGCCCGATTATTCTGCAGGATTTCTCTGATTGCATTAAGTTGCACACAGTTGTTGTGTCGTATGACAAGTTTCCATTTTAGAACGTCAAGCAAACGCACGCACTAATTCCTGTGGATGTGATCGTAGCATATGATTCGTTGAGTTTGTAGGATCCTACAGACTGAGTTTGTTCTATTTATATTCCTTATATGTTACCGATTTGTTGCAGCATACATTTTTTTTTCTATTTGTGCCTTTCTAGCTCCACATTTTCTTCATATCAACACAAAAAAAAAATACCTTGCAATCTTGGTGCCACTTCCTCACATATATCACGAACTAACTGCCGGTTGTACCATTCGCCGCTTGCATTGGCAAGAACTCGATAAAACGTATATGAGGTGTGATTCCACGGATCTATAAATAGGTTATAGGGGTTTTATTGGATAATTAACGATGCCTGTTTTGAAAAGTGAACAGCAGGAATTGCAGGGGCAGATACTAGCGGAGTTGACCAAGCTAACAGAGGTAGTCAAAACTCAAAACTGCCCTGAGCGACTTCACTAAAACGGTTCATGGTATGATACTTTTATTTTTTTTTACGATTTACAATTTGCTTTAAATAAGAAAAAATGTATTACGGAAGTGTTTTCCAATATGAATCAAATAATATTGGCCATTTGTCAGTATTATGAATTTATGATAATCATGTTTTGACTTCACAATTTTCACAAAAAGACACAAACACTTCCAGAGGAAGAATCCCTTCCACCCCGTTAGACATTGGACGCGGAAAAAATATTAAGTGGAGCAATGTATTAAATATATGAACTACCACGCTTCATCCTGCATTTTTTATACAAAATCTCAATCTAGTGGCCCAAAACACAAAAACATAGGAGATGTTTGGTTTCTTGTTTTTCCCCTACAATGGTTACCAAATAATCCCACTGCGTGGATCCCACCATGAATACCGCAACCCAACCTCCCCCCCCCCAAAGTCCATTTTCATTCTCATTGCAATTACCAGTTCATTAAACAAACATCATGATAGTTCACTTCCATAACTTTTACGGTCGTCGCCACCAAACCATAGTGGCTACAAAAGTACCAAAGATAACCTTCAAACACTGACCCGTAGGTCCATCGATCATTCCAACTCAACACTAGATACCGAAAATAACCTTCAAGCACTGACCCGTAGGTCCATCGACTATTCCACCTCAACACCAGCCAATAGAAGCCCGCCATCACCCACCACGCGGATCGCTACCAGGCCTTCAGATATCCACCTCATCTCACTGTCCATCCCATCCAATCTGACCCCTCTTCATCCACATGCCATCTCCTGAAAAAATTTTGAGCCTCCCATCTACAAATATTCGCCCTACTTGGCTGCCTCTAATCACTCTTGAATCTCCTAGCAAATCAGCCACCCCACAAATCCATCTCCTCACCGCTCTCCGCGGCAAGCAGCGAGGCACCAATGGTCCGCATCAAGCAGAAGACACGCAGGTCGATGGGCGGCAAGGCGCCCTACAAGCATCTGGTGACCAGGGCCGCATGCATGTCGGCCCCAACCACTGGCGGCGTGAAGAGGACCCACCGATTTAGTCCCGGCACTGTCGCGCTCCGGGAGATCCACAACTACCAGAAGAAGACAATGCTGCTCATCAGGAAGCTCCCCTTCTAGCGCCTCGTTCGTGAGATCACACGAGACTTCAAGACCAACCTCCGCTTCCAGTCTTCTGCCATCGACGTGCTGCAGGAGGCTACCGAAGCATTACTCGTTGAGCATTTTGAGTATACCAACCTCTGCGCAATCCACACCAAGCGCGTCACCATCATGCACAAGGACATCCAACTCGCACGACAAATCAGGGGTGAGAGGACCTAAGGCGAGCTCGTCCCACTATATCCATTGCCGTTGTTGCTTCGTGCCGGCTTGTTGGATTTGTGCTTATCTTTCCTTGTGGTGGCACAAACATGATGGTAGCATGGTTAAGCTTGTTAGTAGTTCTAGAGGGTTGTTTGGTTGCTGGGTAACTTGCTTGTTTATCTTGTGCTGATGCTGATGGAATAGAGTTGAGGAAATGAGTTTCACTATTGACATCGAGAAACTTTCCTATTTGATACTAGAAATAAATATTGCCTTTTTCATTTTATAGTCAAACTTAAATTCATTCCTATATCTGAAGATCTCGAGTTTTTCTTCCCTATTTGACACTTTTTTATGTGAGGAAGGAACGCTAGATCTCCTTGTTGGGCAACGGGAACTTACTAAAATGCCCTATGAGGAAGTTACTAAAATCTTAGTTCGGGAAAAAAAATTCAAGCAAGACCATATAAAGAAGATTTGAGGTATAGATGCTAATTGGAAACACCTATTTTTTTGTCAAATGAGAAGTTTTGTCAAAATGTTAAGTGGAGCAATGTATTATATACTTATTAATATGCTCCATTCCATTTTTTTTCTAAACCAAAATCACAATCTAGCGACCCAAACAAGTTTTCTTTAACAAACTTTGTTGCCGTGTTCGCAAAAACAAAAAAACTTTGTTGCCGCCACGACGTCTATACTTAATATTGTACTTTTACTTCGGACCCTTATTAACCCGCCGTTTCATTTTCAAAGCCAAACCGCGGTGGCTTTGGAAGGGGGAAAAAAAAAACTTCATACGCTGGCATGAGTAGGTCCGTCGATCCTCCCAACTCAACACCAGCCAATAGAAACCCGCCGTTACTCACCACACGGATCGCTACCCTGCCTCTGGCTCTCCACCTCATCTCACCGTCCATCCCATCCAATCCGACGCCTCTTCGTCCACGCGCCAATTCCCCGAAAAATTTCCGGCTCCCGCTTTCCTCCCCTGCTTTCCACCCACCTACAAATATTCGATCCACCAGAATTGCCTCTCGTCGCCTCCTGAATCCCCCCACAAATCGGCTCCTCCCAGAACCACCGCCGCCTCCGGCTCGCCGCCCTCCGCGCCAAGCACCCCGATGGCCCGCACGAAGCAGACGGCGCGCAAGTCGACGGGCGGCAAGGCGCCCCGGAAGCAGCTGGCGACCAAGGCGGCGCGCAAGTCGGCGCCGGCGACGGGCGGCGTGAAGAAGCCCCACCGCTTCCGGCCCGGCACCGTCGCGCTCCGAGAGATCCGCAAGTACCAGAAGAGCACGGAGCTGCTGATCCGCAAGCTCCCCTTCCAGCGGCTGGTGCGGGAGATCGCGCAGGACTTCAAGACGGACCTCCGCTTCCAGTCCTCCGCCGTCGCCGCGCTGCAGGAGGCCGCCGAGGCCTACCTCGTCGGTCTCTTTGAGGACACCAACCTCTGCGCCATCCATGCCAAGCGCGTCACCATCATGCCCAAGGACATCCAGCTCGCGCGCCGCATCAGGGGCGAGAGGGCCTGAGCTGATCTCTCGTCGTCGTCGTCGTCCCCGTTGTTGGATCCTTTCCTCTGTGTCTTTGCTTGTAGAATCCGTGCTTATTTTGTTCCTTTTGGTGGCAAGTCACTGGTATCATTGTGGTGGTGTTCGTAGTGCACTGATGCTTCTGTAATGGTGGTCTGTGTCCTATCTCAATGGAAATGAAATGTGCTTCTGAAATCCTGTCTAAATGTAGTTGCTGTGCTTCTGAAATCTGTCTCAATGTAGTTGCTGTGCTTCAGAAATCCGTCTCAATGTGGTTTCTGCCTTAGCACGTCCAGTTTGTGCTACTGAAATCTCTTGTATTATCTGGTATGGTTACCATTTTGATGCCTTTTTGATTTATCAGATTTGACATGTGTGCTGTGCCTGGATAACTTCAAGGGTGAATTTTCTGCTGCAAATCTGGAATTCAGCAGATAGCATTCTGCCAATGTAAAAGTTCAGGCAACTGCAGCTTTCAAGGAATTTGTCTTCAGGTCAGCATTTGCAAGCGCTGAAGTACTGTATACCAATTGTGAACTGACTGATTTTGGCTTACAGTTCTGCACTGAAGGGCTTTGTTATAAGATGATCCAATCATTATTCAATTCCCAAGGGGTTTACAAATTTGCAGCAATCTCTAATCTATTTGTTTATCTTGCACTAATGCTTCTGTAATTGTGGTCTGTCCTGTCTTAATGGAAATGAAATGTGCTTCTGGAATCCTGTCTAAATGTAGTTGCTGCTCTAGCCCAGTTTGCGATTCTGGTTTATGAATGTCTTGTATAATGTGGTATGGTATCCATTTTATGGCTCTTGAGTTGTCAAATTTCACCTATGTTCTCTGCCAGGATAAGTTGAGGGGTAGGATTTGGATTTAGCATTTTGCCAAAGTTAAATTTTGTCAGGCAACCTCAACATTGAGGCTATGTTTAGTTTGCAGGGATATAATCCACATGGGGAACTTATCTGAAGGATTGAGTGAATGTGAATCCCTCACACACGTCACTCAAACCCCTTGGGATTAAATCCACTTTGCCTAGGATTCAGGGAGGGATTATCTTCGCAAGTGCTCGTATACAAAGCCCTGCAACAAAGTGCATTATCTCATGGTCTGACTACATAGAAAGCGGATATTTGCATACTACAGATTACAGATTAGCAAGAGTACAAGCAGTTGACTACATCCAACAAGACAGTATGGCAAATATGGTAAGCTTCGGCAAACATATGCCATACATTGCTAGATGGTCAAGAACTGGTTGATCCATCAATAGCAAGGTCATCTTTCCTCTCGAAACTTTAAGCCTTTAAAAACACACACAAAAAAGCCATTCTGAATTATAGGCACTGAACACAGTTCTGGGCAATGTCAACTACATGGTGGAACCTATCTGTAAATTGTGTGAAAAAAAATGTAATTTCTAGTTGTCAGGTCTAGGACATGTAGCCTCTGAAGTTTTTTCTTTGACAACTAACAACTTTATTTCAACAGAAAGCAGCTATTATGAATCCTACAGAGTTCAAGATTTAGCCTCCAAAGTTTGTTAACTGCATGTGAAGTCAAGGTGACCATAGCAGAGCAGAAACTCTGTTTTAGCAGAAATGCAAAAGTCAAGGTGACCATATTCTTCTTGGTTAAATATTGTTAATCAATAATCTAATTGTTGCCTTTTGCTACAGGGTTACTTCCATTGAAATTTGATGACCTGAACAACAAGCTGTCCTCAATTGGCAGGAAGTGACTTGACTTTCTCTTTTTCTGAGCTGATGCTGATAGTATCTTTCTCCTTGAACCCTGTAACACCATGGGGGAAATGAATAAACATGCACAATGAATGAACATGCACAAAAATGTGAGATTTCAGGTTCTATACTTCCATCATGAATATTTCAGGCATCATATCAGCCAATATTCCTTTGAAAACATGATAAAAATGTGATGTATAATATATATATCTCTGAACAAATATAGTAACAGGATTTTGATACCATAAAAGTGTTGTAACACTAGGATATATTAGAGAACAGAGATGACATCAGAGCTGCATATGAGAAACTTCTTACATAGGCATAATATACTTGACGACCAACAAGACCCAGAGCAAAACGTAAGATAGGTCGCTCCAAGAACATGCTCTAAGCTGCAGCACACTTCCCTTTCTTCCTTTGGAGATTCTTCTCGTAGAGCTTGAGCTCCTTACCCTCGAGGATGTAACTGTCATACATGATACAAGGAAAATGTCATTGTCGTTTAAAAAAAGGGGGAAAATGTCATTACTACTTTATGCTACTAGTTTAGTACTCCTAGTAAATGCTACTAGCTTACTTTTGCAGAATCTTCGAGTGGGCTAATCGAAGGACACTTTCATGCTGGGATTGAAATCGCCCCGGCCCTGGTGGGGAATGACCTTAACTGAACATGGGCTCAAGGAACTAAAGAATCAAAACCCTTTGGTATTTAAACATACATTCTGTATATCTGTTGTTGTAAATTATTTTAATACTTAGTTTATTTATTCATTAATGAGAATTATTCTATATAAATTGTAATTTTAAGATAAGTATTTATATAGATACAGTATTGATCGATTAATTGATATGTTTAACTATTAAGTATTTATTGATAAATATATTATTTTTGTGAGCTATTTTTGCCTATGATATGTACACAAAGACTTTAATATCTACTTGTGTAATAATTTTGTTGTTACAAAATATTAATAAAGAAAAATTGACTACTTGTTTTCTATCATTTCTATTTGAATTTCTTCACTTGAATTATTATTTTATTAAATATTACTAATTATAATTTGGTTTACTTTGATATTAGAGTATGTTGAGATTAACAATATATATTTTGAGTAGAGTTGAATAAATATTTGATTTGTTCAAATATAAATCCAAATTACAGGCATGACCACTTTTGTATTCGTATTAAAAAAATGTCTATATTTGTATTTGAATTAAAATATGATAAAACATGATATCCTGACCTGATTATTATACGTGAATCGTTTGTGATTTCATTCTAGAAATATCCCATTGTGATAGCCCCACTCGCCCTTCTGACTTCTGTCGATCTATCGTTCGTCCGTGTGGGTTTCACACCTGCACCTCTACCCTCGCTCGATGCTGAGACGGAGAGGGAGCGAAAGCGAGGGTTTACCATAGGGTGAGGAGTAAAACACATGAACAATCAAGCGAATGCTGGGGATAAAATGTTATAATGAATTTGAGAGTAAATGGACTTTACATTCCACAACCACCGTCCCCTATGACACCAAACCCTTTGGTATTTAAACATACATTCGAATCACTTCACACACTGCGACGCCGTCGTGTTGCTAGGGCTGATGACATCAACAAAGTGATGCGCCTCGAGGACTGATGTGTTACGCTAGTCGCGCCGGAGATCATGCAAGGGGACGGCCCTCGCCGTCCGTCGTGCGTGCACGGAAACTTATCAAAGGGTTAGGATGGGGGACCTCTTACCGGCTGTCATGATGACATCATCGAACCCTTGCTGTGGAGGTACTTTCTTCAAGCGAGGGTTCTCAACTCGGAGGAGATGCTCGCGACGAACTCCGAGTGAGGAATGCTCGAGAGTCGTATAAAGAGAAAGGGCTGCGAGGCTGATTGGGGGTCCATGGCGAGCGCTCCTCCCCCAACAGCTTCTTCGTTAATCATGGAGCACTGGTTGCGAAATAGATCTCGCTTACTTCGCTCGAGGCCCCCGTGAACCAAGCACGTCGGCACCATCATCCAATCCTCAAGTCTCCATCGACGCTCCTTCTTCCCTTGGGCTGGTCCTGTGAGTATTTTTCAACCTGGAACGAATCTAAAATTTTAGACCCTTTTCATATGAACATGATAATCCTACTAGTACTACGTATTGGTATTATATACACACATATACAAAATAATTACTAAGAATCAGTTAGCTAAGTAAAAGAAAATTGTTTCTCAATACATAATGTTGCCAATCCATTCAACTTCTGTAACATTGTAGATCTCAAATAGCTCAACAATTTTAATTTTATTCTTTGGTCTGATACCACATTCACTGACATAGTAAACAAGATGCGATAAGCAATGGAAATAATAGAATTGAGAAACCATAGGAGAAACAATTACTAACTACAATTTCATCAAGTAGAGATTACGTGAGAAACAATTATTACTGTAGTTACTAAATTTGGGATTGCAGCTTGGCAGCCTCATTGGACTGCCGAAGCCGGTGAAGCCGAACAGGGACGATGGAAATTGAAATAGAGACTTAGGGATCAACCAAATTAGTTACTATAATTGGGGTCGGCCTTCCCGTGCAGCCAAATGGTACACGTCACCCCGATTTCACCCATTGGTCCATCTAAGCGCCACATCATCTTCTACTTATTTGATTGGTCCACGCCAGTGAGCCTACCTCCAAATATAACCTGCTCATCCCCACGCCTCTACAAAAAACAAAAAAAACCGAGAAATTTCGCTCCGTCTCTCCCGGTGCTGCGGCGTCGCGACGCCTCCACCTCCGCCTCTTCCGACGTCGCGGCGGTCGTGGGCGGCCATCGTCCACGACGGTGCCTCCACTACCACCTCCCCTCTCCGCTTCCACTCTCTCGCTCTCTCCCTCTCTCGCTCCTCACTCGGCCGGTGCGACGGCGGCGACGATGCGAGCACCGTACGGACGCGGCCACCGCAATCGCCCTGGAGGTCGCCGTCCCCGGCCACGGCGTGACGGTACGGGGCGCGGCTGGTGGCTGCCGCCCATGGCGCATCCCGGTCCTGGCTGCTGGTCTGTGCCCTGCGTGCCTAGAGTTTGACGGTGGCTGGAACCCGGCTCGGCAATGGTGACCCTTCTCCTCCTCGGCATTCCCCCACGCGACGTACGACGACGGCAGCCCTAGCGCAGTGGCCACGGCGATCTAGAGTTGCGCTTATGCTCTGCTGTTTTTTTTACATTTATGCTTTTTCCAAATGTGCTTTTCTACTTTTCTTGCCTAACATTTTCGGATACATGCTTCACTGATATGACTTTCTTGCTAACAAGGATGGCTGCATAGTGAGAATGCTCAAAAATATTGATTCTGGAGTTAAGATGCCAAATTATTGAAGGTAAGTTCTATACTGTTTTTTTTTCTTGAAATTGTGCTGGTTATTTAGAGTACCAATTGTTAGCATACAGTTAATTCGTCATTAATCTTATAATAGTAAAAGCAGAAGCAGGAACCATTAGGCATCATCCAATGTCAAAATTGTGATAATTTTTTTTTCTCTCATCTACTGCAGCCTAGAATTGTGGCTCCTTTTGAACCTATGAAGCTTTGATATATGCCCTACTATTTGTATACAGTGCTAATGGACACTCTCTACAGGTTTGGTGTTGATTGTGGATTTTTTTTGTCTCCAATGTACCCTGGTCCTGGTAAGTCTTTGAATTTGTATTTTGTTTAAATGGGTTCTGGTTCGATTACGTGCCTGTCCAAATTTGCCTGGGTATCTGTGATCCAATGTCCACAGGCTAACATCATTTTTCTAACTCTCAAATAATTAGGGGCTTATGGTGCCTCTGAATCCTCAGCTTCAGAAAGATCACTGCCATTTCTAGCACAAGATTTTGAATCAGATCTCTAATTCTGAAGATTGTAATGAAGGTTGCTTCTGGATCTTGTGGCGATATGTCAGTCACTGCTATACTTTTGAGTTTAGCAGCAGATCGCTCATATCTAAAAACTGTTTGTGTCACTGTTATGTCAGTGTTTAGCAGCATGTTGTTCTTAGTCAAAATACAATGTTCCATTTTATGCTAGAGCACTACGACTCTAGGATCACCGCATAGTGCCATATGTATTTAGTTTCATATGTTCTGCTCTCTTGATTTCTACCTTACTAACACCTATACATGGTCAACAAAATTAAATTCAGGGAAGGGGGACTGGGGGAGCATACAGGCAAGTGTACTCTCATCTGAAACACCTGATGCCCCTTCCACTTCAGTTATCTTTTATCTTGCAGATGCTCCTCCCCCCCTCCCCCCCTCCCC
>CM041645.1:35650235-35685431 GCA_023333625.1 Bothriochloa decipiens
TTAAGAAAAAAAAAGTTTTTAAGATACAAGAAAGGCCGTTCCCCGACCTGACCTGCACCTCAAGCTACATTTTAGTCATAACAACCCTAGTATCCGCTGGGATCAACCTAAACTACCATGCGGCCAAAAGGGCAACGAGCTGCTCTACCAGACATTGCCTGAGCTGCCCTACCAGACCTTGCCCTGCATGCTGAGAGCATCTCGTCGAAGGCCTCTACGTCTGCAGCTGATATTCACCCTGGAAGTAGGACTGATACGAATGCTTGGCCGGAGATGACGGCGGTGCTGATGGTTCCAAGAACCCCATCTTCCTCATGAGCAGCACTTCGTCACGTTTGGACGCCAGAATATGATCCATCTTCTGAGCAGCAATCCGTCTGCTCCTCTGATCTTGGGCCAGGTCCGCTTAGGCGGCGGCTTCTACTTAGGAGGGGAGCTGATGAGATGTAGCAGCCTCTTTATCACGACCTCCTCAATGAACCTGGCCAACCGCCTCATGGCCTCCTTCGGAGATGGTGATCCTCGCTGCTCAGCTCCTCAACACCGACAACCATGGCCATCCCGGCCACACCATCCTCCCCCGTAGAAACAGCGCCCACCACGTGTGGAGGCACCGCCTCACTCGGGACGATGGTCGAACCTGTCCGAGGAGGTGAGCCTTTTTTAGTTTGTAGACTCTTACAGATGTAGCCGATTTCATCTGCAGTGTGCTTTGAAGAAATAGGCGAGCATATGCGTTCTCTAATCTGAGTAGGAGCAAGTGCAACTTCATAGTCTGTTTGCCATTTCAGAAATGATGTGACTTTTAAAAAAAAAAGATTATACTCTTTGTTACAAGTCATTTTTAAATATCTTGGACTCGTTTCTAAAACACTTGGTAGAAGGAGAGCAACATATCACTTTTGAAGTGGGTATGTTGCACATTGAAGACAATGGTCATGGAGACCTTGGTTCAAGCATAGATGATCATCTTTTAAGAGGATCGATGCTTAGATAGTTGCTCCCTAGTCTGGTTTTTTTTTTTAGAGAGCTTTTTTAGAAAAACAGCCGGAGGCTTCAACTGCAATAAGGAGTAGAGTTTGGTTTCCAAATAAAAATAAAAGATAAGTTAACTTGCACTACTGCATAGTTATGTGCAAGCTGTATTACTAGGGCATGCTAGCTACAGAGTACAGGCTACCTGGCTGCTCTGTCTAATCTAATAACAAGTAACAATGGCTACTACTGCAATGAGATCGTAGTTGCAGAGTCCATGTTGCCCCATACCTTGAGTTGCGCGTACTGATGCTGGAAGTGCCCAGGAGAATCGAATCTGTTTCAGGCAGCCAAAAGTTGTGATTCATGCTCAACTTCACCAGAATTTAAGCCTCCAACTGATCAATGCATAGATAGAAGCCATCTGAATTTCAGAAACCAGCTTGTCCTGAGACTTGTCACGTCGACTACGAGGATGGTAAATCGAACCTTTACTGATTCAGATTTCAGAGAGGCCAATTATAGATTTTGATTTGAAAAGTTACTGAAAATATCGAAGTACATAGCCCCCGCCTCTCCCCTAATCACGGTACGTTCGCGGTGATCGCGAAACAGATCGATCCGCTTCCTCCGCTCGAGTCGAGTCCTCCACTCACTACGGGAAGCTGGTTCTTTGTCGACTTGCTTTCCACCCTGACAGTCGGCGAAGGCTAGTCGGTAAAGAAGCTGTCGGCAAAGGATTCTTTGCCGACTGCCACGTTGAAGGCAGTCGGCAAAGACTTTGTCGACTGCCGAAGATGGAGTCGGCAAAGAAGCAGCCAACGCCATTTGGCGGCTTCTTTGCCGACTGCTGACTTGACAGTCGGCAAAGATTTTTATTTTTTTTTAAAAAAGAAAATTCGAAAGTTTCATTACAAGCGATAATTACAGGCTTGTAATTTTCATATTACAAGTCATAATTCGAAAGTTTTCATATTACTCAGCATGACACATGCATGGCCTTTGAACTCAATTAGCTGTACAACAAATGGCCAAAAGAAAATTCTAAAAAGATGCAGGCTGTGGTATGCTTACCACTAGCTAGTTCTATAATGGTTAAATCAAATTGTTTGCAGTGAATATTACATCATTTTAAATAGTAATATTAGAATTACTAAAGCCTGCACTAAATAATTACACCCTCTACTAAAATGACAATATCTTTCCATAGTTGCTGATAAATTCAGTAGCAACAAAGACATCACTGGAAGAAACATATGCTCAGTTTGGAACCATTAGTTGCAGATAAAAATCAGTTGCATCAAAGACATCATTGGCATACATGCATGTGCTGTTATGAAAAACACATCATAGGTACCAAACATATGCTTAGATATGACGACACACATCACAGCAGAATATGCTTAGATATGAAGGCACACATCATTGGCATGAAGGATATGAAGGCACACATCATCGGCATGAAGGCATGTGCTCAGTTTTAAAAAAACTTCATCATTGGCATTAGACAACTAAATGGTCGTATTATCACGGTTGCAGCTCAGATCATCAAGTTCACATCAATATAAACACAAGCAAAAAGATATGCACCAGTAGGTAAAGAATGCAGGTTCATGTCATCTTGCTGACCACCAGTAGGAGCTGCTGCTTGATTAGCAAGCACCTGAATAACATGTCCAGAAAACACAAGATCATCAGCAGGGAAAAACTCATCAGCCTTGTACTATGTAGCATAAAAATTCTTGTTTCCCACTCATGCCTCAGGTTTTCAGTAGCATAAAAATTAAAACATCATTGCACATGCCTCATGCCTCAGGTTTAGAGCATAAAGAATAAAACATCATTGCACATGCCTCATTGCACAAGATCATCACATTTGTCCAATGTCCAAGGACAAGAATAGGTTTAAAGTAGCATAAAAATAAATCATCATTGCATATGTCCAGAGTCTCAGAGTCTTAGTCTTAGTGTAGTATCTTACAATAATAATAATCATCATGACATTTGTCCAATATCTGAGATCAAGAGCATGAAACAATAAAATCATTACATATGTCCAGAAACATAGAAAGGTTTAAGAAAGATAATATAGTTCAACACACACAAAAGAGATATATGCTCAAGATCTGGACAAATATCATAGACATGGACAAGTGTTTAGATTAAATTTGCAATCATCATAGACTTGGACATATGCTCAGATTAAAGGTTCAAGAAAGATAATATAGTATGAACTTGGATTCGTACCACAAGAATATCAGGCCGAGCAGGAGGATGAGCAGGCCGAATCGATGAACACCAGAGGGGAGCAGGGCAGGCCGAATCGATGAACACCAGAGGGGAGCAGGGGCGGCAGGGCCCTGCAGCGCGGATCCGGCCCTCCCGCGGCGGCACCCGCGGCGGCGCTGCTCGGGCAGGTGCGAGTCCGCCGGCGTGGCGCGCGCGACCGCCTGCTCGGGTACGCCGGCGCGGCGCGCGGGACCCCCTCGAGCTCGGTGGCGGAGAGGGCGAGGGAGTAGAGAGGGGGAGGGAGCCGGACACCTCCGCAATCCGAGGACCCGTCGGAGATGGAGATGGAGCAGGGGCCCCACCCTTGCTCCGCCACGCGAGGACGCCGCGGGTGGAGCAGATGAGGGCCGCTCGGGCAGATGGAGATGGAGCAGGGGCCCCCATCGCCCCTAGCGCCTCCGGAGGCGGGGAAGGGCAGCCGGCCGTCGGATCTAGCGATGGCGGGGTCGGGGAGAGAGGAGGCCGGTGTAGGGGAGAGAGTGGGGGTGGGGGTTAGGGTTAGGAAGACGGGGGCGGGGTCGGGGACGGAGTGGGGCGGGGTCGGGGAGAGAAGCAGCTGCGCGGATGGGGTTAGGTTTAGGACAGGAGGGGATAAGGCCCCGGTGGGCCGGATTTTTTTCTTTAACCTTTGCCGACTGGTAGGAAGGGCAGTCGGCAAAGGCGGCTTCTTTGCCGACTGCCAGTGACGTGGAAGTCGGCAAAGACCCTCTTTGCCGAGTGCCAGGTCCGGCAGTCGGCAAAGTTTGTATTTTTTTGAATTTTGAGTTCAAACTTTTTCTGTAGCCCAAGTATATTGTATTCAGGCATATTTTCGAATTTGGGGCCTTTTTATAATATTTTGCTATATTTTGTTCATTTATTTTTTTACTTGAATTTTTCTGTATAATCTAAATTTGAACTGCAGGTGCATAAAATAATGAAACGTCGTCATTCAAAAAATGATATTCATGTTTAAAAATGTATTTTAAAGCCGTGTCCAGAAACTCATCTAAAAGTTTGAAAGCCTTGTCCACGAAACATGATTTTCGGAATTCGTTTGCATTTTATATAATTAAAAAACACTTGTTTCGCAATTAGATGGTCATGTTTCGTGAACAAGGAGTTAAAAGTTTTGGGTGAGTTCCCGGATACGGACTCAAAATACACTCTCTAACATGAATATAATTTTTTGAATGGCTAGATTTCATTATTTTATGCACCTGCAGTTTAAGTTTACTTTTTCGAGAAAAATGCAAGTAAACAAAATAAATTCAAAAAATATAGCAAAAATTTATAAAAAATTTTAAATTCAAAAATATGATTCAATACAATTTAGAAGGACCACAGAAAAAGTTTGGAATGAAGATTAAAATTTTTTTTGTAGATTTGCCGACTGCCCCTGTTGGCAGTCGGCAAAGGACTCTTTGCCGACTGCCAGCCTAAGGCAGTCGGTAAATGGGGCTGCCTTCGCCGACTGCCTGAGTCTGGCAGTCGGCAAATGCCCTCTTTGTCGACTGCCTTTCTTCGCCGACTGCTGGGCAGTTTGGCAGTCGGCAAAGGGTTCTTGACCGACTGTTCGCGCTTTGGCAGTTGGCAAAGATCGGGTAGTCGGCAAAGCCGCTGTTTCCGCGGTGACTTGCCGCCTCTTCCAACCGTGCACGTCGCGCGATCATTCCTAGTCCCCCATATATTCGGCGCCATTGCGTCTACTAGCACGGCCCTCCAGATCCGCATGCCCATACGCAACGCTGCGCCGCCACTCGCAGCAGCCAACGCCGCTATTGCCCAGCGCACCACCCTATACACGAGCGCCGCCGCCGCTCCACCCAAGCAAGCCTTGTGCACCGCCTCTCCGTGGCTAACGTCCCCCTCCGTCCCCTGCATCACAATCCACCGTGTGATCCATGAAGCTCTCCTTCTGGCCGTTAATCTTGTTGCTGGCCGTGGACGACAACTTCATCGCGGTCGCGGCCGACAACAAGTTCGCACGCAACCATTGGCGGACAGCCGCCACATCCACACGCAAGACGATCGACTTCGTCGTGGTGGCCAGGGTCGGCGTCCGCGAAGGCGATCTCGGCCGGGTGGCTCTCAGGTCGCCGTCCGTCCAAGTGTCGTTCCGAGGACCTGCAGCACATCACGTCCTCCTGCTGTACAAGGTATCCTTCTTCCACAATGTCTTGCATCACTGATGATTACCTTTGTGTGCAGAACATGTATATCGATGCAACTGGTTCACCGATTTTTCTTCCGGTCAAGATGTATTTCGTAACAATTAATACAGTTTTATGTGCATGTGAGACCAAAGCACATTTTTGCCTATTCATTTGCATTTTCAGCCAACGTTTTGTGCAGTACATTACATTTGTAAACCGTGTGGTTATATCCTCATCTGAAATTTCTTTTCAATTTACTGAGCTATGGCAGTAGTCTTTCGTTTGCTGCTCTTGAACATTTATGTGCACTGATCCCATTTAGGAATTGAATCTAACACAAAATAGCGTATGGCGCAATCCTCGTCTTCATCCTGTTGATTCTTGTATTATTGCATCATGCATGCATCACATAACTCGTTTCGGCTGATATAACATATAGACATATACTTCTATCCGTGCAGATGAAACCTCCCTCTTCCTCTATACGGGTTTAAGGACGCATCATGGTCTGACAAATTATCGATGTAATAATACCCCTTGCCTCTACAAACTTCCCACTTGTCAGATTTCAATAAAGGACACATGTTGTCCAATTACATTGCTTATTATAGTAAGCATAATGGTCATTTCCTCAAGTTTTTCTTTTTCAGCATTATAATCTCTTGAAGATTCAAGTTGTGGCATTAAATCAAGCTAGTGGTGTTCTAAGCTATTCTACAGTTCCAGCCTGCATCGCCCCAAAGAAGTAGCAGGTATTTTCACAATATTCTAGCCCTTTCAAAAAAAAAAACAAAGAATATTCTATTCAACAAGCACGGCCTTGATCTTAGAATTCAGAATAATTGTCATAAAAGACCACCAAACAAATAGATACTTGAATTGTTCATATAGTAGCAGATATAAAAGAGCTAACTTTGCTACATCCCAATATGTACTAGCTGCTACACCGACCCACCCCATTAAACAGAGAATATGTCGGTTAATGATTTGTTGTTTGTGAATTTGAATCCCATTATCATGCCTAAGCCATGTATCTGAAGTACATATTTCTCTTTACCTGTGAATTACTCTGATTCATATTGGTTATGACATTTATGAAGGCTAAAGACAACTTGTGATCATGTTAATACTGCTGCGCACACTAACTGAAAGATAACATTGCTACTGAAAAAATGAATCCTGGAATACCTTATATAATTGGCCCCTGTCTTAGGTCGACTTCTATTTGTTTAGTGGTGTTTTATTACATTTTTATGATGATTCCCTTACATTTACAATGCATGCAAAACTGTAACTCTTTATTTACTTTTCGTATACCAGATAAAAAGTGAGAATGAGAAAGGAAAGCTGATTTCTATGTCCAGTAGTTGTTTCTTCTTATCAAAGGTAATTCTTATCCTTTATGGAGGTTTTGTTATGTTTATTATTCTCTTATTAGAAGGGTTTCATATAAAATAATTAGTATATGAATTGAGGTAGTATACCGGAGACATTTATATTTTTCAACCAAAACAATACATGGTCCAAATTATGTCACCTTGGAAGAAATATTTTATAACTAAGCATCTAATCTGAGTAATGAAAGAAATAAACATCCTAGGCTTTTCTAATTGCTATTTCTTAGCGATCTAAGAAATATCACAAAATTGAGCATGTAAGAAATGAAAAATTAATCACCCTAAAACTTTTTCTATTGTTATTTCACATTGATCTATTAAGGGCACCAACTACGTCTTTATATACTACGTGGTATTGCCATAACCAGCCCATACAATTATGCAAATAGTCCATACATGAAAGAGCTATGACCTGTCCATAAGCAATGAACAAATATTTTCTTTCCTTCTCCTTTTCACTCTCCCTTAGCTACATGGGAGTGTTAGAGTTAGGATTGCCTAGGTGTGAGCAGAGTATGAACATGCACATGGGATAATCAGAGAGGCGTTGTGGGAGAGTGAGGTGGTGTTACCGACCATCGGTGGGCGTGATGGAGGAGCTGGAGCCGACCATGTCGTTGGTGTAGCTAGGAGATGATATACAGATGTGCGGGTGACACGGGAATAGGCGAGTGTGCTGAGCAGACCGAAGACACCTGAGTGGATCGAAGACGCCATGGTGACCGCGTCTTGCAGTGGTGTCGGCGCGATGCATGTAGGAGGTTACAATTGATGAGGACTTGGGCAGCTCTAGCCGTTGCTGTTGTGTTTCCGCTGACACTCCCCTCAGACTGGATGTCGGCTATGGTGACGGAGAGGCTGTCTCTAAAATCAAAGAACAGAGCGGAAGGTAATCCTTTTTTAAAAAAAAAAATGAGAACAAGTCTCAGCATATATTGAAAGCCAGGTTTGATACAGAAAAGTAGAGCTAGGGAGACCAGCTTAACAAACAAGACCCCTAAAAAGGAAAATAACTAACATGCTCCCTTAGATTTCCACTACATACGACAAGTTGATATCACTTGGCCTGAAGTTCTTTAGATTGTCCATTGTCATTGTCTTCACATGTTGAAAGCGCCCCCGATCCTTCTCCTTGAGCCCGACACTCCAATTCTGCATATACGATAAGGCATTGTATACACCATCAGTGGGAGCTCTTGGGTTTATCTTGGAGAGTGCCATCCTATTGCATGAGTTCCAGAGAGCCCAGGCCAGCCCTTTGTATGCTCCTCCATGAGTTCAAAGTTTCTTTTGATACCACCAGGTATATTTGGCTTCGTAACACGAACACCGATGATTTCAATTTCAGGAGCATAACGCGTACAGTCTCTTTGAATAGCTTATTTCATTGTTTCATCAATCTGATGGAGCATGTCAATGTAAACTTGTTGCAAACTGTGAGCACTACAAAACTGGTTAATAACATCATAAATTTGATCAAATATCCATGTTTTCTTATAGTGCACACCATAGTTGAGTAGGGTTTCATGCACAAACTCTTTGTGGAGGCGGTTCACAACCTCTATCTTGTCAAAGCTAATCATAACACCACATTTTGTTACACAAGAAATATCTCTGACTTGGTCTGTTTGAAGTGTAACCTGTATTGGGTCATACTAGGTGATTTAATTAGGGTGCTTCAGATGAAACCCTGGTGGAGTGGTTGTCTTCAAAAGAGCACTTCCTCTCTAGTATACCCCAACATGTCCTTCAGGAACTTGATGTAGAACACTTGGTCGGATTGAGAGGGAAATCATCACCGTCAGGATGACGAAGCAGATGCAGAGTAGTGGATAAAGGCGACAATGACAAAGGGTTTGGCGGTCGGTGCCAGCAGGCCCGTTAACGAGGAACCTCTCCACATTGATGCGGATCCAGGTTGTGCCAGCGTCGAGGGCGACGATCCATTGTTCGTGGAGGCGGCGGTGACGTGACTCTATGTCCTCGCGGTTGGTGGACTCGACATGCTATAGGTAGGGCCGCAGCACGCGGGTGGCATTGCAGCGGCAAATACGCAGCACGTAGTGGCCATCGTCGACATTGGTCCACGCGAGGTTCTCCTCGAGGAAGGCGCTCTGATCCCGCACGGTGTGGCCCCGATGCAGGTATAGCGCGAAGTCCCCGTGGCTCGCCGATGACACCACGTAGGCGCCGTCCGCGTCCTCGAGCAACGACAGCAATGAGACGTACGCCTTCACCTTCAAGAACCACGGGTTCTCGGAGCCGTCCTGGAAGTGGGACCACACTTGGATGTATTGGAATATGTGCTCCGACTCCCGGTCCGCCCAGCGCCACGCCCGGCGTAGCGTGGAAACTGGCGTCGACGCCCACCGCCATGCCCACCGCATCGCCTCTGATTCCTACTCATGGAACAGCGCGAAAGCCAATGCCGTACCGGCCATCATCAGTGCAACCACCGTGGCGGAGACCATCAGTGCGATCACCATGGACAAGGTTGCTCCTTTATTTGATAAAATATCTCTTTCTCTATTTTTTTATTGAGATAGGGCTAGCAAATTTTTTTCATAAACTTCTATGTGTTCATCCATATTTCCATACTTATTTTGCCTAGCCCTTTTTCTTGTGTCTCATCTACTAAATAATATTTAGAGAGAAATATCCTAATATTGAAGCATGGAGCAACCTATTTTATGGAAATGAGAAGCATGTTTTTGCGTACTTTCAGTGTAGAAGCAGCATAAATATGTGGCGTGCATGTGATCTCGATCTTAGGACTGACAAAACTCTCACTAGGGTCGACAAGATTTGACAAAACACATCACAAATGCAGGTTGCATTCAAGTGTTGTTTTGGAATTGAGAATATGGCTCTGGTAGGAATTTCTTGCTAATGAGGAGTGAATGACACTATGGTTTTATGACATTTTCAAAACAAATGTCTAAGTACCTTGAACAGAAATGGTATGAATCATGAGCCAAAAACTATATCACTTTCATCAACAACTTAGTCAATATGATCCCTATAAGGTTTTGCCCATAAGCATGAACATATGCAAGAATTGAACTTCATGTCACTAGTAATCTTTAAATGTCATGACTCAGGCCATAAATTATTGAGCATGCAGAATTAATTATTTTTATCATTTTTATTTCAAGTAATAAAGCAAATAAAGAGGAAATAAGCAACCGAGCAGAGGAGAAGGGGGCAAACCAGATAGGGAGGATGTTGTCAATGAGATGAGACTACCTGGTGGGCCTAGGGTCCTCTGGTGGGGTTGGCCGACCCCACCCTAGGGTGCCCGTTCGTGCCATTTGAATTCCCTCAGTTCAAAATACTCTCTTGCAACTTCGTTTTCTCGTTTGCTCACAAGGCGGGGGTCGCCCGACCCTATTTTTTGGTTTGTTTTCATCGTGTTAGCATTCTCGGCCATCTGTGACACTGCGGTGTGCCCGATGTGGTTCAAAACAGCAGTTGGGGGATCGGCCGATCCCCCGAGATTTTTGGTGATCTGAACTTCAAAGACAGAGGTAGACATCAAGTGCATATGTCCTGCTGGTGGCAACACACCAGCAGGACTAAAATTCTTTATTTATTCAATGAAATCAAACAAACTTTATTGATTCATTTAGTGAGAACAGAATCAAATTGTAGGCACTTTTACAATGGTGGAAATGAAATAATTCAAAAAGGGAAATAGACTAAATAGGTGCCTATTATTCTAAATCCTAGGGTAGTCTATGGAGATGGTGGCTCCAGGAGGTCCTCGCGCCCTATGGCATTCGCGATGCGCTTGAGCTTCGCATTCATACTGATGCGAAGATCACGAAAATAGTCTATCCTATCTAGGTTTTCCATCTTGAGCTCAGACACCGTCTCCTCTAAAACCCTATTTTTATTCCTTAGGGCAGCGGTGACTTGTAGAAGCCTCTCCATGTCCGTCTTCTCCTCCGATCATCTTGGAATCTTCCTGTAGGACCATTGATCAGTGGTGGATCCATCCTCCAGTGGATGGACAGGCTAGCGGAGGAGCCAAGAGACTCCCGCAGCTCCTTCCTCTCCTCCGTGTTGAGAGAGGGGACTACCACCTTTCCTTTTCCTGGCCCACCGCCCATGATCTAGTGTGTAGGACATGGTGTAGTCCGTGCTCTCCGTGGTGTTCGAGGAAATAGTGAGGGCGCACTGGTTTGTAGCCTTCGGAACCTTCAACGCCAATTGACCCGTGGTGGGCCGAACCGGTGTGGTGGAATGAACAGGGGACTTCCCGAGCTCTCTGCACGGAGTGAGAGATTGGGAAGCCGACACGGCCCCACGGCGCCCCTAGCACCCCACATCGGCTTCTCGATCTCTCACTCTGCGCAGGGAGATCAGGAAGTCTCCTGTTCGTTGGACCACGCCGGTTCGGCCCACCACAGGCCAATTGGCGTTGAAGGCTCCGATGGCCGCAAACCAGCGTGCCATCACCATCTTCTCAGACACCTTGGAGAGTATGGATTACAACACTTCATACACTCTGGCCACACCCCCATTTTAGAAGAACCACCAGATCATGGGCGGTGGGCCGGGGAAAGGGAAGGCGACAGTCCCCTCTCTCGACACGCCGGAGAAGAAGGAGTTGTGAGAGTCTCATGGCTCCTCTGCTAGGCCTTCCATTCACCAGAGGATGGATCCACCTCCGATCAATGGTCCTCCAGGCCAATTCCAAGATGATCGGGAGGAGAAGATGGACATGGAGAAGCTGCTGCAAATTACCGCCACCTTTAGGAGCAAAAATAGGGTTTTAGAGGATACGGTGTCTGAGCTCAAGATGGCAAACCTAGACATGATAGAAGATTTTCGCCATCTCCGCATTAGTACCAATGCGAAGCTCAAGCGCATCGCAAATGCCATAGGACGTGAGGACCTCCTAGAGCCACCATCTCCCTAGATCACCCTAGGGCTTAGAATAAATAGGCACTTATTTAGTTTATTTCCCTTTTTGAATTCTTTTATTTCAATCATTGTAAAAGTGCCTACAATTTAATTTTGTTTCCATTAAATGAATGAATAAAGTTTGTTGTTTTCGTTGAATGAATAAATAAATGTTTGTTAGTCCTGCTGGTGTGTTGCCACCAGTAGGACATCTGCACTTGATGTTTCCCTCTTTCTTTGAAGTTTAGAATATCGAAAATCCTAAGTGTGGGGGGATCGGCCGATCCCCCAACTATTGTTCTGAACCACATCGAGCACACCATAGTGTCACATATGGCTGAGCTCGCTGACACGATGAAAATTGAGCCAAAAAAGGGGGTCGGGCGACCTGCACTTTAAGGGCAGTCGGGGAACAAAGTTGCAGGTTAGTATTGTGAACATAGGAGATTTGAATCTCAGCAACGGGCAAGCCAGGGTGGGCACCAGATGACCCTGGGCCCACCAGGCAGGCTCATCTCATCGACAACATCCTTCCTATCTGGTTTGTCCCCTTCTCCTTGTCTCGATTTACTCATTTTCATTACCTTTACCTCATAACTTGAATAAAATAATAAAAAAGATTTAATTCTGTATGCTTAATAATTTATGACTTGAGTCATGACATTTAAAGATTAGTAGTGACATGAAGTTCAATTCTCGCATATGTTTATGCTTATGGGTAAAACTTTATAGGGATCATATTTACTAAGTTGTTGATGAAAATGATATAGTTCTTGGCTCATGAATCATACCATTTCTGTTCAAGGTACTTTGACATTTATTTTGAAAATGTCATAAAACCATAGTGTCATTCACTCATTAGCAAGAAAATTCCTACCAGAACCATAAACTCAATTATCAAAACAACCCTTGAGTGCAACTTGCAATTGTGATGAGTTGTGTCAAAACTTGTTGACCCTAGTGAGAGTTTTTTCATAGTCCTAAGATCAAGATTACACGCATGCCACATATATATGCTGTTTCTACACTGGAAGTATGTGAAAACATGCTATCCATTTCCACCATACATATAAATGCTCCATGTACCAAAGTTTTAGCATATCTCTCTAAGTATGATTTAACAAAAGAGACACAAGGCTATGCAAAATGAAAGAAATAGAAAATAGATGGACACATGAAAGTCCATGATGAAAGAAAATGCTAGCCATGTCTTGAATAAATAGAGAGGAATCTTTCCAAATGGAGGAGCATCTTAATCCATCTTTTTCCACACACTTGCACATCTTGATCTAGGATTATGACATTTTTCTCCTTGGATCCTTGCTTTGACTTTACAACATTTGTAATGCAAAGTATGCTACCTTGTTTATCCATACCGAGCTCCACATAAGCCTGATAGATGTAGGATGAAACAAGAAGGGCAAAACATTTTTACCTTGGTGAGGATTACTACATAATTTGAGTGGTTCAAGAGTGCTAAATGAGGAGTAAGAATGAGCTATGTGCTTTCTTTTTAAAAGTATAATAAAAACTCTAAGTACCAAGAATGGGAAATTGGGAGATGACTTTGCCTTGAGAATTATTCCTTTTCTCAACATCTAAAGAACATATGCTATACACTATCACATAACCCATTTGTGTGAGCTATGTCTTGAATAACACATATGTTCACTATGATCTTGAATATGTCATTGTTGACTTCTCTAACCTTTACTCAAGGACAAGCAAAGACTCAAGTGTGGGGGGTCTTGTTGATGGTAATTATGCATTGTTTTATACCACCATAACCGTCAACATGACACTCACTCGAGGACGAGCAAATACTCAAGTGTGGGGGGTCTTGTTAACGGTAATTATGCCCTGTTTTATACCACCATAACCGTCAACATGACACTCATTATGGGGAAGAATCAACCAAACAAGTAGTGATATAGGTACAAATAACTTGGTTCCACATGTACATGTCATTATTTTGTTACAGATACTCGATCAGGTACTTTTCAAGGCCTAGAAGCTTAAAAAGGAAGAAGTAGCAACAATACATGTTTGCTACATAAACTTCAGCATCATGGAAGCAAGGAGCAAAGAGCAAGGAGCAGAGCTGACACACTAGAAGCCACAGTGAGGGGGTCGGCTGACCCCCATCTTGTGGGCCCAGGTGGTGCCAAGCTGTCACTATCTAAGTGAAGCCCTCCATGCTCAACTTCAACCCTTGGATCACAAGTACACTTCAAATCAACGTTCAAGGATCAATGCACAAGGATTCATGGGCCAACAATAAAGGAACCGACTTAATCACACTTCAACCAGCACATGAGCCACACTTCATGACATGTGGGGACACCCACCAGGGGCCCCACCTGCCATAGAGGGGGTCGGATGACCCCCTCCTTGGGAGCTCCCAAGGTCGGTTGCACCCCACCGACGTGTGCATGCTTCCATGCATTAGGTTTCATCACTGCCCTCCATCCAAGTCAGTTTGGAAGCCAGTTTGATCAGACAGTGGAAGATCGGAGGCACACAGATCGATGACATGGCACTAGAGTAGGCCCTACTCTACCTTCCCTATAAATACCCCCTAGTCCTTCACTTTAGAGCATGTATCATAGGAAGAAAGACTACTCTAGTAGCTTTAGTGTAAGAATAGAGGGAATAGAGTGAGGAGTCTCCAAGGAGGTGTCTTGGCCTGTCGAGAGTCTTCCCCAAGGTGGCCTCAGCGGATGCGAGTCTTCTTGTAAGTCTTACATTTCGAGTCTTTTCTAGTATTTAATATTCTTCTTTGGTACTTTAAGTATACGGTCTTTTACTGGCACACTATTTTACTTTGTTGAATTGCTCGAAGCATTAACTACGCTTTGAGTAATAAGATTAGTGTAGACGTGGTGTCTAGACAACATCTTACCAGTGTGAGCTGCTTGTCGCACAACAAGACACCTAGTGTGAGAGTGACAGACCTCGCTAGGCGGAGAGTTCCTTGTATGTGTTGTAGGAAAGTTAACATAGTGAGAGCAGGGCTGAATAGGGTAGTCGCCTTGGTGAGGGAGGAGGTGAAAACCTCTTTAACTCAAACTGCCATTTCGTCTATCGCCCCCAGTAAGGGAGGAGGTGGTAAACCTCATTATACGTAGAGTACCATGGCCAGATATTTTTGCTAGATAGACCTCTCTATACCCAATCCTATACCCTTTGATCATCACCTGATGATCTTGAACCAAGTTGAACCACTTCACATTCCCCGTGTAAATTATGATACCTGGAATACTCTCAGTGAAGGCTACATTGACTACCGTACACTTGTGGTATATCCATTTGCCACTTCTGGTATCAACACCACTTCAATTTGGTGTAGTAATCGTTCATCGACCTGTTGCCCTACTTCAAAGAGCACAGCTCGGCCTCCAGGTACATGGTGCGTTTCAGTTCATTGTCCTGGAAGAGGGTATTGAGGGCGTGCCATAGGGAGAAGGCATCATGGCGATCGAGGCGAGCAATGTTAAAGATGGTCTTGGAGATGATGGCGAGTTTCTAGTTCATCACAGGAGTTGTCCATGCGCCACTCACGGTTGTGCTTGGTGTCGGGGGTGGTGGAGTGGACATGGCCCTCAAGACCGAATTTTCCGAGAGTGGAGTGGACAAGCCAAGTTATGTTTAACTTACTTCCCATCTCCCACGTAGCTCGTCTTCATAGAGACATCCAAAACTTCAAGCAGGAAGAGGAGTCTCTAGGTGCGGCCTGGGCGCGTCTTACAGTTTTAGCACTTATGCAACATTTCTACCTCGCTCTTAGACAAACCTCCGCATAATTCCTTGATTTAGCCTCTAAGGGAGCACTCCTTCATCTAGCTATTAGCGAAGGTAAGGATGTTCTTGCGACCATTCTCGAGAACACCCCCTACACTGATGATCATAACAAAGCTCCTGAGGAAGATCAAACTCCATTAACCACCTTCCAAGCTATCAGACCTGAACCACAACCACAAACTCCTCCAAGGGAAGAAGTAATTCACCCTTTAGATTACCCGCTTGACATGGAGACTGATCTTTTTGCCAATTTTGGCAATGTCTTGAATCAACTTGTGCAAAAGAAATCTACAACATGTAGAGCTCCTAATAATCACATCTCAACCCATCTTGAGGCATGTTATCTCAAGGTAACTGCTCAAGAGCTCACGTCCATTATGAGAAACGAATGGTTGAAGGAGGCCAAGGAGTCATCTGATGTCATTAAAACTCTCCTGTTTCACATCCATTCCTTGCATTATAAACACGACCATTGTAGATTCCCTCTATGACCCCACCGTGGGAGTAAGCTTACTGTCTAAATCTTTGGCATTAACGCTCCTAGGCAAGGAACCACTAACCTCGACCAACAAATTTCTCAAGTTACCTTCTAGGGAATTGGTCGAGAGTTGCGGGATTGCACAGAACATTTCTATCTCAATTAACAAAGTTAGCATCCTCCTAAACTTCATCATCTTTGATATGGAGGAGGTTGGCCTGTTAATTGGGCACCACTCATGAGATTCCTTGAGGGATTTCATGAAGGGCGCCTCAAGGGTCACCTCGGGAAGGATCTAGACCTTTTTGTCCCTTTTGTCGGCTCTATTAATTCCAAAGCCGAATCACAACCCGAGTTTCACCGAATAGGGGAGGTAATGTCGGCATCCCTTCTAGAAGCCTCTCAGCCCAACCTAGAAGAAGACGCCAAGGATTTCATCCAAGAAGAAGAAGCTGATTTAGATGAACCTTTAGACTTGGATGAATCTGAACCATCACCAAAACCCTCTATAGAACTTAAGCCACTTCCTTCTAGGATTAAGTATGCCTTCCTTAATGGTGATAGAGAGACCCCGTGATAATTAGTGATCAACTCTCAAAGGAATAAGCCACTAAACTCTTCACCATGTTAGAAAAACACCGCTCTGTCTTAAGATACTCTTTGCAGGATCTCAAGGGAATTAGTCCTGCTCTTTGCACACATCGCATTTTGATCGAACCCGATGCTACACCTTCTATGGAGCCTCTGTTGACGGTAGTTAACTCCAATTTTTAACCGTCAACTAAACATGAAAAATGACCTAAATATAAATACCATCTAGATATAGGTGTTATACTAATGGAATTCCATGAGTTTTGGTGAATGTCTGTTTCTGCAGGGTGTCAGCTGAAAAGAACCAAGAATGGCCCACATGTCAGGTTTACATAAAGATAATCGGGTCTGTAATCTGGAAGGTTCGAGAAGGTACTGGACCAAAGGGGAGCCCGAACGAGCTCGGTGGCCGGGCGGCCGCCCAAGCCACGCCAATCACGTCCAGTCTCACAGATCCTGCTCCCACCGCTTTGAGGTCCAATCTAAGTCATTGATTAAGGTCGATTTGATCCGAGGGCTGCGGTGTATCCTAGGGGGCTATATAAGTAGGGCCCGTGATCCCTGGAGAGGCATCCCTTGAAACCCTAATTCATTATTCTGAGAGAGGATCAGGTGAGAGAGGTCCCTTGAATGGATCTCCTCCCCTGGAGCTTAGCATTCAAGAGAGGTTGAGAGAATGTAGGGTGAAGGTAGAGTTGGAGGAAGCCCGGCATGTCGGTGTCTCCTCTCTAATTGTACCTGCGGGATTAAGTCTCCTAACCTGAGGCTTGGTTCTAGGATCATTCGGTAATTTAACTTCTAATACTAGTAAGTTCATTGTTATTATTGCTCTTGGGTTTATGAGTTTATTTTATTCGCTAGAGCTAGGGAATAGATAAATCGTTCATAGTGTAAGCATGGTGCTTGGGCTAGGAATACTCATAGATACTCCCTGTCTAGCCAGATTTGTGGTAGCAGTGGGGGGAAGTGACAGTCCCCTTGTTGTCTCCATAATCCATGTCCCGTTAGGAGGTTTGGTAGGACTTAGTGTGCCAGAGTTAAGCATTCTATGTGGTGTCTCTTTTCCCTAGGTGCCCCCTTAGAGCAATAGTCGCAAAGCTTGTCATAGGTTAGAGGAAGACTGATGGAGTAATCCTCTCTATATCACTCATATCTCGCTATCTTGTTTGTAGCTCAGGGGCTAAGTATAGACTTGGGTTAGTCAGATGCACGCTTTCTCCTAGCGGATAAATAAATAATGATACTTTAGAATATCTCCCGGGTGAAGTGCTCACCGATATCCATGTGCTTGCGGATTATTTTTCTCTGTGCGTATCTAGTGTCAACAGCCTCAAAGGAGGCTAAATAATGCGATGAGAGAAGTAGTAAAGAAAGAGGTCTTAAAACTCTTGCACACAGACATAATCTATCATGTGCCTAACAATGAGTGGGTCAGCCCCGTCCAAGTAGTTCCTAAGAAGGGAGGAATGACTGTCATTAAAAACGATAACAATGAATCAATTCCTCAATGAACCATCATGGGATGGAGAATGTGTATAGACTATCAAAAGCTTAACAAGGCCACAAAGAAAGACCACTTTCTGTTACCATTCATTGATGAGATGTTGGAACGACTAGCCAAACACTCCTTTTGTTTCCTTGACGGGTATTCGGGTTACCATCAAATCCCAATCCATCCTGACGACCAGAGTAGGACCATGTTCACATGCCCCTATATGACATATGCATATAGGCGCATGTCATTTGACCTCTGCAATGCCCCTGCCTCTTTCCAAAGGTGCATGATGTCCATCTCCTCCATCATGATCGAAGAAATCATGGAAGTTTTCATGGACGACTTCTCAGTCTATGGAAAAACTTTCGACTATTGCCTAAAGAACCTCGACCGTGTCTTACAACGATGTCAAGAAAAACACTTGATCTTGAATTGGGAAAAATGCCATTTCATGGTTCAAGAAGGGATAGTGCTAGGACATAGAGTGTCCGAGCATGGGATAAAGGTAGATGGAGCTAAAATAGAAGTCATATAACAGCTCCCACCTTCCATGAATGTTACGGGTGTCCGCAGTTTCCTTGGCCATGCAGGTTTTTATAGAAGGTTTATAAAAGATTTTCCTAGATTGCTAGACCTTTAACAACCCTGCTTGCTAAAGATGTACCCTTTGATTTTGATATAAGTGCTTAGATTCTTTTTACTACCTCAAGAAAGTACTTGTCTCGGTGCCAATCATTCAACCCCATGATTGGTCGCTACCTTTTGAGATAATGTGTGATGCTAGTGATTATGTTGTCGGTGCTGTCTTAGGACAGACCAAAGATAAGAAACATCATGCAATCTCTTATGCTAGAAAAACACTAACCGAGCCACAGTTAAATTATGCAACAACTAAAAAAGAAATTTTGGCCATGGTGTTTGCTATAAACAAGTTTAGATCTTACTTAGTAGGAGCAAAAGTGATCATTTACACTGATCACGCCGCTCTGAAATATTTTCTCACTAAGAAAGATGCTAAACCAAGATTAATAAGATGGATCCTGCTACTCCAAGAATTCGATCTAGAAATTAGAGATAAAAAGGGAGTAGAAAACCCCATTGCTGATCATTTGTCTAGAATGCAAATTGAGGATAAATAGGATCTACCTATCAATGACTACCTTCGGGATGACACATTCCTCAAGGTTTCAGAAGCATACTCGTGGTACGCAAACATCATCAACTACCTAGTCTCAGGCTATGTGCCACCCGGGGTAGACAAGAAGAAGCTTGCCAAGGAGAGCAAGGTGCACCTGTGGGATGACCCGTGCCTCTATAGGGTCTGCCAAGATGGTGTGTTGAGGAGGTGTGTGCCCATGAACGAAGCGGTCAAGATCATGGAGAAGTGTCATGGAGTAGAATACGGAGGCCACTATGGGGCATTTAGAACCCATGCTAAGATATGGAAAAGTGGATTTTATTGGCCTACCAAGTATGAAGACACCAGAGACCTTGTGAAGAAATGTGCTAGATGCCAAAAGCACAGGAATATCAACACCCATGATGTAATGCCACTAATAAACAACCTTCAAGTGGAGCTATTCGACGCATGGGGAATTGACTACATGCATGGGTCCGTTCCCCCAGTCTCAAGGTTGTGAATACATCTTGGTAGCAGTGGACTACGTATCCAAGTTGGCTGGAAGCAATGCCTTGTCAGTCAGCCGACTCCATACACACAAAGAAGATGTTCAGGGAAGTCATATTCCCACGGTTTGGCACCCAAAGATTAGTTATTAGAGATGGAGGGAGCCACTTCATTGACAAAAGGTTCTGACACTTCCTATTAGATGTGGGGATAAGGCATAATGTTGGAACACCTTATCACCCTCAAACAAGTGGACAAGAAGAAACATCTAACAAACAGATCAAAAACATTTTGCAAAAGACTATCAATGAGATGGGAACAACATGGAGAAATAAGCTATCAGATGCACTTTGGGCATATAGGATCGCATACAAGACTCCAATTGGTATGACACCATACCAACTTGTATATGGTAAGACATGCCACCTGCTGGTAGAGCTGGAGCATTGAGCACACTAGGCAATAAAGAAATGGAACATGGATTTGCCCTCAGCTGGGAGGAATGGGAAGCTCTAGATTTCATAACTTGAAGAATAGAGGGAGAAAGCCTATCATAATGCTAGAATTTACAAGGAAAGAACTAAGAAATGGCATGACAAGAAGATCAAGCAAAAGGAGTTCCATCCTGGGGACAAGGTTCTCATGTTCAACTCAAGGGTCAAGTTATTTGGCCATAGGAAACTAAGAAGCAAACGGGAAGGTCCATTCCTTGTGATTGACGCCGCGACACATGGAGCCGTCACGCTTCAGGACGACAACGACAACATCTTTAAGGTAAATTGTCACCGTCTTAAAGTTTTTCATGAACATGAAGCCTTGGAAAAAGAAGCTGACATGATAGAATTGATACTTAATACAAAATCCTAAAATCTACATGTCATTCCTTTCTTTTCTGGCATTGCTTGATCACTAGAATAGGCTTTATAGTTATAGACTCACATCGGCACTAAAGCTGGCCCCCCGAACACCACAATAGGGGATCGGGCATGCCAACCATAGTGCCCAAATACACCCAAACTTGTGCAAATTACCTAGGGAGGCTAGAACCCAAACCTGACTATTCTGAACACCCAGAAGGGGGTCGGGCGACCCCACTTTGACACGGTTCAAACTGTTGTCACATTGGGAGAGCGAGAGAAGTTCAGGGAACAAAATTTGAATACAAGTTCAAAACGGTGGGGATTGGCCAATCCCACTTTTGTGGGATTCAACCTGAACCTTAACTTTTGAATGGTGTGCCAATGTTCCCCTAACACTCCTTTTCAAAACACGCTCGAATTTCACCGGATAACCATGGAAAATCCCTATAAATCCTCCCTTTGCTCCTTCTTCTTCCTCCCACTCCATTCTTCCATGACTCCAACAATCTCCTACCCCCTTTGAATTCCCATCTCACCAAAAGAGCACTTCCCATGGCTCCCACCAATAAAAACACCAACATGCCCATTCGTCCAGACTCGCCTATGCCTAAAAGGTCACTCACCGACAATCTTGAGCTTGCCCTGGCCATCAAGGTGGTTGATGCCGAATCACTGGCCGTGGTACCACCTCCTAGAGCACAGCAGGGGCATGTGGTGGGGTCGCCCGACTCAAGGAGGGGTCCGCCGACTACCCTTAGGCCATCCCAGCACCCCACTTCGGCCTCCCGGTCTCTCACTCCATGAAGGGAGATCGAGAAGTCCCCTGTTCGTTCTACCACGCCTATTCAGCCCACTACTGGCCAATTGATACTCAAAGCTCCGATGGCCGTAAGCCAGCGTGCCATCACCATCTCTTCGGATGCCACCGAGAGTACAGAGTACACCATGTCCTACACCCCATCCATGCCCCTATTTTGGAAGAATCACAAGATCATGGGCGGTAGGCCAGGAAAGGGAAGGTGTTGGTCCCTTCTCTCAACTCCGAGGAGAAGAAGGAGCTGCGGGAGTTTCATGTCTCCTTCGCTAGCCCTTCCTTCCACCAGAAGATTGATCCGTCTCTGATCAATGGCCCTCTAGGCCAATTTGAAGATGATTAGGAAGAGAAGACCACCATGGAGAAGATTATGCGCATCACCTTCATCCTTAGAAACAAGAATAAGGTTTTAGAGGAGACGATGTCAGATCTTAAGATGTCACACCTAGACATGGAAGATAACTTCCGCCATCTGCACATTAGTACCAATGCAAAGCTCAAGTGCATTTCAAAGGCCATAGGGCAAGAGGACATCCTAGATCCACCATCTCCTTAGTTACCCTAGGATTTTCTTAGAATAAATAGGCACCATTAAGTTTATTTCCATTCTAAATTTTTTGTTTCAATCATTGTAAAAAGTGCCTACAAAACATCTTTTGCTTGAATAAATAAAGTTATTAGTCTTGCTAGTGTGTTGCCACCAGCAGAGCAGCTACACTTGATGTTTCCCCTATTTTTGCAATTTAGAATGCTAAAAATCCCAAGTGTGGGGGATCGGCCGATCCCCCAACCACGCTTCTGAAACAAACTGAACATCCCACAGTGTCAAACATGGCCTGACACATTGGCACGATGAAACTTGACCCAAGTATGGGGTCGGCCAACCCCAATTTGGTGGCCAATAAGAAAACGGAGTTGCAGGAATACATTTTGAAGGAAGGGAATTCAAATGGCAACAACGGGCATGCCAAGGTGGGGTCAGTCGATCCCACCATAGAGCCCTAGTCCCACCAAGCAGCTTCACCTCATCGACTGCAACTTTCCTGTCTTGTTTGCCTCCTTCTCTTCTCGAGTTATTCATTTCTCTATTTTTACTTCATGCTTGGAATAAAAAATGATAATAAAAAGATAAAATTATGCATCCTAAATAAAATGTGACTTGATTCATGACATTTAAAGAGCAATAGTGACATGAAGTTTAGTTCTTGCATATGTTCATGCTTATGGGTAATACTTTATAGGAACCATATTGAATAAGTTGCTGATAAAAGTGAAATAATTCTTGGCTCATGACTCACACCTTTTCTATTCACAATACTTAGTGGTTTATTTTGAAAATATCATAAAACCATAGTGTCATTCACTCCTCATTAGTAAGAAAAGTCCTACCAAAGCCATATACTCGTTTGTCAAAACAACCCTTTTCTTGAGTGCAACTTGCATTTGTAATGAGTTTTTTTCAAACCTTGTTGACCCTAGTGAGAGTTTTGTCATAATCCTAAGATCAAGATCACATGCATGCCACATATATATATGCTGCTTCCACACTGGAAGTACGCAAAAGAGACACAAGGCTATGCAAAAACACAAAAAAAAGAAAAATAGATGGCCACATGAAGGTCCATGGTTTGAAAAAATACTAGCCAAGTCTCAAATGAATAGAAAGGAGTCTTACCAAATAGAGGAGCATCTTAGTTCATCAATTTCCACACACTTGCACATCATGATCTTGGATTGTGAAACTTTTCTCCTTGGATCCTTATTTTGACTTAACAACATTTGCAGTGCAAAGTATGCTACCTTGTTTATCCCTACCAAGCTCCACATAAGCCTGATAGATGTTGGACGACACAAGAAGGACAAATATTTTATGCCTTGGTGAGGATTACTACATACTTTGAGTGATTTAAGAGTGCTAAATGAGGAGTAAAAATGAACTATGTGCTTTCTCTTTAAAATTATCATAAAAATTCTAAGTACCAAGAATAGGAAATTGGGAGATGACTTTGCCTTAAGAGTTGTTCCTTTTCTCAACTTCTGAAAGATATATGCTAGACACTACTACATAACTCATTTGTATGAGCTATGCCTTGAACAACACTTTATTTCATTATTATATTGATATGTCATAATCATTGTTCACTCTTCTCTAACCTTTACTTGAGGACGAGAAAAGACTCAAGTGTGTGGGGAGGGGTCTTGTTGACGGTAATTATACCCTGTTTTCTACCAACATAACTATCAACCTAATACTCATTTGGGGGAGAAACAACCAAACAAGTAGTGATATAGGTACAAATAACTTGGTTCCACATGTACGTGTCATTATTTGGTTGCAAATATTAGAACATGTACTTTTTAGGGTCCAGAAGCCTAAAAAGGAAGAAGTAGCAACAATCAAGAAATACATGTTGACTACACAAACATCAGTTCCATGAAAGCAAGAAGCAATGTGCAATGGCCGACACATTAGGGACACAAAGGGGGGGTCGGCTGACCCTTGTCCTGTGGGCCCAGGTCATGCCAAGCTGGCACAATCCAAGTGAAGCACTTCTAGCTCAACCTCCACCCTCAGATCACAAGTGTGCTTGACATTGGAAGATCAAAGCACATGGACCCATGGGCCCACAACAAAGGAACCAACGTGATAATAATTCAACCAACACCTGGACTAGACTCCATGGCATGTTAGGACACCCACTAGGGGGCCCACCTGCCATAGAGGGGGTTGGCCGACCCCCTCCTTAGGAGCTTGGAAGCTCAGTTGCCTCCCACCGACTTCAATCATGCCTCCATGCATGTGGTGAATCCAAACTGTCCATCCAAGATCGGTTCAAGGTTGGTTCATCCAAGGGTCAAGGTGGAAAGGTACATGGATTGATGACATGGCACCTCTATGATCTCCCCTATAAATACCCTCCTTAGTCCTCCATCTTAGATATGTATCTTACAAATAAAGACTACTTTAGTAGCTTAGCGCAAGAATAGAGGGAATAGAGTGAGGAGTCTCCAAGGAGGAGTCCCGGCCGCTCGAGAAGTCTTCTCCAAGGTGCGCCTCAGCGGATGTGAATATTCTTGTAAGTTTTACATCTGAGTCCTTCTAGTATTTAATATTCTAGTTTTGTACTTTGAGTGTATGGTCTTTTTACTGGCACACTACTTTTACTTGTTGAAGTGCTCAAAGCCTAGGCTAAGCTTAGAGTAGTGTGATTGGTGAAGACGTGGTGTCTAGACTACATCTTACCCTTATGAGCTTCTTGTCGCACTGCAAGACGCCTAGCGAAGGGGTGACAGGCCTTGCTAGGTTTAGAGTTCCTCGTATGTGTTGTTAGGCAAGTTGTCAAATAATAGTGGGGTAGCAGGGTAGCCGCCTGAGTAGGGGTTCTGTCTCCTATTGTTTCGACTATCGCCCCAGTAAGGGAGGAGGTGATAAACCTTGTTATACTTAGAATACTGTGGCCAGATATTTCTACTAGACAAACCTCTCTATACCTAATCCTAAACCCCTTCGATCATCACCTGATGATCTCGAACCTAGTTGAACCACTTCACGTTCCCCGTGAAAATTATGACATCTAGAATACACTCGATAAAGGCTACATTGACTACCGTATGCTTGCAGTATATCCTTTTGACACTTCTAATGTCAACAATTCCCTATATCTGTGAAGCAGAGGCAGGGGCAACGAAATACCTATCATCGCAGGAGGAGTTGGAGTGATTGAAAGACGGCGCCATTGGTGCGGAAGAAGTGGCGAAGGGATTCTAGGAAACTTGGGATGATGATCCCATGTAGAAGGGAAAGCACACAAGGAATACAATCCAACCACACAAGTGTATTGTTCTCTAGTGTTACATATATATGGAATACATCGGTGGCCTTTGGCCGTGATATACAGATGTGCGGGTGAGCGCATTGTACGAGAACAGACGAGCGCACTGAGTGGATCAAAGATGTCGCAGTGACCGCGTACTGCGGTGGTGTGGGCGTGATGCATGCAGGTGGCTACAATCGATGAGGACTTGGGTAGCTGTAGCCATTGCTTATTTGTTTCTAGTGACACAGTACATTGACATCACTACTAGCAAGTAGGATATAATCTACAAATAAGATCAAGAATTTGTATTTCTCATTACTGAACTTTGCATAAACACAATTGTCCTCAACATTCTCTTTGAACCCAAACTTTCTTATCATACTACTAAGCTTCAAATACCACTCTCTTGAAGCTTGTTTTAACCTATAAATGGATTTTTTCAAGCAGCATCCCGTTTGTTCTTTTTCTTCCATGACAAACATTTTGGTTGTGCTATGTAAGCCCTAGTGAGCTTAGTGATGAAACTAAGGCGATAGCTCCTGATCTGCTGCTCATGGTACACCCTGTTGGTGTCTCTAGTCTCTATTTCGGTTTCTAGCCTAACTACCTTCCCATAGAGTGCATCCACACTTCCTTTAAGGAAGTTCAAGGTAGGGAGCTTAAGCACATTTTTCCTAGGAATCCTAAGGGGCGCACCCAAAGACGTTCCTACAAATTTGGGGGTGGGAACCTTATCGAGATTATAGACGAAACCTTTCCCATGCCCACCATTGGGCCTTTCCTCACCCACAAGAATGTAGGAAGGAGTCTCTAAAGTGGTGTGGTAGGACGAACTACTACCCAATTGCGCCGCCATGGGATGCTTGACGATGTTGATGGAGGTCCTCTTAACGCCTAGTGATCCCATTGTTGGCCTCTTGGGTACCACCTTCTTGATCTTCGCACTGGCTAGCGATGGCCTTGAATGGGCGGTGGACTTCATGCTATCGCCCTTGCTAGACCCACTACTTGGTGGTGGCAACATGGCAAATGGCACCATGCTCACTGGCGCCTCATTCTCCCTCTCTAAATCTTCCAAGGTGAAGGAGAGTGCTCCATCAAAGTTGTTGGGGTGGATGAGGAGTTGTAGAGGGCCATAGCATGATAGGCCATGGTGATAAGGCTACTAGGATCAGAATGCTCTTGCTGGAGTGCTATGTTTTATGAAAAAGATGAGAAGCAGGGGGCTACTTATAGGAAAGTTTAGACCTCCCTGCGCTTATTTGAATCGACCCTAGCGTAATCACCATGATGACTGACATCAAGATGTGATTCAAAATGTAGTGGAAAAATTGCTGGTAGAGCGGAGCTGGAGGTGGGTCGGCCAGACCAAGCAGGTCGGCCGACGCACAAGTGGCTCCCTATTGATATTGGTTATGCACATAGAAGAATCAAAGAGAAATAATCCGCAAGCGCATGGATATCGGTGAGCACTTCACCCAGGAGATAATTCCAGAGTATCGTATTTGTTTATTCGCAAGGAGAAAATGTGTGATGACTAACCAAATCTATGCTACTACCCCTAAGCTGCAGGAAAGGTGATTTGATATTAGTGATATAGAAAATACTACTTACGACACCCTAGTTCTAACTTATGGCAAGCTTTGCGACTACTAGTCTATTGGGGACGTACCAAAGGAAAAGAGACAGCACAAAGGATGCTTAACCTTAGTTTTTAATCCTACCAATCCTTCTAATGGGAGGAGGCTCCAAAGGTAACAATGAGATTGTCACTTCCCACACTACTACCACCGATCCGGCTAGACAGGGATATCTATGAGTACCCAAGTCTAAGCACCATGCTCAAGAGGGCCAACTCGGCCAAAATAGGTGGCTCTTCCTGACTCCCTCCTGAAGCCCACAGCCACCGTTCTCTAGGGCGACTTCGTCTCCACTACTGCCGCTGCCACCTGACCCTCGTTCCTCTTGCCTATGGCCGCTTGCTGGTGGAGAGGAGGAATGGGGGTCCATCGTTTTAGTTGATCTACTATTTTTTATTAGGTTTCTTCTCCGTTTGTTTCCCTTTCCACCATAATAATTAGGGTTAGGTTTTGGTTAGTTGCTTTGATGTTTTCGATCCGGTTTCCTGCTTCGCACCAGATTGTCGATGGTTGCGTCATCATCTCCGATGATGGCATGCTCCTGAGATCGAGGTATGTTAGAAAATTCTTCTCGAGGAGGGATTGGACAAATTTTATCCCTTCTGCGAGATCATTTTTCTAGTCGCAGGTGGTACCGGTGGCAGCGGACTTGCTCTTTCGGTTGCTGGTGGTGATGCTAGCAATGTCGGATGTTATGTTCAGTTGAACCTTCAGAAGATACAGCTGATGTGCTCTCAGCGCCCTTTACTCCCTTCAATGGTCGAGGATATTGCGTCTCTTATGCGGTCTTCATGCTCATGGAGTCTTCTGTTGGTCGGGATTGCGGTTCTCGGGTCCAGATATGGTGTACTTCCATGGTCGCGATGGAGTTTCTTGAAGAGTACGTAGTCGGACGCGAGGAAGATGAAGATTCAAGACCTAGTCGCATGCTTCAATGTAATCTTATTTTATATTGAGGTCTTAGTTGTAAAAGGGGTTTTAATTTAATGAATGCTAGTCCCTTTCTCAAAAAGTCTAAGCACCACATTTACACTATGGATGTTCTACTCTACCCTCTACGCGAAGAGAATAAAGTAAACTTGTAAATCAAAGAACAATAATAACAATGTACTTACTAGTATTACACCTTTGCCACCACATTCATCTTTCTTCATCGTGTTCCTCCTCTACTGCCATCTAGACATGAATCCATGAAAAGCCTTAGCTGCGAAGAAGATTGTTGGGGTTGAAGTTGTCCTCCTCCACCACAAAGAAGGAGCACCCTTTTGATTCATTATGCTACATTAGCTAAGATGGTCAAGAAGCAGTATTTGTGCTAGAACTACATGAACACAGCCTCTCCGTGCCTGTCCCCAAAAGTGAGCCACAACCAATGTTGCTACAACTGCTAGCACCCATAG
The DNA here is from genome assembly GCA_023333625.1 of Bothriochloa decipiens. Lineage (NCBI taxonomy): Eukaryota > Viridiplantae > Streptophyta > Magnoliopsida > Poales > Poaceae > Bothriochloa > Bothriochloa decipiens. The sequence continues at coordinate 35,678,464 of CM041645.1, forward strand.
TGCTACAGTTGCGTAAATGGATGTATGTCCTCAGATTCGAGTTTCGATGTGGACGTGTTAGACTACAAGGTATCTTCTTGCATGCCTGCTAGGTTTCCTTTGCTCATCGCCATGCTATTGGTGGTCCTTAATTCAATTCTAACCCTGCCAACATTAGCATAGAATACACCAAAAACAATGTAGATAGGAGTTTTAAACTAACAAATTCCATAGTTTTGGTATACACACTTGTTTTGCAGGGCATACATGAAAATACACAATATTGGGTCAACAATAAAGGAAAATAACAACATTTCACACATCTCATTTCTTGGCCCAAGGCAAAACAAGGAGAAATAGCAGAGAAGGGCCAAACCGGGATGTGTCAGCCCAAAACAACACCGAAGGCCAGGTCCAGACACAGACTAGAGCCAATCGACCGAAGATGGGCAGCAGAGCCACTCTGGGTGCGTCGGCCGGTGCACCTAGGCTGGCCGGCGCACCGACTGAGTGGCCTGGCCTGACCCTCAGTGAGGCGGTACATTCAATGCTGTGGACTGGCGGTGCGGGGGTGTTTTGGTCATTTGGGCTCTAAAACCGACCTGCTCACTCACTTTTTAAGGAGGGGCTCTCCACCTCCATTCCATATCAAATAGACCACACATAGAGCAACCCCATCATACACACTCCATTCTTCTTCCTCTTCACATACATTCTAGCATAGTATACAAGAGGGAGAGTAGAGCCACTACCTAGCTTCTATCTAGCTCAAGTAGGGAGTGAGTGAGATCAAGCTAGTGGAGCTTTCTTTGGAGGTTCCGGGGAGAATCATCTTCCTGGTGGAGGAGTGCCGGAGTTGTCGGCTCCCTCCCTGCTTGTACCTCAATGGGCGCCTTGCTACTTGAAGTAAGAAACCCGTGTTTACCTTTTGGTTATATTCCTTTTAGTAAGTTTATTCTTGTTCATTTCTATCTTACGGGTTTGTCATCCTTCCTTTGGATGGAAGCTCTAGTAGAGGACTCCTGATAAAGACGGAAGTTCCTGGCCAACGCTAGAGTTGTAACAAATAGCGTAGACGTGGTGTCTAAGCTAGGAGTTACCGTTGTTTGCCTCATTCCCCACAGTTGAGGGGTAGGTGGCAGGTGATGACAGCCCTGTCCGTCCCTTGTATTCCCCCATGTTCGGTTATGGCGTAGAGCTACAGGCCAGTATCACCTAGCAGACCAGGTGTGCCCCGGTGCCCGAAGTAAGATATTAGCGGCTTGGATATCCTTCTTTAGGGAATCGACCAATAGAAAACCTTACTACCCAAGTTATCTATCTCTCTCCTCTAGGCAACTAGCTTATTAATCTTCTGCTCTATACCATTTCCTCATGGAAATTATGATACCCTGTGGATCACCGGGTGAAGTGCTACAATGGTAGTATTTCCGTGCGCTTGCGAATTTTGCAGCTTTCGCTAAGAAACACCAACAAGCATTTCTGGCGCCGTTGCCAAGGAACGGTTAGTTCAGTTGTCTATGAACCTAGTTGCCTGTGTATCGTGCTCAACCTTTGCTTTTTTATTTTCCTTTTATTTTCAAAAAAAATAAAAAAACAACCATTCACAACCTTTTAGCTCCAAAGGGCAAGCTCATTGAAATTCCACAATCCTCGAAGCCAATCACAACTTCTAGTTATGAGCTCCGCCCAGGCTTCATAGCCATGGTTTGGGACCAAGCCTTTTTAGGCTTGGATTATGAAAATCCATATCATCACTTACGGGAGTTTGAGCAGCTCTGTGCTTGCCTGACCATCTTAGGCATGTCACAAGAAACATTGCGGTGGAAGTTGTTTCCTTTCTCTCTTAATGAGAGAGCGAAACAATGGTATGCCCACACCATAGGAAAGGTAAACGGTGATTGAGAATACTTACGACACAAATTTTGTGTTGCATTCTTCCCTATATCTCGCATCGCTTCCCTATGACAAGAGATACTCAGCTTCCAACAAAAAGATAGCGAGACTATACGTGCAGCCTGAGACCGATTCTTGATTTTAACCAGATCTGACCCAGATTTGTCTATACCAAACCATGTGCTTCTACAGCACTTTTGGTTAGGTCTTAAAAAAGAATCTGCCCTACACCTCGACATAGCAGCCGGTGGCTCTTTTGCTCATCTTACCACAGTGGAAGGCGAAGCACTTCTAGAACATATCCTAGAAAACACGCCTCTGCTAAAACCTATTTGGTTTGAGCCCAAGCCTGCTATAGAGGAAGTCTCTTCGACAGTTGCTGAACCTGTAACATCTATAGAGAGACCCTCTCCCGAACCAAAAAAGGAAGACACCCAATCCATGGATCTTCCAGTATTCGAGGACGATCTTTTTGAAGAATTCAAAAATACCTTGAAATACACATGTCACAGGAAACCACCAGTCCCTAAGACTCTGAATGAGCCCCTAGATCCCATCTTTCTTAAGGAATCCATTAGGGAGTTAACGGCTATCATGAGTTCTGAATGGGTAGCAAAAGGAGAGCTTTCTTCTAAAGAAATTCAGATCCGTGCTCCTTGTTCGACCATTCGATGCAGACCACATAGGGATTGGGTAGACACGATGTATAATCCAAAGGTAGGAGTAAATATCATGTTAAACTCCTTTGCAACTTCTTTCTTAGGAGACAAACCAATCACTCCAACTAACAAGTCCTTACAAGTAGCACCTAGAACACTTCTAAAAGGACTTGGGATTTTACACAATGTCACTCTCTGCATAGAAGATGTTGACTTGGACTTGGATTTTCATATCTTTGACGTCCAAGATTTTGACATTCTTATTGGGCACCCCTTGGAGAAGCTTTATGCTAATCCTTTGAGAACAGGGAACTGAATGTTAAGTTGGGGAGAGATTCATTTTCTATCCAAGTCATAAGAGCTAAAAACTCAGTGGCAGAACCTCCCCTGGTTCATGATACGCCCACGGAAGTCATGTCAGTAGGATCATTTGAGTCTCCTGAGTCATCCTTAGAAAGAGACACAGAACTCATCACAGATGAAATAGACGACTTAGGAGAAACCATAGACCTTCCCAAAGAAGAAGTGCCGGCATGACCTCCTCTCGAGCTTAAGCACTTACCTACTGGATTACGCTATGCTTTCTTGAATGGTGATACGCAAACTCCTGTCATCATAAGTGACAAACTTAGTGACGAGGAGACGGCTAAACTAATCGCCATCCTAGAAAAGCATAGAATGGCTTTTGGGTATTCCTTAGATGATCTTAAAGGGATAAGCCCAACTCTTTGTACCCATCGCATTCCTATTGATCTGTCTAGTACGCCCACACGAGAGCCTCAATGAAGGCTCAATAATGCGATGCGGGAAGTCATGAAGAAGGAAGTTCTCAAGCTTCTTCACGCCGGGATTATTTATTTCATACCACATAGCGACTAGGTTAGCCCTGTCCAAGTGATTCCCAAAAAGGAAGGAATGATGGTGGTGGAAAATGCTAAAATGAGCTTATTCCACAAAGAACCGTCACGGGATGGAGAATGTGCATAGATTACCGGAAACTTAACATGGCAACTAAGAAAGAGCACTTCCCGCTACCTTTCATTGATGAAATGTTGGAGCGGTTAGCAAAACATTCTTTCTTTTGTTTCCTCGATGGGTATTCGGGTTATCATCAAATTCCTATCCATCCCGATGATCAAAGCAAAACAACCTTCACATGCCTGTATGGAACATACTCCTATCGTAGAATGTTGTTCGGGTTGTGTAATGCACCTGCATCATGTCAACGGTGCATGATGTCTATCTTTTTTGACATGATTGAAGAAATCATGGAAGCTTTCATGGACGACTTTTCAGTCTATGGAAAAACTTTCGATCATTGTCTAGAAAACTTAGACAGGGTCTTGGAAAGGTGCAAAGAAAAAGACCAGGTACTTAATTGAAAAAAGTGCCACTTTACGGTCCGAGAGGGCACTGTCCTCTGGCACCTGGTGTCTGAACAGGGGATAGAGGTAGACAAGGCTAAGATCAAAGTTATCGAGCAGCTACCTCCTCCAGTAAATGAAAAAGGAATCCATAGCTTTCTGGGACATGCTTGGTTCTATAGGAGATTTATTAAGGACTTTTCTCAGATCTCTAGACCCCTGACAAGCCTATTAGCTAAGGATGCACCTTTTGAGTTTACTGATGAGTGTTCACAAGCTTTTCATACCCTTAAGAAAGCACTCATCTCGGCCCCGATCATTCAGCCACCCGATTGGTCTTTACCATTCGAGATCATGTGTGATGCTAGCGATTATGATGTTGGTGTGGTCCTTGGCCAAACCAAAGATAAAAAGCATCATGAAATAGCTTATGCTAGCAAGACACTAACAGAGATCACTTTAACTATGCTACCACTGAAAAGGAGATCCTTGCAGTCGTGTTTGCTATCGATAAGTTCCGGTCTTACTTAGTGGGAGCAAAAGCGTGATTGTTTATACCGATCATGCTGCACTTAAATATTTGCACACTAAGAAAGATGCGAAACCCCATTTGATTCACTGGATTCTTTTACTCCAAGAATTTGATCTAGAGATAAAAGATAAGAAAGGAGTAGAGAATATTGTTGCGGATCATTTGTCGCGTATGAAAGTCATTAACATGCAGGAACTACCGATCAATGACTTCGTACGTGATGATATGCTGCTCAAGGTGATGGACACCACCCCATGGTATGCAAACATTGTGAACTACATAGTTGTAGGATACGTACCACTAGGGGAGAATCGAAGGAAACTGTAAGTAGAAAGCACACATCACCTATGGGATGACCCGTACCTGTACATGGTATGTTCAGATGGTCTGTTGAGAAGATGTGTACCGACAGCTAAAGGACTACAAATCAAAGAGAAGTGCCATTCAGCACCGTACGGAGGTCATTATGGAGTATTCTGCACACAAGCCAAAATTTGGCAGTGTGGATTCTTCTAGCCAACGATGTACGAGGACACCAAAGAATTCATTCGGAGGTGTCGGACGTGCCAATTCCAAGGCAACATCACAGCACACAATGCGATGACCTGCAGTACAATCTTCAAATAGAAATATTTGATGTGTGGGGCATTGACTTCATGGGGCCATTCTAGAAGTCCCAAGATTGCGAGTACATCCTTACTGCTGTCGACTACATATCCAAGTGGGTGGAAGCTATGCCACGCAGAGCTGCTGACGCCAAGCATGCCAGAAAGATGTTCCATGAGATAATCTTTCCTCGCTTTGGAACACCACGCATGGCGATAAGCGATGGAGGATCACACTTTGTTGATAAAACATTCATAGCATTCTTGAAGGAACTCGGCGCCAAGCACAACATTGCTACACTCTATCATCTGCAAACAAATGGCCAAGCCAAGACATCCAATAAACAAATCAAAAATATCTTGCAGAAGACGGTCAATGATAAGGGGAAGGGATGGAAAAATAAGCTTCTTGATGTACTCTGGGCATACAGGACTGCTTATAAAACCCCTATCGACATGTCACCATACCAGCTGGTATACGGGAAGAGTTGCCACTTGCTAGTAGAGCTTGAGCACCAAGCCTATTGGGCAATCAAAAGCTGAAACATTGACCTCAAGCTAGCTGGGCGAAACTGACAAAAGCAGATTGTTGAGCTAGAGGAATGGTGTGAGAAATCTTACCATAGTGCCAAATTGTACAAAGAAAGAACAAAAAGATGGCACGATCACCGCATCAAGCTCAAGGAGTTCCGACGGGGCGATCAAGTCCTATTGTTCAACTCCAAGGTGAAATTGTTCGGTGAAGGGAAGCCGCGAAGCAAGTGGAAGGGACCGTACCATCATCGACACATTGTCCCATGGAGCAATAACAATTCAAGATGACGATGTAATAACTTCAAGGTTAACGGTCAGCAACTAAAACCCTTCCTTGCACCATCTCACAATTCTAATTTTGATCAAGAAATAGATAGAATAGATTTAATTATGCCTTGAAAAATAATTGCTAAAATTGTTTATTAAGCTAATTAATCTATCCTTTATATTTATAAAACTCGGGCGGAGATAGGCTCCGGGTGCACCGGCCGACCCACCTGTGCTGGTTGGCCCACCTCCAGCTCCGATCGCCCTGAATTTTTGCCACCGTGCTTCATTTCGCGTCTTGATGTCGGTCTTGATGACGATTCCATCCTGGCTGATTTGGAGGAGCGTAGGGGTGCCTGCCCATTCCTATAAGTAGCCCCCTCATTCTCATTCTTTTCACAAACCAAGCTCAAAGCCATTCCTCTTCCTCTCTCATACATTCCAGCAAGAGTTCCCTACTCTTAGCCATGGCGCACTGCCCCCTAGCCCTTTCTAGCTCGACTTTCGACAAGAAAAAGGCCCTTGCCTTTGCCAAAATCTATCTAGAGAAGGGAGAAACCAGTAAGCATCGTGATGCACCTCTCGCCATTGAAGCTCCACCCAAGGCACCGGAGAGCATCACCAAAAAGAGCACTTCAGCAGGCAGCCATCCCTCCAACCGCTCCAAACCTTCTTCCTTTGATGCTTCTTCCTTCAGAATCCCTACCTTTTCCTACACCGTTGGAGGGGTTGATCAACCGGGAGGAGGGCGAGGGAAGGGCCTCATGACAAAGGCCAGAGAACCTTACCCCGGTGCACCCTTGCTGTGTGTGACCCTCCAATCCAGGGACAGCCCGCTGGATTTTTTGGTGATGAGGAGCTACCTAAGACAGAGGAAGCAATTAGAGATGAATTGCACAAGGAGATCAAAAGACGTTCTAGCTATCTCCACCATCTTGAGAATAAGCTAGCAGAAGCGTGCACCGCTGATCTCAACTAGATGAAGAAATTAGATGCTTTCATCTTGAAATGGATGAAGCAATCGCTGATTTCGCTAAGGTAGCAGGGGTAGAACACGCTCTTTAGAATGCCCGCTACAAATAAATTAGGCGCACACACCCTTTTAATTTCAGCAATTTCCCTTTCCAATTTG
>CM041645.1:35685441-35778843 GCA_023333625.1 Bothriochloa decipiens
CGTGCAATAGAAGATACCTTGTAGTCTAACACATCCTCATTAGAACTCGAATCTAAGGACATGCATCCATTCATGCAGTGGTGGCACTCTGGGTGCCAACTATTGTAGCACCATAGGCCATGGCTTACTTTTGGGGATAGGCGCGTAGAGACTGTGTTCGTGCAGTTGCAGCACAAATAATGCTTCTTAACCATCTTGGCGAATGTAGCATGATTGAATCAGAAAGGGCGCTCCTTTGCACATGAGGAGGGCAAGTTCTTGATGCCCCTGACGGTCTTCTTTGCAGCTTAGGCTTTTCCTAGCTTCATCTCTAGACTAGTAGAGGAGGAAGATGAATGTGGTGGTGGAGGAGGTTGCTATGATCTGGGATCCAAAAATTCGAAGGTAAATGGCGGCAAGTAGCGATGAAAGGGGCAGGGCGACGCGATCATGGGAGTGACGAGACTATATACATGAGTCCTTTTTTAGAAACTATATGGTCCTATGATTACAGTTTTCGAAGATCGTGGCTTCAAACTCTGGTATCTGATTTCCCCGCATGCATGGCAGCCGAGCGGCCCAACTGGGTGCTATGGTTAGTTTAGTTGGGCTAGCCCATCATGAGGTCACCAAGTTTGTCCATTATTGTATTATATAAATTTTATGGATCTTCGAAAGCAAACTCAACAACATAGCGTGTTGGGAACTCACAAACTTTATGGAGGTAGGTCTCCTCTTTGATCCTTAGTGGGGCCATTTTTTTGCTCAGTTTGCTTCCTCGATATTTTCTCACCATTTTGACCTATATCCTAACAGGTAAGGGAAATATTGATCCTCTCAATTTTCTCCTTAGTTTTTTCTTTTTTCCTAGCAGATCTGACAAAGGGGCGTCAACCGGTCTCATGTCTGAAGACAATGATGAAACACTAGCCCTAACATGATAAGAATGAAATCGCCACTCATGTGTCGTCCGATTAGACTAATAGCATGATAAAGAAATACGATATTACTCTCAAGCTACACTCTTATGGCACTTGTGAGTGGACTAATAGGCCTAACATGAAAGCAAGTGAATCAATAATTTCTCATATCTCGCCACTTTGAACCAATAGCCCTAACATGAGAGGAACTAAATCATTATTCTTATATGTAGTTTTAGTACACTAATAAACTATCATGATAAGAAATTAATCCAATCTTTCCCTCACTCATTGTTGTGATGATTACACATAATGTTTAGCTCAATTTTCCATGTGCATAGCCTATGCGATAAATTCGGCCACACCTGCATGATTGCTTTCTGCATAGCAAGGTCTCAGTCAGTCATCACAGAAATCAGATGCTTGGCATCATAGAATGACCTAAGTAGCCACACATGACATGCAAAAAGAACTGTGTTGTGATGGTTATTCTCACTCCAACAAAGGGAACAAGGGGCTGGTCAGTAGTCTCTTGAGAAAGATTTCCACATGCAAAAAGAACTGTGGTGCGATGGTGACTCTCCCCAACAATGGGAACAAGGGCAGGTTGTACCGATTCATTTTGTACATGCCACACCAGAGCAGTCCCATGAGATGCGATCTCCCATCAGTCTTGTAATAGAAAAAGAAATTGGGATCCCAATGTTTGCATTATTTCATGTAACTGATTACTGTTTGAGCATCACCAGTGGCAAGTGTGTCCACCTTATTGCAATGGCAAAAATTGTAAGGGTCCCTTGGATGTAAATCCAACCATATCATACCCATCATACTGCCTTTCCATAATATTCATTATCTGGTGTTCACAATGGCAGACCCAGCAGCTTAATCGAGCTTGGGCAAATCATAGGGAGGCCATCAAACTATGCGTCTTGAAGCTTGGTACACAGGATGCTGCACTTGAAATGCTAGCTTGTGCCAGTGTTGGAGCCCGAGCAGGTGCCTAGGGTCACCGGGCCCTGGGTCTACCACTGATTGTCATGGATCATAGCAATCTGCATCTCCACAATCTCAGCTTTCTAATCATCACTGATTTTTCTATGTGAATGCAGCAGACAAGGAAGGTCTGGTTTGTGTTCATCGATGAAATCCTTCACATACCACTGCTGATCTTGTGCAATCACAAGTTGAGCATGGCATCCACAATGAGTAATATTCTGCGGCCTCTACTTCTTATCCCCCTCTTTAGCTCCTCTTCATGGAAACCTTCACAACTGTAAACAAAACTTTCGAAGGGTCCTCCCATTGTAGGCATTGTCCCACTCGCACTATTTGTTTCTCATACTAAATTCTTTCTCATAAACATAGCCATTATATATAAAACTCAAACCCTTCATCTTCACTAGCAAACATCTTCCTTTTAGTTACATTGTACTCCAACAAAGAATCAATATCCGATATTTCCACATGAAACATGAAGCTTTCATTAGAATAGCCAAATTGAAACTAAAACTGGTCACCCTAACAATTATCTCTAGAATGATACCAGAGGAACGAGGTAAATAAATGGCTGTAATCTATTTATTTAATTCCTTATCAGATGTATCGTATTTTCAACATTCATGATTCAGATGGCACTATTTATATACATGGATATTACTTATGAATTTTTTTAGTCTAGATTAGATGACAGGAAGATTTTGTTCCTTGCTGATGCAGATTTGTCTCATATAAATTTCTTTCATTTTCTTCTCCTTCCTAAACACAGAACCATAACATATCTGGCCATATCTGAAAGAGTATGTTTAGGGGAATACTAAATATATTACTCAGGCATAGCCAGTGTACATATATAGGCTAGGTGGGGAGTCATGGTAGACAGTCCCATGAGCCCAATTACATTCCAACACTCCCCCACAGTCGGAGCTGGGAGAAACTCGAACATTAAGACTGGACCTAAACTCTGTGAAGATTGATGTCGGTAGACCTTTGGTGAAGATGTTGGCGTACTAGGACATAGTGGGAACGTGCAAAACGCGGACTTCACCGAGGGTGACTCACTCTCTGATGAAGTGCAAATCAATCTCAATGTTCTTGGTTCGCTGATGCTGAACCAGGTTGGTGGAGAGGTAGATGGCACTGACGTTGTCACAATAGACCATAGTGGCACGGCGAAGAGGATGGTGAAGCTCTTGCAGAAGTTGTCGCAACCAGCAAGCCTCAGAACACCATTTGCCACAGCCCGATACTCTGCCTCAGCACTGGACCTGCACACTTTAGGCTGACGTTTAGATGACCAAGAGATGAGATTGTCCCCGAGGAACACCGCATAGCCAGATGTAGCTTGTGCGTGTCAGGACATCCTGCCCAATCATCATCTGTGTAGACGGTCATATCAGCTAGTGAGTTCCGAAGAAGATGGAGACCGAGGTCCAAAGTACCCTGAAGATAGTGCAGGATGTGCTTCATAGCGCTCAGTTGTGGCTCCCGAGGGTCATGCATGTAGAGACAGACCTACTGAACAGCATAGGCAATATCTGGACGAGTAAAAGTGAGATACTGAAGAGCACCAGCAATATTGCGATAATGTGAGGGGTCCACGACAGTGACACCATCAGCAGAGAGCTTGGCATTAGTATTCGCAGGGGTGTTGCACGACTTGCAGTTGAGCATACCAACACATTCCAGGATATCCAACATATACTGCCGCTACGAGAGAAACAAACTGTCATTTTGGCACTGCACACTGACTCCAAGGAAGTGGTGGAGGGCTCCCATGTTTGTCATGGAGATTCTTGGTGGAGAGCAGTGATGATCCGCTGAAGAAAAGTCTCTGAGGAGGCAGTCAGAACAATATCATCAATATATAGGAGCAGGAAGGCCACATCAGGGCCTTGGCAATAAATAAATAATGAAGTGTTAGACTTAGCCTCAATGAAACCAAGAGAGGTGATATGAGAGGCAAACCAACTATGCCAAGCCTGTGGAGCTTGCTTCAACCCATAGAGAGATTTGTTCAGACGGCACACATGATCTGGTCTGGAGGAGTCAACAAACCCAGTCAACTAAGCACAATATACGGTCTCGGTCAAGGTGCCATGTAGAAATACATTCTTCACATCAAGTTGATGGATAGGCCATGAATGAGAGAGTGCCAGAGTAAGAACTGCCAGAATGGTTGCTGGCTTGACCACAAGATTGAAGGTTTCATCATAGTCAATGCTTGGATGCTGTGTAAAACCACGAAGCCCCCACAGAGCTTTGTAGCGGTCAAGAGAGCCATCAGACTTGAGCTTATGACGGAACACCCATTTGCTGGTAACAAGATTGACTCCAGGTGGTCGGGGCACCAGAGTCCAGGTGTTGTTGTCTTGTAAAGCATCAAACTCCGCCTGCATGGCAACGCGCCAGGCTAGATCAGCCAAGGTGGTGCGGACGAATGTGGGCACCGAGGAGTATTTCGTCGCATGGAGGTTTAGGCGGTTGACGGGGTGACGGATGCCGTCCTTGTCGCGTGTGTGCATGCCATGCACATTGATGACGGGCGTGGTCGGCTGGGGCGCCATGGTGGTGGTGCAGCCGGTGAGACGCCCCGCGCCACTGGCAACAACTTGGGACAACGGGTCCACAGGTGTAGCAACACTAGAAGGTCCTGGAGCGTCAGACATGGGGCCGCTCATGGCCAGACGGTGGGGCGGGCTGGAGCCTGCAGTGCTCACCGCGGCGTGGCCGGCAGTGCCGCTTGGGTGGTCGGCAGTGGCACCCTGGCTGGAGCTGGCAGTGCGGCCCGCGACAGGGCCACTGGTGCCATGGCCGGCAGTGCCGCCTGGGTGGCCGGCAGTGCCGCCTGGCTAGTGACTCCGGAGCCACCAGGGCTCCCCGGGGCAGCATCCATGCCACCGGGAAGACGTGTACCTACAAGCACAGCTCTTGACCCAATGGGTAAAGAGGAATCATCAGGAGCATCCAAAAAATCAAGTGCGGTGGGATCCTGGGGCGAAGTAGACATATCGGTGAAGGGGAACACCGTCTCATCAAAAGTGACATGACGGGAGACGATGGTTCGGTTGGAGTGAAGGTCAAGACACCGATAGCCCTTGTGTTTGGAAGAATACCCCAGGAACACGCATAGAGAGGAGCGAGGAGAAATTTTATGTGGAGATGTGGATGATAAATTAGGGTAGCAAACGCAGCCGAAGACACGAAGATGATCATAGGAGGGCTAAGTGCCGTAGAGAGCAAAGTGGGGGGTGCGGCCGTCTAAGGTTTTTGTGGGTAACGATTGAGATGGTAGGTGGCGGTGTGTAAATAGTCAGCCCAATAAACCGGAGGAAGACTAGCCTGGAATAAAATGAGTGCACAATATTATTAATAGTGCGAAGAGTGTGCTCTACCCACCCATTTTGTTGTGAGGTGTATGGGCACGACATGCGAAGAAGGACTCCGTGAGTGAGGAAGAACGTGCGGGCCGAGGAATGATCAAATTCACGGCCGTTGTCGCACTGGACTGCCTTGATGGAGGAATCAAAGTGGGTGCGCACATACGAGAAAAATTGAGTAAGAATACCAAAAGTGTCGGAGTTAAGGCATAAAGGAAAAGTCCATGTGTAGTGTGTGCAATCATCCAAAATATCAAGATAGTATTTGTAACCAGACACACTAACCACCGGGGATGTCCAAAGATCACAATGTATTAAATCAAAAGGGTTTGGCACACGGGAGTTTGACAAGATAAAGGGAAGGCGCACATGGTGGCCGACTGACAAGCATGGCAAAGATGGCTGTCGTGGCACTTATTACATGAGATAGCATTTGAACTAATAAGCTTGGACAGAGCCTCATGATCGACATGACCGAGACGACAGTGCCATAGGGTGGTGGAGGATGCAGCAGCAGTGAGGGTGGTGGTGCTGGGTGGCGTTGGCGGGAAGAACGGGTATAGATCACCTGCGCTATTGCACCTGGTGATCACGCTTCATATCTGAAGGTCCTTCATAAAAAGGCTAAAAGGATAAAACTTGATAGAACAATTGTTATCGGTAGTAAAGCGATGAACGAAAACTAGATTCTTAATAATGTTTGGTGAAACTAAAACATTAGAAAGAACTAACGGACGACACGATGTAGAAAAAGAGTGAGATCCAATGGAGGTAATAGGAAGTAAATCCCCATTACCAACAATGATAGATGAAGGATGCGATGACAAAGAAGGGTGAGAGGTGGAGAGTATACCAGCGTTGTTGACCATGTGGGAGCCAGCACTCGAATTAGCATATCATTTGCCAGACCCGGGAGGAGTGAGCGTCATGGTGCTGAAGTTACTGGAGAGGGTGGACCTGTTGAAGCTCCCCCCATGGATGGGGTTCCACGCCTGCTGCAGCGTCGGTGGCGTGACGTAGTGGGTCGACTGCCCATAGTTGTATCTCGCGCTGAATCCTGGAGGGGCATCGAGGCCGTAGCCCTACGACGGCTGGGTACAGCCGTGAAGGCCGCCGGAGAGGGGCGGTATGGCTCGCCATGGGCACCGCTGGTGGTGGGCATTGCGGCCAAAACTACACCATGCCCACCCATGGGTTGTACATCATCTACGGAGGACGAGGCGCACCGAAGGGCTGCTGCCCTTGCTGCGGCTGCTACTGTTGTTGCCACCGTGGCCACGGCGATGGCCGGCATGCTGGCCCTGGCCCTGGTTGCCAGCCGAGCCACCGCCTTGGCCTTGGCCAGCGTGGGCAGGATGCCCGCCGAGGGCACGGCCGTGGTAAGGCGGTGCAGGGGATGACGACAAGCCGGTGAGGAGAGCCGTGGGCGCAGGAGGCGGCGTGGTGGTAGACGTGCCACCGGTGTTGCCAGTGATGTCATTGAGATCAATCTCCTCGAGCAGCAGAAGGGTGCGTGCCTCCGCGAAGGTGGGAAACGGCTGCCGCAGCTTGATGTTCATCACCATGGGACAAAACTTTTCGCTAAGGCCGCAGAGGAGCATGAGGACGAGGGTGCGGTCGCCGAAGTCGCGGAGAGCAGCGACCATCGTCTCGAGGTTGTGGCAGAAGTCCGTGATTGAAGACAACCCTGGTTTGATGGTGCGGAACTCCGCGAACAGCAGCAGGGCGCATGACTCGTGCAGTCCGAAGAATTCATGCTCAAGGTGCACCCACGCGACGCGGGCGTTCGGCTCCTTCAACATCATCGACTGCTGCAGGTTGGGGTGGATCGTGCCATAGATCCACGTGAGGATGGTGCAGTTCATCTGCACCCACGCTGGCCGGTCATCGTTGACCACATCGGTGAGTACATGATCGATGAGGGCATACTTTCCCAGGACGATGAGGAAGAGGGCACGCCAGCGGGTGTAGTTTTTGGAGGCATGGTCGAGGATCACGGGGACGAGTACTTTGATGTCGAGGATGGTGATAGCGGCGGCGTGGACGTCGGCGTGGTCGGCCTCGTACTTGTCGAGGGCGGTGGTGCGGGCGGCAGTGTGGCAGAACCTCCTAAATCATATGGCCCACACACATGATTATTGTCTACACAGACTCCAAATAACCATGACTGTGTTCCATACGACTTAAAAAGTCTGTCGGGTAAATCCTGAATCATCCACAATTCTTCGAGCAGGATCAATCATTATAAAGGGACATTGCAGTATTACAACAGTTTGATATAAATAATATACATCGGAGTAAAATAGCGGAAGACTTACAATAACATAAGTTTACAAACCTTTGAGTTTCAAATATTTACAACCATAAGTTTAGATTGTACAAACCATAATAGTAGTGGAGTAGCAGTAGATAACTTTATTACAATACCAAACGATAAACTCTGCCCAAGAGCTAAACATCTTACTCGTTGTCACTTTCCTCGACGACTGTCATGCAGCAGGATGCAAAGCATTCCTGCCCATGATGCTCACCTGCAACAAGGGTTCAACAAACCCTGAGTACAAACGTACTCAACAAGACTGACCCGACGAAAAAGGGGGGTGAAGACTCAAGAAATGCAGGCTAGAGGGACAAGGTAAGGCTTGTAAGAGATGAGAAATTTTGCGGAAAAGCTTAACAGAAAGAAAAATTTGCTTGGATCTAGCTCCAATTACCAACCAACTTCATTATTAAACCTTAATCATTGTTCAAGTTGTTACTACGATGATGAACATCGATCGAGTCTTCTTCTCCGAGAAGCAACGGCGATTCGAATCCATTTTCATACCCAGCTGGGACCTAGGTCACTAGGATACCGGAGACTTTAACTCCGATGCACCCCAGATGAACCGATATACCGGGATAACAACCGCAGCCATATATCACCACATGATACACCTGAGCACTTCGGACCCGTGTACCGAAATACATGGGAACTTAAACCCACAGTATAACACACTATGACATATGTGGGGACTCTGGCCCACTATATGTCACTCCATGATATGCGTGGGGACTCTGGCCCACTGAATACCACTTCATGCATGTGGATTTCTAAATTCTCGATATCACCAGTTCACAAACGGACGGGACCTAGGGCATCAACAGATGGAAACACTACATAGGGACTTCATTCCCAGTGCAAGTTAGCCGTCCGGACTCGATTTATTAACTATCATCTAGATTCCAAGAAGTAAAACCAATCTCATCTTTTTCATTCTTTTACTTTTGAAGACTTAACTAATGAAGCAGGGCTAAGCGCTACTACTTATCTTTCAAAGCAGGTAACAAGGAGTAAGAAAATAAGACAGGTAATGCAGTTGGTGGGTTTTCACTCAACTCCTATTACTTAATGCAACATATCATAGCTGAAGCGATAAAACTTTTATAAATAGAATAGGGTTTGAATGCATCCGGGGCTTACCTTGGTATTCGGGGTAGACGGGCTCGAACACTGGATCAACTCCCGATTCCTGAATCTGCTCGTCCTTGGGATCTGGTGCGACAACGTTAACTCTCCGTTAACGGAAACTATTCGATAATTGATACGCTTTAACATGATGGAATAGTAAACATGATGCTCGATGGATGCACGATCAGATTAAGGGCTTGAGTACAACTTTTCTTCACGATAAAGTTGCAAGCCAATAAAACTTCGATTATTAAGCTCATTAGGGTTAACTACGCCATTTAAGAAATTAATTAAATACAAGAAATAACGTTGATTAAGCCCTAATGACATGATTAAGATAAGCGCAAATAATTAATTAAAGTGCCAAAGATCATTAAGGTTAATGACCCAAGGTCATCAATCAATCCCAAAGTCAAACAAATCCTGTAATGATTAAACTCAACTAAAGAGATTAATTAATTATTTAAAGGCATTAAATAAAGGCATAAAATTAAAGTTATCAAATTAAGCCCAAAATTTTATTTTGGAAAGCTCTTAGCCTAATTAGATGGCAAAACAAATTTTAGAATTAAAAGCCAATTATTTTATTTATTAAAAATCATTGAAGGTCCATTTTTCAATTAAAATGGCTAATTTTAACATCTACAAAAAGTACTAAATTTTGGCATTTCATATTTTTTTAGGTAGATGACATTATAAAGAACACTCACAAAAATTTTCAGAATTTTTGGAGCTATATATGAATTACTATGATTTTTCAAAGAAAATAGAATTTAAATCATTTTCTAAAAATAGAAAAAGAAAATCGGCACAGTACTCCCGCGCTGACCGACGATCCGCCGGCGGTTGACCGGCGATTACTCGCCGACGGCGAGGTCTCCGGCGACAAGGTTTGTCCCTACAGGCTCATCTCGACACGGCGAGTCGATTGAGGTAGCTAACGGTGCGGCGGGGCGACGGCGGCACCCACGCCGGCGGCCATGGCGGCGCGGCGGAGCTCGGGCGCGGCGGCGACGCTCACCGGAGCGGTTTCTGGCGATGGCGAGCACTCGGGCGTACGCAGGGCACTCAGGCGAACCCGTTTGACGACAAGATGACACCGTCCCCTGTCCCTAGCAAAAGTGGCAACACTCGCGGCGGAGCGGCATGGCCATGCCGGCGGCGAGCTACGGTGACCGGCAGCTACGACACGGGAATGATGAAATTGATAGCGCAGACAGCTACAGGAGCTCACCACGGTGCTGATGCGCACGTTAATGAAGGCTTGGAGCGGCTGAATCGAGCTGTGGACGACAGCGGTGATGGCGGCGGCGGCGCTCCGATGGCAAAGTCGGCGTCACCGGAGTTCCTGTGGACCATCAAGCCTGCCAGGAAGCGCATAAGGGGCAGGATAGCATGGAGAACACGATAGCGGGGTTAAAGGGAATATATTTCCAACCTTGACGACGGTCGACGGCGAAAAAGCTCGCTGCGGCTCGGCGACCGGCCGCAAAGAAGATGACGGTGCGCGGGCAGCTCGGGCGAGGAGAGCAAGCACGAGCTAGCTCAAACTGACCGTAATTATGTGGCGAAGCTATTGGCAAGAGCAATCGGGCAGTGGTGAAACGACGGCGGCAAATTCCAGTGGCAGAGCGAGGTCGTTGGCGACGGCGGCGGGGAGAAGGAGAAGAAGTCAGCCACGGCTGACCTATTTATAGGGCGGAGGCGATGTATGAGCGGGCGACACGACGACGATGAACCTTCGCGTGTCCAGGAGCGCACTAGCGGCCGAGCATGTGCGGCGGTGGACGGCGGCGCGGGTTGAGAAGCCGGCGATGGCGACCGACGATAGGTTTCGGTACTGTTTGAGAAAATTACAGAATTGCCATCCGTTTAAAAATACAAATTACTCCAAAATTTATATAAGAACTTGAAAATCTCCAGAAATATCATTTGCATAACTTTTCAAGAGCTACACTTTTCCTTTAACTAGCATCCTCAAATTCTATTTGGATTTTGAAATTTGAATTTAAATTCAAAAAGGGGATAAAACCCTAGAAACAAACATTTGAAATTACTTTTGATTTTTCAAATAAACTTAAAAATCTTAAAAACTATGAAATATTTAACTTTCCAAACCAAACCTTTTTCACATACAAAGTTTTCCAAAATTATGCATAATTTTTGAATTATGGTTTTAAAAAATAAAGGGGACAAATGCTAGAAAACTGTATTTTTAAATTCATTTGAAATTTCTTTTGGAAACTTGAAAAACTTTATATACCAACTTTGCAGCTCTTGTCAAGATCTACAAACTATTTTTTAGAGTATCTCCAAATTCTTTATAGATTTTGAATCACAGAAAAGGGGGTAAAACTAAGTTTCAGAATAAAGGGTTTTTGAAATTGAATTCAAACTCGATTTGGTTTCTAACTTAATTGGTTGGTCATTAGTGATCACAAACATCATCCAAGGACATTTTTAGGTCATTGACCCAATGACACCCTTGGTTGACCAAATTGACTTTCGAAAAACACTTTATAGCTTTCCAATTTGAATTTAAATTTGAATTACAAGGCTTGGGGATAAGCTTTGAAACCCAAATTCAACTTTAAATATGGAAACAAATTTTTAAGGGTTGAACTTAGGTTTATACACTATGCTTGATACTAGTGTAAACACGGTTTACACCTCAAGTACATAGAATATAACCCAAGTATTTGCGATGATATTCAAAAGTAGGGTTTTATTATTTCATGTGACAAAACATTCCAGAAACACAATCAACCTATGAAATATAAATTTGTTTTAGTTAATGCACATTAAGGTTGACTTAAACATGAATGCTTTGCAATGCATATGATGACATGGCATGTTTTAGTTCATATAACACCAGAGGTGTTACAAGCAGCGGCGGCGGCGGCGGCCTACTCGCGTGCGACGCGCGCCTGATGCTCTTCCTCAATCTCGGCCATGACCGATGGATCGGGGTCGGGTGGCCAGGTGCAGGCGGACGCGGATCATGGACGATCGACGGGGCTGGCGCGGCACACGGGAGATCGGCGCGAGCCTGCCTCGACTTCGGACGGAGACGGTCGACGAAGGAGGCTAGGCGGTGGTAGATCGTGGTAGCGCAGGCCGGCGACGGGTCAGCAGCAGCCGCGGGGAGGAGGGCACGGCGTGGTGGCGCTCGTGCAGGGGGTAAAGGCCGGCGAGCGGGGTGCCCAGCATCGGCGAGGGCCGGCCGGTTGGCGGCGGCGGCGGCTAGGTTAGGGTTTGGTGGAAGCGGGTGTTACGGGATTGTAACCTCTCATGATACCATGAAAGAGTATGTTTAGGGGAATACTCAATGTATTACTCAAGCATAGTAAGTGTACATATATAGGCTAGGTGGGGAGTCATAGTAGACAGGCCCACGAGCCCAATTACATTCCAACAATATCCTCCTATGCACAGGTCACTAATAATTCCCTCCTCTATAAAACACTGAACTGCTGGTCTTCTTTGAAAGGTTTCGCCAAACCTACTAAGGCAGGTTATCACTCAAGTCTAACAAAAAATCAGCATGTGTGGGCTATAAACATAACAGGCAGATGAGAACAAAAACAGTGTTGATTTAGAAAACCTAGGGAATATTCCCATCACCCATATGACATCCGATGTGAATTTCACTCAGAGGTTCATTTGCATTTAATAAGGTGCCACATAAATGTTTTTTATGGTGTGATAATGTTTTTAAGAAGAGATTGAAGAAGTGAGAATTATGTGGATGAAACTCTCTCAATATTATTATTAATTCTCTAGGAGTGATGAAATTAAAAGAAACCATAGAACAAAATTTTCTATTGAAGATGAGTGTTGGTTTATTTCATTCTATATAACATGGCAGTTTTGGAAACAATGTCATACGTAAAACTTTTCACTTAGACCACCTGAATATAAAATCTAGTCTAGAGAATTGAAATCTTTATATTTTTGGGCAGAAAGAACTTAGATTTTTTAGATTGCCAAGGTCCGAGACAATCAATGCATAGTTGAGCTCATACCGGCCGGAAGATAGCTGCTTGGCGTGATCAGCGCTTTTTCGGGCTCTTAGCGGGCTGATATATAGCCCATGCCCATTGCATCATTATCTGGTAGGGGAAAGACAACAAATTCAGTTCGTCCTGGCACACGAGCTGTCCAAATGCTCCATTGCGTGTCTGATTGGTAGGCTCCATCCGACTGCCCCGGGATCAAAGAAAAGGAACCCAAGATGGACGAGACGCAGCACAAACCTGTTGGGGTTGGCTGCCGGCACCGGTTGGTTGGTAAGACGAATTACAGTACCACGGTCACCGTCCCTGCATTCTCTGCTTAGTCACCGATAGCGCTCTAGTCCTTCACAGTAAATCCAATGCATGTGTCCAGCAAAACAGCTTGTTCAATAATGCCATTACCATTGATTACCATGCATATCCTTGCTAGATTATTTCACCATCCCCGTAAATCTGTGTCCGATCCTGTGGATGGATATATGCACGTGCCAATGTTTTCAGACAACGCCGGCGGCGAGCTTAGTCTTCGTGCGGTCTCATGGTGGACTGACGAAGCTTTAGGACTCTGACGATTTTTTAGTATGCGCCGCCTAGGGCCCCGCTCGGAATAAAGTAAGTCCCTTTTTCTGCCGGTACCTGCGTCAAATAGGGATGACATGCTTGCAAATGAAATGATGCGGCCATGGAGCAAGAAAAAATGGCCATCTGTAACCATTAAACAAAAATCTTTCAAAAAAAGCCATTTGTAAAAAAAATCACTGACATCATAGGCAATTTAAGTAACGTATGATCGTAATGCTAGTGAAGGAAATAAAAATTAATGTAGCATATAAAAATATAAAAGTTACGGTGTATAATATTTTTTCGATGGTACAAACAAAATTAAGGTCTTATATCTAGTACTGTCTCTCTATTCCACTTTTATCTCACTTGATCCATCACCATCTCTAATGAATGCACGTATACACACGGTTAACCTTATCAAAACAAAGCATCACTTGTTATATAAAACAAAGCAATCTCAAATTCATTTGAACATACTATTATCTAATCCGTCCCCACTCAGCGGCGTTCATTGCACATTGACAAAACGACAGTACGAGGGTGATGCTTCAATAAATTCTCCCCAAATGATAGCTAGGGTCCCGCGGATGCAGACAAGGAACATGACCACACCACCCCCCCCCC
The DNA here is from genome assembly GCA_023333625.1 of Bothriochloa decipiens. Classification (NCBI taxonomy): domain Eukaryota; kingdom Viridiplantae; phylum Streptophyta; class Magnoliopsida; order Poales; family Poaceae; genus Bothriochloa; species Bothriochloa decipiens. The sequence continues at coordinate 35,699,375 of CM041645.1, forward strand.
CCCACTTGCTAGTTGCGCACCAAATCAAAGGATCAAGCATATCATATAATTAAATGAATAAGTTAGTAATTTCCCTTGTGGCTTGAATCGACTGCACGATGGCTCAAGAGTTCACCTAAAAACGGCTCTTCTATAACATCGGCTGGTATATTTTTTTAGTTCATCTACGCACACTCCGCCATTTCGGACCTTGTCCATGTCTGATTTTTTGACATCTCAGATACCTAGTGTGTATATATATATTGCCTCAGATTTCACCAGAAAGTCATCCACTCCCCTCAAAGTTTACAATAATTCGATTTTCATCTGGATTTTTAACCTCCTCACTATTAAGAACATTTGTTTTTGCACTCTAGAGACAACTTTGAATCGTGGCTTTATATGACATGGCACCATATCAACCACGAAGTAGGTAGACCTTCTTGATGGTTTATGAAAGTAAATCAATCAATAACATTTTTTTTCAAATTTTATGTAGAAATTTTGTAGTTATAAAATCTAATAACAATTGTTTTAATCTTAGGAAAATCATAAAAAAGTTTATTTTAGATCAAAAAATTATGAAATTAGTTTCATAGTTTATCCAAAATAATGCTCTATGTCATGGTGTCTAAACTAAAAGGGGTTTCAGTGTTTCTACCCTCGTTTTTAAGTAAAATGGTGATTTTACCCTCGTTTTTTTAACTTTATGATTTTACCCGTGCTATTTCAAAACGAAAGGAGGGTCTACCCCTGTTCTGTTATGTCTCTCTAACGGTGTTAAAAAAGACAATTTTGCCCATGCGTTTTTACCCTCGTTTTATTATGGTATTTATGTTTTTTACCCTTGTTTTAGATCAAGACGACATTTTGTATACAATTTTTTTTAGATATTTGGGCACCATTTCAGCTGAAATCCATGTAATCAAAAGTATTAAACATGTTTATTCAAAATAGCATAACAACCAGGTCACAAAGTCATATATCATCATCATCATCAGTACATTCATCACCGAATTTAATTCAAAAAAATTGACCAAGTCATAATATTCACAGATCAATGCCGTACATCCTCAAATTGGTTCAGGTTATAAGAGATGACTAAAATCATACGCAATGCTCATGTTAACCACGAAAATTACACCAACACAGCTAGAACTTGACGCTACTAGAACCTAACTGTCACTAGTCTGTCCATATAAAACGATAGGAAAAGACATCCATCTCCCAAGCTTCGGAACTTACTGAATCATCAATATTGCACGATGCAATCCTCGTCCAGACTGCATAAACTCAATGAGAAATGAATCAGCAGTTGATTACTGTGCTACACAGTGGTGACTCGGAGATGCAATTTAAACCGGAGGAGACTTGACGAACTCACCAGGTCGGCCCTGCCTCCTCCCAGGCAGGATGACTCTGATCTGGCCACCCTTTCTCCCAGATCCGGTTTGTCGATGGAATCGGTGACGTCAGGGTGCGGAGGCCTGGGAAAGGGAGAGGGCTTCTGCTCCTTGGGGCGCGAGGAGGCGGATAGCAACGGGGAGTGGCCGGCGTGGGCGATCTCTGATTCTCTGGTGGAACGGCGGTCGTGGGGCTCTGTCGCCGCCTCCTGAAACCCTAACCCCCGCCTCTCATGCTGCAGGCAGGAGCAGCAATGGAATGGAGGAGGGCGATGGGGGAGAGCCTGAAGGGGAGAGGAGCCGCCGGGAGCAGGGCGCTGACGCTGAGCTCCGCCGTGACGGGAGAGTGCGCGGCCCGACTCCTTTGTCATATCGGCGAGCTCGGGAGCATCGAGTGAACGGAAAAAGCCCTCAGGCGCAGTTTTGTCTTTTTGTTCGCCTATCCTTTTCTTTTTTTTCACTATTTAAAATGAACAGTACTAACGGTATGACATAGCATGGGTACACGGAGGATTCATTTCAGAAAAACCAGGGTGAAAACGTAAAGTTAAAAAAATAAGGATAAAATCATAATTAGAGTTTAAAATAAGGGTAGAATCACCAAATTCCTAAATTAAAACTACTAAATCTTCTACAGACTCAATTGGTTTTTATTTGATAGTAGATCCTCTCTTATCTATTATAATTAGTCTACGCTAATGATCCAGACTATGAGAAAACTTGTTTAGTTGACTTTAACGACAATGAAATGATGTAAGTATATCTTGTTCCTATTTAGGCCCTGTTTTCTACAATCAGAGGGGAATGTTTCCCTAAGAAGTTGTAGACATGGAGGAAATTGAAGTGCAGCCAAAATAAAGTTGTGTGACCTAGAGCATCCACCATTGCAAACAAAAAGAAACATCTCCCTTTGTCCAATAAAACGTATTGTTTTTGTTTTTTCAAAAGTCAAATATCTTTATCTTTGATCAAATATATATTAGAAAATATTAACATTTATGACACATAATTAGTACATTAGATAAAGTGTTGAATACATATTTTTATAACAAAATTATTTAGAGATATAGAGGCCAAAATATTGAATCCGTTATCTAAATTTTATTTATGAATTTAACCAAAAAAAGTTTGACCAACCCGACCCCATAATAACTCTTTTTATGGGACAAAGCAGAATATCGCCTATCTCACTGGGTGAGGCACTAACTTTAAAGTGCCCAAAGTTTTCAGAGTTGGAGAAGAAAGAAAAATCACGATGTTAAGAAACCGGCATAATGTAGTAACTCAATTTTATGATGTAACTTTGTTCCTTGTTAGACATAGGGTGGCATATATTAAACACAGATGTGGCGAAGACTAGGTAGATTGGTAAACATCGCTCTACTCTTAATCCCGTGACATCAGTACCCGAAGACGACGTCATTGCCGTGCTCATTAAAGTCCACAGCGAGGTTCGATGAATCCCATAAAGAAACGGAGCCCGCGGCGTCATCATCGCCGTCGCCAGCCAGCCGCAGGGCGCTGCTCTCTCTCAGGCTCTTGCGAAAAAAAAAAAGTTGTTGTGTTGTGGACGTGTGCTTGCGTGCGTGCCGCGCACACTCCCCCGCAGCCCGGAGCGGCGCCAAATGCTCTGCACCGAATCCCCATCTTCGTCCTCCCTGCGCCCTCAGCTTCAACTTGGCAAGTTGTGCTTCCTCACAGCCAAATATTTTGCTGGTTTCTTTACGGGCGATTTTGTAAGCCTCCAGCCGCTTTTACTCGCAGCAGCGTGTCATTAGCTAGAGCCGTCCTCCCTTTTTACCATCATCATCAATCATCGGTCATCACCGCGTGTCTTGTTTCTCCTGCCTGGGTCTGCTGCTGGGGGCTGTCCAGTTGCCACCAATCGAGCCGAGAGAGAAAACAAGCCAGATTTTCCACGACGCGGAGAGTCCTCCTTTTCTTTTGTTACCGCCAGGTTCTGCCAAGATTAGCGATTCCTCCCATCGAGAATGCATTCTTTTCTGCCGCGGCGACCGTAGGATCGGCGTAAAACCCCCCAAACCTTGGTTCACCAGCCTCGCCGCGTCGGTATGATTTTTCCTTGCTCTCTCTTTAATTTCGTGGCTGAGGATAGGGGGTTTCTCGTGCGCTGATCCAGTTTCAAGCTAATCGTCCTGCTCCTGCTTAGGATTACGGAGTACTCCCCTTTCCTCTGTTCTTGGAGCTCACACACATCCCGTGCGGCGGCGGATTGACAGCAGCAGCAGCATCCGGCGGCGCGTGCATTTGTCAACCCCCTTTCCAAGAACCAGCTGCAAGCTTTGTCCTTTTGCGCCTCCCGTCCCCGTAAATCCCGCAAGAAACTTCTCCACCCAAGAAAAAGCTGGCTCCATCTCCTCACGATTTGGTGAGGATTTGAGGCGAGCACAGTTCTTGTGAGCATCGCCGGGGAGGTGGGGTTGAAATCCGGGATCTCTGCCGGTCAGGCTGGGGTGGGTGTTTCCTCGCCGGAGATGGAGGGGAATTTGCCGCCGCCGCCAACCCTGATCCCAGGCGGAGGCGGAGGCGGAGGCGGAGCCCCCTTCGATCTGGCGCAGCCGTTCCACTTCGCCTCCCAGCCCCAGTCGGCGGTCCAGGTTCACCAGGGCTCCGTCTTCGCCGTCCCCGCCGCCGCGCACCAGGTGCCGGAGCTCGGCAGTGCGGTGAAGGCCTCGCTGAGCGACGAGGAGGACGCCGACGACGGCCACCTCGACCTGGACCACGGCAAGGCGGCGGGGGCGGCCGCCGGCGGCTCCCCGTGGCACCGGGTAAAGTGGACCAGCGGCATGGTCAAGCTGCTCGTGACGGCCGTGTCCTACATCGACGAGGACGTGGACGCGGACCACGGGGCCGGCAGCGGGAGGAGGAAGCACGCCCTGCTCAAGAGGAAGGGCAAGTGGAGGCTGGTGTCCTCGGCCATGGCCGAGAGGGGGTTCGCGGTGTCGCCGCAGCAGTGCGAGGACAAGTTCAACGACCTCAACAAGCGGTACAAGAGGGTGACCGAGATCCTCGGCCGGGGAAGGGCTTGCCAGATCGTCGAGAACCACGAGCTCCTTGATCAGGTCAGCCTGTCTGGGAAGCTCAGGGAGGAGGCCAAGAAGCATCTCAACTCCAAGCATCTGCACTACGAGGAGATGTGCTCCTACCACAACAAGAACCGCTTATGCCTGCTTGACGATCCTGCCCTTCAGAGGTCCCTGCGGATGGCGCTTAGGGCTCCAGATGAACAGGGAAAGAAGTGCTTATTTGGCTATGATGATGAGGATGATCAGATGTTGCTTTCTGATTATGATGATGATTATGAGGATGATGAGTTGAATGAAGATCTGGAGGCCAGTGCGGAGGATCATGGTATTCACAAAGTTCATGCCACCAAGAAATCGAAGCATGATCATGAGGAAGGACATTGTGGATCTCATCTGTCAGAAGTTGCGGCCATTGACATAAACAGAATGTTCTCTGAAGGATCTGGTGGTCCATCTGCCGAGAAGAATTTAAGTGTTGTGCGTGCTCAAATTGAGAGACAACGTCTGGATATAAAATCTCAGATGCTGAGAATTGAGCAGAGGCATTTCAAATGGCTGAAGTTCAGCAAGGAGAAGGACAGGGAGTTGGAAAAAATGAAGCTGGAGAATGAAAAGATGAAGCTGGAAAATGAGCGATTGGATCTGGAACTGAGGCTCAAGGAAATCGAGATGGGCATCAAACCAACAAGGATTTAGTGATTGCAGGATGTAAGTGGTAGAGCTAGAGTACTCTTAGAGTTTCTGGTAATCCTTTTGTCTGTTGCAGTAGCTTACAAATTAGGATATATATCACATTACATAGTTTCATCTTCGCTAACTGCATATCATTAAGTTAATGACTCCTGGTGTTAAGCGTTTACTATAAGTGCAGTTTGACATCTGAATATGGTGCTTGATGTTATTGTTGCGTATGTTATCCATCTCGCTGTGATTGGTTGTGTTATGCTTTGATTGAGCGTTGTGTATTCCTGTTCTGTTTGCTCTGTTCCATTCTTATATGATATCTTTGCATTATTGAGGTTCAGACCTGGCTGGTACAGCTACTGCAGGATGAGTTGTTGTGTTGTCTCAGTGTGCTTTGTGAATACCATTAGTACATCAATATCAACAAAGAGTTTGTTGTCTTTACCCATGCTTTACAGATTGATTTGATCGAAGGTAATGTGAAGTTTCAGAAATGCTGTGCTTTTCCACTGAGGTTTACTAGTGCAGCACTAGGTATTCATCTCTTCAAACGACTATTTAAAAGAAAGGTTCACTTGTTTTGACCATTGGTGGGCTACAAGCCTGCATCTTTGTCGAACATTACAGTTATTTTAATATGTTCTTACCTCTGTTTGTATTTGTGGTGCTGGTAGCGTCCACTTCGTATATCATAAGCTGACAGTAGTTCTGGGTGTGGTAGACAGAGTGCTTAGGTTTTGTGAAAAAAGGGAGGACGAGCTTGTAGTTGCTTCCTTTCAGGTCCACCTGCTGCTTTCCAGCTTTCTAGGGCAGGATTGGAATATGATACTTATTCTTATTCATGTCGATTAGTTGTGTATTTGTGTCACTGTTGGCTAGAGTTCATTTCCTCTTTCTTATAATGACATGTCTGCAGTTATTTGTGGGTCTGTTAGACTATCCGCGCTCACGGGTCTCTATATTCAACCTCTAAACGGAATATTTCATCCTGTTCATCGAGATTTCCTCCTCTATACCTTTTTTCCCCGCATCCATCCAGCTTCAATACCAACCTCTATCCACTTGTGAGGCCCACCTGTCAAGATTTTTTTTCTTTTTTTTCTTTTTCTTTTCCCTTCTCTTTTTCCCCTCTACTCTCCATTCGACCGCCGCCGCGCCGCCGAGGGCACCGCGCCGCCGAGTCCGAGCTTGCCCGCGGCCATGGGCACCGCGTCGCCGGGGCTGAGCTCGCCCACGACCATGGCCCATGGGCACCCGCGCCGCCCCGCGGATCCTCCATGGGGAGGGCACCCCCGCCGCTGGATCCACAAGGCTGGGAACCCGGTTGCCGACGGCGCGGCCATCATCGCTTCGTGGAGCCACCGCCGCCGCCGATTTGATGGAGGAGAAGGCTGGCTGCAACAGGGCCAGGGCGCCGCCAGGGCCGCCGGTCGTGGAGGAGGGGAAGGGCGCCGATGGGAGAGGCCCCTGGCCGCGTCGCCAGGAAGGGAAGGGGGCGTGGGGCCGCGCTGGGGAAGGAGGAGCCGCGCCGGCCTCCTTCGCTGCTCGTCCGCTCCGTCCTCCTCCGCTGCTCGTCCGCGCGGCCCCTTCTCTCTGCACCGGCTCTACTCTGCTCCTCCCGGCGACGCGTGAGGGCTGCCTGCGCCGCCGCGAGGCGGGCTCGCGGGCACAGCCGGCCGGCCGCTCCTCCGTCCGCGGTGCCGGTGCTCCTCCGTCCGTGGCGCCGGTGCTACTTCCGTCCACCGCGCTCGCCAGCCACGAGTGAGGGCTGCCCGCGCCGCCGCGAGGCGGGCTCCGCCGGCCGGCCGCACTCGAGGGCCATGGGGCCGGAGGCGCGAGCAGGGGAGCGGCGAGCGGCGCGGCCCTCCGGCTACTCCGCCTTGCTGGCTGGCAGCACCGGCCTCTTTCTCCTCGAGCGGGCCCCGCCCCGTCCTGTACAGTCCGCTCTGTACTACCGCAAAAGCAGCGGTCGGGAGCTCCTCCGCAGCTTTACAGTTTGCGATGCAGGTCCCTGCTGCAGCTTATTTCAACCTGCAAGAGCGGTGGCGACCGGTTTTAGAGGCACCGCTGCGGGTAGTCTTATGGCTCAAACTGCTAGTATCCAAATCATTTGTGTAAAAATACCACCAAAGAGTTATGGAGTAGTAGTTATCTTCGCCAAGTTTTCCTCGTAGGATTTGATGTAAGGTATTGTACAGTTTCAGAAACCAGTTTTCAACTCGTGTACCCCTGGCAGCAGCATCAGCTGTTCAACTGGTGGGCTACAAGAAAGAGGAAATGAATCTCGTGTACTAAATGTCTTCAATTACTAAATGCCAGAGTTCTGCATCTGGTTTCGCAACTGGTGGGCTACAAGCTCGATCTATTGTATTCTGAACATTGTATTCTGTCTATGCTCTGCGTGGTGCGGTGCGGGTGCTGACCTTTTCCGTGTAATAACCTGATCCTGCTTCCTGATGTGGTAGACATGATTGCCTGGTTTTGTTGAAAAGCGATGAACACTCTGCACTCGCCACTTGCTGCCTGGTTTTGTTGAAATGTTTGACTTAAAAAGTTTAAAGTGTTTTCTGAAACGCCCTGCAGTGGAGATATGGCGGCGATGATATATGTTGTTCAGTTCTCGTCGTCGCTCACAAAATGTCTCTGAAAAACAAAGACAATGCTCTCAAATGTCTAAAAGGAAAATCATGGTAGGTACAGATACAGGAACCATGAAACGAACTGCTTGTTTTCTGATAGTACACATCTGGAACAACAATCATGGTGACAAATAATCATCACATGTTGATCTCCCCAACAGACTGGATGTTTTCTGATCCAGATACATGAACCATGATTGCAAACCGAATAGTCGAACCACTTGTGGTCAATCATGCCTGGAAGGGCCCCTGACGGACCAATGCAAAGAGAAGTTGAGAACTAAGGAGGCCTTGTTTTCCATTTGAAAATAAATAAAGAAATGTATTTTGCATATGGAAACTCAGAGTGGATTGGCTGGTCCCAAGCGTGGAATCAGAGAATTCTGAATGCTACCCTGGAGATGCCCAGCGCGGCCAGCGGGTGCACAGCATGTCTGAGGTGTATGTATCAGTCTCCTCCACCACCTATCATTTTGTTTCGCTTACATTACATCAGTATTATACATCTGCAAGTCCGCAACTGTGCAATATGATAGTACCACCATGCCTTCAACCAGAGCATGCCATGGAGAAGGCCGGAAGGGCAGGCTGTTTCGCTGTTTGTATATTGTATATTGGAAACGCGAGCTGCCCGGCCGGCCGGGTCCTGCGCCCCAGGACGAATGTCGGAGGGGCCCTGATGCCCACTGCCCAGCTGCCCCGATGAGTGATGAGACGCCTAAAAAAGACTTAAAAGAGTCGCGCGCTTTTGCAGTTTCTCAGCGGCAGCGGTGCTGATGCCGAGGCCGGCCGGCGCAAAAGATACTAGCAGGTAGCAGTACTGCTCCGCTTTCAAGAGTCTCTCTCGGTCTCACTACATATACACATTTTCTTCTGCTATCTTCTCCAAGTGTAGATTAATCTATCTATCGCCTCTAGTGAGTGTTGTGTTGCTATCTCTTCTGGTTCTAGCCATGGGAGCGTGCGCGACGAAGCCGGGTGACCTCAAGGTCAAAGGCGAGGCGCCGGTGGTCGTGGAGGACGCCGCCGCGGCGCCACCGCCACTGGCGGCTGCTGATGAGAAGGCAAAAGCCGGCGAAGTCCCGGTGGCCGCCGCCGCCGAGGTCGACCATGCCGATGTGAGCCGCCGGAGGTCCCTCAGCGTCCTGCTCAAACAGGTAAGCAACTTCATTCGCTTCCCATTGAGTACTCAACTCGAGTGACAGTAGCACCAAGCTTCAGCTGTCTTGCTCCTTCCTTTCGAATTATAAAAGGGCACAAGAAATGCAAAAACTAGCTACGTATTATGCTGCAAACGAGTAACCAATCGCTGAGCTTGCCGCCTCTTGTGCACAGGACGCGGAGGCCAGTGATAGGGAGGTCGACGCCGACCACCAAGAGGCAGAGAAGGTCGTAGGGGTGGCTGAGGAGGAAACGACGATGGGATCACCGCAAGGACCAGTCCAGGCCTCGGTGGCAACAACCGAGCACGACGACACGGCCGAAGAACCCAAGAACGATGATCTTCCGAGTGGCGGCGATGCGCAGGCGGCGGAAGAAGAGAAGCGGGTGGATCCTGAATCAGTCCAGGTTGCTGCTGAATCAGTCCAGGTTGCTGATGCTGCCCCAAGTTCTGAGGAAAGCAAGGTTGCTGATGGCGATGATGCTTCTGCCTGAAAAATGGGACATCGTGTTGTGATTCTTTGTTCTTTCCTCTCTCGTTTTTTTTTTTTTTTTCGTTGGCGATGTACTACGCTTTAATGGTGCGAGATTGATAGCAAAGGTTGCTGCTGCTCTGGAACATTGGGAAACACTGCTGTCATGCTCCGTTTGCGCCGTGTGCGGGTGTGCATCGCTGGATTTTACAGTGATTTCAATTGATTTTGTAGAAGGTAAAGGTACTGGTACTTACGCTTTCAAGTTGTCTTTTCCACTGTATAATGCTTCGAACGACTTACATTTGCAATTAGAGGAGAGTATACACGTAATTGGGCACACCGAACACACGCAACCGAAGTATCTAGACCCCTAATTCAGGTGCTAAAGAAAGCTAGGTTGCTGCTCTAATTACGGAGGAAGGGTCTGCCCTTTGCGATTCACCGCTTGATGTTTCTGAATTTTGACTTTTGAGGCACTTCCCTCTTTCTGATGGGGGCCTATTTAACTTTGTACCATCGTGCCCACTCTCTGAATACCAGCTTTAGAATGGCAAATACATTAGTATCATCGCATGTACGAATTAGATATATTTTTACCATCTTTGCCCATGTGGCAGATAAAATTGAGCTGACAACATGGACACACCACGGGAAATGACACTTTTACCCCCTTCTATTTCTTCCTTCTCTGCCCCTTCCTCGCTCGACCCGAAGCCGCCGCGACGCCGCATCGTCGTCGCCACAGAGGCCCATGATTGTGGTCGCATGCATACGTGCACAACCCGTGCGAACGCAACGACGTGGACGGCGACACGCCGAGCTTGGACCAGCTCACCGCGCGCCTGCACGGCAGCATCATGGCGACGAGAAAAAATGCCGTGTGTGAGACTCCTGCTAGCGGGCGGCGGTTAGGGAGCAGAGCGCGTGAAGCTGCACAGACGCTGCGTGCAGAACGCCGGTAAAGGGAGCAGCCGCGGTCTCTTTGGGCACTGTCGGAGGGGAGCATCGTCGGCAGGGGAGGGGAGGAGAGGAACGATGGGATCCATGGCGGTTCCATGTAAGCACGGCGAGGTGGGGATGGAAGCTCTCGGCGGAGATGAACTTCACGCGAGCACGGCGAGGCGAGGATGGAGGCGCTCGATGGAGATGGAGGCGGTCGGCGGCGGAGATGGAGGCGGTCAGCGGCAGCGGGAGCACGCAGGAGGTCCGGTGGCGGTGGAAGCTCTTGTACGTTCGGGATTCCTTGTTGGGTCGGCTGTTGGAGAAGCCAAGTTTTGGGCGGGCGCCCAATGTACTATGCACCACGTAAATCCTTTGGGTCAGGTTTTTAGATGTACACTGCTGGAGACAGTATAAAGCGTGCGTGCAATGCATTGTTCTTGGGCCATGACATCATGATGATGTCAAATACATTTTTGCCCTTTGCCAAATAAAGAATAAATATTTTGAAAATACAAGTATACGTAGCTCTGGCCTCTGGCAGTGGGGGCGTGGGCGTGGCTGGGAGCCTGGGACACGCCACCATGAAGCACATGCGCGGCCGGGACGCGGGCAGCGGCGCGAGCTGAGGGTCGCCGTGGTGCGGCAGTGCTGGAGCCACGAGCGCCGACGCCGATGTCCTGGGCTAGCGAGCCCCGCCGCGGCCGGACATCTGCGGGAACAAGATCGCCGGGAGCGCGGCCCACTGGGGCAAGCGCGCGACCGCCGGGGTCCGTCGCCGCCTGGGAAAGCATGCGGCTGCCGAGGCAGCACATGGCACCACACCCGCGGCCAGCCCGACGGACGGCGGCCGCTCGTGCCCGATGGAGTTGCCGCGTCAGGATTCTCGTGCGTCCGACGGAGGAGCCACGTCCGGCTTCCCCTACGACCGTCGGAGCCCGCGCGCCCCGCCGGAGGAGACCCTCCCAGCTCCGCGCCCGGCGACCTGCCCGCGGCGGCGGAGGAGCCTCTCCCGGCTCCGCGCCCGGCGGCCTGCCCGCAGCGGCGGAGGAGCCCCTCCCGGCTCCGCCCACGGACGCGACGAGCCTCTCCGGGGACGACGGGTAGATGAGGAAGAAATAGAAACGGGCAAAAGTGTCATTTTCCGTGGTAGGTCGATTTTTTTACCACGTAGACAAAGATAGTAAAAACATATCTAATTCGTGCATGTGATGGTACTAACGTATTTGTCATTCTAAAGCTAATATTTGAAGAGTGGGCGCTGGTAAGGATGATAAAAAGTTAAATTCCTCTCTAATGGAAGATCGACAGCTTGTTTTACCAATCTTTTGTGAAAAAAGAGAGAATTTATTGTAGCCTATGCATAAACCGCGTCTTCAACCCTTCGTCTTCTTAGGTAAAAAAATAAAAAAATAAGAAAAAAAACTTCCTCTGATCCCAACCCCCTGCTCACGATGAGATTAGGAAGAACGATATCAGTGGCGTCACCCAAGGGCATGCGAACGAACCTACGGGAGAAGCCGAAGTTGTTACCTAATGCTTCCTTCCGGCTGTTCTTAATGGTGCCGCCGAGTCACTTAGTGCTTCAATTACCTGTTTTGATATTACTAGCATTATGTCCGTTAGTTGCTGCGGGTTGACAACTTTTGTATAAAAACACATGTATCGCATGATAGAAAAATAATATTATAAAATTAAATAACACATTATAGTGATATTTAATTTAAAGAAGCAGAGTTTGTAAAATTAACACGGTCACATGGATCATGGTATCTTAAGCTCATAAACTGTACCGTATAGATTTTTCCATGGTTCGCTATTATAATCCATTACTGTCTCCTCATGTAGGCTTTGAAGCAAGAATGTTGAGAGATTTGAAGCAAGAAACCAAAGAAGAAGAAAAAAAAATAAACATGGAACAATGTACCATCTAGCAAACCAAGTATTTAAGAGGAGGCAAGAAGGTGTTTTTTGGTTGAACAAAATGAGAGCGATAACAAACTGCAAGAATCGAAGGACAAGACGTCTAGGACCCTTGCACTGTCCCCCGTGCAGCTACTCCAGCGGTAGTACCTTCACAACAACGTACTCCGACCTTCTGGAGATTTATATATTTTCTGTTTCCCACGAGAACTGCAGGAGTTATGCATATCCCATTACCATTGAAAGTTTGAAACCTAACGACATTAGTTGTTCCTTTGGCTGAGAAACAAAATAAAGAAGCAAAAGAACAAAATGACTTCACATACCTCAATCAATGTGACGATAAACTTCCTTTGGAATTCCTGGCCACGGTCTTCCTAAACAAGGTTATTGAAGGAGTTATTCTCATATGCAGAAGTAGTAAAAGACTTAATTATCCGCAAAAGAGAAGTTTCCTTTGGGATGATAGTGACATGGTACCTATAACAAGTGAAAATCAATTACTGAAAAAGGTACTGCCACTTTTCTGTAAAACTCTAATTATAATATACAGATAGAAGCTAACTAATAAGGTAATCAATTCGTCTATGTGCAAATGATCTAACAAAATTCATTTTTTCTATAAAATCATTTCTTTTCACTAATCTAAATTATTTGTTGCAAAATCTGAACTCTCTCTGTAAATGCTGAGAAACACTTCACAGAATGCAGGATCAACCTACATTCTACTTCAAGAACTCCAAATGATTTTGAGAGAGTTGCTGCTAGGATAGTAAACTACAGAGGCAGCAAGGTACGAACTTGGGTGAAAGATATTAGTTTGTTTCAGCAATACTTGACTGAGCTCCATCTAGTTGGTAGTACAATGTGCGAGGAATTTCCTGATTTTTCTCATTTTAGGGCTCGTCAGGATCTTCACCTGATTAGGCTGTACAAATATAAGCCTCGTGTGGCATTGTGATATCTACAGAACTTCCATCAATAAAGGAACATCACTTTCACAAATGTACCTAAAACTCACTGGTGATTTATAACTACTGAAAGGAACATGGTAATGATCAGTGAACCAATGCATTGCATATCCCAGTGATTTCTATCTGATGACTAATATACCACTCGAACGGATATGATTAATTTTTTCCACTTGAAACACATGAGCATGATTAATCTATCACCAATTGAAGGAAGTAAAAAAAGCAAAACAAGCACCATGAATTGTATTCCATTGAGACATCCGAACAGGTATTCATGTTCAAAGAACACGTAAACATGTGTAGATGATAGATCCCTAATTCCCATAATTACAGATATGAACACGTAAACATTTCCATCTCCAAAAAAAATATCCGCACAACTATTCATCTAATTAATCATCTTCACATACCTCACCGCAGGTGTGCTGGTCCTGCTGTTCGAGGCCGAGGAAGGCAGGTGCAGGGACGTGGCGGAATTGGCGGCGGCGGCGGCTTGGCGAGGTCGTCCGACGACAGGCTGTTCCTGTTCTTCCGTGGGCTAGATTGGCCAGAGGACCGCTCCTCCCTGTTCCATCCGACGCCTCACCTGTGGACGGGGCTGGGGAGTCAGTGAGTCGTGGCGGCGGCAGGATGGCGAGGTCGCCCGGCGGCTTGCGAGCGCAGGCTCCGGCAGGTTCGCGTCGCAAGCGTTGTCCCCGGAGGCATGAGGGCGAGGGGAATGCGATGTCCCCGTCAGGCCCCAGATCCGCGATTTTTTTAATGTGAATTGTATTTTCACGGGCAGGAGGATTGTACGGGCAGGAGATGAGGGGAAGGCTGCCGTGATTTTTGTGTAGGGGCTGCATGGGTCCCACCTGACGGCCTATTAGTGATTTGGGAAAGATTTCGTACGGACAGATAGATGGAAGTATCAAATAATTGTAGAAAAAAAGTGTCTATTCTCTGTTTTTTTATTCGCGAGAGATTTTTGATTCTAAATTCCTTGTCGTGTAGTATATCTTATATAATTAAAACTTGGCTTTTTGTTATTTTCTCTATTTGTTTTGTTTCTTTAATTTATTATTTTTGCGATAAAGTATCTAGTTCGTCTCATAGTTGAATATAACTAGGTGGATATCCCACGCGTTGCTACGGGTATTTCGGATGAAACTATTTTAATTTAATTTTGGTGAATGGTTTGGCACGTCACTGTGGACAACTAAATACATGTTAGTGGGTGAAAAAAAACTATCATAATTATATATGTTAGTTGACTAAAATTGCAACTTCTAGTGGACTGTTGATGTGGATACTTTGCATATTGAGATAATTCTCTAGTAGGGTTTAGCTTTTTAGGAGTATATGATTAGTTCAAATCCTCCGGCTCCGAGCTCCACTGCCTTCCCCCTCCCCTATTACAAGTTTCGCCGCCAGCTCATAATAGCAAGATCTCAAAGAGGAGACAAAAATATCCATGCACCAAACTGTCACACCCTGGTTTTGAAGAAATAAAACCAAGGCAAAGATGATGTGCATCCAGATCAAATTACACACGTGAATGACAAATTACAATGGTCCAACGAGTATAGTGTTTGAATAAACAATAGTATAACGTTTACATCGTAACATTATTACATAAATGTCTCAGAGTATAGAGGAAATATAAATAACATCGTCCAATGATATATTCAACTAAACGATGATGATGTAGCGACTCCATCTCGCCACAGGAAGGTCGATGGCAGCATCACGACGCCTAGTAACCCGGAAGGTTCTCAGGGAAGTCACCATCCGAATCATCATCACTCAAGCATGCTTTATTTGGAAATTAGCAAGGGTGACTCCATCTCGAACTCAGCAAGTATAGGCGGAAAGTAATGACATGCAAGGCTAAAACAAGGTACAACTGAAAGGTATAACTGCGGTAACATTTTAATGAATTAAGATTTAACTTTGCAACCTATTCTCTAATCATCTTGGTGGAAAAACCAAACCCTTAATTAAGGTTCAAGTAGCAATTATGTGTCATTTAAGATCCAAGATATAAGCATATATCAATTAACATTAATATCGCCATCTCAAGCAACATAGGATCGCTATCACGTTCAAAAACCGAGGTAGCAACCTCACTTAACATCACCAGATTTAATGATTTATTCCATTTAGCGGGCGGCTGCTGGGCCGGTTGGCTGGGCCGCTCGGCCCACTAAGCGGCGTGAAGGCAAGGCGGGCCATGGCGCGGAGCTGCTACTGGACCGCTACGCTTGGTGTCATGCTGGCCATGATGGCTGGCTGCTTGGCCACCTGTGGCCTAGTTTGGCCAAAGCTGGCCGGGTCCTGCTGCTGCTGGCTGGCCAGGCTTGGCCAGGGCATGCCATGGCTGGTTAGCTGGCTATGCTCGGCTAGAGGAGGCCAAGGGTGGCTGAAAGTCCCGTATTTGGTTTTGGTAATTGAGTGACAACTTTAAGTGGACAAATGTGTTTATGGTTGGGATACACAGGATTAGTCCACATGTATATGTATGTGACCAAGAGGTGAAGATCAAGACAAGGCTTGGCTCAATGAACTGGTTGAATGTGTGAAGGGCAGGTCAAGGCTGTGAGGTGAAGGACCATGCGATGGTGAAGCTCAAGCAAGACTTGGCGCCGATGGACCAACTCAACAGTAAAGAGCAAGTAAGGTAAAGATCGATGGATCGAGAAGGTTGCATGTTGAAGGAGCTTATTGCATATGAGACATGATATGGAGTCATGTGACCTAAGCATGGTAAAGATCAAGATGAGGCTTGGCTCGAAGGACCGGTTGCAAGTGTGAAGGGCAAGTTGAGGCTTGGAAGCGAAGGACCATTGCGACGGTGAAGCTTGGGCAAGACTTGGTGTCGATGGACCGACGCAATGGAGAAGAGCAAGTGAAGTCAAGATCGACGTAGCTTGTGGCAACTAAGTGAACCAGGTGAAAAATTGCCGTGTCATCTTGTTTCACACTTCGCAGTGGTTTGCAATCCTTTCACAAGCTTTATATTTACATTCATATATATATCTTGCTTGTGTTGTTGATTAGATAGCTTGTGTAGCTTGATAATCTTCTTCTTGCTTGTGTAGCTAGAAGTATATCTCTCGCTTTACTTAGATTGTGTAGCTAAGTAATTGAGCTCTTAGGTTCAGTTTGTGTAACCTTGTCCTTGAGCATTTAGTGAGGTTAGGTTGGCTTTGTGCTTTTGCTTGTTAGAATTGTGTAGGTGCTCCCTTGTTTGTGAAAGTACTAGTTGCTTAGGTTTATGTGACCTTGCAAGCTAGAGTTGTTTAGGTGAGCACTAGCTAGATTGGCACCATGTTATCTTGCTTAGGATATTTTATCAAGGTGCATCTAGAGTCATAGTTAGAGGGGTAAAATCTTGGCTAGACCATTAGTTTAATTCCGCAATTATTTTGGTTAGCCGGTGTGATAAGTTTTAGAAAAGACTATTCATCCCCCTCTAGTCCATCTCGACCTTATAGTGGCCAGGACCCACTAGGAGCTGGCCTAGGCTAGTTACAAAGAGAAATTTATCTTCTAGAACCCTCAAATACTTCTTGAATTGGGAGACATGGAACACATCATGCATATTAGACAAATTAGCGGATAACTCAAGCATGTATAAACTTTCCCTTAACCTTGAACCTCTTAAGATTCCTCATTGGAGATACTTTCACATACATATAATCACCCACTTTGAACTCAAGCTCTCTATGACGAACATCTGCATAACTCTTCTGTCTAGACTGAGATGTTTCTAGGTTTTGTCTAATCACTTGGACCTGTTCCTCTACTTTTCTCAAAGCATCAGGACCAAACACTTGCTTCTCCCCAATTTGATTCCAGAACAAAGTTGTTCTACATTTTTTGTCATACAATGCTTCAAAAGGAGATATCTTGAGACTCGTTTGATAACTGTTGTTGTATGAAAACTCCGCATAAGGCAAGTTGATATCCCAAATGTCACCATACTATAAGGCACAAGCTCCCAACATATCTTCTAGAATCTGATTGACTCTCTCTCTCTCAATTTGACCATCTGTCTGTGGATGATAGGCTGAACTAAACCTCAATTCAGTTCCCAAAGTTTCATGTACCTTTTCCCAAAACTTGGAAGTGAATTGTGAACCTCTATCAGAAATAATCCTCTTTGGGACTCCATGCAAAAATGATTCTGGTGATATACTTCTGCCAATTGATCTCCTCTATAAGTAGTCTTGAAATGTATAAAGTGAGCTACCTTTGTCAACTGATCAACCACTACCCAAATAAAATTATAACCATGTTGAGTCTGAGTTCAACCTGTTATGAAACCCATGCTGATCTCTTCCCACTTCCATTCTGGTATTCTCAACGGTTGTAGCAATCCAGCTGGTCTTTGGTGTTCTTCCTTCACTCACTGACAAGTGTCACACAAAGCGACATACTCTCCAATGTCATTCTTCATCTCATACCACCAATAATATTCTTTCAGATCTTAGTAAATCTTAGTCCTTCCAGGGTGAATAGAATATGTTGACTCATGGCACTCCTTCAGACTAGTGTTCTTGATCTTTTGATATCAGGTACACACAATCTATTCTTGAACCAAATAATTTCTTCATCATCAACTCTGAATCATGGGGCTTTATCGATCCCAACTAGCTTAACATACTCCTGGAGTCTGTCATCTGTTTACTGACCCTTCCGGATTTCCTGTTTAAGAGTAGGTTCAATGTCCATGGAAGTTCCTTGAGTGTTAGCAACAAACCCCAGATTAAGATACTCAAACTCGGCTAGCAACTCTTGAGACAACTCTGTCACTTCTAACATGTTCAGCTAACTCTTCCGACTCAAAGCATCTACTACTACATTAGCTTTACCAGGATGGTAATGAATCTCCAATTCATTATAATCTTTAATCAACTCCAACCATATTCTTTATCTCAAGTTCAAGTCATTTTGAGTGAATATGTACTTCGAGCTCTTGTGATCTATATAGATATTGCACTTATGACCAAGAATATAATGTCTCCGGATCTTCAATAAATGCACTACAACTACCAATTCCAAATCATGAGTTGGGTAATTCAATTCATGTTTCTTCAACTGCCGAGAGGCATAAGCAATGACCTTACCCTCTTGCATCAACACACAACCCAAACCATGTCTAGAGGCATCACAATAAATAGAGAAACTCTTGATATCAGGCAAAGCCAACACTGGTGTGGTTGTTAATCTCTTCAACTCGTCGAAACTTGCCAGACATTGTTCACTTCACTTAAATGGTTTATCCTTTTCCAGCAAAGCAGTCATGGATTTAGCTATGGTAGAGAACCCCTCAATAAATCTCCTGTGGTAGCCAACCTTTCCTAGAAAACTCCTGATATCTTAACATTTTGAGGTGGACTCCAATTAAGCATATCTGCCGCATTCTTTGGGCTAATAGAAACTCCACTCATAGAAATAGCATGCCCAAGAAAAGAAACTTCCTTCAACCAGAAGTCACACTTACTAAAATTGGCATAAAGCTAATGTTCCCTCAACTTCTGTAATACTAACCTCATATGCTCCTCATATTCTTCCTCATTCTTGCAATATATCATAATATCATCAATAAAGACTACCACAAACTTATCAAGATACTCCATAAAAACTTTGTTCATCAAGTACATAAAGTAAGCTAGAGCATTGGTCAACCCAAAAGACATCATTGTATACTCATACTGTCCATATCTAGTAGTGAATGCAGTCTTTGGAATATCACTAGGTTTGATCCTCAACTGATGGTAACCTGATCTCAAGTCTATCTTAGAAAAAACACTAGCTCCCTTCAACTGGTCAAACAGATCCTTAATTGTAGGTAAGGGGTATTCATTCTTAACTATCACCTCATTTAAAGATCTATAATCTACACACATTCTCTGAGTCACATATTTATTTTCTACAAAAATTACTGATCCCCAAGGTGTTGAACTAGGTCAAATATAACCCTTAGACTGTAATTCTCTAAGTTGAGTCTTAAGTTCTTCTAGTTCATTAACAGCCATTCTATAAGGTCTTTTAGCTATAGGTGCAGTACCAGGTAACAAATCAATGATAAACTCAATCTAGAAAACTCATTGACACCTGTCAAATCCTCTGGAAAGACATCTGGAAACTCATTGACAACTCTGATATTCTCCAATGGCTCACTACAAAGATGGTTCATTGTTCCTTGATTTTTGGACGGCATAGAAACCACAACATCAACTACCTCTCCATTAGGTGTAGTCAAGCTCACTGTCCTTTCTGAACATTTCATATTAGCTTTCCACTTGTTCAACCAACTCATTCCTAGAATAACATCAAGGCCTTCAGATTCAAGTACTATGGGTCTAGCAGGAAAATCTACCCCCTTAGATTAATCTTTATATCTGGACACCATACATTAGAGTTCATATTCCCTCCCGGTGTTCTTACTTCCATTGAACTAGGAATAAGTTGGGTTGGTATGCCATGCTTAGGAACAAATTGACTACCGATGAAAGAGTGTGATGCGCTAGTATCAAATAGAACTAAAGCTTGATGAGAATCAATAAGGAACGTACCGAGCACCATATCTATAGCTTGTTCAGCCGTCTCCACCTTGACGTGGTTCACCTTCCTAAAGTTTTGAGGCTTCTGATTCTAGGGGGCAAGCATTAGCATAGTGTCCCACCTTGCCACACTTGAAGCATGCATTGCTAGGAGTATTGTTAGACTTCATTGGTGCATTAGTGGAGACACTCTGGTGAGGAACTTGATTGTTCTAGTGTGGGGCTTGATTGCTTTGTCACTGCACTTGGTTGTTGCCGGTGTTGTTGTAGGGCTGACCTCCATGATGTGCCTGATTGTTCCCATACTGATAGGAAGAACGCTATTGATAGTTTTGATGGTTGTTGAAGCAAGGACGACTGCTATTTCCCTAATCTTGGTACTTGCTGGCCTTCCTCTTCTTCTTCTCTTCCATCTTGTTGTGCTGCTCTCAAGCACAATGGCCTTGTCAACTACCTGGAAGTTAGCATACTTGACATTGGCTATCATGTAGGAGAGACCATCATTAAGCCCTTCCAGGAACAAATCATGCTTGTCTTGATCCTTCTCAACATCCTTTGGTGAATACCAAGACAACGCCGTGAACCTATCATGGTACTCACAGACAGACATGAGCTTCGAGTCAGCAAACTCCTTCTTCAGCTTCACTAACCCAGCTGGAACATGGAATTCTTGGAACACTTCCTTGAACTTCTCCCAAGTGATGGTGTTAGGAGCTTCATGGGCAAAGCCGTAAGAGTCCCACCAAGAAGTGATGGCTCCCTGTAGCTATCCATCCCCATAAAGAACTTTCTCCCTATCACTGCACTGAGCATTCTCCAGCTGCATCTCCATGTCCTTCACCCAATCCGTAGCATCAAGAGGGTCAGGGGAGTAAGAGAAGAAAGGTGGGCCCCCTTTAGAAACTCACTGCGCCTGTGTTTGGGTGGAGGTTATGGAGCATTGCAATTCTAGTTCTGGTTCTGGTTCTGGACTTGGTTCATAGCCATGTTCTGCTGCATCATGGGTCATGCCCTGCATAAATTGGGCCTGCATAAATGTTTAAACATGCTAAACATGGCATTATTTATTACACATATAGCATGCACAGTGCTGACCACTGTGGTGGAGGTGGCACCACTCCAGTGATCTGCGCCTCCAGCAGAGCATACCTCCTCCTGTCTTCTTCGGCCTACAGGCGCATCTGGCGCAGCTCCAACACAACAAAGTTTAGCTCAATATTCAGCTGCGCGATGAGCTGAACTGTGGAACGCAACCTTTGATCCTCCCCAATGGCACTAGCAACTTTGGCAGCATATACATGGGCCCAATAAGGGAAGTAGCGGCGAGCATCCTAAATGAACAGATGTTAGTACTAATCCCTATAAGCAATGAGAGTCTGATGTCCTGCATCTGTGATCCTTGCCAACTGAGTAGTAGCTCTAGGTGCAGCACATGGTTAGGGCACCCAACATAGCACTCAACCCTCTAGTATTCTGGGTTGATGGGGTGGCACCTGTGCTCGCTGCGATACTCCACTCCAACAAACCAATGTCAAATTGTTGGTGAAGAAACCTCATCAGGTGAACATGGAAGAAGTCATCGCCTCCATCATGAGTGGTGAGAGTGACGACCCATCCGTCGTGCCCCTTGAATGGCAGTTCAGGGCCGCCAGGACCTCTAGGACCACCAAGTCCTCCTGGCCCTCCTGGACCTCGTGGACCTCCGCGCCAGGCCCCCTAGGGCCTCCTGTGCCTGGGCCAATGGTGCTAGGTCCTCCTCCTAGTGCACCAGGGTTGGGTTCCTGCTGCCTATCCTGGTCCTCTATTATTGTGGAACAAGAGCCTAACACTGCACATACTGACCCCCATGTCCGAGGATCACACCTCGTCTAGGTGATGGCTGGGCTGGACACATAGTGGTGAACACATCCTGTCATCGGGTACATGATAGGACACCAAGAGCGACGGTAGCCAGAGACATATAACTTGAAGCTGTATGGAAGGTCCTAGGTGAACCGTCCAGATGTAGGTCACTAAATGGGGGCAGACATGTAGTCAATACTAGTACGACCTCCAGCTCCTCCATAGGGAATGTAGTCGCGTGTAGGGGATATGGCCGGCCACTGTGCCACTGTGGTGGAGGTGGTGCCACTCAAGTGATCTGCGCCTCCAACTGAGCCAACCTCCTCCTATCTTCTTCAGGCTACGGGTGCATCTGACGTGGCTCCAAGATAGCAAAGTTTAGCTCAGTGTTCAGCTGGGCCATGAGCTGAACTGTAGCATGAAACCTCTAATCCTCCCCAGCAGTGGTAGCAACTCTGGTAGCAATATGTCCATGGGCATGACGAGGGAAGTAGCGGTGGGCGTCCTGACTAATTAGATGGAGTACTAATCCCTGTAAGCAAAGAGAGTCTGACGTGCTGCATCTGTGATCCCTACCAGCTGAGTAGCTCTAGGTGTTGGTGCCTCGTGAACTCAAGCAACATGAAGAGCATGTAGCACATGGTTAGGGAGCCCAACATAGCACCCAACCCTCCAATATTCTAGGTAGACGGGGTGGCTCCAGTGCTCACTACAATACTCCACTCCAACCATCCCATGGACAAACTGCTGGTGAAGAAACCTCATCAAGTGAATGTGGAAGAAGTTATCACCTCTATCACGAGTGGTGAGAGTGACAACCCATCCGTCGTGCCCCTGGAACAGAAATTTAGGTCCGCCAGGACCTCCAGGACCGCCAGGTCATCCTGGCCCTCATAGACCACCGGTGTCTGGCACCCTAGGGCCTCCTGCACTTGGATGACCGGTGCCAGGTCCTCCTCCAGGTGCACTAGGGTTGGGCCCCTGCTACCTATCCTGGTCCTTTGCTACTGTGGAATAAGAGCCTGACACTACACGTACTGACCCACATGTCTAAGGATCACACTGTCATCTAGGTGTTGGCTGGGTTGGAACACATAGTGTTGAACACGTCCTGTCATTGAGCACTCGATAGGACACCAAGAGCGATGGTAGCAACAGCCATATAGCTTGGATCAGTACGCAAAGTCCCAGGTGAACCGTCCAGATGTAGGTTATTAAAGGAGGGCATACACGGGTAGTCAATCATAGTACGGCCTCTAGCTCCTCCATAGGGAATGTAGTCGCGTGCAGAGGACAATACTGGCCACTGTGGTGGAGGTGGTGCCACTCCAGGGATCTGCGCCTCCAACTGAGCTAACCTCCTCCTATCTTCTATAGCCTACAGATGCATCTGACTTGGCTCCAAGATAGCAAAATTCAGCTCAGCGTTCAGCTACGCCATGAGCTGAACTGTAGCACCTGACCTTTGTCCTCCCCGGCGGTCGTAGCAACTCTGGCAACAATCTGTCCCTAGGCCCGACGAGGGAAGTAGCAGCGGGTGTCCTGACTGATCAGATGGAAGTGCTAATCCCTGTAAGCAAAGAGAATCTGACATGCTGCATCTGTGATCCCTACTAGCTAAGTAGCTCTAGGTGTTGGTGCCTCATGAATTGAAGCGACGTGAAGAGAATGCAGCACAAGGCTAGGGCACCCAACATAGCACCGTACCCTCTAGTATTTCGGGTAGACAGGGTGGCTCCAGTGCTCGCTATGATACTCCACTCCGACCATCCCATGGCCAAAATGCTGGTAAAAAAACCTCATCAGGTGAATATGGAAGAAGTCATCACCTCCATCACAAGTGGTGAGAGTGATGACCCATCCGTCATACCCTAGGAACGGTAGTTCAGGGTCGCCAGGTCCTCTAGGACCACCAGGTCCTCCTGGCCCTATTGGACATCCTGGACCTCCAGCGCCTGGCGCCCTAGGGCCTCCTGCGCCTAGAACACTAGTCCCAGGTCCTCCTCCTGGTGCACCAGGGTTGGGCGCCTGCTGCCTATCCTGGTCCTCTACTATTGTCGAACAAGAGACTGACAGGTATTGACCCCCACGTTCGAGGATCACACCGCCGTTTGGGTGCTGGCTGGGCTGGAACACGTAGTGGTACTCAATAAGACGCCAAGAGCGACGGTAGCCAGAGCCATATAGCTTGGAGTTGTACGGAATGTCCCAGGTGAACCGTCCAGATGTAGGTCATTAAAGGAGGGCAGATATGGGTAGTCAATCCTAGTACGGCCTCCAGCTCCTCCATAGAGAATGTAGTCACATGCAGGGGACAGTGCTAGCCATTGTGGTGGAGGTGGTGCCACTCTAGTGATCTACGCCTCCAACTGAACCTCCTCATGTATTCTTCATCTATAGGTGCATCTAACGTAGCCCTAAGACAACAAAGTTTAGCTCATTGTTCAGTTGTGCCATGAGCTGAACTGTAGCACGCAACCTCTGATCCTCCCTAGCGGTGGTGGCAACTCTGGCAGCAATCTGTCCACAAGCCCGACAAGGGAATTAGCGGCAAGCATCTTGACTAATTAGATGGAAGTACTCATCCCTGTAAGAAAAGAGAGTTTGACGTGTTGCATCTGTGATCTCTGTCAGTTGAATAGCTCTAGGTGTTGGTGCCTCATGAACTAAAGCGACGTGAAGAGCATGCAGCACAAGGCTAGGGAGCCCAACATAGCACTCAACCCTCTAGTATTCTAGGTATACAGGCCGGCTCCAGTGATCGCTGCGATACTCCACTCAGACCATCCCATGGCCAAAAAGCTGGTGAAGAGACCTCATCAGGTGAACGTGGAAAAAGTCATTTCCTCCATCACGAGTGGTGAGAGTGACGATCCATCCGTCACACCGCTGGAACAGTAGATCGGTGCCACCAGGACCTCCAGGACCGCCAGGTCCTCCTAGCCCTCCTTGACCTCCTAGACCTCCAGCGCCTAGCGCCCCAGGGCCTCCTACGCCTAGACCACCGGTGTCAGGTCATCCTCCTGGTGCACCAGGGTTGGGCCCCTGCTGCCTGTCCTGGTTCTTTGAAGTTGTGGAACAAGAGGCTGACACTGCACATACTGACCCCCACGTCCGAGGATCACACCATCGTCTAGGTGCTGGCTGGGCTAGAACACGTAGTGGTGAACACGTCCTCTCATCGGGTACTTGATAGGACGCCAAGAGCGATGGTAGCCACAGCCATATAGCTTGGAGTTGTACGAAAAGTCTCAGATCAAAAAAGGAGGGCAGACATGGGTAGTCAATCCTAGAACATCCTCCAACTCCTCCATAGGGAATGTAGTTGCGTGCAGGGGATAGTGCTAGCCACTGTGGTAGAGGTAGGGCCGCTCCAGTGATCTGTGGCTCCAACTGAGCCAACCTCCATTTGTCTTCTTTAGCCTATAGGTGCACCTGACGTATCTCCAAGATAGAAAAGTTTAGCTCAGTGCTCAGCTATGCCATAAGCTAAGCTGTAGTACGCAACCTCTGATCCTCTCTAACGGTCGTAGCAACTCTAGCAGCAATCTGTCCACGGGCCCGACAAGGAAAGTAGCGGCGGGCTCCTGGATGATCAAATGGAAGTACTAATCCCTGTAAGCAAAGAGAGTCTGACCTGCTACATCTGTGATCCCTACCAGCTGAATAGCTCTAGGTGTTGGCACTTCGTGAACTCAAGTGATGTGAAGAGCATGCAACACAGGGTTAGGGCGCCCAACATAGCACCCAACCCTCTAGTATTCCGGGTAGACGGGGTTGGCTCCAGTGCTCGCTGCGATACTCCAATCCAACCATCCCATGTTCAAACTGTTGGTGAAGAAACCTCATCAGGTGAACATGGAAGAAGCCATCACCTCCATCATGAGTGGTGAGAGTGACAACCCATCCATCGTGCCCCTGCAACGGTAGTTCAGGGCTGCCAGGACCTCCAGGACCACCAGGTCTTCCTGGACCTTCTGGACCTCTAGTGCCTAGCGCCCATGGCCTCTTGCTGGTGCACCAGGGTTGGGCGCCTGCTATATATCCTAGTCCTCTGCAACTGTGGAATAATAGCCAAATACTATAGGTACTGATTCCCATGTCCAAGGATCACATTGTTGTTTAGGTGCTGGCTAGGCTGGAACACGTAGTGGTGAACACGTCCTATCATCGGGTACTCGATAGGACACCAAGAGCGATAGTAGCCAGAGCCATATAGCTTGGAGTTGTATGGAAAGTCACAGGTGAACTGTCTAGATGTAGGTCATTAAAGGAGGGTAGACACGGGTAGCCAATACTAGTATGGCCTCCAGCTCCTCCATAGAGAATGTAGTCGCATGCAGGGGATAGTGCTGGCCACTATGGTGGAGGTGGTGCCAATCTAGTGATCTGCGCCTCCAATTGAGCCAACCTCCTCCTGTCTTCTTTAGCCTAGAGGTGCATCTGACATAGCTCCAAGACAACAAAGCTCAGTTCAATATTCAGTCACGCCATGAGCTGAATTGTAGCACGCAACCTCTGATCCTTCCTGGTGGTGGTAGTAACTCTGGTAGCAATCTGTCCATGGGCCCGACGAGGGAAGTTGCAACAGGCCTCTTGACTGATCAGATGGAAGTACTTATCCCTATAAGCAAAGAGAGTCTAACATGTTACATCTGTGATCCCTGCCAGCTGAGTTCCTCTAGGTGTTGGCGCCTCGTGAACTGAAGCGACGTGAAGAGCATGCAACATAGGGATAGGGCGCCCAACATAGCACCCTACCCTCCAGTATTCTAGGTAGACGGGTTGGCTCCAGTGCTCACTGCGATACTCCACTCTAACCATCCCAAGGCCAAACTGCTGGTGAAGAAACCTCATCAGGTGAACGTGGAAGAAGTCATCGCTTCCATAACGAGTGGTGAGAGTGACGACCCATCCGTCATGCAGTTCAGGGCTGCCAGGACCTCTTGGACCGTTCCTAGACCTCCAGGACCTCCAACGCCTGGCGCCCCAGGGCCTCCTATGCTAGGTCCTCCTCGTGGTGCACCAGGGTTGGGCCCCTGCTGCCAATCCTGGTCCTTTGCTGCTGTGGAAAAAGAGCCTAACACTACATGTACTAACCCCCACGTCCGAGGATCAAACCATTGTCTATGTGCTGGCTAGGCTAGAACACGTAGTGGTGAACATGTCATGTCATCGGGTACTCGATAGGATGCTATGAGCGATGGTACCCAGAGCCATATAGCTTGGATCTGTACAGAAAGTCCCAGGTGAACCGTCCAGATGTAGGTCATTAAAAAAGGGCAGACACGGGTAGTCAATCCTAGTATAGTCTCCAGCTCCTTCATAGGGAATGTAGTCTCATGCAGGGGACATTACAAGCCACTATGGTGGAGGTGGTGCCACTCCTGTGATCTGCGCCTCCAACTGAGCCAACCTCCATATATCGCCTTCAGCCTATAGGTGCATCTGATGTAGCTCCAAGACAGCAAAGTTCAGCTCAGTGTTCAACTACGCCATGAGCTGAACAACGGCACGCAACCTTTGATCCTCCCCAGTGGCGGTAGCAACAATGGCAGCAATCTATCCACGGGCCCGATGAGGGAAGTAGCGGCGGGCATCTTGACTAATCAGATGGAAGTACTAATCCCTGTAAGCAAAGAGAGTCTGACGTGCTGCATCTGTGATCCCTGCCAGCTGAGTAGCTGTAGGTGCTGGCGCCTCCTGAACTCAAGCGACGTGAAGAGCATGTAGCACAGGGTTAGGGCACCCAACATAGCACCCAACCCTTCAGTATTCCGAGTAGACAAGGTGGCTCCAGTGCTCGCTGCGATACTCCACTCTAAAGATGGAAACGGGTAAAATCCATGCGGATACAAGTACCTCAAACCCGCACCCGCAACACTATTTTTTTGCTCGCGCCCACACCCGCTATGTGCCATGGGCAGCACTACGTGCCCGCACCCGCTATCCGCGGACAAAACATGCCCATGGGTATGCCCGCATGCTCGTTAGAGATGGAGACAATTGCTACGTCGGCGAGTGGAGCAACGAGGCTAGTGGGGTAGGAGATGCAGCAAAGTTAGAGAAGAGGGGGTGGAGACAGAGCAGGGAGGCCGATGACCGGCGTCGGCGAGCGGATGAGCCTGACTGCATGAGGCGTTGGACGGCCGGAGCAACAGCAAGCAGTGGAGGAGCAGGAGCACGTCAGTCGACAGAGGAAGAGGCGTCGCCGTGTCAGCGAGTGGAGGAGCAACAAGGCGCGCAGAGGCTAGAGGCATGATGGGGGGAGACGATTCACGAGAATGCCGCCACTTGGATTCAAACCAAGATGCCTGAGCACTGCTTCCTAAGAGCAGCGTGTCTACCAATTTCACCATGGCGGCTAATTTCAAATAATAAATAGTTAACTTAAAATAATAATAGTTATTTTATCGTGGATCGTCGAGACTAGGAGAAGCCATAGAATTTAGGAACATTAGAAGTTCATCATTAACTACAATGAAATGAATTTTGTATTTTTTTAGAAAAATTTATAGAATGCAAGCCTTTACACTCTTATTAATATGATGTACCAGTCCTAAACCCATTTATATGGAAATTTTTGATAAGATTAGGTAGAGCTTGTAAGTCCTATTGCAAGAATAGTCTACTATTTATAATAGAATCCTCAAAAAAAATAAGGATTCTATTATAAATATAAAAAGGTTCTTTAATAGGAAAAGAATACTGAGGACACAATATACCAAAAACTTTTGTTCTATATAATGATAATGGAGGGATTCGTTCTAAGAATATTGTACCAAGGAACTCGACACATAAAAGTACATTTACTGCTTGCGGATCAGAGGGAGACACGAGCTGCGCGAGAAGCATTGACACGAGTTGGGGAGCGGGGTCAAGAGGGGATGCCTGAACGACGACGCGGGTGGGGATGGAATGGAGATTTGGGATGGAAAACCTAAAACCTGAGGCTAGTTTGGATCCACCTGCTAATAGGTGTTTGGATAGTGACTTTGAGACAAACTTGGTTAGTAGTTATCCTTTCAATATATTTCTCTCAAAGTCATGTCCAAAATAAAGACAGAGTCTTTAACTTCTTTATATCCAAGTTTGTAATGCTGGTGTTGTACCTATACTGTACCAGTTAATGAATCATTGATCTCATGATTTGTGCTCAAAGTAGGCACTTGTTTGTCTCCAAATGAGTGATTCTTCAAATCGATGTGAAAAAAATATCTGGACCACTTCTTTTCTGTTAAACAAATTGAGCAGATCGAAGCTTTTGAAGCAAGCAGGGGTGACAGAAATTGATTCCCAGTTTTCAGGCTGCAAGGGTTGCTACCTTTTCATTCAGGATATGCAGAACTTCTTTAACGACTCTGAGGACAATCTTGGTGTTAAATCACATGCTCACAGGAGGGAGGCAGAGCCCCTAGGGACTGCTGGCCCTCGTGCACTTGACAGGGATAAGCATGTGGTGGATGTGGTGAACCTTTCTTTGTCCAAAATGGTCATATTACCATTTTTCCGAGCTCATGGGATTTCTCTAGAGCCACGGTGGTGAAGCGACAATCATGGGCACGAAGGTAAATCCCTGCAGTCACCGTTCTTGTGCAACCATTTTCAGATAATAAGCAAAGCGTTGTGTTAGTACAGGTGGACGAACCATCAAACTATGTTGCTGTGATTACAGAGGAAGATACTGAAAGCGTGGAACGTCTTGTAGAGATGCCAAGAACATTTGTGGCCTACAAAATCTATGCAGGGATTTACCTGCTGGAGCAACATCACTTCGCACACGACGTCATTGGGTCGGCATTTGCAGGATGCACTGGGTACTACAATGTCTGGATGCAATCTTGATGGTGGACGTCGAATTGGTTTCCACCGCAATCACTACATGATAAATAAATGGGAAAATAAAGGACATGTATTTTTTTTTCTTTTTTTTTTTTGGAAGGGAAGGAGCATGCAGGTGAAAGCCAAACCTAGAGACGAGTTGAGCTGATGGATCGGATGTACCCCGCATTGCAATGCGTTCGCTTTGTCCTGAGCACGCGGACGTGCATGAAAGCAGCAACTTCTCTTTACTCTCTGCTTTGCGTGGTGTACGTTAATCACAAAGGGAGACAGAAGAAGAAAAGAGCATCGGTGAATAAAAGGAAGACGGCAAAGCTTTGCTTACAGGAAAAAAAAAATGGATGCAGCTTTGTCTCAATGTATTGGCTATTGTATCCAGATAGCACCGCGTTAATTTAAGCCAGCTTTTTTTAAGCCAACTATAACAGTTGACTCTGGCCATTAGTAACCAACTAAGAGCATCTTCAAGAGTTTCTCAAATTTTACTTTGCAAATCTTATGATTTGCTGACTCTTAAAACAATATTAATGAGGAGAGAAAAAAAAACTCATCTCCAAGAGTTTGACGTATTTCACTTCCCAAAATCAAAATAAACTGTCACGTGCACTCATAAAAAAGTGACTGGATTTCGGGCAAAAGGTTTAGGCCTTGATAACTCCAAAACCGGGCCAAAATTATGCTGGGGTTTCTATTCTATTATCCGATTCAGGAAAGAAAAGTTGCCTAGAGATTGAAACTATTAGCAAGTGCTGGATCAGATTGGAATTAAGCGAACTACTTTCAGAAAGAACACAGTTATCACAGGCATGCGTATCTTGCAGCGTCGCCAACATGGCCCCTCTTGCTCTCACCCGTCGTACTACTAGCTAGCACAGCACAGGTCGGTGGATCAATTAACTGCCGAGTGTGAGTCTCACGCGGCCTAATTTATTCGGCGGTGGCTGTGCCCAGCGCAGCTTGTCACGCTCGTCGCCTCATTTTGCCCTGAACAAGTTACCTGTGTGTGGCACCGTCCGTTGTCCGATGGTGGTGGAGTGGGGGACAGATCTGGGAAGGGCACATCACGCGCGCTGCATCTAGACACGTCACTGGTCAGTGGGCACTGGACCGTGTCATTTGTGTGTTATCGTTGCATGTATATATGTACCCTCGACGTTTCAAGTCAGTACCACCGCATATACCATGCAATGCTTTTGGTGCATATGGGCACAGACGTGCACAAGACCTTGGTTGGGTAGGAGTATATCCATTGCTTTTATCACTGGCCATAGCATACTACTCCGTATGCTAGTAGTGTCAATATTCTCTCAAAAGGATGACAAGAACGACGTGCGTGGCAGATAAAAGGAAGATTAGGTCAGGGGGGCCGCCGCCGGCACAGAAAGAAACAAACCAGAGAAAGGAACGAGCTTTATCTCTCTTGCTGCTAGCCTTCTACTGCTACTTTTAACCCGCATGCATCTAGGATTCTAGGCTAGCTTAAATCCCAAAAGACGCCATCATCACCATGACCCCAAGCAGCAGCGGCAGTAAACATGCGGCTTCAATTGAACTGGCGGCTCCGACCTCCTGAAAACCACAAGATTCTCATCAAGAAATAAGTTAGACAGAAACAGAGTTAAAATGGAACACAACGCAATGCCACATGTATTCGAGAAGAAGAAGCTACTACTAGTTACTACTATACGTACTAAAAATCTAAAATGGAGATGGGGAAGTAATAAGGTCAATGTTAAACGGTGACGCATGATGATGGCACTATGGAAATGGAACCATGCAATGCAATGGACCGCGCGCGCCGTGAGGAGATCGCACTACGTGCACGGTGCGCCACGCCACTACGCACCTGCCGCTTTTCTCCGGGCGCGGGCATGGGCAGGATGGTGGCCGTGTCCGTGACGCCGCGCGGGACCGGCACGGCGGGGCTGCTACTGATGAACGCCGTGCCGCCGCCGCTCCCGGAATCCGGCGCCGGCGCCCCGGCGGCGGGGGCTCTGGCGGGGCCAGCCGACGGCGCCGCGGCGGGCGCCTCGTGGTGCTTGACCGTGGCCGCCGGCGGGTGCGCGGCGCGCCGGACCTCTCCCCTGCCCCGGCGCCACCGCTCCGTCGGCAGCTTGGGCCGCATGTCGTCGCCGCCGCCGCCGTGCACCGGCGCCGGCGCGGCGAGCGGGGACGGGGACACGCCCGACAGCTCCGGCGACGGGTCCGGCACGATGACGGCCAGCGGGACCTTCTTCTCCTCGTAGCCGCCGGGCAGCTGAAACGTACACATAACACATCGTTAAGCTGCTTACTCCTGCATTATTGTTGTAGCATATAGCTGCTGTAAGTGCAGCGAACAATGGGCGTGCTGCGTGCAGTGCATGTCTACGTACCTTGAAGGCCTGCGATGATGTGTGCAGGAGCTGGAAGCAGAGCAGCAGCGCGAGCAGCGTGCAGGAGCACTGCACGCGCACGGGCACGGCGTTGCTGAGCAGCGTCGTCGTCACAGCACCCATCGTTTCTTCTTGCCTCCTCAATCACCTCTCGTGTCTCTACCACTCTTTGTCTGTGCCTTGATAATGAGAGTGGTGAAGGTGAAGCTAGTGGAGGGGTAGCCTTTGAGGGCGTTGTTGATGAAAGAAGCGAGGCACACGATGGTGGGTTGGGTGACCTGAGAGCGAAGGTGCAGGGCGCAGTGTGCAGAGGGCAGCTAAAAAGGCCAAAAGCCCAAAGCACAACAACGGGCAGCAGTGCACCACGAGCAACAGCAACCACCCTCCACGCCAGTCGCCAGAGCACAAGATGTCAAGAGCTAGGTGAGCACAAAGCAAAGCCTGCCGCCGCTAGGTAACAACAAGAACAAAGCCGGGCAGGAGGTGTAGCAGGCTTTATTTGCCACTTTTAGGCCACCATGATGATGGGGTGAAGGGTTATGTTAATCCATGGTCAGATCTGCGCTGATCTGCGTCTAATGGCCCAGCGCCGTTAACAGGTGATTAAGGGAGAGTTTACTAGACACGGACAGAGAGAAGCCAGTGCAGTGGAACCGTGCGCAGAGAAGGCCCTTGAATTTGCTGGGTGTTTGGGGCGCGCGTGCGTGGGTATCGAGGGCGAGGAGGGCGCCTTTTTGGGCCCGATAATTGTGACATGAATGACTGGCACGGGCGCGCACGCACTTGCCGTGGTTCCCCACCACGCACCGACGACCTTTTTCCCCGTTCCGCGTCCGCCGAGAGGAGAGAATCTCAGCTCAGCTCGGTGTCCCCAGAGAAATAGCCAGATGCAGCAGTCCTGGAGCGCCGATGCAGCCCTGCCCAGAGCTCAGCCGTCATATTCACCCAGCTCCGGCCTCGCCTCGGGCTGCTTTGCTTCACGCTCTCGCTTCATTCGTTTGTCTTGCTCAGAGCTCAGACCGTCAAATTCACTGGCCGGATTGGATTCGTCGCGCCTGCCATCGCACTCGCACACGAATCTCTGCGTGAAAAATGCACTCCGCTACCAACACATGGTCCTTGTCCGACGAGCCAAAGCCAGCCAAGGACACGCGGCCATGCGGGCACGGACGAGGCGCTGGAAAGGACTCAATCATGGTGTCATCATGCGTGTGTATGTTTCTATATTTCCGTACGCACGTACTGAATTGCTGATGAAGCGATTATACAAATCATGAAACAAATCACCTATCGCACCACTTTGTTATGGTAAGATCTAAGACCTCCGCGCTACACCATCATTTTCCGGGGAACATCTTCTCTCCACCGTCGTGCATCATGTAACCAATAAAACACAATCTTATCACAAGCAGCTTGCCAAACTAAACATCGTTACAATGCATTTACTCTGGAGTACAAACTAAGGCTTACACAAGCAACCAATCACATTCTTATTGTAGCAATTAGGGTTCTTTTATTGAAACATCTTCATTTTTGCAAAAATAATTCATTATTTATTTGATATTCTCTTACTCAAACCATATGTTTGTGGCTGGCCTATTCACGGGTAATGGAACCTATGCCCGGGGTACGAGGTTCAGGGTTTTCTTGGACTAGGTGAGGAGTCCTCTATGACGCAAGTATTTAAACGAACAGTCTCATGCGCCAAATAAACTTAATTAGTTTGTAAGCCTAAAGACATAAGAGCAACTAAATGTGGGATTACTCAATGCAGTTGTCCAACTTCTTTTCGCTCTATCAATGGTTAAAGCCAATATATCCACCACTACATTTTTTTTGAAAAATACAACTACATTAAAAATAGAGTGGATAATGGATCTCCTTGCCTAAGGCCTTTTTTTTTTTTGAAAATATGGGCCACTGATCAGTTACTTTTATACCAACATTTACCACATTAAACAAAAAGAAGATTGGAACCATCTACACCGATTAGGACAGAAACCATTTGTTCTTAAAGCCTATTGTAAGAAGTCACGTCTAACTTTGTCATAAGCCTATTCAAAATCTATTTTAAAAAGAATTCCATTTGGGTTTTCTTATGCGATTCATGGATTGTTTTGTGGAAGATTACTGCTGCTTCATTGTATTTCTTCCTGGTAGGAATGTTATCTGGTAGAACTAATCACTATTTGGGCTACACCTGTAATTCTATTAGAGCCACTTTAGTAAAGATTTTTTTAAGCTAACATTGAACAGACAAAATTGATCTATACTATTGGATTTGTTTAGCCTCAGAAGATTTTGGGAGCAATTTGATTGTTCCAAAATTTAGACTATGCAGAAGTAGTGTGCCTTCGTGGAATTCATAAAAAAGAGTCACTAAGTCCCCTTCAATTTCCCTCCAAATGGCTTTGGTAAAACTATGGTGAGAAACCATCCAGTCCTGGAGGCTGGAGCAATATTGTGCTTCGTTTGAAGTATTGCTTCTTGAATGTATGTTTTAGTACAATTTTGGATCAGTAACTTATTTTCTTGGTCTGAAGCTCAAGGAATGTCATCCCTTCGTGATTCATCCATCACGTCTAGGTTTTGTGTTTGACAAGGATATTTATCCTAACCCACCACAAAATCTAATTGTGCATAATGTTTTATTTTTAATAAATATCATAACTTCTAGGTCTTGTATTTGCTCAGTCGTTATCATAAAAATTCACGGTGCATATTCTTTCTTTTTCAGATTAATCTCATAGCTTATAGCCTCACTCTGTATTCATAGAAGGCTTCTTCTAATACTATATGTGTTATATCAAATAAATCGATATTCAAAAAAGGTCTATGGTATCCAAAGGTGGTCCAATGGCACTAAACCTACTGCACAACGCGTCGGTTGTATCCCAACTCAAAACAATCAACATTAATTTGGACCACTAATTAAACATGACAATGACGTCTTGGTCAACTGGTGTCCTCTGCCTGCGCCTGCACCTGCACTGCCGTGGTAGAGATTGAGGCGCGTGTGGTTCCTAGACGCTATTTCGAGCATATACTAGGCCAGCTAGGCCTCATCTCGATGAGGCACAGGGGCATATGCCCCTGACATAAACTACTCATGTTAGGTAGTTTTTGCCAATGTTCAGGATTACAACTTGTTTGTAGGGACATAATTGATGGAGATATTGATCCTATTATCCTATTTCCATGAAGTTGTACATGCATGATATTCGATAGGGTAGCATGTGTGAGTTGTTATTTGATTCAATCCCAACGGCAATTCCTCTATCATTGGTTGTTCTCAATAGGCACAACTTTCAAATTTGGACAATACGACCAAATAGGGCTCTGGTAAGTTGCCTCTTAAGGCATTGTTTGAGGCCATAATAGTCGCAATAGCATTGCATTTTGTCATAATGATAGGAAAAGAACTAGTCAAGTGATTGTGTGAAACATTAAGTGTTTCTAAGTGATTTCCCATCATGTATGGTATTGGTCCTGAGAGGGTATTTCTGGATATCTTAATTTACATTAAATTGTGCACCATACCCATGCTTAACGGGATATTCCTGTGACATTTGTTCAAATCCAATGCAATTGATATTAAAGAGCTTAAATTCTCAATTTTTGGAATCACCAGTTAAAGTTTCATGTGTGCTTCTCGAAATGAGTGAAGGGATGGATCTAGCAATAGGGTGGGGAGAGGGGGGCTCAAGCCTCCCTACCACCGGTGATCCCATGGAGTTCAAGAATGTTTGCCATAGTTAATTCCTTTGAGAAGGGTAGACTAAATATTGAAGATGGACTTTAAGTCCCTAAACTTCCATCATAGATCCTTCATTGAAGGATACATTGCAGTGTTACGAATGGAATGAAAAGCGAACGCGAACGATCACATAACAGTGCACCACCTCGTTAATAATATATTTAGATATAATATATCGGAGCTAAAAATATAAGGGATCTCATTATGCACATGACAATATTAAATTTTATTGACGGTGGTAGCAGTGCTTTTTTTTCAAACAAAAAAGAGAATCAACTAGGATTGGATTCCTCAAAATCGCCACACAAGTGGTCTCCTTGCTTGAGCAGCTTTCTTCAAACACTTAGCCGACTAGGGCGTGACAAGCCTCTTAACGTCTCAAAATAGAACTGCTCGCCTCGTCTCGCTGCACAGGCAACAAGATGCTTGCCCAGCTAGCTAGCCAGACGATTCGGTTCTCCCACACAAGCAGGGCAATGCTGACTGTTATTGGACTCGAGAAGAGGCAACCCATCCAAACAAATAATCCTAGCTTGTAAGGTAAGAAGTGCCGAGCGGAGGAACCGAGCAGATCCTGATACTTCTGCGTTTTGTTTGCGGCAAGCGCGCCACGAAATGAGAACGATACTGTACATATATCCAACGTAACACGTGGACTGATTGTATATAGCTTTAATGCTTTATCATTAGCTGGGTGCAGCGGGGTAAACAGGTGTTTAATTATTTTGGTGGGCACAAAACACTGGATACAGGTCGTGAGTATATAATACGGCCTGGCACGCAGGAAACTAGTGCCAGTTCGTGCCCTGACACCCTGACACACGGACATATGTATAAGTACTCAGCACTGGCAGCAAGCAACAAAGACGACGCAATTTAAGTATTTAACGCCACAATATATTAGCGGCAGACGCGACGATACATATCACTGCAGGATCGAGGCAGCTGCCTTGCCTAGCTCGTCAGTTCTCGCCGTGCTTCTTGGCGTCCTTCTTCTGGTGGTGCTCGTGGAACGCGAACCCGGCCGCGCCCAGGGCCGCCACCGCCGCCACCTCCTCCTTCACCTTGTGCCCGTGCGCGTTCTCGGGGTCCTTCTTCGCCTTGTGCTTCTCGTGCTGCTCCATCGTTCCAACACACACATACGTAGACACCATATATATAAACATATGCATGATGTTCGAGTAAATAATTAAGGTGAGTAATATATATCAATAAGAGACACTTACAATTGCGTATGCGCCGGCGGCGATGGCGCCGAGGCCGCCGAGCTGCTCCAGGTGCTTGTGGTGCTTCTCCTTCTTCTCGTAGTCCACCTCGCCGGTGCTGGCCTCCTCCTCGTCGTCCTTGTGGCGGTGGAACAGGTGGTGGCGGTGCTTCTTCTCCTCGTCTGGCATATTGCCGATCTAGCTAGAGAGATCAACAACTGGAGCGATCAATGCAAGTTTAGTTTCTGCTGGGTGGCGATGGATATGGACCGAGTAATATGCACAGGTATTTATAGGACCAAACGAAGAAACGAACCCTTCGTCTGCTCTTCCAATACCACCAGGCACCAGCCGGTCAAATACCGCAGTCTCCATTATTTACGATTATTCTTAATGACCCACTGATGACCGGGGACAAACTAGACGTCGTAATCGTGTTGCGCGTTGCATAGATATTATCAGCAGTTACCCAAGTTTTAAAAATTCAAATGTACTAGCACGTCATAGCAGGCGTCCCTGAAAATTATTTGTGTCTCTCTGAAAATTATTTGGACAAATTTTTGCTCCAGCAGTTGATTCTTTCAGCGACAGATGAGTAGTTATGAATTTTATTGAAAAAAAAGGAAATTAGTTATAAATTCTAATCAGCTCATTGATGCTCTCAACTGTTCATCAGCGAAGGCTCCATATAATCGACAGGGTTGCGTGGCGCGTGAGGTCGGCATGAACTACAGCCATATCAAAAGTCTTGATCCTTCATTGTGAACTCACGAGGCGGCGTCTTAGGTTTTGTCAGTCCAATGGGTTGCATCACTACACCGGTTGCATCGGTCTGAATGGAGACGGAACGGGAAGCAAAGGTACACATCAGATGTCCATTTCGTCGGTTTTCTTCAGAGCTAAAGGCTGCAAATCACCTTATCTGATCACAGTTTTTTTTTGAGGGAATTCGGGGGATCAAATCAATCCCCACCTACTTTTCATTCCACAGTTGCTCGGCAAGCCGAGCGGTGGAAGGGCGTAAGCGCCAATCCTCATACAAATTTTCGAGATGTACAAAATAGCAAACACTAGAAGCTTACAACAACACTTGAACTGAAACAATCACAACACAACACATGCAGCTGGGATAGCCTAGACTTGAACTGAAAGATGCCAACCGGTCATCAATTTGCGCTCCCGCCAAACAACATACTCATCGTTTCACCATAGCCTTTGTGCCCTGCATCGCTCGTCGTAACTATGCCACTCCGCTCCTGCCCTCCATCTTAGATGCGAGACTATGGAATGTGAACGAACAGTTGAGTGGGGACTCAGAGCAGTGACGAGCACGAAAGCGCAGGATCACCGAACACAACGCCCTCCTTGAGAATGATGGAACCACCTCCGCGCATCCGGGCCCACATATTTCCATTCAACGCCATTCACGGAGAGGAAGCCGTAAAGGGGAATGGCGACGGCGGTGGAAACTCCACCCGGCATATGATATACTGGCACCACCAAGGAAAGCGCCGACAGAGCAGAGGCGCCAAAAGGAGACGCTCGTCAAAGCGACGGTAACGGCTAGCAGCTAAGCCAGCTAAACCCAAGAGGGAATAGGAGCAAGAGGCACAGAGAGGAGGGGAAAACAAGGAGCAAGGCGGCGCAAGGGGTGGCCACGGCGAAATGCAGGCGTGCTTTTGTGTCAATGCCTTCAACGAGGAAATGACGTCTAAGGACGCCAACATCGGCCTATTTGCCGCACCAAGCTCGTAAGGGCTTTCGCCCCGAGACCTGCAGGTGGGGAGCCAAGGTTGGAAAGAGCATCGGCCGAGGCTATTGGCGGGGCCGGGCACGACAACTTTGAACGCTCCAATGACGCCTTCAGGAAGGGGAATAGCATCCGCAGACACCATCATCATTGTGAGAGCACTCAAGGGGACTTTTGTCCTAGGGATGGTGCCCATGCTCGCCCGGTTACCTTCCACGGCATCGTCGGAGGCTCCAGTAGGGTCGAAATCTTCAGAAATGCCCCCACGGGGGAAACGACAGCAGGAGCGCCGCCACCACTGGCCCGGAGGTTGAAGCAACTTCCAAGCTAGGGTTTTCACCCTGATTTAGAATGCCTGCAGGGCAGGCAGTAGCACGAGACTACTGCCCAGCCCTCCGCTCATCGCAGTGGCAGGGGCTGCTCTGGATGCGGCCGCAAGGCCACCGCCGACCTCCTGGGCCAGAGAGCGAGCCCCCAGCTGAACAACGCGGTGGAGTGTGGTGCTCTACCAAGGCCCGCCAGGCGCCAGACGCGTCCGCCGTCCAGGTCAGGCAGCGCCACGTCGGAGGTGGCGCTGCGGAGGACGGCCTCGCGCCTCATCCGGTGGCAGGAGCCGTAGCACACCGACGCAAGACAGCCAGATCCGAGGCCAGGGGGCCCCGCCAGCCGTCGAGGGTCGGAGCCAGGCCG
The DNA here is from genome assembly GCA_023333625.1 of Bothriochloa decipiens. NCBI lineage: Eukaryota > Viridiplantae > Streptophyta > Magnoliopsida > Poales > Poaceae > Bothriochloa > Bothriochloa decipiens. The sequence goes on from CM041645.1 coordinate 35,738,612, forward strand.
CGGCTGCCTTCACCAAGCGAGGGGCCGGGACTCTGGGCCGCCGGGGCCCGCCAACACCGAGGGGAGGGGGGACCCTGGGTGCGTCGCATGGGCGCCTGGCCGCCTGGTCGAGGTCGCCTGCCCAAGGCCGCCACCGCCGGTCGGCTGCCGGCCGCGCATGCACGGGGCAGGGGAACCCGCGCGCCACCCGTCGGATCTGGGCAGCGGATCGCCGGATCTGGTGGCGGAGGGCGTGGATCCGCCGCCCCCAAGGTCGCCCCGGCCATCTTGCCCACGGAACAAAGGGGAAGAGGACATGGACAAGAAGGGGAAGGGAGACGAGGGAGGGGCAGGAGCTGCTGTTGGCCATCTTTTTGGGTGCTCTGGCCGCCGCCGCCGCTCGTCGCCCCCGAGTTGCTCCTGTACGGAGAGCGACGCGGGGGGGGGGGGGCATAGAAGAATGAGCTATCTCTTCTATACGCTACAGTTATTTTTTGGGGGGCATTATTGACTCTCACCAGGATCACTCATAGGACATATAGCATGTGTAAAGACATTATATTAAAAAGGGAAATCATATTGGACGTGCTCAAGACTGAATTTCGAATATTGGAACATCTATTTTCCAAGACAGACAAAAATGTTGCAACGATCACTACAATCATTTGTACCGGAGTAGCCAGCACAACGGCCGTCAATTTCAATTCATACATTGGCAAGGTTCCACTATCCTGAATGCGAGCCTTGAACACATCGAGAAGTTGGGCTGTATAAAACTGCCTCAGATCCAACACGTGAAAATTCTAGAAAAGAACAAATTATCAAATGAAAAATGTAGAACTGATGCTATACAGCAAAACAGTCTGCAACCATCTTTACAGTAACTATTGGAGTTGGAGGGCACTGAAGTACTATACCAAACTGAACTGCAGACCATTTCCATGTAGGAGAACAACTTGTAAAACATGATATCACCTAATGTGCTCACAAAATTAAAATATGCGGCAGTTATCCTACATATCAACTGATAGAATGCTTTTGACAAAAAGAGCAGCATATGCATCGACAGCTCAGCTGACAATATTTATCATGGAGTAGGTGTTTCTATTGAAAAGGAGTTCATCTACACAATTCAGCTAATAATATGTTTTCTGTAAGTAGCTTTCTCTGTCAAAAGGACTTGGTACTCAGTGATTCTATGTGAGATATTTTCCCCATACACAAACCAGGAAACGCCATTGTCTTTCAACCTAAAATCCATTACTTTCAACTCACTGAGTGTTCCAAAAAGAATGTGAATATCAAAATCGGTGGGACATCAGTAATCAGAAAGATCATCCATCATTGGTTAGCGTGAATGCCAGGAGAACAAACAACATGGTAAAAACAATTACAGCTGCAGCGAAGGAGAAGATAACGCGCTGTGAAAAGCCCTTCTTTTCTTGACCAGCCAGCTCAACTTCATTTAGCAGGCTCCTTATTTCAAACATGTCAGAATCCTTTGCAGCGCGGAATAGTCTCTTCTGAACCGCATCAAGCTTGGAAAGCCTTCTGGACCGATTGGTTTCCATTGCAGACCAGAGAAACCCAGTCATCCTCCACAAGAGGATCCCAATGTAGATTGCTACAATGCAGTCAACACTGTAATGATGGCGCTCCCGTACCTCCCTCTGAGCGCTGTGGATGACGAGGAACCATATCACAACAGAGCTCCATCCCCCATATGCTTCCTGTGAGGAAATGTGGACAAATAATTGTTAAGGTGTTAAAATGATATTTGTCAAGAGCAACATATCAACATGTAAATTAAGCAAGACAATAAACAAAAGGCTCTTGTTAAGTCCTCAACGTAACTTAGCATTTTCTGTATACATATCACACCACTCTATTGGTTTTTTTCTGAGGTAACGAATTATAAATGTAATGGTTAATTGAACAGTAATTGTCAAGGAGCATATAGGACATTGCAGAACACATCAGGTTGCAAGGAATCAAATACAACTTTATATATCAATTTTGTTTTGGCCATGGTACAACATATCTAAAATAGGATGACTCTGGCCAGTTAAAGCTGATTTCAGTTGCAGCAGAAGTGCATGACATTTGAAGGGTAATTTGAAGATGTGACATGAACAATCCATAATTGAGAAGAAGAAAACATCGCATACCGCCCATGCCATAGCAGTTAGGACAGCAACAAACATATGTCCACTATAGATAAGATCATTACAACCACCACTTGATTTCCTCAGTAAATGATACCATGAGGGCCCCTCTCCAGTGCTTGGCCTCAAAATGTCTACTAAGAAACTCATCAATCCCCAGTCAGGTTTATACTCATCAGGGTAATCTTGAAGAGTAGCTATAATCAGGAAGGATGAAAAGAAAATGAGCTCACACTGGTCTATCAAAGCAGCTATATTTATTATATACAGTTAACAGTAAGGATAATAAGCTGAGTGTACCGACCGTATGGAGTATCCTCTTTCATGACCCTCCAGATCATATTTGGATCTGAAGCATAAGGAACATAATATTTCTGTGCCCAAGGATGTGGATGGTCAGGTATTTGATATCGAGCTTCGGCACACCAAGGTCGAGCAGATGGAAGAATTGTAGCAAGAAATGTTATGGTCCGGAGCAAACGTCCAACTGCCATAGTGAACATATACCTCGAGCCTATTCCGAGCCCAGGACCTTTGATGCAGTTAAACAGTGCCGAAAATGCCAACATGATAAACAACATCAAGTAATGATGAAGAGTGATGATGCGAGCTTTCAGTAGATCAACCACTGTTTGGGGAAGTTTCCCACTCAATGCTAGAAGCATCCACTGGCCAGTGTCAGGAAGAGGAGCAGTAGATCTGTTGATAACAGTGAATCTCTGTTAGTGTAGCTCTTTTCATAGTGAACAATTCCAGTGCTTCAGATGAGCAGAATATGGATTGCACTGAAATATGTAGACGAGTCACTACATAGGGGAAGGTGATAAGACAAAATTTGGTATGTAAAAGTCGCAGTATTAGTATATTAGATAATGTCATGATTCCAGGTTGCCCAGTGACCCCAAGCGGCTGCCTAGGCACGCCGATAAAGCGCAGAGGAAAATTTTCTCTTTAAAGAGAACCGCTGTATTTTTCAATGTAAACATTCTGCATAACGAAAATCGAAAATTGCTTGGATTACTAAAAGTTTCTGGCTCCGCCACTGTAGGTTTGGGAGGAAATATTAAACTACTAATAGCTGAAGTAAAAAAAAATGACTATGTGAAGATTTAATGTATATCATGCTAATTAAAGAAAGCATTTAAGTTTCAACCCCAACAAACAAGAATCTATACAAAATCATTAGATTTTGATCGGGTACAACTGGACGCGCACAACCCATACACACCACACACAATATCTTTAGTTCTTGCCTGCACTTATGTATTTTTGTAGATTAAGGAATTTAAAATTACGGTCTCCAACATCCATGAATGAATACAACCGTTAAATACAGACACATCACACAGAACTTACTACTTAGACTATACATTAAAACAAGGCACAAGTTAATGCAAATTTTAAGACACGAGATTAAGAAACTAGACTTAAGTCTGCACCTATCAACTATGTATATATACCATCAACTGCAGTCATAGCACCTATGTATAAGACAGTGGATTTCACTGCCATAACAATCAACGTCCAAAACGCCTTGTTTGACATTAAAAAATGCAAGTTAAAAAACACTCTGTGGTTACTTAAGACAACGTAAAGATCGCCATGGATGTAATCACACATTAATTTGTGATCGTTTTTGCATTGCATCAGTCTCGAGAAAGGAACTGACCTGTGCCACTGGAGGCCGAGGACGGTGCTGACGAAGCGGACGGAGAGGGCCTCGCAAAGCAGCGCCGCGAGCATGAACGCAATGGCGGCGAAGAACCGCGGGGCGGCGCGGACCTCGGCGTCCCAGCGCCGGTAGAACGGCGCGCGCGCGACGGTGGCGAGCGCCAGCGCCACCCAGAGCGCCGGCCGCAGACGGCCGTGCCAAGCGGGTGACAGGTGCCGCAGGTAGTCGACGCCCACGTACGCCGCGGCAGCCAGCGGTAGGCCGCCGCCCAACGCGACGGGTCGCCAGAGACCGCCGGACCCGCGCCGCGGGGGCGCGGGCCTCTTCGGCTTCAGCTTCGCCATCGCCATCTCCTGAAATTTTGGGGAGACGAGCTTCTCGTCGTCTGGCCATTTTGATATGAAATTCAGAAATTGATGACTGCTATAAATAGTCACTGTGTAAATATAGCAGGGACACGTATCTGAAGCTGAACATTTTTCTAGTGAATTTGGAATGTTTTCTTTGACCAACAAAAATGCCGATGAGTTGCAAGAGGACACGTGGTTTGTATCGTACGATGCTCGTATCGATAATAATAAGTTATCAATTTTTATTGTATCTTTGAAGTTGCATGAAAGGTTTTGTATCTTATTATTTTTGAAGAAAAGTTGTTTTACCAAGTTTTTGGAGGACAGTTTTTTCTTTTGCCAAAATACTCAAATAGAGAGTTCATTTACTAAGCTCATGGACTTGCTTTACGGGAATTTTTATAATGACTGAGGCACCATAGATGATTGTAACTTATGTTCTATTCTAGTTAATAAATGTCCTTTAAAGAGAACCGCTTTACGAAACAAATACTTGAAGCCAAAGGAGACTCATCTTTTGTCGAAAGTTTTGGGATGAAAGGATCAATTTCTAAACATGGGGCAATTATAAATGGGTAAACACCTTGCTTTAAATTTTGAGCACCCTTTGTTTAATGTTGTTTGAAAAAAAAAATGTAACGATAGCATAAGTGCTCAGTACGAACCCTTTTATTGTCCTCTTCAGAAGGTCATTTATTAGTGGCAAAAAAATCACGAACTGGTAACAAAATCTATTGACAGACAAATAACAAAACTCAAAAAATAAACCTCCCTCTTTTAAAAAAAAAAAATCACCTAAGGCAAACCTCACGTTATGATTTCTCAGCTCACACTGACCTGTCCCTTGCAGCTAAAAAACAAGGCCCATAGGCCTAAAATCGAGCCCGAAACCCAGCCCGGCCCACACACGCTCAGCCTGACCCTGTTCCCTCGCCACGGTGCCTCTTACCGGCCATCTGACCAAGCACTAAAACCTTGGCTGCCTGATCAAAAAAAAAAAAAAAAAAAAAAAACTTGGCTGCCGTCCCAAAACCCTAGTAGACCAAGCATCAGTAGCAGGAGCAGAGCAGGAGAATACGCAGCCCTCCGCGTCGAAGATGAGCGACGAAGTGGTATGGCACAGCATCCGCCACGGCCACTGCAGCTTCATGGCCAAGTACATAACGCCGGCGACCGCCGTTTCAAGATTTCTTTGGATGATGGTGTTTCTTGTGACGGTAAAGCAATTTTCGCAGGATCGAAACGGGCATCTTCTGCCGGAACCCCTACAACGTTACGGGCATCTGCAACCGGAGTTCATGCCTCCTCGCCAACAGCCGCTATGCCACCATACGCGATCACGATGGTGAGTCATCGTATTCACACCCTCCCCTGTTTTGTTGTCACCTCTGTCTCGGTATGAAACGATCTAGTTCGTGACTGTTTGTTATGGCCCCAATAATGATGTACAGCAAGTTGCTATTAGTGCGTATTATGTGCTGTCATGCCTGGGTACTATTTCCCATAATCACATTTTATAGACCAATTCTAATGCCATTGACGATGTAGTTACCCCGTTGATTTTAGGACTAAGAAGGATAGTAGAGTATTTTATCATTCTCAGTCCACTTATGATATACTTCCTTCATTCTAAATTATAAGACACTTTGGTTTTTATAGATATGTTAGTTTTACTACATATTTAGACATAGTGTATATATCTAAATGCGCAAAAACTATAAAATTAGAAAAGCCAAAACGCTTTCTAATTTGGAATATAATGGAGGGAGGTAGTATCTTTATATGGGATGAAATTGTCCGGTGATGAAAATTTGACAATAGAAACACTTTGGAGTAAGGAAAAATTGACAATAGAAACACTTTGCAGTTGAATCATCTTTTGGTCTTTATTTTTCATCAAACAGTTAGATCCAGCGGTATTTTGCTGATACCGTTATTCTTTTTTCCCATTACTACAAATGCAGGTATTTTTTACTTGTACATGAAAACTGCTGAAAGAGCTCATCTACCAAATAAACTGTGGGAGAGGGTTAAATTGCCAAGGAACTATGAGAAAGCAATAGAAGTTATCAACAAGCATCTTGTGTGTATCTCTTTCTGTTGTACTTCGAATGAAAATTCCTAGTAAAAAGTCTTACAAGCCTTGATAGCACGCCTCTTTCTTCCTTCAGGAATTTTGGCCGAAGTTACTTGTGCACAAAATCAAGCAGCGCCTAACAAAAATGACTCAGTATCGAATAAGAATGAGGAAACTTCACCTGAAAGTGAGGTAGGCACGTATGCTACAGATTTCACAGCATGTTAGCTTCTAATTTATTATTCTTCTTCTGAATATGATAGGATAATATGAAGGGAGCGGTAAGAATAACGATACAACAGTACATTATTGTATAAAAACTTTTTTGTCACCTCTGTTACTACACACGGAAAATTGCTAACCATATTCATCGACTCTTTTAGGGAGAAGTTAATGACTGTACCCAAGAAGAAGACTAAGATTGATACCAACAAAGAGAGGAAAGCTGAAATAGCTGCACAAATTGATAAGGTCATTTCGTGACCTTTAACAGGTGTTTTTCAGTATCCATCGTCAAATTCTAACATATGCACACCTGCCAACTTGCAGTGTATTCAAAGTGAATTACTTGAACGTCTGAAGAATGGTTGCTACCCTCAAATATTCAATATCCCTTAAAGTATTGATAATATTGTGAAACTAGATGAAGATCACGATGTTCATGTCTTAGAGGACGAAGAGGTAAAGCATTGTAGTTACATTCTCACTTTTGATGTGTTCTCAATGTTCAGGGACCTTGTGATTTATTGTGAGCTTACTCCATGAATGCAGGAAAATGAGATAGAGTACATTGAAGCTGATGAGATCGAAACGGAGATGGATGATATGGAGGACTTTGAAGGCCTTCTTAAAGGTGAAGATTCTTCGATCTTCTTTGTTCTTGTTCCAGTAGTTGCTGTGAAGAAACTTCATGTAACTCAATAATCTATTATAGTAATCGCCTAGGACTTCCAAAATATGTTGTCTTATGGGCTTTAAGGCCAAAAGAGGTACTTTAACATTAGGTTAGTTCTTTATTTTTGCAGGTAGTATTAGGACAATTTTCTTTTATATCACTATTTGATGTGTACTTTTCATCTATACCATCAGCTTGGAATAACGAAAGTTGCCTCTCAAGGGGTGATATGGATGGAAAGTTCTCCCAATGTTATTTAATCTAGAATGTTTGAAAATAATTGCAGGTTACACAGATACAGATGATCATCTTTTAGATGGGCAAGTAGCAAAGAAACAAAAGAGAGAACAGATTGGGAGAAGGTCTACGAAGGTTATCAGTGAGGTAAAACATATAACTTCAATCTGAATATTTGACAGTATGTCAGGGAACTTTCAGTTTCCACAATAATCGCCTTCCTTTCTTGATGACCAAAATGCAAAGTAAAACTCCACAGCTTTTTTTAACTAGAAGTGGAAAAGTATATTATTAGTCTCTGTTTTTTGAACTCACTGCCTCAACCCCAAAAGTTCCATGAAAGATATCGCTGGGGAACTTGCACAAAAGCATGCACTTGGGATGCAGAGGACTAAACTGCTGTAGGAAATTTTGTCTGAAGCTTATAGCTAGTTTTTTTTTGGGTTTCCCTCAGTTCCCTGTTCACTATAAATGAATCATTTTTTTACAGCTGGAACATGATGAAGAGGACAAGAACCGCAAGCAAATAAGGACACTATTGTGAATTCAGGAACCACGACCTCAACATTACTTGCTTGGTGTAGATGTCCATCCTCGTTGTAGTCTAGATCATATGTTTATTTTTCTCTTGACGACTGTGCTGAAAATCCGAATTTGGTATCAACACGAAAAATCTTGTTAGAGCACTATCTGACCCAGTTACCCAGACCAGGTTTCCTTCTTGATAAATCTGCATTCTTATGTGCATTGACCTGGTAATATTGACGTGGAAAATTATGGGACTCTAGGAAGAGAGGCGTGTTGCTCTCCGGTCAGGTGGCACGCAGACCTCCGCCGACCACCCTTTGAAAATTAATTTTGTGCATGCGTGGGCTGATTCTTTCTTTTCGTGTTTTGAATGAATGCAATTATCGGCGTTGTGCTTTCCCGTCTTTCCCGCACACAGGAAGAGAAGGTGACAACCTATGGTCCACCACTTGCGTGCATTAAATCTAAAACTTTTTTTTTGACAAAGCAAATCTAAAACTTTAAAAATTCATAGCTACCAAAATATGCATCTAAATAAAATTTTGACTGCTATTGTGTTTCTTGCAGAAAAATCCTCGAATCCTCCAAATCAAGATCCCACTTGAGTACCTTTGGAAAACAAATATTTATGTATATAATATGGAATATCATATCATAATATACAGTAGAACATCACATTAACACTACACGAATATCACAAAGTAGTTCATGGAACATCATATATATATATATATACCGCGCGGACATCACATATATCATGAAATGTAAAAACTAAAAGATAAAAAAAATAAAAAGATAGAAAAAAATTAGTGAATTAATTAATTGTAGCAATATAAGAAAAGATACTACCGAACATCACAAAAAATATCTAAGAACACTAATGTAAAATATATCCTAGAACATCAATGCATACTAGCGAAATTACAAATACATTGTAAAACAAGACAGTAACACTACACGAACATCACTAAATATAGCATAGAACATCACATGTATACTATGTAAACATCACAAATATCATGAAAAATATAAAATAAAACAACAAAAATAGTGAAGTGATTAATTATTGTTAAATAAAAGAAGAAAAATGCTACAAACATCACAAAATATATCCTAAAACATCAATTAATGTTTACTGAATATCACAAAATACATCATAGAACGTCATATTTTCCTACTATTGGACATCAAGACATACATCATAGAACATTACATATATACTACATAAACATCTCTAAAAATAAAAGTATAAAATAAAATTATAAATAGAAGAAAAAAGGAAAATACAAAATAAAGAAAATTATTCATTTTATAAAAATAAATTCAAAATGTATAAATGTCACAGAATAAAAAGATAAAGAAAAAAGAAAATTTTAAAACTAAAATAGAAGCAAGCAAGGAAAAAACAAAAATAAAATCAAAATAAAAAATAATAGAGTAATATGAATAAAGTAAAATAATAAATAAAATGAAACAAATGATTTTTTGTGACTTTTGCCTTTCAATGATCTTAACCTAGGCCTCAAACATGATCAACTCTGCCACACACGATGGAGTTACATGCCACATCTCCGTACGATTTGTGTGCTTGTGACTTGTTTTACTAAGATATGAGATAAAAATTTCAGAAGAAAAAAAGAAAAGGAAAAAATGATGAAAATGAAAGGAAAAAAGAAAATAAAAACATATAACAAAAAATGAAAATAGAAAAGGTCTCTTATATTTTGTGTGTTTTGTTTTTTGTTTTTTCCTTTTATTTTTTCCTCTGTTATCTCCATTTTCTCTCTCCATGTTATCCTGTCTCTCCGCCAAGAGCAACGACAGTCGCCTTCTCACCGCGCCGCCCCTCCTGGTCTTTGCAAGCATCCTTGCTAAACTAACCGAAAGAAGTGAATATAATTTGTGGCCTCATAGGCAAGTTGAAAAAAAAGGACTTAAGGCAGTTTTTCAGGGCTACATAGGTAATTCTCTCTTAAAAATATTTAAAATATACTCCTTTCGTTTTAGACTGTAAGTCGTTTTAATTTTTTTTGGTACATCTATTTTGTTATCCATCTAGATATAACAATATATCTAGATATATATAAATCAAAAAAATTAAAATGACTTATAATTTAAACAGAGGGGTATTTATTTATTTTGTTATTATTCTAAGAAAAATAAATTTTTGGGAATTGTTTAATAAACTGTTAACAAAATCAATATTCATTTTTGAAGGAGGAGACAGCTATAATTGTCTCGTGGGCTACGGGCCACATTCCATTTAGCCAGCCCAATCCACACCACCGGCCCACTATTCATTCATCTCTTCCGGTGGTCGTCGAGCTCGTCGTCTTCCGTTCATCCCATTCTCGGCGGCGGCGGCGGAGAAATCAAGAGATGACGTCCTCGGGGACGGCCGCGCAGCAGCTGCCGCGGACGGAGGCGCGGTCGCTGTCGGGCCACGAGGGAGCGGTGCTGGCCGTGCGGTTCAACCGGGACGGCAACTACTGCCTGAGCTGCGGCAAGGACCGCACGCTCCGCCTCTGGAACCCTCACACCGGCGCCCTCGTCAAGACCTACAAGTCCCACGCCCGCGAGGTCCGCGATGTGCACTCTTCCTCGTACGTACATGCGCACGCACGCAAGCACGCGCCCCCTTCTCCATCTCGTTGTTTCCCTTCATTGCGTCGCATCTGATCCAGAGACGCGGCGGCGGAAAATTCGGTTGCTGTTCATTCGTCTCATGGTTTGTTTCTGGATAGGGATAACGCGAAACTGGTGTCCTGCGGCGCCGACAGACAGATCTTCTATTGGGACGTCGCTTCGGGCCGCGTCATCCGCAAGTTCCGCGGTCACAACAGCGAGGTAATGCATTAGATAAATTGACTTTTTTCCTGTTATTTATGGAGTTTTCATCCATCTTCTGATGCCCACGACAGAATGTGATTGTTCTTGGAGCTGAGCAGCTTACACAATTTTAATCAAGTAGTTCCTTGCTCATTGTGTGGGTGATAGTGCTTCTATTGTTTGTATAGTACAATTCTTGTTTGTTGCTCTTAACACTGGTGAATGCTACCTGAAGAACACCTGGGACAAAGTAATACCAGCTGCTTCCAAAGCAGTGCTCTGAACCATACTTCTGGCGGTTGTACTCTTGTGTTTTTATCTGATATAGTTTCACTTGCATTTAGCAGTTGGCATTGCACACTGTGGTTCAACAATGTGATTATGGTCAGGCCTGTTGGTGATGCTAATAAATTGATAGTCTCTGCGTGACAGATTTGTAATGTTTGAGATTTGTTATGCTGCTCAGCCATCTTTATTCTGCTCTTGACAGGTCAATTCAGTAAAGTTTAATGAGTACAACGCTGTTGTAGTCTCAGCTGGTTATGACCGCACGGTGCGTGCATTTGACTGCAGGTCACAAAGCAGCGACCCTATTCAGGTTGTTTTACATTGTTACCTTTAATACATAGATGCATCACGCTTTGTTATATTTCCTTTTCTTGATGTCTTATACACTTCCTTTCTATTCTATCATGTTGCAGACAATTGATACTTTTCAAGATAGTGTAATGTCAGTTAACCTAACAAAGATGGAAATAATTGCTGGCAGTGTTGATGGTACTGTCCGAGCATTTGACATTCGCATGGGTAGGTAGGTGATGCCTTATTCTATTATGAATTATATCTGCATGTACCTTTTGGTTTACTAAATGGAACTTTTGTTGCTCACTCCCTTTTTTAAGGAAGTACTTCAAATCCTAATCCATTAACTCCTATCAATTGTTTCTGTATGGTTTGTTGATTCATTTCCCTCTTGCGTCTAACAGGGAGACTGTTGATAATTTGGGACATCCTGTGAACTGTGTATCATTGTCAAATGACAGTAATTGCCTTTTAGCTAACTGTTTAGATTCTACTGTGCGGCTTCTAGACAAGTAAGTGCTATTTACAAGCTGCTCAGTATTTTGTTTTAAGCCACAGGGAAGCCTCTTTTATCGAGCAGTTTGGAGCAATTAAATCCCATTACTCAAGTATGGGGTTATTATTATTCTCCTCTACTTTATAGAAGGATGCAGTCACACTTTTCCTTTAGCTTTGGTTGGAATGGCAATATGGACTGGAGAAGAAATTCCTCATCTTGACATAGCTGGCAATCTCATTGCCATCTTGAATGGATTGATCAAAGCAAATTTCCTCCTTAACTTAGTCTCTGATTCATCACTGGCCTATTGTCTTTGCCATACCATCACTCATGGGAACTCTTGTTGTCCAAATATATTCAATTACTGGGTTCCGGAGCTGCACTAAGCTGCTGTTGGTGCCATGGAGGTGCTTTACACTTGCACTTGCAGGCTCCTTATTATGTCTCTCAAGCAATATATTTGAGAACTGTAACACAAGATTCAGTCTTGCTTTGTGTTTCGTTTACATATACATTAGAAAGCTTTAAGTTAATTTGGTATTGAAACGTGTACTTTCTTGGGTAGCTAGCAAGTTAAATGGACCATTTTTCTTTGTCTCTGCAACAAATCACATGCTATATTTACTTTGTGCGTTCCTGTGCATCAGAAGATCATCATGCTTGAATTCCTATGCCGTCACAATCAGGAGCTATGTCTTCATGTTTTGGTCCACACCTACCTAGAACGATTTTCTTGTGCTTTGAGAGTCCACATTATGATGGGCCCATTGCCCATTCATCATTGGCATTTGCTGCTGCCTGGGGAGATAATAAATGATATTAGGATCATAAGTTGTGGTTTATCTTTGTTATTTCCATAGCAAGTTTAGGGTTGCATTACTAACACTGAGTCTATGAATGTCAAGTATGTGTGGTACAATTACTTGTCATATTATCTTTCCATCATGATACAAACAAAAGTCTGATTTTTCTGTTCTGTTGAGTAGAGTGGTGCCTGATGTACGTACTAAATAGAGGGGCATCATGCACAAAATATTAACCTTTTGATGCTGTTGTGTTTATTAGGTCATCTGGAGAACTGTTACAGGAGTATAAGGGACATACGTGCAAGGTATCTCTTCAATAACCTTCATTTGTGATACTGCCAAAGATTTGGTACTTATGGATACTTACATTGATCAGAAGGCTTGTAATCAACTTAACCTATTTGACATAATAATGGAGGAAATGTATACGGCCGTGTAAAATAGTGAAGCACGATCCATGATGCATCATTAAATTTTTAGTGGATGAGGTAGAGAAATACTGCTAGTCTGCTTAATTCATTAAAAGGAGAGCAGAGGGCTTGCTTCATGTTACTGCTGAAAAACCTAAATAAACCATTATGATTCAATGATGCAAGGGTTTGCATAAGAAACAATAATCCTACGTTTGCATTGTTTAATTTCTGATTTATAATATTTTCAGTCATTCAAGATGGATTCCTGTTTGACGAATGATGATGCATTTGTTATTGGTGGATCTGAGGATGGTTATGTTTTCTTCTGGGAGTTAGTGGATGCACCTGTTGTTGCAAGATTCAGGGCACATAGTTCTGTGGTATTTTTCTTTCCAGAATTGCATCTTATGCTGTACAACAGCCAACAACTTAGTGTACATCTACCTAACACTATTTCTTTTGGCAGGTAACTAGCATCAGTTACCACCCAACGAAGGCCTGCATGTTGACATCTTCTGTGGATGGCTCTATTCGTGTTTGGACCTGAAGACTCTTGAATGGTTGATGTGCTATTCGTACTATTCCTCCAAATCATACAGTTATCTAGCAGCAAGGATTCAAACAACATGAAAGATGAATGAACCTAATGGGATTCATACATGCCTTGTTGCTGTGATGTTGAGAGAAGAAAATGTACTACTGTCGGGTTGTGTAGCATGCAGCTCTGAGGTCGAAACCTTTTGAAGCTGGTATTGTCTGTCATCTACACAGTTTGTGAGCTTCTTAGATAATCGAATTATACCTGAAGACAACTCGTGAGTTGCATGAAAAGTAACACTTGTACGAAGTTTCTTACAAGTGTCTCGTCTCCATGTTACTGAAGAAATCTTATTGGGGTTTCAGAAATGCGGTGGTCAATCGTCTTTTAGCGCTTCGGTTTGCCACACCTTATCTTCACAAGTTAATACTCCAATCCCAAATTATAAGTCATTTCAAGAATTTTGGAGATTCAAAGCATCTTAAGTTTAATTAAAATTATAAAAAAAATTACAAAGATTTATAATATTAAATAGCTATACTATAAAAATATAATTAATTAAAAACTAATGACAGTTGGTATTATAAATATTATTATCTCATCATATAAATTTGATCAAACTTAAAATGCTATTACTATTCAATATTTTTGAATCTCCAACAAATAAAAAGAACAAAACGTGGATACTTTTTGGTGCGACATTTGTTTTGGTCGATCTTTCCGTCTGCCTCTTCTGTGTGACCCTGATATCTCTCGTGTCCCCCGCATCGGCGAACAAGGAAAGCCCTCCTCCTTAACCCCGTGGACCTGCAAACATCGAATAAAATCGTCACTAATTATTATTAAATAAAATCATGTCTCCGCTCCTTGCAAAATCGTCCGCACGATCAGCAGCCCTCAAACGGACACATGCAAAATTACGTAAACTTAGCGTCCCTTCCAAATCTGCTGCATGTTCGCATGCACAATCAACATACTTACCTTCCATCTTTTCTTTTCTTTCAGGAGCGCTCGACGCCCATCCATCGTTCTTCACCGCCAGAGCCAGACACTAAAAACACCTTCATCGTGCAGCCTCGATCTCCTGAGCGCCCCCGTACGAATACGTCGACATCGTTTAAAGCACGCCACCTCCCCGACCTACTCCATGGCTGCGGCTGCGATGTCGTGCTCGTCGTATGCCAATGCTGCTGGAAACACCGCCGCATCCACGACGCCCATGCCATCATCCTCACTGTTCACCCACGCAGTGCACCCGAGCAGTCGTCCTCGGCTGCTGCGCCGCCGCCTTGAAGCCACTAGAGCCGTGCACCAGAGCCGTCATCTTCCACGCACGTAGACCAATCGAAGCCGCCACGGACGTCGCTCCTCCAAGTACGTGCTCCGATCTATTGCCATCGGGTTGCTGACTTGCTGTGTTGCTGCCGCCATGGGGTAGTGTTGGCCGCTGCAGCCGCTTGGTTTGGCTTGTCCGCCGCCGCTACAACTGCCTTGGCCGTCGATGTTGTCCATATATTCCCCTGTCGTCGATGCCTTTCTTGTTGGAATTATCCTTTTTAGATGGCAAATTGTTTCCAGTAAAGGTACTAACTACTAAACTGTATAATTTATTTTGTTATTCCCTCTTCTACAATCTTTTAGTAACCCGTAGAAAACTGCATGATATCTCTAACCTGAAACTCATCATCATAGTTGTAAAATAGTGCGAAATGTGCTATATGAATTTCACATCTTAGCTCTAATTATTGATTTGTTCAGGGAGAGCTCAACTTTCTACAGAGCTATTGTATTTAGCATGTACAACTTTACGAACCGCAACTGCCACCCTGCCCAAGCGCCCGTGAACCCGCTGGACGACCTTGCCAACCTGCCACCATCGGGACGCACCGGCTTTGTTTCCACCACGTTGCCGCACCTCGGTTCCTCGACCTCGACCAGCACACGCCGTTGTTGTACCGTGAATAGTAATTCTCATATTTTGATTGTTATCTATTCAATGCATTGACTAATTTTAAAAGGAGTTTTAGAATGTAGGAGTTGTTCTAGCTTATTAAAAAACTAAAACTTTTTATATATCTCTATCAGTGTACTTGAATGCCATATGCTCCAGTTACTAAACTGATTTAATATGGTTGATGTCTGTTGTTTGATTTTTTGAACTCATTATTTCTCTGCAGATCACTTTACCATTCCGGCTGAGTTATTATAATTGTTTCCGGATAATAAGATTTATATAACATATAAGATAGATCATACAGTTATGTTCCTCATGTGTGCTTATGTAACTGCAACTGTAGTTTTTAGAAGTTTCATATATTTTTTTGATACCCTCAATATAGGCATTAATGAGACTGTTGGTTTTGTTTTTGAGGGAGAGAGAGTGTATGTATTCTCTCCGGCAATAGATGTTCCCTGCTCTTGCTTAATCCAATTACAACTATTTCAGTACTGAATATTTTTCTTCACAAAGAATCAATCCTAATGAATTGATTTTATGGCTATTCCATGTAATGGTTAGATACTTTTGTTCTTCCATACGAATTTCTTATTCATCTTTTGATAACTGATTTTACAAAGTTTCTGAATAATCTGCATCCTTAGTCCCTAAATTTAACTTTCTATTTGTTTTCTCTAGAATCCCCAAACTCTACAGCCCATCAAAGAAAATTAGAGAACTGAAAATGAGGACTGCCAGCGACCATCCAACCCAAAAGAAGTGGAGGCGCTGAGAAAGGATCCAACCCTTTCATAGAATTCACATTTGAGGAGCATAAGAGAATTACCAAAAGAAACCAGTCAAGATTCATTACCAGCGGCGGTGCATTTGACAGAGTCAGAGTGTACAAATGTTTGATCACCAAGAATTTTTACAAAGGGTTAGAGATAAAAGAGCTCCTGAGAGTTGCCGTTAAGGTCCATGATGGTGAAAATAGCTTCCAGGGCCATAGGGAGTGGCTGGTGATTAACCAACTATTTCTGATTTTTTTTCAATTGTTATTTTCATTTATTTTTTGGCATGCTTTGCTTTGTTATTTTCAGATATAAAGTTTTTTTTTCTAGGATGAGGTTATTTTTCTTGGACAGCTCTCTCACCCAAAGTTAATGAAGTTTGATCGGCAACAACCGTGAAGATGACCACATGGTTCTTGTTTGTGAGTTCATGCCACTAGAAAGTGTGGAGTTCATGCGTCAGTTATGAATTGTTATTTCTTTATTTCATATTAACCAATGTATTTTTATCAGATTATTGAGGTATTTGTATATATAATGCAGGGGTACCAATTATGGTGCCACTTCCATGGTCGACCAAAGTGAAAATTGCGCTCGGTGCTACAAAAGGACTTGCTTTTTTTGTATGAAGCTGAGAATCCAGTCATCTATAGTGACTTTTAAGACATCAAACATATTGCTAGGCTAGGTAACTTCTTTTTTTAGGTTGACACACTTGAATGCCAGTTCCTATAAACTAAATGCAGTCAACAAAGGAAAATTCACACGCAGTATGATATTGTCATTCATTTTGTTATGGGCCTGGGACATAGTAGTTTCTTTCTTATCAAAATCTCCTTTGATACCCTAAAAATTACATGATGCAATGCAAAACTATCTAACAAAACTAT
Source organism: Bothriochloa decipiens (assembly GCA_023333625.1). NCBI lineage: Eukaryota > Viridiplantae > Streptophyta > Magnoliopsida > Poales > Poaceae > Bothriochloa > Bothriochloa decipiens. The sequence goes on from CM041645.1 coordinate 35,755,802, forward strand.
CTAACTTTGGGCTTGCAAAAGATAGACCAGTTGGTGATAAGCTCGATGTTTCAACTCGTATTATGGGTACCTAAGGTTAAGCTGCACCAGAGTACATTATGACAGGTAATGTGATCCTCACAGATCACATGCATTATGTATCTAAGTCAGTCTGTGAATGGCGTTGTAGCAGAGTATGTGCCCGCCTGTTGAGCAGTGACTACGGCCGCAGGGGCGACATGTACATGCAGGTGGACCAGGAGATGAACTCGTTCTTTTAAGATTTGTGAGAGATTTCAAGACATGTAGTATTACCTACGTAGCAGGCACAAATAAAGTTTATTTACATATATTACCTACTTTGTATTAAATGTGTATGTAATGTCGATATTTAATTTCATAATATTGTTATCTTCTCATGCGATCCATGTATTTTTAGTATAAAAATTTAGTTGTTCCGTAGCAACGCACGGGCACGATACTAGTGACTTATGATTTATGTTGAAGAGGCTAATAATTAGTGTATATAAGCACGGGAAAAAGAGTTGTTTACCAAAATTTATAGGATGAATGAACTTATGCCGAACCAATCACCTCAATTACCGCTTTCCTCTTGTTAGCAGTATATGATGGTTGTTGTTGACAACGTTCTTTTTTTTCCTTTTTTTTTGGCTTATACGAAGGGCAAAGGCTAGTTGACAACGCAAATTTTCTCTTTAGTTTTTACTTCTTGTTTTTCTGTTACCGGCTACTTCATTACGACAATGAGCTCTACTCCCTCCGTCTCATTTTTATTGACGTTATAGCATGGAGTGAGGTGCATTAAATGTTCTTTGTACCAAGACACTAGCTGCATCTATATACATACATGCATGGATGAATCTAGACACTTTTATACACTGGTAGAACGTCACCAAAATACTGGGACAAAGGGAGTAGATCCTAAGGACGGTGTACGTGGCCGACCTAGGGCAGCTTATCGCCACCACTCGCCCTGACAGGGTCTCTTGCGGGTGTATAGGATGTGGGTTCCAAGAGCTCTTGCTAGCGTGTATTGTGTATCATGCTTTTGACAAGACCTTCTTTGTGATATATCTTGCACATCGTGCTCGTCGCTGAGAGCACACATGACGTGTTTGTGTGGGAACATAAGCATTCTCTTGTCATTGCCCCCATTTGTCATCTTGTGAACGCGCACATAGGTGGATGGGTCTTCAGCTTGTGTCGTAAGGTGTTAAGTCTCGCAATAAGCGCAACCTTTATATTTAGTTGCCACTATAAGTTTGAAAGCCAGAATAGACCACCAGTGTTAAGCCAGAGGAAAGAAAAATGAGACCAAACCATTATGCTACTTATGCTTTAGGTGATACACGTGTTGCAATTGGACGGGACATAGGGTCGCGATGTTACTAGGTTGAGCTAACTCTAAAAACCTTAGCAGTGACGAGTTTTGAATGAAAGGCAATGGGTAAGCTCCGGTAATATAATTTGAATTCAAAAATAAAACAATATCACGTTTACGTACACAAAGTACTAAATAAACAAGAAAAGAAACTCGGAAAAAAAAAACCATCAACAAAGAAAGTCGAGACGGTGATTCCTATTCTACAAGTCCCAACCATTCCCCGCGTCTTCTATTCCGCTGCTCCCTGTTCCGTGCCACACAGAGCACAGGCGCGACGACGACGGGAGCACTCGAACATACAGGCTTGGGCGACGGCGACGAAGCTCCGATGCTCCAAGTACCCAAGAACCGGCCATTTTTTTCACCGCCCACCATGAACCCATCCGTCCCGGCGTCACTCCGGCACATTATCTCCGGCCACGGCGGCGAGTTGCCCGTGGCGCCGTCCAAACCCAAGCGAGAACGGGACGACTGCGGAGAAGAACCCACAGCGACCGGCGGGCGACGGAGCGACGGCGACGACGCGTCCTCTGGGAAGTTGAGCTTGGCGCGGCTCCCGCGGAGACGGAGCGCCGCGGCGTCATAGGCGCGCGCGGCGTCCTCGGGGGTCACGAACGTGCCGAGCCACACGCGCGCCGCCTTCTTGGGGTCACGGATCTCCGCCGCCCACTTGCCCCATGGCCGGCGCCTCACCCCGCGGAAGCCACGCCGCGCCGCCGGCTGCAGCTCCTTCTCTGTCGTCCCATGCGACCACGTGCGTGCCGATGATGGAGCTTGTGATGGCGACGCCGCCGTCAGGCGCGGCGGCGCAGGCACCGTGCGATCGTCTTCCGCTGCAGAGGCTGAAGAGCACAAGAGAAGCACGTGAGCATCCACCCGGGCGAAGCGACACGACGGGAAGGAGAGCGAACAGAGGTACCCGAGACAATGTGCGGCCCTGGCGGCGGCGGGGATGTCCCAGTCTCGCCTTGGCTCGTCGCCGTCCTGACGTGTCCATGATGGCACTGGCAGCCGCCCATTGACGCCCACGGACACGGACACGGCGGCACGACGAGTGACGGCGCGGGCGGCGGCGCTGGCGTTTGCGTCACCGTTGCTGTGTGGCCACCGACAATGACGTGCGTCAGGGCGGCCACGATGGCTGCCGCCTCCATGGCCTCTGGCGAGGTCGCCGCCGTCGGTGCCGGGGACCAAGGAGGTGGCCGCATGATCTTTTTCCCTGTTGGTGTCAGTGTTATTCTGCCTCTGCGTTCTCGTATCTGGGTCGTTTATTTATAGGAGCAGCTCACTTGTCCTGTCAGTCAGTGGCTGATCCGGCTGATTTTGGAAGCAAGCAGGTACAGCAGCAGGTTCCATAACGCGCTCGATAACGAGACGAATGCACGAACAATCCTCGCACACGGCTGGAAGAAAAAAACGGATCGAGATATTTTCATTCTAGAAACTTCGAGATATTCTCATTCTAGAAACTTCGAGACCTTGTCCACAGGGGGAATTACTTGGAGATCTAGCCGAAAATTTCACTGGCTCTATCCCCTAGCACGAAAGGCCGGCTGTTGCCGCTGCTGCTATGCACCTACTCCTACGCAGCTAGTATAGCCTACTACTTACTACTTTAATTCGGCTCTTCGGTAGCAGTAGCACTGAAGGAGGATCTTTGAATATTAGTGTTTCTTTTTCAGATTTTAATAAAAGATTGGTCCATAATTTTACCGATGATATGAACATTCAGAGACTCGATCGTCAGCTTTAGGTATTAGCTTTACTATACTCAGGGTTTCAAGCAAACATGATTCAGGGAGTTTGCAGGATACAGATTTTTGAATTTTTCCATATGTAGCTTCATCCAAATTAAACAGCCCATATATTCATCGAATTACCGACTAATTGTTGGTCAAAGCACAAGTGAACTTGACAATCAAAATACACCTTACAAAATGAAATGGATCATGAAATGAAGCTGACATCGTCACGCGCAAAGCAGAATACTTGAAGATATGATTGGTTCATGTACTCCAAACCAATAGCCATGTTGTCAAGCTTCTGGATACTGACTGAGTCAACAAGGCTTGAGGGCCAAAGCTGGACACGGAGAGCTGGACACGGCCGAGCGGGTTTGTGCAGAAGAAGGGACGACAGCGTACGCGCTACACCGTCACGGCCGGCCGACTCTTTTTATTACTTTATTTTTTTACTTATCACCAACTTTTTACTGTAGCAACTTTGACCATATATTTTTTTAAAAAAAATCTTAGGTACTTCAAAGTATATAACATTATTGAAGTATGTTCAATGAAGAATTATATATGTAAAAAATTAATATACCTAAAAATCTTTTATAGAAAAAACGTATGGTCAAATTTGCTACAGTAAAAGTTTAATGATAAATAAACAAAAACAGAGGTAAGTATTATCAAATACTAGAAGGTCCAAATTTTATGCGATACTAGAAGATTCATTTTCTTATGTTGTTGATTTGACTTTCTTCTCCTGAGGAGCATGCGCATGCCCTCCCGCGTTAATCAATTAAGCTGCTGCTACTGTCAACTCAACTTGTGTTGAATGAGGGCACAAGTCTACGCCCTCCGTTTCATAGATAAAAGAACGTTTTTTATTTTTATAATTTTTATTTGATAATTCGTCTTATTTAAATTTTTATGCAAATAATGAAATACATAAATTACTATAAAAATATATATAATAATAACAAGATAAATAATATATATTTAAATTTTTAAATAAGATGAATGGTCAAACATGAATCTTTAAAGTCAAAAACGTTCTTTTATTTATCGAACCGAGGGTATACGAGAGTGGCTGAAGCACAATAGCACACGAGGGTCGTTCCGCGAGCTAACAGAGGCAGTAGAAGCTTCTAGAACCAGGATCTTCGGCACCGTCCGCGCGCCGCCTTCAAGCTATATATATACTCCGTAGCTAACAAGGGTAGTCGAGACTTCTAGTTCTAGAACCATAGGATCTTTGTGGCGCCGTTGTCGTCATCGATTGGCTATCGTCTTCCGGTCGCCGTTGTTCACTGCATCGCATTGGAGTCTCTCCTATCCAGTCCAGGTACGGTGTTTCTGGCGGAGTGGCGGGCCAGCATACCGTGTACTCCGTATACCCAAGGATACGAAGTACGGAGTGCAAAGTTTTGGCGGGCTGCCCAACAAGTTTAATTAGATTATTGGGCCGCTGCAACTGGGCCTAAAGTGAGATCATCGAGGTCCATGAGGGGCTCTCTTAAAAATTCTTCTACGAAGAACTACCGGAAATAGTTTTGTACTCTTTTTATTCTAAATTATAAGTCTTCATTCCGATTTTTAAAAAATACATATTTTGCTGCACATTTGTATATAAATTATGTAGCAAAAATTACATATCTATATACTACTACAACACAGGGATATAGTGACATCAGGGAGGACGAAAAAATGTTAATAGATCTTTAAGTAAGTGCATGATTACAAAAGAGGAATAGAAAGATAGGAGGAGGTATCCATTCCCCTCCAACAACACGCTCGGCTTTGCTAGTATCCAAGTTGTATCCCAGAGGTTGCCTCATTGCAAACACATTGTGTGGATCCCAAGGCGGCCTTGAGAGTGATGTCATTCCCGATTGATTTCACCCACATTAGGGAAGTATCTATCCTGTGGGAGCAAACAAATCGTAACAAACTCTTGCCTAAGTAGCATTCCCCTTTATTGCATGGGCCTCTACTGCTTGTAGGGAGGAGTGCATAGTAAAATGGATAGCATTAGGGCTAGATTCCTATGGTAAGGGGCTGGACAGAAATTTAGATACCATGTGGCAAAATTTGACATGGTAAGTGCCAAAGGATCAGGGAGGTCTAGGTATTATCAATACCTCAATCATGAATGATTGTCTGCTAGTCAAGTGGATACGGAAAGTTCACAATGAGTCTGATGCACTTTGATTTAGACTGTTAAAGGTTAAATACATGAAAGATAGGAACTACCGGAAATAATTTTGTACTCTTTAAATCTTCTACGAAGAACTACTAGAAAAAATGTTGTACTCCTTTTATTCCAAATTATAAGTCTTCATTCTGATTTTCTAAAAGATACATATTTTACTGCACATTTATATATAAATTAAGTACTAAAAATTACTCTCTCTGTTCACAAATAACTTATCTTTTTGACTTTAAGACATCATGTTTGACCATTTGTCTTATTCAAAATTTTATACAGTTTATAAAATAAATAAATTATAATTAAAGTATCTTTAATGATAAAATAAGTCATATCAAAATGGATGATGTTTATATAAAAATTTTAAATAAAACGAGTGGTCAAACATAATGTGTCAAAGTCAAAAAGATAACTTATTTATAAATGGAGGGAGTACATATCCAGGGAAAATATCTAGTGAAAATCACAACTTCCATGAAAACCCGTATAAATCACGGTAAAAATATCGTCTAAAATCACTAAAAAATTTACACATGTAAATGATATGATGATACACAATCATATAAAATATCTTGTACAAACTTGACTTCGTTTGTGAGATATAAAAATAACAAATTTCAAGCCAGAATGTTATCCAGATGATTTGTTAGAAATTTATTATTTTTATATCTCATAAACGAAGTCGAGTTTGGATAAGATATTTTACATGGTTGTGTATCATCATATCATCTACATGTGTGTATTTTTTGGTGAATTTAGACGACCTTTTAGCCGTGGTTTACACGGGTTTTCATGAAAGTTATGGTTTCCACCACATATTTACCCACATATCCATACACTACTACAACACAGGGATATAGTGGCATCAACTTGTGTTACTTTTTTAGTAAGTGCATGATTAGAAAAGAGGAATAGACAAATAGGGAGGAGGTTATCATTCCCCTCCAACATCACGCTCGGCTTTGCTAGCAGTACACAAATATCAGGTGGTATCCAAGTTGTATCCAAGAGGCCTCCTCATTACAACGCATTGTGGGGATCCCAAGGCGGCCTCAAGAGTGATGTCATTCCCGATTGATTTCACCCAGATAATTTAAATAATAGAAAGAGATTTTTTTCAAAAAAAATAATAGAAAGAGGATAAAGGAGAGAGAAATACAATGGGAGTAGGAGTGGATAGTGATGATGCCCCTAGCGCCACTATACCTAAGTGGACAACGTGGGCTAAAGAGTTTTCGTGAAAAATAATGGAACTCTCTACATGTGAGAACAACTTCAGTAGACCCCTTACTGGGCCTCATACCCTACCTACTTGGCCTCCACCGTTGTCGGCAAACAATTCTAGGGACTTCCACTGCTCTTTTGCAAAGCGGTGCTGGGATAAACTTGGCATTTCCTGGCTAAATGATCCAATTCTGAGAGGAGAGTCACACGCACCAAGCATAGATCTGTGCTCCCTTTCTTTATGGAAATTTTTCAGAATGCTGCGTGGGAGATCTGGAAAATAAGAAACCGTCTGGTATTTGATGGTGTCCAAGCTTCATTTGGCAGGTGGGTACAAAACTTCAAGGACGAAACCACCCTCCAATTGCTCAGGATCAAGGAAGAAGATATGATAGCTGTGTTGCTTTGGCTTGATGCCCTATAAATTTTTTCTTTATCTGCTTTTGCTTTGAGTAGCTGTAGCTGGGACAGTTGTTGCTCCCCCTATAAGTATCTCGTTGTACTTGGCTCCTTGTTTATTTTAATTAAAAGTTTGTGCACCATGGGGACCTCCCCACAGTCTTTTCGCGTCAAAAAAAGTCTAGCTACCTACTTCCGCTACCTCTTCCACCTTCCTCGATGCCTAATAACTCGCCTCCCACCTCCCCAAAACTCCACCACTACTTTGTCTCGATGGATGCAGCAAGCCAGATAGAACCTTAACACTAGCCACTAGAGCTCGACCTCTCTTGGTGGCCTCCAACCTTAATTGGACCTCCCTAGCATAGTCCCGCCCAAAGCTTGGTCACCTAGCGCCCCTCTGCCTGAGCTTGGCTTCCCTAATAGCCCTTTGCCTGAGCTCATAGCCTCACCGGTGCACCTCTATCTGAGTTTGACCTCCCCGATGGCTTCTTTTCCTTGTCGGTTCTATCATGCGCTTGAACTCTCCTGGCCCTAAGGAAGAAGAACTTCATTTGCTTTTCAATGTTTTTAATTTAAATTTGAATTATCAAGTGAAACGACATCAATTTCCATGAAGGGAAATCCACAGAGTCGAAGTGTAATATGACCATTTAAATCACATTACCCGATAATAGTTGATAATCATAATCCATACCTCGAACAAAAGAGTGCAATAGAGAGGTTTACAATAGCTTATTACATCGTCTCTTGGCGAAATCAGAGTTCATGCAGCATAAAGTAAAAGCTTGAAGGTGCGGAAGCTATCAACGTCCATCCACTCGAGCGTAGGTACGAAACCCTCAATCGTCATACTCCTCAGACGAGTACTCACTCCTGGAACCTGTGTGCCAAAGTATCAGTACGGTATGTACTGGCCACTCCCACCCTAAGCATTGCTTTGTGGAAATTGGATGCCAATCATGGATATATCAAAAGAACCTATAAAGGCTGGGGTTTTCTATGCAAGCGATCAGGTATATAAGTAATATAATAATCAAGTTTTATACACTTACCCATACCCACACCATCCATCATTATCCACCTCTGAATCACCATCCCAACTCCTCCAACACCATCTTAGACTCATGTCGGCAAGCCAACTCCCTCTCGGCTTGCCTCAGCGGCCCGCAGCCCTCAACCTGGCTCACGGCCAGAAATCACACTCAGGGGGAAGGTAGAACACTCCACTCTCTAGTCCGGTGAGCAAAACACAGGAAAGGTCGATAGCAAAAGAATTGGCATATGTATCGATCGATCAACCATACACTCTGCAGAGGTTTTACTATTCCACAAGATAGCCATCATCGGTGCTGATCATCACCTAAGCAGATTTTGGGCGCCTACTACCATAGAACGATGCCACTCTACCATCCAGCTCTGGATCACTGAAACTGTGAAGAGAGCATGTATCCACTCCCGAAGAGGATGCCATGCCATGTACCCGCTCCCGAAGAGTGTGCCATGGTCGTCTTAGTAGGGTGTTAGCTCCATCTCAAGCATGTACTTTCCTAACACTACTCGTCTAGCAGTAGTGGCATCGATCTATCCAGCGGTTCGGCCGTCTCCCCCTCTCATGGGAAGCGAGTGGAAAGTAAGAGATTCCTATGATCTGGTTACCAGCGCAACAGTTTCTAGGTGTGACCAAGCCGGGATGTCTTCATCAGGGTTCCCATTTAACGTGCTACCACGGCACGCTCCACCCAGGATTCTCCATCACATCTAAGTTAGTCTGCCACAGACTGTTCATCATGGGAATGTCCAGATCCATTCCTCGGTAAGACTTGCTCTAAAAGCTCGTCATAGATCCCGGCTCAATCGACTCAACCCTCTCCCTACACCCTACCGTAAGATCCACCCCAAACCCGGATACATCACCATCAGCTCACATCTCATCTGATCCAACACACAAACCAAGCCTGGCACCCTCCAGGCCCTCCCGGGGTTCATCACTTCGCATCGAAATGTAAGCGAGTGAAGTATGTATATATATATGTATATATATATATATATAAAGCAGATAAGCATGTGGCTAACATAACAGCGGGTAAGCAGGTGATAGGTTATAACAAGGTAAGGCTTATCAAGTAAAATCTACCATGCATTCCTAGCACAGGTGATCCATTATATTGCAATAAAAGTAAAGCACTAGCATCACTAGATTTGCCATGTGTAATGAGTGAGATCTACAAGGTTGGGTGAGATGTGGCACCTTCGCTGTTGTCGTCTCCTGACCTTCTCTGGTACTCGGAGTCCTCCTCAGACCGGTCCTCGCTCGACCCTGTAACCGATATAATGGTCGTGGGAGCGACCCTATAGATTAGCACAAAGAACCAATAACAGCAAAAAATTCAAACTCAAACATGGTAAAAATAGCTAGAGCTCGATTTATAAAAATTTTGGATACTTGGATCATAATTTTCGGAACTCGTATGAATTAGTTATGCTTTTTTAAAGATTTAACCGTATTCTGAAAAAGAAAAGAGCTGGATTATTCTGGTGCTGACATGTGGCGGCTTAGGATTGAGCCACGTGTCACATGCGGGTCCAATGGTAACAGTCCAGGTGCTGACGTGGATGATGGCGTCACGCTGACGTCAGCAATGACAGGTGGGACTAGGGTGACGTCACCTGCTGACGTCATCGTTGACTCAGTCAACGGTCAACTGGGCCCCCCATTGGGCCGATAACGGGCCGTTACTGGGCCGGATATGGGCTGGACTCGGCCCGCCACATGGCGCGCTCTGGTGCTGCCATGTCATCATCACAGATCCGAACGGGCTCAGTCCACAGCTCGGGTCCACGGTGCACCGGCTCTGGGTGGGGTCCGTCTGCAGCGACTCAGGCCCTTGTGAGCTGGGTGCATCTATCTGCTCTTTAGTCCACACGGTCCGCGGACCAACCATCGGTGCACCGGCGCTTGCTGGGTCCACCCGCAGTGACCCCGATCTCATGGACTGCATCCACCTTCCTCTTGTCGAATCGATCCCCTCCAGTGTCTCCTCTGCCCGACGGCGGGGCTCGTCGGCGGTGACCAAACCCCTGATTCCCGGTGCTCCAGAGGCCCTTCGGCTTCATCTTCTTGCTCTTTTGCTTCGGCTTGTCGCTCGGTGTACACGGAGGTGGTCTTCAGGTTAGCAGCTTGGCCCCCAGCGGAGCTGTCCACGACGAACAGCGGCTCGATGGCGACGGTGCACGGCAACAGCTCATCCGCGACCCCATCCAAAGCAAGGCAGAGCTCAGGGGTGCAATTTGGGTCTCGCAACACCTCCCCGACGCGCCGACGGCGACCTTATTCCACAGCGGAGCCTGTGCGGGTAGCAACTCCCACGGCGGAGCTCCAGCGTGGCCATGGTGTGCGGCACGGCACCCAGAGTGGCTCCACGGCTCCCATCTTCTCTATGTCCCGAAGCAGCACGTCCCGGCGGAGCTTGGCAAAGCGTCCCGGAGGCGACGAGGAACGACGTTGAACGGTGGCGCTCCAGAGCGGCATGGTCGTGCGTCGGCGGTCCTCCGGTGTCGCGTCCCAACAGCTAGCGTGCGCACGGTGCTCAACTCAGCAAGGCGGTTATAGATCCGGTGTCGATGAAGCTCAGGTACCTTCGACTGGCCGGCAAGGAAGCTTCATCATGGCGGCGCTCGGCACACGGCGAAGGTTAGGGTGGCATGTCCGTTCCGGCGTCCTCCTGACACCGTGGAAGCACAGGGCTTGGCTGGTTGTTGTGTGTGCGTGCGTGTGTGTCCAAGGAGGCCGGTAGAGGCCTCGGCCTACGCGCTCTCGCGGCGGAGCGCCATGACCAGCAGCAGAGGACGGAGGTTGGAAGAGGAGTCAGGCGTCGCTCACCAGCGTTTGACGAGGAAATGGAGGCGCGATACACGTCCAAGAAGCAACGGCTCGCGGTACAGCTCCGGCTCCTCGACTCCAACGGCTACGCAGCAGCACGGCTCCGGTACGGCGACGACCTTCGTCTTCTCCGGCGGCGGCGTCCTTCCCCGCCCCCTTTCTTCTCCCTCTTCCCCTTCTTCTCCCTCCTCCCCTTCTTCTCCGATTCGGTGCTTAGCAAGGCAAATTGGGAACCACCAGAGCGGTGGCTGCGGCTGGGAAGCCCTAGAGCTCTAGGGCCTTGTTTTATAGAGGTTTGGCAGAGGTAGGTGTCCAGCGGGCGGTGAGTGATTGAGGGAGCTTGATCAAACGGTCAAGGAGAGGTCCAGGTTAGTGGTGGAAGCTCGGCTGGGTCTAGGGCATCAGAGAGAGAAGGCTGGCTGGTGCTGGGTAAGGCTAAGCTTTATAGCGGCAGAGTTTCACCGCGGCGACAGCACATGTGCGCGCGCGGGAGGAAAAGATCCTCGCGGCCGTGGGTGTTTTGTGCAGGGCTGTCGGCTCCCGGTCGGTCCAGGTGGCGTGCGCGAGGTCCGTTGATGCAGCGCGGCGGTGGATCGTGCGGCGGAAAAGCAAGCGTGGCGGTCACGCGGGCGTGCTCGGCGTGGGGAAAGAGTAGGGGAGGTCCGGGGGGACCTCAGGGTGAAAGGTATGACAGGCGGGTCCCACCGCGGGGTCTGCCAGTCAGCGGCTGTGGCCTTCTCCTGTCACGTTGCGGGAGCGGGCGGCTTGTTGGGCCCCGTGGGCCGTTGCGGCCAGGAGAGAAATGAGAGGGAGAGGGAAGGCAGGTTGGGCCGGGGCTGGTCTGGCCCCCTTTGTGGACCAGATAGGCCTTTCCTTTTTCTTCTTTATATCTTTTCTCTTTTCCTTTTTGTTTTTCAAATACTTTAATAAGCATATACTTATATATTATTTGACTTGTTGCAAAGTAGTTCTCTAGTGGACATACATGGTCCTTGCTAGGTTGGGTATTATTCCCATAGGTTAGATATTTATTTATTATATAAATAAATATTATTGGTATTTATTAAGCATTACATAAACTCAAATAAAATACAAATCACATGGTAAATTTAAAATGCAACATGATGCATTGCACATGAGCTAGGGTTTACAGGGTAAGGTGGTGTTATGCATGTGCAACATGTGTGGAAACTTTCTACATGACACATCATCACTCAGGGTTTTTGAGAAAAAATTTGTATCTCGGATTTTTGGATTGTTACATCAAGCTTGAATTCATTAGTTTGAATAATAATCTTTTGTATAAACTCATAGCAGTATTGTTTGTTTGAATTCATGTTGGGTCAAATACATAGAATATCTAGAGCAAGTGAGAAAAGAGAGATGCTACTTTAATCCGGTAGTAATACATGATGATTAAATATGGAATGTGCCCATCTTCACTAGCTAAATAAGGATTCCAACAGTGTTCGCTCGTGCCAAAACTTCCCTTTCTCTTCTTTTTTATGCTCCTTGTTTTAATCTTTTACCACGTACTATAATTCTGTAAATTACTTTTGGGACCTGATTTGCTCAACCCCACTAATAATATATAATATTTTGAACGTTGACATGGATGATATTTTCATGTGCACTGGATCAAATCATCAAAACCTCAGTGAAGTGGTGTGCCAGCTCAACCAACTGTTTGTTTGCTAATAATAACTCCTGTACAGGCTGCATTTCGACTGCCTCTTTTTATTCCTCCAGTTGTCCCATGCACTTACCAAATCTCTTCCTCTCTGACAGCGATGCCATAGACCGCGCAGGGCATGGTGGCCCTGAGCTCTCCAGGCGGCCCGCAGCCTGCTACTCCAGCCGTGCCAACGCTGCCGATCAGATTCAAGACGTGGTCGGGGGGAAACATGGTGCTCACCGTGGCCAACGACAACGCGTACATCAGTGTGCGCGCCACGCCGCGCCAACAACCTGAGCATGGTGATGTCCGTGTTGCACAACCTCGGGATCGATGTGATCACCGTGCAGATCTCGGCCGACAGCGTTAGTGCCCTGGTCCTCATCTCTGCCCATGTAAGTAGCCTTGTTGCTCCATCCATCCAGTGTCCTCCTAGTTTCATCGCTTATATGCGTTGCTTAGATCTGATAACCATGATGATGGTTGGCATTCTTAGAGGAGAATCTCAGCTCTCGCCACGACGAGGGGATTTGATTTGACCTAGAAATGAACGGAATCCACTATTGCTCTGCTATATTTGAATTTGAAAAGGACTTTTTATCGTTCAATTAGGGTTAGCACGGTCGAGTACAGACACCTACGACAAAATAAAACGGTCGTTGAATTAGGTATGTTAGGGCTTTCTTTTGCCGCACTATATTTAACGGAAAAAGGTGATCCAAAAACTAACATGATTTGTACAAGTTGAGGTTTCATAGATTTGCTAACCATAAGGAAATAATATGGTTAGAGCTTTACTTTTCTCGTACTATGTCTAGTGGTAAGAAGGGTAGTTGTCCGAATACCGACATGATTTAGGTAAGTTGACGCTGCATGGTTCTAGAAACCACAAGGAAGTACGTACGTTAGAGCCTTATTTTTTCGTGCTTTAATGGTAAAAGGTGATCTAGATACCGATCATAGTAAATCTACCTAAGCTAATTGATAAATATCGTTACTTTTCCTTATTCAGTCTCATGAGCATTTAACTCAAAGATGTTGGTTTGCAAGCGGCTTGCAAAGCTGTGGTTACGGGGTTCGGTAACTATTGAAAAAAAGTATGTTAGAGGTTTGTTTTTTGGTGGCGTGTATTAGGAGTTGACATAACAACAAAGTACTAATGCCTATCACTGAAGTTAGAAATTAATGACCCAAATTTACTTACCCTTCACATACACCTTGAGTGCTCCTGTGGATTTGTGAATTATAGGAATAAGTAATATGTGACTTGATTCATGATTAAACTCTTCTTTTGTTACACAAAAATGTTGCAAAGATGTCCAAATAGGTAAAGGAGTCCACTATTTTGCCAAGAGGATTGTTTTTCCATTACTGGTTTGATTAGTGCACCAGTATACCATTTGAATGGTCACTTGATAGTAGTTAAGGGGACTTGCTACTTGAATAATCATGTAACATCTCCCAATTCCATATTTTCACAAAGATGAGTTTGTATTTTGCACTTGATACTATTTTCACTCTAGCAGTAACATGAATGTACAGAAGCATGGTTGAGCAGAAACGTGCATCTATACCCAAAATTCTGAACCCAATCAGAAACAAGTGCCGTTGTAGACATTGCACACAGTCCCAGAATCCGAGCAGCAACATCTAGCCTGTAGAACTTTTTAAGTTTATATATCAAGGTGTTGCCTCACAAAAGCCTAATCATCAAGAAAAATAAATCTGCTCTTACATAACAGGTGTGGTAACATTATTTTCAGTTTTTTTTCTCATATAACAAACTTGTCTACGCGAGGTGAAATTTTATGGAAGGTCACACTAACATCTGAATCTTTCTACTACATAACAGTTGAATGGAACAGATGGTGTGAATCGTTCGTCAGAGGAAGTGTACCAGAGGGCTGTGTCGGGTATCATGTATAGGCTCCACAACAAAAACTAGACCGGAGCCGCCATCAAGGCATCAGGGGCGTCTCAAGCTGCGCCACCGCATGCCATGCATTGTTCAGACTGGAGCGATTGAACAACCGAAATAAATTTGTTATTTGTTTGCTTAATTTGCACCTATCATTTGAAGGTTTGAGAACCGTCTCTCTGTCAGATCTGGTCGAACTTTGTCGTGTGTGTGTCCGTGTCGACGTTGCTTTGAAACATCTCTTCGTGCCGTGACCGTTGTATTACCACTGTCTTCTAAATTGCTATTGAATCTTGTTAATAAGTTCCGGATGCTGCTGGTTGTTTATTGCATGGAATTTGTTGCTCTGGTGGTGTGCACCGTGACGTGCTGCAGTAGCCTACAGGTCAATGGATGTGATTATCTGGCATTTTAGGTCGGGTCGTAACTGTTTCTTAAGGGGAAATAGCAATTTCCATTACTCATTTTTCACGTGTATTTTATTAAGAGGAGCAGAGTGGTCATATGACCTACAACATATCGCAAACTGGTGGTAGCGAGGGGCGCCCACCAAAGTGCAAGGAACCCTAGCTACTGGATTCATTACTAGTTTGTATTACATATTGAACCTATTTTGCGACCAAATCAAACTGAACTCGAGCATCGTCAAGTATCCCGCCTCGCTCCACAGTTCCGCCTCCTCGATCACGGCTCTGATCATCCTCGCCATATTGGACGCGACGTTGTCAAACACTCTGCGGCTCCTTTCTTTCCAGACCATCCATGTTAGCAGCAGCATCATGGAGTCGAATTGTGGCCGGTGTGCTCTGTCAAGTCGTCGACGTTGCCGAAGCCACCAAATGCCCAGGCTCTCCTCAGTCTCCGGCGTCAGGTCCTGCAATCCGAGGGGCAACAAGAATGCGTGCCACAGCTGCCTAGTGACGACACATCCGATGAAGAGGTGCTCGCAAGTTTCGGACGCCTGCCCACACAGATTGCAGTCATCCGTCGTTTGCAGGCCATGTCGCATTCTCCGGTGTCCAAACTCTTCTGTGCAAGGCCAGCCACATGAAGAATTTCACTTTCGGCGGCGCTTTGGTCTCTCTTGCCCCCAGAAGCGCCGTCGACCCCTCAAAGAATGCTCTGTGAGTCGACGACACCTTGAACCTCCCGTCCGGTGCCCACTTCCAGGAGAACAGGTCAGGCGTCAATGGGTCTAGCTGCACTTGGCTCAGCACTGCCCAGACCCTAAGGTATTGGAGAAGAACCTGCACCGTGTCGGCTCCGACGATCTCCCGTGCCCACCTGTTCTGGAAGAGGCCCTCCTTGAGCGACATCCTTCTGCTCGCCGGCGAGATCACCGCAAAGAGCTGAGGAGCATAGTTGCACAGCGGGCCGTGGACGGACCAGTTGTCAGTCCAGAGCTTCACCAGCGTGCCATCACCGACGGTCACCAACAAGCTCGCATCCGACATTGCTGCGAGCACCTCGCTAGCCATTCCCAACGTAGTCTTGAGTGCCATGCCGAAGAATCGGAGATCAAGAATTCCCAGGCCGCCCAAGTAAGTAGGCCGACAGACCCTGGTCCATGCTAGCTTACACTTCCCAGCCGACACAGTCTCAATGCCACACCACAAGAAAGCTCTGTGTCGCTTGTCAATTTGCTCAATGGCCCATGATGAAAGGCAGCAAGCAATGCTTATGTGCACTGGGATTGCGGAAAGCGTGACCTTGGTGAGCAGCGCTCTTCCGGCGTGAGTGAGCAGGCCGGCCTTCCAAGTTGGAATTCGGGCTGCAACTGAATCCACCAATCGTTGCTCATACGCTCGACGTAGCCGTGTTAGCGACAGAGGAATGCCTAAATATTTGGACGGGAACGGAGCAACGATGCACGGGAACGCCGCTCGCACTACCTGCACCATGTCATCCGTGCATCTGATCGGAGTGGCAATGCATTTGTCGACGTTGGAGATCAGGCCTGACGCACCGGCAAATAGCATCAATATCTGTTGCAAACATTGCAGATCAGTGGCAACAGGAGCGACCAGGACAACCAAATCGTCAACGTAGAGCGACGCGCGGTGCTTGATGGCCCTACCTGGCAGTGGCGTGAACAGGCGCTCCGCTTCCCGGATAAGTGCATTTAGCGGCTCCATGATTAGGACGAAGAGCATTGGCGAGAGGGGATCCCCCTGCCTAAGGCCACGAGCATGTGCAATCCTCCTTCCTGGGCGCCCATTGAGAAGTACCTTGGTACTAGCTGTTGACAGCAGGATGGAAATCCAGTTGCGCCATCTCCGTGGAAATCCGATGTGCTGAAGAACATGCAGGAGAAATGGCCAGGCTACTGAATCAAATGCTTTGGCGATATCCACCTTGATCAGCGCCGCCAGGAACTTCTTCCCGTGCAAGAGACGACAGGCTAGCTGCACGGAGCGGAAATTATCATGGATCAATCTTCCTTTGATGAAAGCACTTTGATTGTGCTCCACCATTGTCCCAGCCGTGGAGCTAGGCACCTAGCCAAACATTCTGCAAAGAGCTTGCTGAAGCTATGAATTAGGCTGATTGGGCGGTAGTCCTTCAGCGACGTAGGCACGCTGCTCTTCCTTAGAAGTATCATGAGCGCGTCATTTAGAAGGTGAAAGCTCCGAGCGTCTAGCGACCATAGAGCGTTGAACGCTGCGACAACATCCGGCTTGATGATTTCCCATGAAGCTCTGTAGAACGTGCCACTGAAACCATCAGGCCCTGGCGCACGATCCAGCGGCATGTCAGAGATTGATTCCCAGGTCTCCTGCTCGGTGAAGCACGCATCAATGCCAGTAAGGCCCAGATGCTGCAGCAGTCCCTCGAGGAGCAGTTCGTGCTCCCTTGTGAACGGCGTGCCAAGGATTCGCTGGTAATATTCGTAGATGAGTTCCTGCTTGGCCTCGTCAGCAGAAACCCATTGGCCATCATGCTGGATCCCAGCGATGTGGTTTTTTCTACTACGGTGACACGACTGCATATGGAAGAACTTTGTATTTGCGTCTCCCTCACCGAGGAACCTGATCCTAGACCGGTGCCTGGCCATAGTGTTGGAATGTGATCTCGGCAAATGCCGTGATTAGTGATGAATTAATTAATAACGAGATTAATTAGTTGTTAAGTAAGTGGTCCACCTGTCATATATATCAACAGATTAGATTTGTCGCGATCGGCGGCAGCCTTTAGATCGTCTAGGGTTTTTGGCCCCCTAGCCCACAGTGCACTATATTAGAGGAGGCGCACCTGGTGCCTCCAGCCATCCATTCTTCTCCACATGAGACACACAAACCGATCAATCAGGCGTTGGAGGGTTTAGGAAAGTCGTCACCCACGTCCAGATATTGCCGCTGCAGATCCACGTCGAGCTCTTCATCAAGAGAGAGTTCTAATTCTTGATTGGTGAAGATCAGTGAACCTACTTCATCTACATCAACTCACGTCTCCAGCGACATGTATGGCATCTACGGACTCTGGCTAGCATCTGCGATAAGATTCCGCATTAAGTTGAGTTAGTGATCATGTTTAGGCTAAATTTAAGATCCTGTTTATGTTTTATGTCTAAGATTTAATTCAACAATCGGTATCGAGCTCCTGCTTAGACCTGACATGATCCTAGACCAGAGTTAATTCTGTGTTTTATGCCTCTGTTAGATTAGATCGGGATCATTTTCAGTTAAGTCAGATTAGAAGCAATTAAGTTTTGATTAAGATTAATCAGATCTGTTACATGCACTCTGTTAAGATTCATTCTATTTGTGATGCATGTTTATACTACTCTAAGTGCCGATTCAGATTAGTTTAAGCCATCAGTGAATAATTAAGATCTAATTAGATGTGATATAAATTTGATTTGTAATTATACTAAGTAATCATGATGTTAGGGTTCACTGTTCATCACAGTTAGTCAGATTTAAGTCAGATCTCAGGAATTAGTGATTATTTCCATGATTCAATGACTCAGTAAGCATTCAGAGGGAGGTGATTGGGCAAAACACAAGAAAAGTCCCAAAATCCCACAAATCATGGAACCCTAACCCTAAGTTAAGCATCAGAGAAGGGCTCACCTATGCGGTTCGTATCTGGCTTATAGGTCGGGTCGCCACATGCCACCGGCTGCGTACAGCAGGGAGCGCGTGGCTCGTACCTGGGTCCGGCCGGGTCGCCGCAGCCACTGGCGCCGCCGTATCGGCCGCCTAAGGCTCCACGCGACGGGCGATTCATCAGGGCCGAGCGTTCATGGCCTCAGGGCCCGCTGTCGCCGTCGTCGGAATGTGTCTCGTACTCGGCATCATGGCCGTGTCGCCACCTCGCCGGCAAGAGGGCGGGCCGCCGCCGCCACGCGGCATCAGGGCATTGCCGCCGCGCTATCACGGCCAGGCCGCCGCCACCGTGCCGCGAGCCGGGGCTGCTGCCACCACACCGATAAGGGCGAGCAGCCGCCGCTTCCCTGCGCCTTCAGTTGAGGTCGCCGCCGCGCGCCCTCCAGGCGCCGCGGCTGCTGCTGCCGCAGCTAAGGGCCGGGGCTGCTGCTGAGCCGCCTGCGCGGTATGCTCCGCCACACGCGCGCGAGCTTTGCCCATGGCCGCTCCGCCATCGCGCATGTGCACCACAGGGCGCAGCGTCACCCTTAGGGCCGCCACGGGCTAGGCCGCCGGCTGCTGGTGCTTCGGCGCCGGCGTAAGAGCACCCGGTGCCGAGCTCGACGGAGCCGCGCGCGGCTCTACCGCACGCGCGCACCGGCGAGCCGAGCGCCGAGGTGCCGCACCGCCCATAGTCTCTCTCTCTGTCTGTCTCTTACGGCTGAGAAGAAGGGGAGAGAATGGAATGAGACTGAGTTCATTTAGGGTTTCGTTCGGGCTTTTATATGGGTTGTTACCTGCCGGACGAATCGTGGCCGTCAGATTCAGATCAGTGGTTCAGATTGAGTTTGGCTATTAGGGTTTTGAGACTGCGCCATTACTGGGCCTTCAGGGGAGAGGCCGCGTGGGCCTAGCAGGCCACACCTGCTGCAGCTCGTCTTGGGCCGCTGCTGGGCTCATTTGCTTAAGGGACGAAAATCAGTTTTTCTTTTTTCAGAATTTAAGTTCTCTCATGATTTATTCTCAGCGCATTTTTTTTTCCAGTGTTTTAGTTAAGTTTTGTGCTGATTATTTCAGAGTTTGTATTAGGCTCATATAAAATTTCTCAATAAGTTTTATGAGTGCCCTAGGTGGATACTATGTTAAGAAGCAGAAAATTAATGAGTAATTAGATTTTAAGTTTTTAGCCAGGTATTTATACCATGAGTTATTTGGCTAAATTCTTATTGGTCATTGAGTTTAATGATGAGATCATCCCAACAATAAAGTTTTCCTAAGTAAGCCATTTATTAAGTATTCAGGGGAGAGCTACCTAGGTCGACTCGACCAGAAGCAGTCCCCGATCTCACATTTACATTTTGGCTATTGTTGGGCTTATACTTTTTTAAGGCCAAACTAAGATTTATTTTAAGAATATAAGTTTCCGCTGCGATTTAATATGTAAGAGGATTTTTTAAGTGCTTTAATTGAATTTTGAGTTTTAAATGCTCTCATTATATTCAGTTTTAGCTTAAGTTTATTTTTAGCAACTTAAACACATTACTTTAAGTATTAAGTATATATAAGTTTAATGCCATCATGATGATGTATATTCCCACCACATATAAATTTATGTATTTTTTTAAGTATATTTAAGTTATTTTAAGCGTGTTTTGGGAATATATTGCTGAGAATATTTAAGATTAAGAAATTTACTTTTTCTTTGGTGCATTTTTACTCAGTTGACTTTTAGGCACTAAGAGTAAGTACTAAGTCTCAGTTTTATTTTTTTCAGTTCCAGCGTTAATTCTATGCTTTTATGAGCATTTCATGTTTTAAGTAATGTTCTAAGTTTATTTTTTTGCATGAATTTGCATTCAATTGTATGTTTTTATACATGTAAATTTATCCACCACTGTATATAAGATAGTCTCTGATTAAATGGAACCAACGAGAAGTTTAATTGAAGATTACTCCTGATTAATTTCTGATCAACGTTGACTTTAATTATGAGTTATTAAGATGGATTTTATTTTGTTTTCTGCCCAACGGTGATGCAAACTAAAAATCCTTAAGTATGTTGTTAATACTGACCAACGTTGTTTTAACTTCATGCTTTAAGTATATCTTATATACAGCTTGCTAATTGAGGCATTATTTTGCTTCAAATTTTCAGTAAATTGTGCAGAATATTTAAGTAAGATAGAACCCTTAAGTTGCACTAATTTTCCTATTTGGAATAATCAGGTGCTTGCCATTCTCAAGGAGTGCTTTATGAGGAAAAATCATGCGCTCCTCGAATTAGTTTATATTATGCTGAGAGGATGATGGAGCATATTCCAAAATTAGAAAAGTGGCATAAATCCAGCTGGATTGCCAAAGTGATCATACAATGGTCACTCTCACTTAACATGATGAGAAGGTTCCTTTGTTCTGAAGAGAATAGGAACTTAAGTGCTAAGGAGCTTTACAACTCCATAAGAGCACATTTTAGAAAGATTTTTCTTTACGATAAGTTACTTAATTATGATGGGATAAGTGGTCTAGGTAACTACATTAAGAGTATGTTTGATATGGCTTATGAGTTAAAGGCACTTAGATTAAATGTGTCCGATGATTCTATGGTAAGTTGCCTTATGAGTTCTCTGCTAGAGAATTATAACAAACATGCTCAAAATGGTAAGTTTTCAATTGTCTACAAATTTCGCAAGTTACCGAAATGATGATAAGAGTAAGAATGGCTTCCAAGGATTTTCTGCATTTCTGTTGAGGATTTTCATGTGTCAATTAGTATACCTCCATTTATTGCAATTTCTGTTGAGGATTTTCATGTGTCAATTAGTACAGACAACAGTTATATGTAGCAACCTTTAATTGATAATTAAGAACATAAGTAAACCTCTATTGTTATTAAACTATGAGGAAATATGTTATTCTAAACTAACTATTTTTTAAGTCGTCCATCAGTATATATAAAGTGTGGCTGTTAATGAGTTTCCTAATGAAGTCAAACCAGTAGGACATAAAAGGGCCTACAATTTTAAGTGTGACTTCAAAGGGAGTTTTAAACTAAGTTTAAAGCCCGCTATGGTTTAGAATTTCATTTAAGTGGACAATTATATTTTAATAAAAAAGGTGGAAATTTTATTTTCCTAATACTCTAAGTGGGTGGAGTTGAGTTAATAAGTGGCAATACAAATGCCACATAAGAATTTTCTACTTGCCCAAAATTTTGTTATGATATATATTGGTGAAGCCCCTAAGTTTTGGCTAGTAAGATACACCAATATATAGGACCAAATGAGTATTAGTATTTATCACAATGGCATATCTGATGAATGCATAAGTGATAGATTTGAATAAGTAAAGCCACGCCTGTCTATTGGCATAGTGCGGTTGCACAATAAGTTGATTATTCATAATAAATTTTTTAAGAATAAGTTAGTAACAGTTGAATGGAAGACGTTCCATATACTTCGGCTGTCATTAACTTTGAAAATGCCCAAAGTAAATACAAGTCTAGACTTGACTTTGGGCATTGGGATACTTGGCAAAGTATAAGTTTAATCCAGAAAGGTCCACCGGAAGATGCAAAAGAATTTTAAGCTATTCATGAGGCACATAAGAATAATCATGTCACTTATAAGAATTAAGAATTATTTTAACACCAATTCTCTTGAGTATGTATAAGAATGTGCACAATTAGATTATACCTACTCTTGTAGAAAAGAACTTTTCATTGAAAGCTACAATTATAATTAAAGTTAAAAGTTGAGCTCAAGTTTGTGGCATATTTGAGAATGAATACGACAGGCCATGCGGCTTAAGAGATATTATCCCAAAATTAAGTGTTGATATACTGCTATAGGCCTACAATTGAGTTGCAGTATTATTTCGAGTAACAACACTTCAAATGCTGATGCCAAGCACATTGACTAAATGTTGTGAAAGAAAGAACCCAGGATCAATTATTTATTTAGTATGAGAAAGTAAGAACTAAAAGTTGATGCTAGCGCATCTGATTATCGAGGCTTAAACACTTATCCCATTTATGAGCGCGCAAAATCATTTTGGTTTTTAGTGTAGTCTCTAACTTGATTCCTGATAATAGGGCCATGTACTCCCAATAAGTAATAAGCGTTCTTACGAGGTATTACGGTAACCTATGGGTAATGGAGTCCCAGTGGTATTTATTACTGCTGACGACGCATTGGTCTAGTTTTGCTGTGGTATTGAGTCTGAGCATGAGAGTAAGCGAACATTAGTTGCATAAGTGCATTAGCCGTTCGATCAAGTGGAAGAATGTTAGAATGTGATCTCGGCAAATGTCGTGATTAGTGATGAATTAATTAATAATGAGATTAATTAGTTGTTAAGTAAGTGGTTCACCTGTCATATATATCCAACAGATTAGATTTGCCGCGATCGGCGGCAACCCTTAGATCGTCTAGGGTTTTTGGCCCCCTAGCCCACAGCGCACTATATTAAAGGAGGCGCCCCTGGTGCCTCCAGCCATCCATTCTTCTCCACGTGAGACACACAAACCGATCAATCAG